>CM055122.1:977863825-979077575 GCA_029206835.1 Rana muscosa | reverse complement strand
TAAAATTCTCTCTCAGAGTCCTTCGGATCCCCCAATGTTCATTATAAATCAGTACACTGGTGAAGTCTTCACAATATCTAATTTTCTCGACAGAGAGGTATATTCCATATATTATTCTCGCAAGTGAGAAGTATCAATAATGTATCATATGATAAAATGCATGCAGCAGATGCTATTTAGGTATCTGAATGCACATTATGACACTTGGGGGGGGGGTGCTAGGATTGGTGATTTAGGGCGGATCTGTGTTGGGAGGGGGATTGATTGGGGGGTATTTGTGCTAGAAAGGTAAATGAGGGGGGGGACATTTGTGCTGGGAGGGAAGATTTCACCAGGGGGGCGAATTTGTGGTTAGGGGGTAGGGATGAGCCGAACAACCCCCAGTTCGGTTCACATCAGAACATGCGAACAGACAATAAATTTGTTCGAACATCCGAACACCGTTAAAGTCTATGGGACTCGAACATTAAAAATCGAAAGTGCTAATTTTAAAGGCTTGTATGCAAGTTATTGTCATAAAAAGTGTTTGGTGACCCGGGTATCAATGCAAAAAAAGTTTTAAAAACAGCCGTTTTTTCGGGAGCAGTGATTTTAATAATGCTTAAAGTGAAACAATAAAAATGAAATATTCCTTTAAATTTCATACCTAGGGGGTGTGTATAGTATGCCTGTAAAGTAGCGCTCCTTTCCCGTGCTTAGAACTGTCCCTGCACAAAGTGTCATTTCTGAAGGAAAAAAAGTCATTTAAAAGTACTCACGGCTGTAATGAATTGCCGGTCCCGGCAATACAGAGAAAAGTCATTGAAAGTCATTGATAAAAAAAAAACTTAGCACTTTAGATTTCTCCCATAGACTTTTACAGGGTGTTCTGCGGCTTTTCGAATTTGCCGCGAACACCCCAAATTGTTCTCTGTTCGGCGAACGGGCGAACAGGCAATGTTCGAGTCGAACATAAGTTCGACTCGAACTCGAAGCTCATCCCTATTAGGGGGTAATCAGTTTTAAGCACTTGGCAGATTTTTGCTGACACATAAAGCTGACATTTGCTGACACATAATGCTTGGGGAAAGGGGGGTGCAGTTTGGCATGTTTGCCCAGGGTTCTAGATGACCTTGTCTCGGCAAAGGTCTAGCTCATAGTCTTGGCCTTGTGCAAAACATATATTATCATCATGGGGCTGTGGTCACTGTCAAAAATATAATCAAACTTCAGCTGGTAAATCTAATACAAATATTATTCTGTAAAAAAAAAAACTACCATATTTAAATAAATAACAGCTAAGCATAAAAATGTCTAAATTGTATGATCAACCTAAACTTTTAGGCCTCATATACACTCATGTACACTGGATGTTATAAAAACGCCAGTAAGGTTAACTGTAGAAAGCTGTAGCTGTGTAGTTAATGTTGCAGCATTTATGCTGTAGCGTTTTTTAAGCTTTTTATTACAAATCTATACCCCAAAAACTGCTGTAAAAACATCCAGTGTGCATGCGGCCTTAGTGTTGAGAAAGAGTTATAAGCCTTGTTGTGTTTTATTGCTTCAGATATACAGTAGATCGCCACACCCAAAGTGAGAGTCCAAATATATGTTTTATTTTATTAAAACAGTTTGATATGTTCAGCAGGGCTTAAAGCGAAAGTAAACCCAATGATTTGATAGTTTCAAAAAACAGTTACATTTCCAGCATGCCGGAAATGCTAGCGGTCACATTGGTATAGCTCTGAGCCAACAACTGGTGTCATAAAGGATCACATGTGCAGCATCATGGCAGTTGCAGATTAAATAGAGGCCAAGATGGCAGTGCTCACCAGGCTCTGTATGTGCAGCGCCCACTAAAATGTATTGACATTTCCAATGGAGCATATTAACCTGTTTTAATGTAATCAAATTTGTATTTGAAATCTCACTTTGGTTATGGCTCTGCATTTTTGTCTGGAAAAAAAGAAACCTAATCCTTCCCCATTCTATCCAAAACTAATAAAAAATTAAAAATTTGACTATACAGGCACCCTCAAGCAGTGGTTCTCAACCTCAGTCCTTGAGTATCCCCTCAACGGGCCATGTTTTCAGGTTTTCCTTTACTTTGCACAGCTGCTTTAAATCAATATCAATGACATGGTATTGTTAAGAGCTATTTTATCTAAGGGAAGTTCCCAAAACATGGCTCGTTGGGGGTACTTGAGGACTGAGGTTGAGAACCACTGCCCAAAGGACAACTGTCACAAATAATGTTGCATAGCTGTACGTGGCTAAAAAAAATATCTAAACCCAAGAACAAAAATTTGCAGCTCATCATTCCTTAAATGTAGTGGCTGCATTAGTTTCCTTTTTTTCATTGAAAGTCCATTTTTGGAAAGCATAGAGTATACCCATTAATCTTACATTTCTGTTGTAGTTTCCAGTGAATTGTACTAAAAACCTAAACAGTGTTATCTGCTATCCAAGCTAGGTTCTGTAAATGATAAATCCCTCTGTCCTACATGTAATGGAGATGAAGAGAAGTGTCCAACTCAGGAGAGCAACCTAGGGTGATAACACTGCACCTTCATAAATACAGGCATACCCCACTTTTAAGTACACAATGAGACCAGAGCATGTATGTAAAATGAAAATGTACTTAAAGTGAAGCAATACCTTTTTTCACTTCTAAGGTGTAGTTAGGGGTCAGGGGCTGTAGTGGAGGTGTCAGAAGCTGTAGTGGAGGTGCCAGGGGCTGTAGTGGAGGTGTCAGGGGCTGCAGTGGGGGTGTCAGGGGCACACTGGAACAGGGCAGGCTATGCTCTCGGAGCTTCAGCTCCTTCTACTGCAGCTACAAAATGTCTGTAGAGTTCTTGCGAGGCAATTTACATACACTCGCGGGTATGTCCGCTTTTGCAAGTGTACATAAAGTGAGTGTACTTAAATCGGGGTATGCCTGTAAAGTGGAGGTAATTTGGACAGAAAGTGTATTACTGGTGGAATCGCCACAAAAAAATATAGGGAAAAATAGCCTGAAAAAAGAAAACTAATGCCACATCTAAGAACTTGTAAGCTGCTGTGTATTTTTTATTTATTTTTTTAGATACCCTTTAACGCATGCCATGATGGTATTATGTTCTCTAATATCCTTTTTATTTTTTTACCCTTTTATACATATTTTTTTTCTACATTTATACACACACTAAGCTGTCCAACAAACATGGCAGTAGCACTGTTAGGGGCAATAGATATCTTTCAGTGGCATACATTTTTTCAAATTCATTTTAAAAAGAAGCTGTTCCTGCAATTGCTCAGTTACCCCTGGCAGGGTTATAGTTTTTCCTATTCTATTCCCTGTCACTTTTATTGGACAGCTTGGTTTGTTAGTAAATATGAACACAAATATAAAAGAAGATATGTGAAATAATAAAAAGATATTAATAATCTAGGTACTGCCATACCATATATAAATCACAAACATTTATCCATCACTGGAACCTGTAGGAACACAAGCTTTGTCGCCCAAATGAATACCCTTGTGCTAACATTATCTCTGTTGCATAGAACATTTTCTTGTTTTACTGATACTATACAGGCTTAAAATATTGTGACAGCATACATGAAAATAAGCTTTTATGAGATGTCTGCATTAATATTTAAAAAGGACAATATGTGGCCAATGGGTAAACAGGCAAAAGCGTCCTCACTTATACTTGGAAAAAAGACTGTAATTGTGTTTATTTTAGAAGAGCCCATGTTATTTGACTTTTCTTCTATGTTCCAGGCATATAGTTCATACAGCCTTTACGTTAGCGGCTCAGACTTGAATGGGGCTGCAGGTGGACTTTCTGGGCAGTGTGGTGCTGACATAAAAATTCTAGATGTGAATGACAACTTTCCTGTACTTGAATTTGATTCGGTAAGGGGTTTTAGAAAATACATATCCCAGGAATGCATAAAGAAAGTTAGATCATACTTTTATAAATTAAACTGATCGAGTTGCTACTCATATCACTTCCCATAAGAGGAGCCTACATAGGAGATTACACATTTTTAGCAGAGACCCAAGCAAATAAAATGGTGATCATTGCAATTTTACACGTCACATGGAATTTGTGCAGCGTTTTTTTAAGCGCAATTTTTCTTATTTTCTTTTTTCTTTTTTTATTTGTTATTTTTACACTGTCCCTTTAATTATTTATTTTTTATATAACTTTAATTCCTATTATAAGGAATGTAAACATCCATTATAATAGATATAAGGATGAAAGGTCCTCTTTATGGAGAGATCTGGAGTCAAAAAGACCTTGATCTTTTGCTTTAAAAAAATATCTCTAGAACATAAGTGACGTCATGGCGTCACTCTGGTCCTCCAAGGCCATAAAGGCCATAAAGGCAATCATAGTCTCTGTTAACAGCTGGCCACAGCGTCGGATTATTTCTCTAACACGCCGGAGAAAACAGTAAGCCGAAGTAACACCGGCGAGCAGCGCCCCCCTCCTTTGGAAAGCAATCTAGGGGCTACTGAGCCACTCGGATCACTTTATTGATAACTGTGATATGGCTGATAGCCTCAGTCATAATCCCATTAAATTACAGGCAAACCGTTACGTATAAATGTACTTACTGGTTTATAAAAACCGTCTTTTCCATGCAATCATAGAAATCAGTTTGCAACATTTCATGTAGTGTATTTATTTACTTAGCAGACAAATAATTAAATAAATAGATTTCAGACTCTATGGAAAACTGTCTGTGTCAAATAAAAAGCATATTTGTTATCAACGTGCAAATAGCAATGATGTACAGTGATCATTGTCAACTCATAAGAAGCAATTTTCAGTAAGCAGCTATTTGAGGTAAGTTAGGGTACAGCATTGTGCTAATATTAGCTTTTATAAGTAATCTTTTTATTTTCTTTGCCCCTTTAATTTTAGTGCAGTGCTTGTGACTCCACAACAAAACTATAGGAACTGACAGTGCTGGATTGTTTTTGAAAGTGCATGGTCAAGGGGTGTTGTACTGATCCTAAGCTCCCATTCTAGTGAGCCACAGTGTTAGGAAAATATGTGCATACCAGATACGCTAGCACTTTAAGAGTAAAATCAGTTGGTAGCTGTACAGACCCAGGACAGAGGCTTTTGGAGGGGACTGCAGGGTAGCCTCTTGCCTACTGACTATGAGCCCTGGCTTTTGAGGGGGCTCTATTCTTGGGAGGTGTGTGTCTGGGGGACCCCTCGAGTGGTCTTGCTTTGTATTTAAGTACGTTTCCCCATAACACACAGACTCTGGGACCATATTTAGGGCCTCTATGCCCAAACCAGCAATGACTGCTTTAGACTGTGAGACTCAGAGTAGATGTTAACATAATCAGCTCAAATCAACCTGATACTGGGGACTCCTGCTATAATATGTTTAAGGTGTTATTTGTGTCTTTGCCCCATTGTGTGCCTCCTAGGTGTGCATTCCCATTGTTAATTGAGTCACCTCTTGTTTCTGTCTGTCTGCTCTACTTTGTGTATCCAAGGCTGTGGGCTTGTTGCAGAATGGTCTGGTCACCTAGGCTTGTTTAAGTGACTAGTTCTTTAATTAGCTTAATGTTTATGTTGGCTGTTCCTTAGCTATGTTAATTATATTCCTGTTTACAGTTTGCATTGTTAGGGTAATGTGATCAGGCTCACCTGATCTTGTGTGCTATATATTCTGTGTGAATTTACAATAAAGAGATCTAGTTCCAGTTTGCACTAGTTCTAGTTCCAGTAAACTAGTGTTGTATAGATCAGTGTTTCTCAACTCCAGTCCTCAAGGCGCACCAACAGGTCATGTTTTCAGGATTTCCCTTAGATAAAACAGCTGTGGTAATTACTAAGGCAGTAAAACAGATCAAATCACCTGTGCAAAATAATGGAAATCCTGAAAACATGACCTGTTGGTGCGCCTTGAGGACTGGAGTTGAGAAACACTGGTCTAGATCTTAGGTGCTCAGCTATACCTGGTTCCTGTGTCCAGACTGGAGGAAGCTGTATCTTGATGGAAGCACCCAAGCTGGGTGCTGGACGGTTCCGTCACAGTAGCCCCAGGTAGCCCCAGATCATGCACTGTCAAAATCATTTCAGCAATGGCAGCGCCCATATTTCTGAACCAGCAAATTACTTATACAGTAAAAACTCTTATAAGACACCAAGTAAGTGTGAAGATATGTTTTATTACATAGATTGCCCTGTTCTTATAGACATTTGTCATAGTTAAGCTTTTCTTCAAAAAAAAATTTTAAGCCTCTTTTTCCAGAAAACACATTTATTTAATACTATAATGAAAAATCAAGAACTGGGACATTTAAAGTGGAATTTCACTCTCTCAATCAACATTGACTTTTTTAACCACTTTTTTTTTTTAACCAAGGTTTTACCTCTTTTATGACCAAGCCATTTTTTGCAATATGGCACTGCATTACTTAAACTGACAATTATGTGGTCGTGCGACTCTGTACCCAAATAAGATTGATTCCCTTTTTCCCCACAAATAGAGCTTTCTTTTGGTGGTATTTGATCACCTCTGCGGTCTTAATTTTTTTAATATAAACAAAAAAAAGAGTGACAATTAAAAAAAAAAAAACAATATCTTTTACTTTCTGCTATAATACATGGAATATATAGAAAACTGTGCTTAGAAGAACCAATAAGCAGCAACACAGTGTTGGATATAAACAAACAGTACAGGTAAAAAGAAGATTGCGCTCTAACTAAAATTGAGAATAACCACCAATAAAGATAATTATATAATATAAAACCACATATAGTGAAGTAAGATAACCAATCATATATAGCATGTGAAACATATATGTGTAAATATCTGTGTATAAATTCCACCAAAGGAATGCTTGTGATCACCACATAAAAAATAATAAAATAAATGAATTATCAATGGTGACAATCCTGTGAATAGCAATATAATTAGACTGTTAAGAACACAAATAGTCCAAAAAGGAAAATTCCTTTAAATGAATGAATCCTGTGAAAAAATCAAACCTGTGAAAAAAAACTTGTAATGAATAAACCTCCTGTGCAACAAATAAAGTCCTGTGGAAAAAAGGAAGTCCTGTGCTGGAGATGATATTTGCAGCAATAAACCGTCAACACATATAGTCTTATTGAAAAGAAATCACAATGGTGTCTGGGATAACTTGCATATAAACATTACAAGGAGGATTCAAAACAACAAGGTGTGCATACATCCAATTCTTGTGACTTAAACACCATAGATCCGCCACCAGTAGAAGTGTGCGCTTACCCGCTGCACAGACCAAGCAAGCCTGTGACTTTACACCCAGCCGGGGCCTTTTCCTCAGGGTACGGGGAAGATCCTCTCCACTCCTCCAAAAGGGCTGTTTGTATTGGGTCACTAGGGGTGATATCTCTCCACCGATGAGGCTGGCGATATATCTGCTTCTCCCCAGCAGTTCACAGAAAATGTGTGGTCTGTTCAAGGGCTTTAGGTAGTCAAAGACATTAGACGATAGTCAGATATCTGAAATAATAAGACTTCACCAACTTATTCTGCTTTACCTGTGATCGTTCATGTGAAGGTGAACAACTAACACCGTCTTTCTCATCTCTTACTCACGCACAGCGGCAGCGGCAGCGTGAGTAAGAGATGAGAAAGCCTGTCTGGGGGGCAGAGCATGGCTGGGGGGCAGAGACTAGAGGTCAGCTGACTGGTGAGGAATGTGAAGTGGGAGGGGCTGAAGGAGACCCTATCTCCTGATTTCGGCATAGGTGTCACTGCTGCGAGACACCACAAAGTCGGCGACACAGTGAAGCCGGAGACACTACCTGTGATTATAGTTGCCATTAAAAGTCCCCACTACAGTTCTCAGATCAGCAGATGACCTGGATCAAGAGAACCTAAGTTGGCTGATCAGAACTCCCCCCAGCACTGCCACTGATCCCACCCCCACCAGCACTGCCACTCATCCCACCCCCCACCAGCACTGCCACTCATCCCACCCCCCACCAGCACTGCCACTCATCCCATTTCCCCCCACCCACCCCACAAAGGAGTAAGAGAAGGAATAAAAATAGAGAATACATGGAAGGGAGAGGAAAAGAAGAGGAACAAAGAAAAAGGGGGAGAAAGAATAAGAGAAAGAACAAGTAAAAGCAACTAGAGAGAGGGATGGGTAAAAAAACAAGAAATTAGAATAGAGAGAGATAAAAGGGAAATTAAGGAGAACAAAGAGAGAGTGGTACAAACAAAAATGTACCATGAGGGGTTTTAATACGGTATGAGTTGAAGGGACTCAGGGAGCGCTAAATATCCGTGGGTTAGGGGCGCAAATTACTTGTTTTGCCGTGGGAGCTGACAACCCACACTACAAAAGTAATTTTACTGTTAGGGGTCCCCACAGCTTGGGAAATTTTATCAAGGGGTCACGGCACTAGGAAGGTTGAGAACCACTGCTCTATAATAAAATTCAGACACCAATGCAAAGCAATTAAAGAATAACAAGTTTACTCTCTCTTGGTATAATAGATCAACCGTTATAACAGATCACATGTGCTTCCTGCAGAGCCCTGCAGCGAATAACATACTACACATTAGTGAAATACAGTAATGGCATACCGCGTGTAACGGCCGTTAACTAAGCGCCCTGTGACGCAGCAACTAAACTCTAACGTTTGGTCAGGCCTGACCCAAATTCTAAAACTCAGTCTCTAGGAGGTGATTTCTTCGCATGCAAGTCTTTAATGGTGGTGCACATTCAGGAACACATTTGTAATCCACAGGTCAAGCAACAACACGGAACACCTCACTGGAGACCCCTTAACTCAGTTCTGCATAGATCTCCAGTGGGTATCAGATATAAACTGGTGGGCCACGGCAGTCTGTAGGCCTAACAATGGTATAAAGTATATGGATTGAGCATGTGCTCGCTCACCCCTCCGGACGCGATCCCAGTCCGGGACTTCCACCCACTGTGTCTCCACACACAGCATCTGCAGCGGTCGGGTCTCCGATCCAACAAAGGTTGAAGATAACACAATCAGATGCCACCCAGGCTAGCAGGAGGGTGGAAGGCTCTTTGGTAGCTGCGCAAGGCCCCAGGCTTCAGGCCTTGCACACCAGCAGATCCGCACAGGAGGACTTGTTCATCGAAGTCTCGTGTCCCAAAGAGGCCGAGCTCAGCCTCGCCCCTTCCCTTTATAACCACACCCATCAGTCTCTGCGGTGGCAACAATGCACCCTGGGTGCCAAGTGGGGTTCTGGGTAAGGTAGTCCAGAGAGTCTTAAAGGAGACCCCGCTACATATGTTTCACATGCTATATATGATTGGTTATCTTACTTCACTATATGTGGTTTTATATTATATAATTATCTTTATTGGTGGTTATTCTTAATTTTAGTTAGAGCGCAACCTTCTTTTTACCTGCTATAATACATATCCAATAAAAAAAATTGAAAAAAAAAATCAAATTTCTTCATCAATTTAGGCCAATATGTGTTCTGCTACATATGTTTGGTAAAAACTAGTAATGGTGGCGATCAGCGATTTTTAGGGGGACTGCGACATTGCAGTGGACAAATCGGACACCTAACTGACACTTTTTTGGGGACCAGTGACACTAATACAGTGATCAGTGCTAAAAATATGCCTTGTTACTGTACTAATGACACTGGCAGGGAAGGGGTTAACACCAGAGGCCATCAAAGGGTTAAGTGTGTCCCTAGGGGTGCTTACTAACTGTGTGGGGGATTGCTCTGACTGGGAGAACACAGAGATCCATGTTCCTGCTTGACAGGAACACAAGATCTCTAAGTTCTCCCCTGTCAGAATGGCGATCTGCCTTGCTTACATAAGCAGATCGCCGTTCTGCCTCTCTGGGGAACGATCGTGGGTGGCCAGTGGACATCGCATCCGTGGGACCCTCTGATTGGCTCCCCCTCTGTTTCCCAGAGGCTATTGCATGAAGCGATGTACAGGTACGTCGTTTCACGCAGCCGGGCCACCTTGCCACAGTAAATGTGCGGAAGGCGGTCCAGAAGTGGTTAATCCTTATGCTGCTAGTGTCAGTAAATAGATATAAAAGTATATCATATTTACTTGTTTTAAACTTTTTTTTTATATTTCTACGTTTCTTCCTGGTTTCCAGGCCTGGGTTAATGATGTCATCCATCCCAGGAATCTTTAAGAGGGGTTTTCGCAGCTTAGCACACCCTCTTGTCTGCATGCCTAAACTAAAGGCAGGTGGATTCCAGGAAGTAAATGCTACATAAATCATCTGTCCTTACTCAAGATGGCTATGGCCAGAAATTATGGGGGTGTTTTCAATGTGATTTCTCAGCAGAATAAAGCATAGAGATAGGGATGTATAAATTTGCTTTGAATAATAAGAATTAAAGAAGTGGTGTTTTTGGTTTGTGCTTTAACAACGTGTATGTGTCAATCTCTTCAGTACTCAGTCAACTTTGCGGAGAACATGATTGGCTTAACTAACTTGAGGATGAAAGTGTTTGATGCCGACGAAATGTACACTGATAACTGGATTGCAGTGTTTGAGATTGTGTCTGGCAATGAAGGCGGGTGGTTTGTGATTGATACAGATGCACAGACAAATGAAGGCGTTTTGAGAATTGTTAAGGTATGTATCCCTACATAATACTAAAGCTGGCTGCTTCAGTTAACACTGTGGTTGATGTTCTGTCTTCCTTTCAAACTTCACATTATCTCTTTTTTTTTTTAATAGGCACTTGATTATGAATCAATGAAAATGGCCAACCTCGCTATTCTAGTGACCAACAGAGCTGCTTTTCATTATTCCGTGATGTCTGAATATCAAGCAAAAATGACAAGCATTAATGTTAATGTACAAAATGAGATTGAAGGACCAGTATTTATTCCAAATAATATTCATCTGACCATCCCTCAGGGTTTAAGCCAAGAAGAATTATTGCAATATGTGCTTGGAAAGGTTACAGCTATAAATCAGGAAACGGGCCAGGCTGCCACAAATGTTGTGTAAGCTGTAAAAATTTAAGCATTATATCTGTTCAGTATTATTGCGACCATGTAAAGAATGTTGGATCTATGACAAAACTATTTAAATAAGCTTGTTTTATCTAATATTCCAAAACATTTTTTATACCTCTTTATGCCATCATTTCATATTTGTAATGTCCTATTTTTCTAATTTACTAACCATAAGGTACATACCAAGTAGAGGCCTGAATGCAGTGTAATGTCATTATAGGTCTTAGGATAATCAAGCTATACCTTCTATACCATTATACAATGTCTACCAGGAGCTTTTATAAAAATCCCCATGCAGGGTGACTTCCGTCCATACACATTACTAGATTTTAGTTCACACTAGTGATGCGCTGAACACCCCCCTGGTTTGTTTCGCACCAAAACTCCCAATAATGGAAAAAGTTTGGACCAGAGCAGCTGCAAACCCTATTAAAGCCTATGGGACCTGAACTTGAAAAATCAAAAGTCCTCATTTTGAAGGCTTATATGCAAGTTATTGGTCATAAAAGGGGAATGGGGGCCTGGGTACTGTCCTGGGGGACATGTAACAATGTCAATTTCTATCTAAAGATATTGTTTTTACAGGTGCAGTGATTTTAATGATGCTTTAAGTGAAACAATAAAAATGAAAAATTCCTTAAAATATAGTGCTTGGGGGTCCCCTTAGTCTGCCTGTAAAGTGGTGTATCTTTACCGTGTATAGAACCTGCTGCAGCAAAACTGACATACATAAAGAAAACATAAAATGTTAAAATAACGGCATGGGGTCCCCCCCAATCCATACCAAGCCCTTTGCCCTTAACATCCTGCTGAGCGCCTCGCAAGTTTGGGTGTTGGCCGAATGGACGATGTTCGAGCCGGACATATGCTCGGTCTGAACCACTCGCCCAACACTAGTTCACATTACTGTGATGCAATTTTGACTCAATTTGCAGTGCGATTAAATAGTGTGACTTTGATGTGACTTTGTTTTCATTTTGGATGTTGTTTGCATATTCTATGGGGCCAAATTGTTTTGTAAATCACACCAAAGTAGCAAAGGACTCTTTCTCAAAGTCACATCACAGCTGCGCTGCATTGATGTGAACAGGCACCATTGGAAGCAATGTAATTTCCATAGTCATGCGATTCAGTGCAACCTAAGTTATATCTGAAATCGCATCAGTGTGAATCAGGCCTTATTCCTACATTGCCTATTTTTAAAATGTTTGCCCTTTTCCTGCTAAATTAAAGACATCAAATATTTTGATGGTCTCAGCTTAAAGCTCACCACATGTTGCAATCTCACTGTACAATCTCCTTTATATCTACCAACAACTATGTAGCGCAAGGGCCTGCCTGACTGCATATAAAGTGAATGGATACATTACATAACTTTGGCATATCTAAAGGAAACTGTATAAAGATTGCATGGTCAGACTTTAAAGCGGAGCTCCAGCCCCTCCACCAAAAAAATAAAAGCCAGCAGCTACAAATACTGTAGCTTCTGACTTTTACTATTAGGGCATTTACCTGTCCAGGGATCCCGTGGTGTCCTCACTCTAAGCCGATTCTTGAATCGGCTCTCAGGTGCTGGTGCCGCCATCTTGGGTAAGGAAAACCGGCAGTTTCCTACTGCGTATGCGGTGGCTACGTTTTGGGTTGAGCGGCACTTTAATATGTATGGTAAGCATAACAATTACTTTACTCATTTGCTTCAGATGTGCCTTGTGGATTTTTCCTTGACAACGTGGAAGAAGATTGTTGCAGTACTCTGCAAATTATATTAAACTATTTTGGAAGCATAGGCAAATAGCTTTTGTGCCATATCTAAAAACATAAATATTGTTCCTTCAGACGTGTGTCAGGTATCAAGCTCTCATATGAACCACAAAACACAACTTTTATTAGTATACTTTAAAAGAATACTATACTATATTTAGAAAACATTCAGCTATCTGTCAACTCCAATGTAAAGTATTGCCCTCAAATAACATTTTTTTTTTTTTTTTTTTTAAGCTTAAATAGATAAAGCACATACAGTGCAGCCAAGTGAGGTGATAATAATGTAATACAAACAAATAGAAATAGGATGGTGGCCAAAACACACAACTTTTTAAGGATACCTTCCAATACCTCTAAAGTACTCCTAGGTGGCCCTACTGCACCCAGTGATGACCTAGAACTCCAGGCACAAAAGCTTTCATTTAAATATATTATTTGATAGTCACAAAGGAGATAGATCCAACTGTGTGCACCAAATGCCTTTGCAAACCCAGTTACTGCCTTGTAACAGTAGCAGTGACATCATAGCCTGTGCAGAGAGTACATCTGTAGGAGGTGCTGAGCAGGCCCACCCACTACAGGCTGCCTGCAGAAAACTACAGGAGTGGGTGGATACAAGACCATTTTTTTCTACAAGGAAAGGGAGCAGCAATGGCCAGTCTTTATTATAGGATGCTATTGCATTAGGCAAAATGACAGGCTGGATTACTGCACAAATCTGGAAGAAATACACAAGTTAAGCCTCATGTACACTGGGCGTTTGCCCAGCTCTTCTAAAAAAAATTCTCCTGGCAGGAGAAAAGCAGTGGCAAAAATGCGCCAAAAGCTGCATTTTTGCAAACGCATTTAAGTGCATCAAGCGTTTGGGCATTTATTAATTTCATTGGCCAAAATATTTATTTGTTCTAGCCATTGAAATGAATGAACATCCAAGCAATTGACACGCTTAAGCGCATTTAGATGTGTTTACATGCGTTTAGGCGCGTCAGGTGGTTTTTCTATCAAAACGCTGCTGCTCCCGAATTCGCTGACAGTGGGGAGTTTTTCTGCTCCAAACACCTATATGTGCATGAACACATAGGGGGTTATTTACAAAAGGCAAATCCACTTTGCACTACAAGTGAAAACTACAAGTGCAAAGTGCACTTGAAATTGCACTGAAAGTGCACTTGGAAGTGCAGTCGCTGTAAATCTGAGGGGTAGATCTGAAATGAGGGGAAGCTCTGCTGATTTTATTATCCAATCATGTGCAAGCCAAAATGCTTGTTTTTATTTTCCTTGCATGTCCCCCTCGGATCTACAGCGACCGCACTTCCAAGTGCACTTTCAGTGCAATTTCAAGTGCACTTTGCACTTGTAGTTTGCACTTGCAGTGCAAAGTGGATTTGCCTTTCGTAAATAACCCCCTTAGACTAACAATGAGGGACATAAAAAAAATGCAAGACACCTCTAAAAGCAGCGTTTAAAACACCCAGTGTGCAGGAGGTCTAATAGTGCACATGCCACTTGAATTTAGACATAATTTGCTGATCCCGGAGTTCAGCTTTAAAGGAGAAGTCCAGCCTGAGCTTTTTAGGCTGGGCTTCTCCTCTGGGTCACAGGAGTGCAATTTGTTTTGCACTCCTGTGACCCGTTTTCAGCAGAGAGCGGTCTGAAGTCTGCTCTCCGCTGACGTAACCAAGATCAGTCGAGGCACCGCGTCATCCTGACTTAGGAAGTCTGGATCCGCCAGCTGCCTGGACTGATGGCAGTCTCAGCCTCTCAGCAAGACGCCGAGATGGTCGTTCCCCGCAGAGCAGGAAAGATGCTGACTGACAGTCAGCAGCTCTCGGGGAGCTGAGAGAACCGAGCCATCGGCGATGTTCGATGGCTCGGTTCTCAGTGCAGAGACAGCGGGGGACAGATGCAGCATCGGTCTGATGCTGCATCCACCTAGGTAAGTATGATTAGGCACAAAAAAAAACAAACATACTTCTCTTTTAAAGAAGAATCCTGGGAAGATTAATTAAGCATCTCTGTTGGTGCTATGTGTACTGTATATATAGAATTTTTTTTCCAGGATGTTCTTCAAAAGGAGAACCATACCCTTAAAATCTCTGCTCTCCCTGTGCACCAGTGGCAGAACTACCAGGGTCGCAAAGGTTGCACTTGCGACCTGACCCTGACATTTGGCCACAGAAGGGTCTCGGTGCCAGCCAACTGTCTCTATGGTGCCCGCTATACAGTAGAGTGGGGAGAAAGCATCTGATCGGCAGCTCTGTAGTGCCCGGGATCTCCTTCTGCCCTTTCAGCCAGCAGTTCATGCTTACAGTGGAGAGGGGAGAGGCCTCTGACCGGGAGGTACCAGCTTCAGTGCATAACTAGAGTGACTCACTTGTGTATATTGAAGCTGGTACCTGCCTGGATAAAAGTCCCCTCCCCCCTCAACTGTGTAGCATAAACTGCTGGCCGGAGGGGCAGAGGGAGATGCCAATCAACATGTACAGCAGTTGTGAGTGTCCAGGGGGGTGATAAAAGTTCCTCTTTAAATAGGTTGCAGAGATGTGCTTGGGCGACAAGGAGTATAGAGCATACTGAAAGTACAGAATTGTGTATGATGGGGGAGGTGATACAGAGATGTGCTAGGGGTGCAGAGATGTGCCACTGGGTACAAAGGTGTGTTAGGGGTGTGGGTGGTGCAAAGATGCATGGTGGAGTACATAGATGTGATGGGGGGGGGTACAGAAGTGTGCTGGTGGTTATGAAGGCTTGCTGGAGTGAACAAAGGTGTGTCAGAGGGATACAGGGGATGTTGGGTGGTGCAGAGTTTTGTGTGAGGGGGTGCAAATATGTGCAGCGAATTACATAGATGTGCTGGGGGGTGTGGAGGTGTGTTAGAGGTATGCTGGGGGTTACAAAGACACTTTGAGGGATACAGAGGTGTGCTGGGGAATACAGAAGATGCTGGGAGGTGCCGAGGTGTGCTGGGGGTTGCAGAGGTATACCAGAGGGTCCAAAGGCTTTCTGGGCTTATAGAGGCATACTGGGAGATACAGAAGATTCTAGGGGGTGCAGAGGTGTGCTGTGGGGTAAGGAGGTGTGCTGGGGGTACAAAGGATGCTGGGAGGTGCAAAGATGTGTAGGAGGTGCAGCGATGTGCAAGGGGGTACAGAAGTATGCTGAGGGTATGAAGATGTGCTAGGGGTACAGGGGTTATCTGGGAGGTACAGAGATATGTGGGGGGTGTATGGAGGCATGGTGAGGGGAAAAAAAAGGGATTCGGGGGGTGTAGAGATGTGCAAAGGGGTATGGCATTAGGTGCCTCTTGTTAAACAGCATCCATTTTAAATGGCCCTCACCTAAGTAAAATAAGTTCTCCGCCTACAATGGCTGGCTAAACACATAGCAAAAAAAAGGTGTCCCTGATTATTTTTTTTGGAAAGGTTGGCAACTATGTAGGAAGGGGGCAGTCACCTAAAGTTGCAGCCACCTTCCAAACCCTCCTGTCATGGTCAAGTAGCTGGTTGTTCTGACAAAAAAAAATTCAACACTACCCATAAGCGCAGCTAAGCACTGCTGACACACATTCTTACTGGCCCATCACCATAATGGGCAGAAGCAAGCAAGCTGCAAGCATCGGAAAAAACTTTGTTTCACAGAATAGCCGGAAATTAGGCCTTGGCAGGAAAGTTTTGGAGGCAGCTGCAGGTATGTGCAAGCACCTCTGGGTGTCTGTACTTTATAACTGCATCAGTTTACCCAGGGACATGGTCTCTTTAAGGAGCCATATATCAAGAAGGGCATGAGTAAGGGAAGTGTAATTCACACAGAACTTACCTTCTATAAAGTTTCTTCATCTTCTCTGAGTTCTCCTTGTACAGAATATGTAGAAACAAGAAGTGGCGTTTTATGGCCTATAGGAGCTTGGTACACCGCCTGAATGTACTATCTCCAATTGTGCATTTAAAACTGAGTGTATAAACTCATAAAGGGATCTTTTCAGGACCTTAATGTACTGTTTTTTGTTTTTGTGTGCTGCTAATAGGTATTCGTTAGACAGTACTTCAAGTAGATGGTTTATAATTGATTCTACAACTGGTGAAATCAAAATGACTCTTGAGATGGCACGAGGGAATGGTCCAACAAACCTACCCAACGGAACATTAAGTGGAATAATCTTTGCTACAGGAGACGGTAATAAGATAAGCTGTTCCTTGTATTATGCTTTTTTGTTGTAAATCCATCTAGTAGTTTCTAATTTTAGATTGTATTTGATATAATTATTATTATGATTATTGTTAGTAGATTTACACTTTGTTATTTTGTTTTAGTCGGCAAATATAAAGTACATCATATGAATATTTTTGGCCAGTGGAGCTCTAGGCTCATTTTTAAATGTCATGTGATTTTTGTAGTCATGACTCCTGCCTGCTCTAAAGCCCCGTACACACGATCGGTTTGACTGATGAAAACCGTCCGATGGATGGTTTTCATCAGACCAACCGATCGTGTATGGTACCCATCGGTCTTTTTTCCATCGGTTGTAAAAAATAGAACTTGTTTTAAAATTTTCCGATGGATAAAAAACCGATGGGAATTTCCGATCGTCTATGGGCAAGTCCATCGGTTAAAAAACCCACGCATGCTCAGAATCAAGTCGACGCATGCTCAGAAGTATTAAACTTAATTTTTCTCGGCTCATCGGAGTGTTTTACGTCACCGTGTTTGGAACGGTCGGTTTTTTGACTGATGGTGTGTGGCCAATGAAAGGTTCTGGTTCTGTTGGACCTTCTTGGCTCGAGCTGGACTCAGGATCTGTGGAAGTCTCTCTGACCGGTCGGATATTCAAGACACCAATAAACAGTGAATGGGTATACTAGAATATGTGGTTTAATGGTTACATGTCCTTTTTTATACACAGCGAGAAAAGTTGCCTCCCTCCTATGGACCTATCAGTAATAAGCAAAAACCTCATGAGTTAGACAGAAATTAATTCTAACAGGTTTTTTTGACTTCTGCAAAAGCGGTCAGTTAACATACGTAAATTGTGGTCAAACTAGACATGTTCTGACATTTGAAACAGGAAGATAAGAAACGCCAGATGTCAGTGCGGTCAATCTGTCAGTTAAAAAGCAGAAGTGAGATAAACTTTTTCCCGGAAAAGGCCTAACCACAAAGTCACATTTCAACCTAAATATACATGCTTGTCAGTTACACAGAAGAAAGATTAGCCTGACCACAAAAGACATCTTGTTCACACTCATGTCAGAGAAACATTATTGTAAAATATATATATATATTTGAGGAGAACTCTAACCATGAATATTGGTTCATGATCTTCTTATACCTTACAACCCCTCCTTATGATCATGGCTTCAAGAATTGAAGCCCATCGATCATTGGATTATTAAGGACGACAGGTGGTGTGCCGTTTAGGAGAGGGGTGAAGTTTAGAGGTACTGCCATTAGGGGGATCCTAGAAGTGCTAGGATGGAGTTTACTACATATCCAACATTTTTCATATCCTGATTTTTGAGCATAAGCATACTTAAATTTAAGCAGCAGCATTTTACCACTAAAATTGTCTTCCATACTTCTTTTTGGTCTGTTAGAATTATCTGACCAACAGTGTCCTATGATTATGAGCATTAAAATAAACAATGTAATCATTAAGGAAAAAATTTAAAGTTTTGCCGAAGTGACCCCTCCTTTTTGACCATTAGTGTCTATGGGTATGGAACTCTGAGTTTCTTGTTTTTTATGGTCCACTAGGGAGTATTTTCCGGATCCTTTTCTGGAATACTCTCCAGAACAGAGGTCTTTGTCTTCTCCTTCACCTTCTTCCAGTTTCCCTTCGGAAATGTCTTTAGTCTGGATGCATGGATCCATTGTGGTCCTTGATCTGTAAGAACGGCTGTTCTGGCAACCTTCAGAATTTCAAATGGTCCTTGGAAGATAGGGCCTGGTTGTTTCCGGACAGCAAGTTGTTTTATCAATACTTTGTCTCCTGGGATATACGGATGTGTAGGCTCTGTGGAGAGAGGAGGAAAAGTGACAGCAACCTTGTCCTCTGTTTCACTAAGGCTACTTACCAGATGTTTCACGTACTCTTCCTGTAAAGAATAAAGATTAACCTCCTTTCCCTCATCAGGTTTCCTCTGTGCTGGCCTACCCATAAGTATCTCAAAAGGAGATATTCCTGTTCTGTGGGGGGGTAGTCCTGATTTGATATAAGACTGCTGGCAAGTAATCTAACCAGTTTTTCATTGTGCCACCTGTTGCTTTTTTCAATTTGTCTTTTATGGTTCTGTTCATTCTTTCCTCTACTCCTGAGCTCCTTCACTAAGGCCGAGGTAAATGCTGGACCTTGATCTGACCATATAGTGGCCGGAAGGCCAAACCTACAGATCCACTGATTTATTAGTACTCTAGCTGTCTCTCCTGTGGTAGGGATTGCTTCTACCCATCCTGTAAATCTGTCAACTATAACCAAAAGATATTCTACATTGCCCTTCTGTGTGGGGACTTGTGTGTAATCTAGGGATTCTATCATGTGGTGCACCCCTTTTATTCCCTATTATTCCCTCCTTGGTTGACCAAAGTCCAGTAGGATCTTTTGTCAACCCGTGTACCCATATCTGCTGTCAGTGTAAATGTTTACATCTTTTCCTTCAAAAATCTGACAAACCATAGTTATAGCAATGAGTTCTGCAATCTGGACTGAACTAGCATTCGGAGATTTGGCTTCAATCATTACATCTGGCAATTGAACAATGGCATAACCAGTTTGATAAGTTTTGTCATCAGGTCGGGAGCAGCCGCCATCTACATAAACATTTTCCGCATTTGGATACGGAACATCTGTGAGGTCTGGTCTAGGGAGGGTAGTTTCTGCAAGTACCTCAGTGCAATCGTGTTCCTGAATGTAAAAACCTAATGGGCTTTGAGGTTTCTGAACATGATTTTATGGTTAGATTATGTGTTTTTAGCAAGATAATCTCATAGCCGCTGCACCTTTGCGTTGTCATGTGTTGTGTGTTCATGTTTGTCATGAGGTGTGTAGTATACAGTGTGAGGTCATGTCCCAGAACCACCTTTGAAGCCTCTTGTACTGCCATTGCACAGGCTGCTACCGCCTGTAAGCAATGTGGCATACCTTGAACTTGATCTGGAAGTTTCTTTGAAATGTATGATACGGGTCTCAGAGAATTCCCATGTGATTGTGCTAGGACCGCTGCAACCGTAGGTCCAGATACCACACAGTACAATGAAAAAGGCCCTGCGCACTCTATAAGTCCCGATGCAGGAGCTTGCCTTAGAGAGCTGATTAATGCTGTGAAAGCCTTAACCCTCTCTGTTGTCCAATCAATAAACTTTGGGGCATCCTGCAGGGTAGCAGACCTTAGGATAGAATCATTATAAGAGCAATCAGGTATCCACTGCCTGCAGTATATTATGGACCCTAGGAAAGAGAGAAGCGCTGACTTGTCTCTTGGTGGACTCCAGGAGGACAGTGCCTTGACTCGAGCTGGTGACACCAAACGTTTGGTTCGGATTATACACCCCAAGTACTCAACCTGCGACCTGCACCACTGGATCTCTTTGCGAGACACCAAGTGACCTTTTGAGGCGAGGTGAGTTAGTAGGTTCTCTGAGTCCTCCGCACAGCTGACCTCATTTTCATTACACAGCAATAGGACATCCACATACTGAAGCAACACTGAGCCTTCTTTTGGTACCCAATCGCTCAAAGATTGATTCAAGACCATGGAGCACGCTGCAGGACTGTTCGCAAAGCCTTGCGGGAGTTTAAAGTAATTTTGGGCTTCCTCTGCAACAGGTATGGAAGAGAACGCGATACTTAAATCAATGACCATGTAGATCTTGGACGTTGCCGGTATCTCACAAAATATTGTAGCAATATCCGCAACAAAAGGTGGAAGGGGGACAATAGCTTTGTTCAGGGCCCTTTGGTCCTGTGCAAAGCGCCATTCACCACTGGCTTTGACTGTGTGAATGGGGGTGTTCCAGGGACTGATTGTATGTTTCAGTATTCCTTCTGCTAAATATTGCTTTATTTGTGGTGCTATGCCTGCAATTTTTCCTTCTGACAGGGGATATTGTTTTTGGTAATGTACTACTGCTCCTTCCCCAATGATGGGCTTGTATGGTGTACAATGTATGCAGTGCCCATATAGGGTGTGCTTTAAGGTGTGCCGATAGTAACATAAAGTACCCTCTAAAATCCTGTCTTTTTTGGGTTAGACAAATCACAGATTTCTGATGTAGCTAGCAGGCCCCCATCTTTTGTAAATTTGATGTGAATGTTTAAACTTGACATTAAGTCTCTTCCCAGAGGAAGTGGTCAGTCAGAATGGCAAAACTCATTTAAAAAGATGTTGGTCATGAACTGTACCAACGGGCAATCTGCCTCTTCCCATATTACCCCTGCGGTTAGCTTCCCTACTTGTTCCTCTCCTAAGGGGGCATTCTGACTTCCAATGTCCCATGTCCCTGAATGTGAAACAACCCTGCTGGTTATCCTGGGGATATGCTTGGTATTGTACTTGTTGGGATTGTTGGGGAACTGGTTGTGTATAAGGGACAACCATTTGTGCAGCAGCTAACTGCGGGCTTTCTATCTGTTCAGGTTTTAATGTTGACCAATTGGGGGTAATTAATTTAAGTAACTGTGTTGTTTTGGGATCTCCCCCGGACATGACTGTGCTCACATACAGTTCAGGGTTCTCCATTCCTGTATCTTTGTACAACTGGTGTACCCGTTTACAAAATGAATAAAAGTTTTCTCCCGGTCCCTGCTTTGCAGTGCACATTATCTGCAAAGCGCTCTCTCCTTTGTAACTTTACTGCCAAACAGCTGCCCAAAATGATTCCCATCCCTTTGCATTTTTAAAGGGGTCATTATCAGCAAATAATGTCTTAACTTCTACATCGCAGATAGGATCTGGATCCACTGTCTGTATTATTATTTCACAGTCATCGGCATTCATGCCAGTGCCTGCGCAATGTCTCTGTAAGAACAGAGCTGCCTCTCTGGGGTGTTTGCGTGGCTTTGGGCAAAGATCTTTAATATCCCTTAACGTCCCGAGGGGGAGTGGGATATGGACCGGGGTTTCTCCCATGTGAATAACTGGGAATTTGAGGGCTTCTATCCCCGAGGTCAAGTCACCCACTGCCTCATCATCCTTATCCTCCTCAGCTTTCCTTCTATCACTTTTTCTTCATCTTCCTTTTTTTTTAATACACTGTTCTTCCTCCTTTACTAATTGACTTAAACGTTCCTTTATCTGTCTTCTATCTTCCCCCTCCCGTAACCAATTAGTTCCCTTTTGTTTAACTATGGTTAATACTCCTGCTATAACATTTGGATCTAACGAGGGGTATATTTTCTTTGGGACAAGGGATTCATCTTTTACCATAGCATATGGAGGGGGTTTTTCTTGATAAAATTTAGGGGAAGCTGATGGACTTCCTATTGCGTCTTCTAATTGCTCTTTCTTTTCCATTTTTACACTTGTATATTTCTTTCTATATTCCTTCATACCCTTTTGCCCAAATCTTACAACATTTAGTCACGTAATCTTTGTCAAGGTCTTTTATGGGATAATTATACTGTTTATGTTGGCCACATATTCTGGTCACTTCCTCCCACTCTCTTCCTCGGAACATGGTCCGTATTCCCCCAAACATGGCACTTCTAACTGATGTGCTCTTCTTAAAACTAGTGACCAAAAAGGATCAGTATAATTTTTCCCATAATTGACTTTAATGTAATCAATCGGAGAGGGTTGGTGCTGCTTACCTTCAGCTTCCTTTCCTGCTTGATTACCCATTATAGCAAACAATAATACTTATACTTTAAAATTAAAAAAATTCTGTCTTGCTTTCTCTATTTCGTTCCAGGGGCGGAAAATGTCCTTAAACTTATGACAATTTATAGATTTATGACAAGGAACCCAGTGTTCTCCTTTTTTAAATACAACCAGACACTGTATTTCTGCTACACTTAGTCCCTCGAACACCGGACTGGGGGGTAGTATGTTGTGTATATTAAACCTTAACATATGTTGTTTTGATCCCTGGAACATAGGACCCTTGTCAATTTTGACATGATACCCCCCTGGAACAATTGCCACTAATGACGTGGTCTTCCCTTTATAAGCAAACAATAAACCAGTTGTCAGGGTCACCTGTGGCCAGGTGACAGATGCACACCGTAGGGGGACAGGAGTGCACCGCGAGGTAGTGAACCCTATGGCTGGCTTCTGTGGATAGGAAACTGGGTGGTTGTGGAAAGCGGGACCAGAGGAGCACAACCGGGATCCCAACGGAAGCGAGAGCCAAGATTCCCCAGGGCGCGGAGTCTAAGACCCAGCTGGTCTTCTCCAGGGCCTCTAGTGGTGAGGATGTTACGCTGCAGGCTGGGACCAGGTCGCGGCCCCTGGAGTTTCCTAGCTCACGCCCCGTAGGATAAGGGGAAGCAGCAGCACACGATAGAGAGAACCGAATAACAAGCCGAAGGTCAGGGGCCACAAGCAGACAAGGATAACGAAGAACGAGCCGAAGGTCAAGGGTCACGAGCAGACAGGGATGGTCGGGGACAAGCCAATAACGTAACAGAGAGACAGACGTAGCACACGGCAGGCAGGAACCCAAACACACAATGCCTAACAAACACGTTGATCAGCAAAGCAGGCTTGCAGTGCACAGGTTAATATAGTGTTCAGTGATAGGGCCTGGGGTGGAGTCAGGCTGGGAGGAGATTATAAAGGAAGCCAGGTGAAGGAGGTCTGGTCTCTAGATGAACACATGAGGAGGAAGGTAAGATGGCAGACAGACATTAATGCATATCCATGACAGTACCCTCCCTCTTACGAGGCCTCCCCCTTCCCCGCCTGGGCCCAGGTTTAGAGGGAAACTTCAGATGAAACTCCTTTAACAGACGAGGTGCAAAGACCTCAGATGCAGTGATCCAAGACCTCTCCTCAGGACCAAACCCTTTCCAATGAACGAGGTACTGAAGAACGCCTTTACAGAGTCGGGAGTCCAGAATTTGACTGATCTCGTACTCCTGATTATCCTCAGAGACAGGCGCCACGGTAGGAAGAGGACGAGAGAATTTATTGAGGACTAAAGGCTTTAGAAGAGCAACATGAAAGGAGTTAGTGATTTTAAGGCTCTTAGGAATCTGGAGTTTGAAACAAACCGGATTCAGTTTAGCAGTTACCGTGTATGGACCGATGAATCGTGGAGCAAACTTCAGAGAAGGAACTCGGAGCTTGATGTTCCTGGTAGAGAGCCAGACTTTGTCCCCTGGCTGAAGAGAAGGCGGTTTACGCCTGCGGCGGTCGGCAAAGCCTTTGAATTTTTCAGCAGCTGCCCGGAGGGAATCATGAACGTGACCCCAAACGGAATTGAGAGACTCCTGAACCGAAGCCAAAGCTGGAATGTCTGGAGAACAGATCATAGGAAGAGGAAGTTGAGGGTGTTTTCCATAAACTGTGAAAAAGGGTGTCTTCTGCGAACTGGTATTCACATGATTGTTATGGGAGAATTCTGCCCACGGGAGTAGAGAGGACCAATCGTCATGGTGAGAAGACACAAAGGTGCGAAGAAAGACCTCTAACTCCTGATTAACCCTCTCAGTCTGTCCATTGGATTGGGGATGGTAAGAAGAAGAAAAATCCAAGACAATATTGAGGGATTTGCAAAAGGCTCTCCAAAAACGAGACGTGAATTGGACTCCCCTGTCGGAAACAATATGAGAAGGGACCCCATGTAGGCGGAGAATTTCTCGAATGAAAATGGGAACCAAGGCAGGGGCAGAAGGAAGACCAGGAAGAGGAACAAAATGAGCCATCTTGGAGAATCGATCGATTACCACCCAAATGACTGTATTATTCTCAGACAGTGGGAGATCGGTGATAAAATCCATGGCAATATGGGCCCAGGGTTCCTTAGGAATAGGCAAGGGCATGAGGAGACCAGCAGGAGCTTGTGTGGAGGATTTGGACTGAGCACAGACATGACAAGCTTTAACGTAGTCTTTGACGTCTGAGCGGAGATTAGGCCACCAGTAGTGACGACTGATGAGTAGGAAGGATCGGAGGAATCCAGAATGCCCTGCCACCTTGGAATCATGTCCCCAACGAAGGATCTTAGCTCTTAGCCCAGTGGGGACAAAGGTCTTACCAGGCGGAATTTTAGACTTCAGGGTGGTAGAGTGGGCAACAATGCATGAGGTGGGAATGATCGGCTCAGGTTCAGGGGCGGACTCCTCGTCCAAAGTGTCAAATGACCTAGAGAGCGCATCAGCCCGACCGTTGCAGGAACCAGGTTTGTAGGTAATCGTGAAATTAAAACGGGCAAAGAAGAGACTCCACCTGGCCTGTCTAGGATTCAGACGTTTAGCATTCTGTAGATACTGTAAATTCTTGTGATCGGTAAAGATCGTTATGGAGTGAGGGGAACCCTCCAAGAGATGACGCCACTCCTCTAACGCCAATTTAATTGCGAGAAGTTCCCGATCACCGATGGCATAATTCCTCTCTGCCTGAGAAAATTTTTTGGAGAAGAACGCACATGGTTGGCGTCTCTTCTCAAAGATTTGAAGAAGCACAGCTCCCACCCCCATTGAGGAAGCGTCCACTTCAATAAAAAATGCATTCCCAGGATTTGGTCTCCTCAAGAGGGGGCCAGAAACAAAGGCCTGTTTCAGGTTGTGAAATGCAGAGACAGCTTCGGGAGGCCAGTCCCTGGCATTCACACCCTTCTTGGTCAAAGCGATAATAGGCGCGGCAATGGAAGAGTAATTCCTTATGAACTGCCTATAATAATTAGTGAAGCCAAGAAAGCGCTGTGTGGCCTTGAGGCTAGCAGGAAGAGGCCAGTTGGTGATAGCCAAGACCTTCCCAGGGTCCATACGAAGCCCCGAACATGAGACAAAGCACCCCAAAAACAGGACCTCAGAACATTCAAAGGAACATTTCTCCAGCTTGGCATAGAGATTGTTCTCTCTAAGACGTTGAAGTACAGTGCGGACATGGTTTCTGTGGACGAGCAGATTTTCAGAAAAGATCAGAATGTCATCCAGATAGATGACAACAAACTGGTACAGCAGATCTCTGAAGATTTCATTGACAAAGTTTTGAAACACGGCTGGAGCATTACACAGACCAAAAGGCATCACCAGATATTCGTAATGCCCGTCTCTAGTGTTAAATGCAGTCTTCCATTCGTCACCCTCCCGTATTCGAATGAGATTGTACGCGCCTCTGAGATCCAACTTGGTGAAGATGGAGGCACCCTTCAACCTATCGAATAGCTCAGATATTAAGGGTAAGGGGTATCGATTTTTAATAGTAACCGCATTTAAACCCCGATAATCGATGCAGGGTCTTAAGGTACCATCCTTTTTGGCAACAAAAAAGAACCCTGCCCCTGCAGGCGATGAGGATTTCCGGATGAACCCTCTCTCCAGATTCTCTGCTACATACTCCGACATGGCCTGGGTCTCTGGGATGGACAGAGGGTAGGTACGACCCCTGGGTAGAGTTGCTCCGGGGACAAGATCAATAGCACAGTCAAAAGACCTGTGGGGAGGAAGCACCTCAGCTGATTTTTTACAGAACACATCCCGGTAATCGCTGTATGCGGCGGGAAGATCAGAAGAAACAGAAGTGGCAGCAACCGGAAGACTCTCCTTGGGGGTCACCTTGAGAAGACACGACGAGAAACATGAGGAACCCCAGGCCAGGATCTGCCCAGAGACCCAGTCCACATGTGGAGAGTGGAGCTGTAGCCAAGGGAGGCCCAATACAACTGGGGTAGAGGCCTTGGGTAGAATAAGAAAGGATATCCACTCCTGGTGGAGAATCCCTACCGACATCCTAATGGGTAGCGTCTGGAAGCGAATAGGGCCCCCTGGGAGAACAGTGCCATCAATTGCCGAGACTACCAATGGGGTAGTGAGAGGTGAAAGGGTAAGCTTCATAGAAGAAGCAGTTCTCCAATCCATGAAATTGCCGGCAGCCCCGGAATCCAGGTATGCAAGGGTTGACTGAGGAGAAGTGCCTACATGAAGGGACACCGGCAAGAGCAGGCGAGAAGGTGATGTTTCTGGGTCCAATACTCCACCTTCCAAATGTATTAGACCCGAGCGTTTCCCGGACGAAGCGAGCAGGAGTCACGAAAATGACCCTTGCCCCCACAATAGAGGCACAAGCCCAGAGTTCTGCGCCTAGCACGTTCTTCGGGGGTTAGTCTGGTCCGGCCCAGCTGCATAGGTTCTTCAGCAGGAAGAGGATGCTCCACGGAATGAAGGGAGGGGAGCTCAGACTGGCTAGGACCCAGAGAGTGCTGGCGTCTTTTTTCTAAGGACCTCTCTTGAAAACGAATGTCGATCTGGTTGCATAATGAAATTACATCGTCCAGACCGACGGGAATGGCTCTTCCCGCTAATTCGTCTTTCACTCGGTCAGAGAGGCCATGTAAAAAGGTAGCGACCAGGGCCTCATTATTCCAGCTCAATTCAGCTGTGTGGATACGGAACTGAAGAGCATATTGCCCCACTGAACTAGATTCTTGGCGAAGACGTAAGACAGCACTAGCCGCTGAAGAAGCCCGAGCCGGCTCTTCGAAGATATTACGAAAGAGCTTCAAGAATTCGGACAGACTGGAAACCACCGGATCGTTCCTCTCCCACAGGGGGGCAGCCCAGGCCAAAGCTTCACCGGAGAGGAGGGAAATGATATAGGCTACCTTAGCCCGGTCAGATAGGAAGCTTTGAGGCTGAAGCTCAAAATGAATAGTGCATTGGCTGAGAAACCCCCTGCAGGCCTTGGAGTCCCCAGAGAAACGGAACGGAGCTGGCAATCTTAGTGAGTGTGAGGCTGCGACTGGTGCGATAGGTACAGCCGCTGGTTGTACTTGGGGTTGCGGATTCGGGGTTCCCAAGGAGACCTGAAGCTGCTCGAATCGAGAAGCCAGATCCTGGAGGAATCGCATCACCTGGGTCTGATTTGATTCCTGGGTCTCAAGTCTGCGAACTATGCCCTGCAATGGATCATCCGCGGGAAGCGGGATGTCAGCCGGGTTCATGGCTGATCAAACTGTCAGGGTCACCTGTGGCCAGGTGACAGATGCACACCGTAGGGGGACAGGAGTGCACCGCGAGGTAGTGAACCCTATGGCTGGCTTCTGTGGATAGGAAACTGGGTGGTTGTGGAAAGCGGGACCAGAGGAGCACAACCGGGATCCCAACGGAAGCGAGAGCCAAGATTCCCCAGGGCGCGGAGTCTAAGACCCAGCTGGTCTTCTCCAGGGCCTCTAGTGGTGAGGATGTTACGCTGCAGGCTGGGACCAGGTCGCGGCCCCTGGAGTTTCCTAGCTCACGCCCCGTAGGATAAGGGGAAGCAGCAGCACACGATAGAGAGAACCGAATAACAAGCCGAAGGTCAGGGGCCACAAGCAGACAAGGATAACGAAGAACGAGCCGAAGGTCAAGGGTCACGAGCAGACAGGGATGGTCGGGGACAAGCCAATAACGTAACAGAGAGACAGACGTAGCACACGGCAGGCAGGAACCCAAACACACAATGCCTAACAAACACGTTGATCAGCAAAGCAGGCTTGCAGTGCACAGGTTAATATAGTGTTCAGTGATAGGGCCTGGGGTGGAGTCAGGCTGGGAGGAGATTATAAAGGAAGCCAGGTGAAGGAGGTCTGGTCTCTAGATGAACACATGAGGAGGAAGGTAAGATGGCAGACAGACATTAATGCATATCCATGACACCAGTTTTACATTCAGGACAACAATATACAGTTAACATTTAAAAAGGTAACCCTTTTTGTGTACACCTTTAGATATAGAGTTTCCACAGATCCGTCCTATGTAGAGAAGAATTTAAGATTCTTTCTCAATCTAATAACCTGGTCTGGCCAACCTAGCGAGACCCTCTGTACCTATTCTAAATCTACCTTTCAATCTTAACAGAGTCCCAGAAAACTTGTAGTTTTCTCGAGAGTCTACTTTATGGTGAACCAATTGACAAGGCAAGACTGTTGTTCCCAATAATAATTAAAGGGGGTCTTACCTGTTCAATTGGATCACCCCACTTCTGGTACCACTGAAAGGTTCTGGTTCTGTTGGACCTTCTTGGCTCGAGCTGGACTCAGGATCTGTGGAAGTCTCTCTGACCGGTCGGATATTCAAGACACCAATAAACAGTGAATGGGTATACTAGAATATGTGGTTTAATGGTTACATGTCCTTTTTTATACACAGCGAGAAAAGTTGCCTCCCTCCTATGGACCTATCAGCAATAAGCAAAAACCTCATGAGTTAGACAAAAATAAATTCTAACAGGTTTTTTTGACTTCTGCAAAAGCGGTCAGTTAACATACGTCAATTGTGGTCAAACTAGACATGTTCTGACATTTGAAACAGGAAGATAAGAAACGCCAGATGTCAGTGCGGTCAATCTGTCAGTTAAAAAGCAGAAGTGAGATAAACTTTTTCCAGGAAAAGGCCTAACCACAAAGTCACATTTCAACCTAAATATACATGCTTGTCAGTTACACAGAAGAAAGATTAGCCTGACCACAAAAGTCACATCTTGTTCACACTCATGTCAGAGAAACATTATTGTAAAATATATATATATTTGAGGAGAACTCTAACCATGAATATTGGTTCATGATCTTCTTATACCTTACAGCCAAGACTGATGAAAAACAGTTTCATCGGATTTCCGATGGACAAATCCATCGGACGAAAATCCATAGGTTATCCGATCGTGTGTACGGGGCTTTAGTGTGAGACTGACAGCATGGTGCAATTCAGAAGAGGCTGAAAAAATGGTAGAGGATAGAAAAGCAGAATGATGTCTTCATCAGTTTGGTGGCAATCTTTAATGTTCAATCAGCAGGCTGGGAATGGGGCCCTGACCAAGTTGTAATGCTTAAAGTGGAAGTCCACCCTAACACTTCAATTCTCCCCTGCAATAGACATGTGCGATTAGTTTCGTACGAATCGAAAATTCATACAAATTTTTCGAAATTCGTACATTTGTACGAATCCGAATTACGAATTTTTACGGATACGAATTCTGTACGAAATACGAAGTTTCGTTTACGAAGTTTCGTTTACGAATTTCGTCTCCAAATTGAAAAGATTCGACATTATAGAGAGAAAAGATTTGACATAGAGAGAAAAGATTTGACATTATAGAGAGAAAAGATTCGACATAGAGAGAAAAGATTCGACATTATAGAGAGAAAAGATTCGACATAGAGAGAAAAGATTCGACATTATAGAGAGAAAAGATTCGACATTATAGAGAGAAAAGATTCGACATAATAGAGAGAAAAGATTCGACATTATAGAGAGAAAAGATTCGACATAGAGAGAAAAGATTTGACATTATAGAGAGAAAAGATTCGACATTATAGAGAGAAGATTGCTGCTGGAATTGGGTGGGGGAAGTACATTTCCGGTCGAATCATTTGTTTGTTCCGGTCTAATCGGTCGTTATACGCTTCGTACGAAATTCGTATTTCGTACGAATCCGAATTGAATTCCGTACATGAATTATGAATTACGATTTTTTTTTAATACGAAACGGAACGGAACGGAACGAAACAAATTTCTCGATGGCTCCCATGTCTACCCTGCAATCATTAATGTGAGCTATGTTCAGCCTTATGCCTCAAAATGAAAACATCCCAGTTTTTCTTCCTTCATTTTGCAGTATCCAGTGCCTTCACATGACTTCAATTCTACTTCCTTCTGAGCCTAAAAGCAGCCAGTGGGTGTGGTTACTGAAAGCTAGTGACATCACTTCCTGGGAGGGACACTGTTCCTGTGTAGCCAGTGGGCGTATACAGAATGGGAGGAGCTAATCATAGGTTCCCACCCAGTGTTCTCTCATTGTACATCCTAATTCATGAGAAAATGAAGAAATAAAAAGCCCGGTCCACACAGAACTGGGGGGGGGGGTGGGTACTGCAGTGCACATATACAGTATAGCTGTGCACAGAAGAAGGAAGGGAGCTGAACAAAGGAGGGGGTGGACTGTCTGTGTAGCTGGAAGTGCTCTGGGGTCTCAGTTCACAGTCTACAATGATCATTGTACAGGCAACCACACTAAGGCTCCGTTTCCACTAGTGCGACTTGTCATGCGACTTTGGACACATAAAGTTGCATGACAAGTCACAGCCCATTGATTTCAATGGCACCCGTTCCCATCTATGCGACTTTGAAAATAAGAGACTTTGAAAAGGTACCTTCAATGCTTTGATGCGACTTTTGATGCAACTTTGATCCAGAGAATGTAAAGTTGGATCAAAGCTGCACACAAAGTCTCATTAAAGTCGCACTCTAAATCGTGCAACTTTGTTGTCACAATAGTGGAAACAGGACTTGTCATGTGACCATGTGTCCAAAGTCGCATGACGAGTCACAGCCTATTGATTTAATGGTACCCGTTCCCATCTATGTGTCTTTGAAAAGGTACCTGTAATGCTTTGATGCGACTTTGATCCCGAGATTGCAAAATTGGACCAAAGCTGCACTCAAAGTCGCATCAAAGTCACACTCTAAATCGTGCAACTTTGGGGTCGCATAGTGGAAACGTGACTTGTCATGCAACTATGTGTCCAAAGTCGCATGACAAGTCACAGCCCATTGACTTTAATGGTACCCATTCCCATCTATGCGACTTTGAAAATCAGCAACTTTGAAAAGGTACATGCAATGCTTTGATGCGACTTTGATTCAGAGAGTGTGAAGTTGGATCAAAGCTGCACTCAAAGTTGCATCAAAGTCGCACTCCAAAGTCGCACTCTAGCCTTAGGCTACATTTCCACTTGTGCGACTCCAAAGCTAAGCGATTTAGAGTGTGACTTTTAGTGCAGCTTTGATTTAACTTTACACTCTGGATCAAAGTCACATCAAAAGTTGCATAAAAGTAGTGCAGGCACCTTTTCAAATTTGCTGATTTTCAAAGGTGCACAGATGGGAACGTTTGCCATTGAAATCAATAAGTTGTGACTTATAATACGACTTTATGTGTCCAAAGTCGCATGACAAGTCACACTAGTGGAAACGGAGCCTTAAACTCATTACTCACATGTAGCTCCCTCAGCTGGCTGTGTGCCACACCATGCACACAGTGCCCAACACAGAACCACACCATGCACACAGTGCCCATCAGTGCTCATCACACCATGCACACAGTGTCCATCACACAATGCATACAGTGCCCATAAGTGCCCATCACACCATGCACACAGTGCCCATCACACAATGCATACAGTGCCCATCACACCATGCACACAGTGCCCATCACACAATGCATACAGTGCCCACCACACCATGCACACAGTGTCCATCATACCATGCACACAGTGCCCATCACACCATGCCCACAGTGCCCATCACACCATGTTCACAGTGCCTATCACACAATGCATAAAGTGCCCATCACACAATGCATACAGTGACCATCACACCATGCACACAGTGCCCATCACACCATGCACACAGTGCCCATCACACCATGCACACAGTCACACCATGCACTCAGTGCCCATCACACCATGCACACAGTGCCCATCAGTGGCCATCACACCATGCACACAGTGCCTATTAGTGCCCATCACACCATACACACAGTGCCCATCACACCATGCACACAGTGCCATGCAGAAATAAACACGTGATTGTAAACTGTAGAAAATCTGCAGTATGTTGCATTGTAATCTATATTACAGTTTCTAACAAACAGAATATACTTCCAAAGCCTGGCTTACCTACTTAGCTTGTTTTACTTTTGATTAGGATCAGAACCAGTAAAACTAGTACAGAACGATCACAACTAATATTGTTATTATTTATTAGTATGTTTTATCACTAATATGATTTTTAATACAATTTTTTAGATCCGAATGTTCGACCGGGATCCACCAATTTTACAGCAAACGTAGGTACTGGAATCCCGGAACCAATTGGAGTGTGCCCAACGATTACTAATGAGCCCCGTGTCGTATGTCGTGGGTATGGGAAAGCAATTGTTAATGCATATCAAAACCCAAGTAATGCTCCCTTTACGATAACTTTGTTACCTAACTCTGGCTGGTCCACGGAACCTTTAAATGGTAAGTCCTAAATACAGTATGTGCTCACCTTATATCTGGGTTGTATGATGACTTCATCATCAAATGTACATGGACATCATTTAAATGCTTGTCTTGTCCATTTGTATGATCCAAATGTTTGGTATGGCCTCTGCTATACAACTGGTAAGGTTAAGGTATGAAATGCATAAAAGTAAACACAAAGAAACACATGTAATATGGTGTCATATCTTTAAAGTAGGTACAAACTCCAACTTAAAGTAGAATTCCAGCCTAAATCCAACTAGTAGTAAAAATGTCCCCCATCCCCAACAACTATGCTGGCTAATCTGTGTAAAAAATATAAATATATTTAGGATGCTTTCACACTGCTCCATTAAAAAAAACACATCAAAAACACATATGTATTTTTGATGTGTTTCCGGTGTGTTTTCCGGTCCTGTGAAACATGAACATGTGACTAAAAAAAACACACCAAAAATGCAACTGTGGTGGGTGGTGGGGAGCTGCGTTTTTGGTGCAGTTTTGAAAAGCGCACTAACGATGCAACATGCAGGACTTTTCAGAACACACTGCACCCACAGAGCAGTGGTGTGAAGAGTCCCATAGGATTTAAAAGAAAATATTTTATTACATTTTTCTTGAATTTTTAGCAAGGTAAAAACGCAGCAAAAAGGCATCAGTGTGAAAGGGCCCTTACCTATTTTCAGCTCGCTCCGGTCTGGTCATGTGATAAGGCTCCCCTGTGTCAGCAAGCAACACTGCAAGGGAGAGGAGGGAGCACTAACAATGAGACCTTATGGGTGATGTCACTGCTCCCGACGTTCCCAGATGTTTTTAAGCATTCTCTCCTCTCCCCTGCAGCCACCGCTGGCTGACAGAGGGGATCACGTGACCGAACCAGAGGAGACTGAAACTTGAAAGAATGTACATCTTTATTTACACAGGTTAGTCACCATAGGAGTTAGAAGGGGAGGGGACATTTTTATGACCTAGGCTAATGCCTTGTACACACGATAGGAATTTCCGATGAAAAAAGTCCGATGGAGTCCGACGGTGTTTTTTCATCGGAAATTCCGACCATGTGTGGGCCCCATCGGAGAAATTCCGATGAATTCCATTGGATTTTAAATATAGAACCTGTTCTATTTTTTTCCAATGGGAGTTTGGTCGGAAAAAGGTCCGATCGTGTGTACGGGGCATTAGGCTCAAATTCTACTTGAATGCTACTTTCATTGCTAAAACACTGTGAAGCATAAACTAACATTGTTTAACATAAAATACTGTTTTCAATTTTATTTACCTTAGTGTGCCTTAAAGCTGCAGATCTCCCACATTCACTTCTGTTTACACACATGCACTCCAGAGATGGTTTTGCATTATTTCTCAGGGCAGGTTTCTTGATGGCGACAAGTGACAACAGTGTACCATGCCTGCGTAATGTGCATTGAAATAGCCACTTGTGGTCTCCATGCAAAGCTCATGATCCAGGGTGACAATCCAGATACACAACAGGGAGGCAAGGACAGAGAGTTGTCATCCTACAACATGGAGCCCAGCAATCCAAGAAAACAAAGAGCATATCACTTTTTTGTTAATTTATTCATAAATCCAAAAGGCTAAAAAGCTTTTCCATTTTCTCAATGATTCTCAACGAGGTGGAGCGGTGATGTCACAATCTCTACCTCATCTAATCAGGAAGGCCTTGAATTTATTGAAAAATGCAAGGTGTTCTGTGAATGGTGGTGGTGCAGAGCAAGTGACCCCCCTGTGTTCACTATGCAGAAAAGCAGCTGCCCGTCACATGATCCAAAAGATAGATTAGTATAGCCAACTACTACAGTGATTGTCAGCTTCCCCAGCAGTCCCTCGGGTATGAAATATGTATACTTACATTAGCCCAAGCTGGATCAATATAAGTATATGATAAGGATCATACTTGGAGTTCAACTTTAACCAAATAACATATTTATACAGCAATTTAAAAATGTAGACCACCTACAGCAGGGGTGTCAAACTGAAATTCATTGCAGGCCACATCAACATTATGGTTGCCCTCAAAGGCCTGATTGTATCTGTAAGACTATATAAAATAAATGTCAGAGAATAGGTGCAGGAACTTAACCATTTCCCGCCTTCACAACCCCCCCCAAACCGCAACAGAGTGCATAGATCAGGAGTGTGCTACGTACATAGTACAGGGGTGCCCTATGTACAGAGTTCAGAGTTTGGGGGTGCGCTACATACAAATTGCAGAGTTCAAGAGTGCACTTTGTGCAGAGTTAAGGGTTGAGGAGTGCGCCACATACAGAGTGCAGGGTTTAGGGGTGTGCTATGCACATTGTATAGGGTTTCAGCTCTCTTTCACAGGCTGTCCACATCTCACTTCCACCCCTCCTCGCCACCACTCTCCCCATCCCCCACCTCTGCACACATTTCCCTCCACAGACCTCATCTCACCTAGCTGGCCCAGGTATAATACCTTCTGTCAGTGTAGGCGGCTCTGTGTCTGTGTCTCTCTCCTCTCTCTCTCCAACTTGCAGGGGATCATTGATTGGTATCTGTGCACCCAGGCACAGATGGTAATCACAGTGCAGCCTACCATGTGATGCCCCCATCCTACACTGCATCTGTATCTCCCTTGTCCTCACAGTGAGTGCAGGGCAGGCAGAGATTTGTGAGATCTGTCGAGCGGAAAGCTGTCCTTGTAAACACAGAAGGCTTCTGTGTTTATAAGTGATAGTGGTGAGTGGGGGGCAGAGGGCAAGAGCCGGAGGTCGTGGAATGGAGTTCTGCCACACTGTAGCTGAAAAAAAGCCATGGGTTGGGGTACAGTATTTGTTTTTTTGTCTCTTTATTTATTCATGCTTTTATATTTTAGATACAGCTATCTACGTGGTTGCAGGATCAGGATTGGGTCCCGGGAATTACACTGTGAGAGTCAATGTTTCGGACAAAAACAATTTATCCTGTCCAAATCCAGTCGACATTACTATACAAGTCTGTGATTGCACTTCTGGTGGAAGTTGTGATGCCACAAAACTTGTAGGCAAAAGTGTTTCTCTTGGCCCAGCTGCAATAGGTCTCATGGTTTTGGGATTTTTATTGCTTTTGTGTAAGTAACACAACATTACTTTTCATTTCATTTAAATGTCAATTAAATGTCTGTTCCACCTGAAAACTATATATACCTATTTTAAGTGGACACCAGTGGTGTAAAAATTTTCTTTTAATTTCCCTTGGAGACTTCATAGGATATATATTTTGATTTGAATTTCTAAAACTATACAGGCTATAATGAAAATATTGACCACTTCCCGCTGGGAGGGCGTACATGAATGTCCTCCAGTTTCAGTGGCTATACCGGGAAGATACCTGCACCAACCGGCATCATCTATGTATTGATATTTTCAGCTGGAAATTCTCTTCAAGGCAGAAGTGATCTGAGTTGCTAATTAGCCACTGGATCACTTCTGCAGGTGGCGGAAAGGGGGTCCCACCCCCCTCCCGCCGCTGCCTCTGCTGGGCTCTCCGGTTCCATCGCGCAGGCCAGGAGTTATGTGGCTGGCGGCAATGGCTGCCCTGTACAGAGAGAGGGGAACTGACGTTGTTCCTCTGTCTCTGTAACCCTGGAAACTGGGAGCGATGAGCAGTTTGTCACTTCCGGTTCTGCCCCTTTGTTTACCTGGCCAGCGATCTGTGTCTGATCAGCTACATGGGAGGCCAGAGAAGAGATTTGGGATCCCAAATCTCTCCATAAAGAGGACCTGTCACAGCCCATGCTATCACAAGGGATGTTGTTCATCCCTTGTGATAGCAATAAAGTTAGTACAAAAAATATTTGTGTAAAAAATAAATAAATAATTAAAAAAATGCAAAGTGCACCCCGTACTTACATGCAAGTATGAACGCATACGTTACTCCCGGATGCATATGTAAACGGCGATCGAACCACACGTAAGGTCTTGTCAATAACATCAGAGCGAGAGCAATAATTCTAGCACCAGACCTCCTGTGCAACTCTACAATGGTAACCTGTAAAGGCGTTTAAAGCGTCGCCTATGGAGAATTTTAAGCACTGTAGTTTGCCACCATTCCACGGGCACATGTAATTAAAAGCGTGACATGTTAGGTATTTATTTTTCCCCAAAAAAAAATTGCGTTTGAAAAAACGCGTCTCATTTTATTCTATAGGGCTAAAAAAAAAATGTATAATGTTTGGGGGTTCTAAGTAAGTAGTTTCTAGCAAAAAAAAGTAGATTTTACATGTAGGAGCGAAGTGTCAGAAATGGCCCGGATGGCAAGTGGTAAATTAAAATAAAAATATTTTTCCTCTTAGTCACAAATAGTTTATTATTTATCTTACATTAAGAATCTATACATGGGACCCTGAGACACTTTTTAGGCTGTGTATTGATTGTATTAGTTATGATGGCCATACATTTGCCAGTTTTAGGGCCGGTTAACATCATGAATCGCACAGGAACATGCTGTGCGTTCCTGTGCTATTCAAATGTGATCCGGGTGCAGTACGATTTCAGCCTATTTATTTGAATGGGCTGAAATTGCAGCAGACTGAAATGAAAGTAATGCAGAACAACTGGATACTGTAGCATGTGATCTGGTGGAAGCAAATGTTTGTGACCTGCGTTTTGGGGTGTCGTTAGCATTGTACTGACACTCGCTGCAGAGTGCAAAAACAGTGCGTTTTGAATGCAGTGCGGGAAACAGGCAAGGAACGTGGGTTTCCCACACCATGTTCTGGTGTGAACTGGCCTTTAAAGTTCTCATCGCATTGCAACCACAGCAAACGAATATTTACAGTTTTAGGTGGTTATTTATAGTTTTAGGTTAATAAATGCTTGTATCTGCAAAGAAAAATTATATTTACTTTTTTTTTTTTGCTATTGCTTGGTTAATTGATATAGGAAAATTATTCAAACTATAAGTAGCAGGTAGCTTTGGTCGAAAGCCAACAGAAGCTACAAAATTTGAAAGTGTTTTTCTGTAAACTTGGCATACAGTTTTTCAAAATAATTCTCTCTTTCGTAAATCCATTGCAAAATTTCTAAACGGGAGATCCTGCCAGTACTTCGTCTTGCAGGCTGACAAAATGATGCCAGTACCTTGCAATTAGCAGCAATGTTGTCAGCCTGCCTTATGTACTCCTTCAGTTTGCCATTGTGCTTTCTATATGATAAGTCTGTAAGGCAGCCCAATGCCCAACAGGGGTGCACACAGCAGGGTTACAACGTTGCTGCTAATTGCAAGGCAGTTGCTCAGGCCTCATTCACTCAGGACATACTAAAATATACACCAGTGGAGATCCATGTTTACCTGCTTGAGTTCTATGCATCCCCATGCAGGCAGTCCCATTGATGTCAATGTCATGTCAAACTCATACAGTATGCATTGGAGACACACCCTCACACACCCGCATGTCTAATTGGGAATAGAGGCTGTGTCCATGCACCCCAATTGACATCAATGGGACTGCCTGCACAGGGATGTATGGAACATCTGTGCATCCTCGTGCAGGTACACACGGCCCTCCATGAGCGTACTGCGCTTTAGTTTGCCCCATGTAAACAAGACCTTAGTGTTGTCTGCCTTCAACAGGATCTCCAGGTAAGAAACTTTGCAACAGACTCACACTTTAAGCGCATGGTTAGCAATCAGCTGCAGCAGAGAAATATTGGCTTTCCTGTCTTAACAGGGCTATGTACAGTCAGGTCCATAAATATTGGGACATCGAAACAATTCTAATCTTTTTGGCTCTATACACCACCACAATGGATTTGAAATGAAACAAACAAGATGTGCTTTAACTGCAGACTTTCAGCTTTAATGTGAGGGTATTTACATCCAAATCAGGTGAACGGTGTAGGAATTACAACAGTTTGTATATGTGCATCCCACTTTTTAAGGGACCAAAAGTAATGGGACAATTGGCTGCTCAGCTGTTCCATTGCCAGGTGTGTGTTATTCCCTCATTATTCCATTTACAAGGAGCAGATAAAAGGTCCAGAGTTCATTTCAAGTGTGCTATTTGCATTTGGAATCTGTTGCTGTCAACTCTCAGTATGAGATCCAAAGACCAGTGAAGCAAGCCATCATTAGGCTGAAAAAACAAAACAAAACAAACCCATCAGAGAGATAGCAAAAACATTAGGTGTGGCCAAATCAACTGTTTGGAACATCCTTAAAAAGAAAGAATGCACCGGTGAGCTCAGCAACACCAAAAGACCCGGAAGACCGCGGAAAACAACTGTGGTGGATGACCAACGAATTCTTTCCCTGGTGAAGAAAACACCCTTCACAACAGTTGGCCAGATCAAGAACACTCTCCAGGAGGTAGGTGTGTGTGTGTCAAAGTCAACAATCAAGAGAAGACTTCACCAGAGTGAATACAGAGGGTTCACCACAAGATGTAAACAATTGGTGAGCCTCAAAAACAGGAAGGCCAGATTAGAGTTTGCCAAACAACATCTAAAAAAGCATTCACAGTTCTGGAACAACATCCTATGGACAGATGAGACCAAGAAAGATCAACTTGTACCAGAATGATGGGAAGAGAAGAGTATGGAGAAGGAAAGGAACTGCTCATGATCCAAAGCATACCACCTCATCAGTGAAGCATGGTGGTGGTAGTGTCATGGCGTGGGCATGTATGGCTGCCAATGGAAATGGTTCTCTTGTATTTATTGATGATGTGACTGCTGACAAAAGCAGCAGGATGAATTCTGAAGTGTTTCGGGCAATATTATCTGCTCATATTCAGCCAAATGCTTCAGAACTCATTAAACAGCGCTTCACAGTGCAGATGGACAATGACCCGAAGCATACTGCAAAAGAAACAAAGAGTTTTTTAAGGGAAAGAAGTGGAATGTTATGCAATGGCCAAGTCAATCACCTCACCTGAATCCGATTGAGCATGCATTTCACTTGCTGAAGACAAAACTGAAGAGAAAATGCCCCAAGAACAAGCAGGAACTGAAGACAGTTGCAGTAAAGGCCTGGCAGAGCATCACCAGGGATGAAACCCAGCATCTGGTGATGTCTATGCGTTCCAGACTTCAGACTGTAATTGACTGCAAAGGATTTGCAACCAAGTATTAAAAAGTGAAAGTTTGATATATGATTATTAATCTGTCCCATTACTTTAGGTCCCTTAAAAAATGGGAGGCACATATACAAACTGTTGTAATTCCTACACCGTTCACCTGATTTGGATGTAAAGACCCTCAAATTAAAGCTGAAAGTCTGCAGTTAAAGCACATCTTGTTTGTTTAATTTCAAATCCATTGTGGTGGTGTATAGAGCCAAAAGATTTGTGTCGATGTCCCAATATTTATGGACCTGACTGTAAATGTCAGCACTGGATAAACAGAAATATAAATTCTTTGTTAGGTAAGACAGTTCTCATGTATTTTACATATGTGTTTGCAGTTCAGCTTTAAACTTGCAATGTAAAGCAGACCTTCATTCAAAATTTTAAGTTTGCTGCAATTTTATCCCTATCCATTTTTTAAACAAATCTGACTTTTCTATATTTTTTTATTCTCTTTTTTTTTGTTGTTGTCTGGCCCTGCCCACTGTCACCAGTCTCGCTTAGGTGAGACTGACATTTCATTCTTCTGCCTCCTAGGATAACCCAGGAGGCATTACTTTGCATTCATGTAATCAGAGGCCAGTTCTCACATACATGCAGAGATCTGGCGTCATGTCATTGGGGGGCCAGCTGCAAGAACCGGGAAGAGACAGACATCTATCTCCCTGTGACATACACAATTAAGATAGTGGCTGTTGGGTTTGTAAGTTGTTGCAGCATAAGAAGAACACCATAGGTAAGTGGGGAAAAAAAAAAGAGAATTTTATTCGTAGGGTGAAGTTAAATTACTTAAATAAAATGCTATCTTTATTACCACCTTGGACTTTAGTTGTAACAAATCACATGTAGGATTCATTGTTATGCCTAATGCTAACCATGCGCTTAAAGTGTGAGTCTGTTGCAAAGTTTCTTACCTGGAGATGCTGTTGAAGGCTGACAACACCAAGGCTTCGCTCACATGGGACGTACTAAAGCGTATGCACCTAAAGCATATGCCGATGGAGGGCAGAGTTTACTCACACAACGATGCACCCCATGCAGCAGGTGCATGAACACAGCCTCAATTGATGAGGACTTAACACCTTCCCACCGGGCCTATAGCACAATGACGGCCAGGCGGGAGCACCATTGTCCTGGGAGGGCGTTATATGATGTCCTTCCAGAATACGCTTCTCGCACATTAGCGCAATCTGTCACCGGCTGAGTTCCGATGGACAGTTCCATGTAATCGTTGTGACCAACCACAGCAGATCACATGACAATTGTTAACAATGGATGTCTTCCTTTCATGCCATCCATTGTGTACAGTTGTGTTGCTAGCTGTGATTGGTCACAGTGATCACATGGTACAGACAAGGCCAATCGCAGCCCATCTGTACCATGTGATTAGATTTGGCCAATCACAGCTAATCACAACAAAAGACACTGAATGATCCAGTTTAATTAGGAAAAAATGGTTGCTTATACCAATAAAATTCACTGGTATAAGCAATCATAATGTGTAAAAATAAAAACCCTGATCACTTCCCCAGAGTAATACAATGTTACTATGGCAATACTGTATTGCTCTGGTCACAGTGTTTGAAAAAAATATATAATAAAAATATATAAATATATAATAAAAACGATTAAAAAAAAATTATATAATTTTTTTTATTTATTTTTTACATACTGTCACCAGTCAGTGTCCCTGATCACCGCCACACCAGTTACATGATATTTTTACTGCATTGGTGACAGAATGTAAAAAAATAAAAAATTGAGAATTTTTGATTTTTCTTATTCCTTTATTTTCCAAATAATTGTGACATAAATTACTGCTTCAAAAAATGTACCATGCCTCTTACTAAATACCATGGACTGTCTACTTTAAAAAAATTCATTTGGGGGTATTTGTACCTCCTAAATGAGATAGGGGGTCAGTACACCAGGACTGATCAATTTTTAGGTATATACAACATAGTTTGGGGACTAGCTTTTCTGCAGACTATATAATAAACACTGATTTGGGTTATTATCACCAAAGAAATGTAGCAGAATATATTTTGACCTAAATTTATGTAGAAAGATTATTTATTCACAAAATTTTATAACAGAAACAAAGAAAACGCATTTGTTTATTACAGTTTTCTGTCTTTTTTCACAAAAAAAACAGTGGTGAATAAATACCACCAAAAAAAGCCCTATTTGTATGAAATTCTTTTATAAAAACTTGTTATTGGTACAAGTGCCCAGTACTGAAGTGGTTAAAATAGTAAAACACAAGTCTAACACAGGCCTGAATAGTTGGCATGTGCAAATATCTACTTTATACAGGCAAGAGTATAAAAGTAATGCTCACAGGCTGCAACAACCCCATTCTCTTTATTTTAGTAATGGCTCATAAGTCAGGGGTTGGTAATCCTTGCTGTCTGAAGTACTGCCACCAGTTGCACTATCAAGATATCTCACCAGACCTTGTATTACCCTCTTACATTTATAATGATTTAGAATAAGCATCTGAAAAAAGGGTCAAAATCTAACTTTACATATATTGGAAATTAGGCCAGATCTATGAACAGAAATTTCCTGGATTCAATTAATGATAGTAGAGGTTGACATTAGCTGATTAAAAAGGTAACAAAAACGTATTTTGCTTTCAAATTGTGCCCTAAAGTTCTTCATGGTTTTCTTTTTAACTGACAACTTGCCACACTGAATGTTACAGTATATGTATAAAGTTTCATTGCAAAGAAAAAAAAATTACAGTATGTTCAGTTGAATATTATAAATATATGCTATATATTAAAGCCCCTTTTTAGTGCAGGGTACAGTGGTGATGCCATCTCAAGGAGTGAGTCTATAATTTACTGCAACTTTATGTTAGTGCAGGGCTTTGTAGACCCATAGAAATACTGCAAGGGACAGTGGCAGATAGGTGAGTATTGCATTGAGAGATGATTTCTTTTATTCTACATACTGCTTGGGGGACTTTTTATTTAGAAAAAAAGCCCAGTTGAGCTTTAAGATGCACAAATACAAATGTGTTGCACACAAATATCATACTTACAGCAGATTTCCTATTTTCCTCTTCTCTACCAGTGGCTCTTCTTTTACTACTACTATGTCTATGTGGAGCTGGAGCTGGAGCCGGGACACAATTTGTTCCTGTTGCTGCTGGATATGAAGGTGCTTGTCATCAGTGGGGAACTGAGGGTGCAAAACCTGAAGATGTGGTAAGTAACTATTTTTGTTATCCTCAATGTTAATCTGTGAGGACAGAAATATGGACACAGTAAAGCCCTGTATACACGATCGGTTTTACCGATGAAAACAGTCCGATGGACTGTTTTCATTGGACGAACCGATCGTTTGTGGGCCCCATCTGACTTTTTTCTATCGGTGTAAAAAAATAGAACATGTTTTAAATTTTTCCGATGGAAAAAAAAACGATAGCAAATTCCGATCTTCTGTGTGGAACTCCATCAGAGAAAAAACCCACGCATGCTCAGACTGAATTAGGAGACGGGAGCGCTCGTTCTGGTAAAACTAGTGTTCGTAATGGAGATAGCACATTCGTCATGCTGTAACGGACTGAAAAGCACGGAGACTGAAAAGCGCGAATCGGCTAACACCAACTTTTACTAACACGCGGTAACACAAAATCAACAAAAGCAGCCCAAAGGGTGGCGCCATTGGATTTGAACTTCCCATTTATAGTGCCGTCATACGTGTTGTACGTCACGGCGTTTGGGACGGTCGGAATTTTGTCTGATGGTGTGTAGGCAAGACTGATGGAAGTCAGCTTCATCGGAATTCCGATGGAAAAATCCATCGGATTTGATTCCATCGGAAATCCGATCATGTGTACAGGGCTTTATTGCTCACTTGGTTTATAAATGTGCAGATTCTGGAGCTGTCAATGACTCTTTGGGTAGCGAAACCAGGTTTGAGATTACAGCTTTGAAACCTGCAACTTCTGAAAATGCTAGTTGCCTAGCTAGCTGCCTCTGGCTTTGGTACTTTAAGTCCCTGACCTGGAGCAAGCATACAGAAAGGAAGTAACATTACTGCTGATCTTCGTATTTGCTTCAGATCAGTGACTCAGAAAGTGTTAAAGCCACTGAATCAGAACAGTCATGTAAACTAGCATTATTTAGAATAAAATGTCAACAATGGTAGTCTTCATATTTCTCTCAATACAGACTTCATTTTCTCATCTAGAGGAGCTGTTAGTAGTGCTCAGGAAAAACTAGAGTGAAGGTATTTTTTTAAAGTCTAGCCAAAGAGAGAAGATGGTTTTGGTGATATTTGGAGACAAGATTGGTGATGTAGCTCGGGGCAGAGTTGTGAATGGCTTTGTATGTTTTGGTTAGTATTTTGAATTTAATTCACTGGGCAATTGGAAGCCAGTGTAGGGATTAGCGGAGTTACGTTTTAACTCTTTTTAATGAGACTGAGGGTTTCTTCAATGCTCCTGCTATTGATATTTAGATACAAGAAGAATGGAGATGATCAGTCGGGAGAATGAGAGAGAATGTCAAGTGATCCCCCAAATGGGTTCATTTAATAAGGCAATTTAAGGCTGTTGCTGTATCAATAGGCCAGTCATCCAGCGGAGCAGGGGAAAAAAAACCTGTTCCAGAAAACCTGCAATTTGGGATAATCACACCAAATGTGTAGCATTGTGCCCTACATAGTACACCCTCTAAAACAGTATGGGGAAGCAGTAGAGTATATTTTAGCATGATGTAAAAGACTAAATACAACCTAGTTATAACCTTCTAGTTAGCTTTTATTAAAAACACATTCAGGATACCCTGGAAAGAAGTTAGGAGGCAAGGGCACCAGGACTCCAACTCAAGGTCCATGGATAAATCTCTATACCGTTTTGTCATATAAAATAACTTCTGGGAAGAAATGAGTGGGAGCCCATATATCAGAGATACAACCCCCAACCCCCACCCCATAGGCCCTGATCTCTAGTTCTTCACTTTTCATATTCCTTTAAAGAGGGGCGGTTCCAAAGTACTTGAACGTAGTATTTAATTTTCCTAAGATATTTAATTAAAAATTTTACCCAGCTATGAACAGCTTTAATTTAAAAGTACAGCTACCCTTTAAGTGAAGCCTCCACCCCAAACTAGCTCATCAATGTCTTTATGGACCTTGCTTTGTGCACTGGTGCGCAGTCATGTTGGAACAGGAAGGGGACATCCCCAAACAGTTCCCACAAAGATAGGAGCATGAAATTGTCTTGGTATGCTGACGCCTTAAGAGTTCCCTTCACTGGAACTAAGGGGCCAAGCCCAACCCCTGAAAAATAACCCCATACCATAATCCCCCTCCACCAAATGATTTGGACCAGTGCACAAAGCAAGGTCCATAAAGACATGGGTGAGCGAGTTTGGGGTGGAGAAACTTGACTGGCCTGCACAGAGTCCTGACCTCAACCTGATAGAACACCTTTGAGATGAATTAGAACGGAGATTGCGAGCCAGGCCTTCTCGTCCACATCAGTGCCTGACCTCACAAATGCGCTTCTGGAAGAATGGTCAAACATTCCCATGGACACACTCCTAAACCTTGTGGACAGCCTTCCCAGAAGAGTTAAACCTATTATAGCTGCAAAGGGAGGGCAAACGCAATATTAAACCCTATGGACTAAGACTGGGATGCCATCTAAGTTCATGTGTGTGTAAAGGCAGGCGTCCCAATACTTTTGGTAATATAGTGTATATATACAAAATCAACTCTAATGCCGCGTACAGACGATCGGACATTCCGACAACAAAACCGAGGATTTTCTTTTTTTTTTCGACGGATGTTGGCTCAAACTTGTCTTGCATACACACGGTCACGCGAATGTTGTCGGAAATTGCGAACGTCAAGAACACGGTGACATACAACACGTAGAAAAATGATGTTCAATAGCCAGTGCGGCTCTTCTGCTTGATTCCGAGCATGCGTGGAATTTTGTGCGTCGGAAATGTTTACACGCGCTCGGAACCTCCGACAACAAGTTTTGTTGTCGGAAAATTTGAGAACCAGCTCTCAAATTTTTGTTGTCGGAAATTCCGACAGCAAATGTCCGATGGAGCCTACACACGGTCGGAATCTCTGACAACAAGCTCCCATCGAACATTTGTTGTCGGAAATTCCGACCGCGTGTAATTGTACAGTGGGCAGGTAGATGTGGAGAGGACATAGGCAACTGAATTACTGACCCAAGAAATAACTGTGTCACCTTGCTGGCCGTGCAGTATAACAGAGGTTTGTTATACTCAAGACTGGCTGTACAGAATTACAAATCTATTGGCAAGTAAAACAGTACATATACATACATGAATTTCAACTGAGTATCTAGTCAGGGTCCACTTTAATAAATTAAGTCATAACTGATTTCTGATGATATAAATCTCCAACATTAGTGTTTGTAATGCTTTTTTCATCTTTAATGGTCTCTTTACCTTCCTGTGTTTGCCACATTTAATAGCGTAACTAACACAAGTGGGTAAAGGCAGGGCAATCGGTATAAACAATATATTAGGCAAGTGGCACAGCTATCACAGCTATCACAGTTGTGTACAGTACTTACATGGTCAATCAACCAGCCAATGGTGCAAAAGGAAGAATCCTCGTTCTGCTTGGCTTTTTACAGTGCTCTTGCTGCATTAGTAACAATAAACATATACAAGAGAAAGCTAATGCTGGGAGTCAAACTCCTCATTACGGTCACTGCTAGTGTTCTCATCATATATAAAAAAGTATAGGGTAATTTAGCCTGCCAGCATGTGTTGTGGCTGAGAAATTAGTTTTAGGGCTTTTGTTCTTTTGTTGATGGGCAAATGCAGTTTGGTTCCAAGTAGGCACTTCTGAGATCATGCACAGTCTATTGATAGGTTGACCTCCTTTGGACCTGCATTTGACCCCGTTTTGTGCATTTATATTGACATGTATGGGGAGAGAAGCAAGTTCTGATGTGAACAAAAGCCGGTTGACAGAGGCCTATACATGGGCAGAAAAAAAGAAGAAAAAAAAGCGTTGTAACAAAACAAAAAAATGAAACAATTATTGAGTGTCTGAGACCTTGAACTGAAAAAAAAATACCAGCTTCAAAGCAGTTTCTTTTTGTTATACAGGATATGACAAGTATGCTTATAACTTCACCCTGCGCAGGTTCAGGTAAGTCCACTACATTATTTTCAAAGGCTTTGGAAGGTACAGAAAAAAATCAGATAGTTCTTGTTCTGTTTCTGCAGTCTAAACACTGAAAGTGTGATCTTTATAAATGATCCAGTTGTGGTTAGATAGCTTAACTTACAGTCTCAGAAGCATGGCTGACAGTGACTCGATCCAAATGACATCTTGCAGATCATATAAAGCTTTAATCCAAAACTTGTGAAAATCATAGCAGATAAACATATGATAGGTAAAAAAAAATCATAGTTTGTCTAGCTCCAGCAGAATACAGTATATGTGGTTAATAGAGGCTAAAGCATGAACAAGAAGGGTGAGGCTAACTACATAGAGCATCCCCTAACTACGGAGTGAGATAGGTACAAAATTATTAAATGCAAACAGACAATGCATGTGATAGTTCTATACTCGAGTCCAAGAAATGTATTCCTAATAAATCATTTAGATACAATTTTTCAGAAATTGAAACTGACTCATAATGCTACATGAACACGAAACTGTATATCTTTGGATAAATACCAACTTTAGATTGTGGCATGCTTTTATAACATGAGAATTTGTAAGAGACTAATGAATGTTGGCTTTTGGTGTTATTTGCATTACTAGTGGAAGCTATACCATATATATCTGTTGGTTGTTTTGCAGAGATTCAGCAAGGCAATTATGGAGATCGACAAAAAGAAGAAGCAATGGCGGTCCGATCAGCAAGTGGTGGAATTGGTGGAATCAGTGGCATTGGTGGAGTCAGTGGAATCGGTTTAGGCGGTATAAGTGGTGCTGGAAGAGGTACTTCCACTACTGGCTTTGAAACCTTTGGAGATGGGGGAGGAAGATATACAATGGAGAGAGAATTTAATGGCTCCCTAGTTGGAACTCTGCCACCATCATACAGAGAGGGTGGCACCTTGAATATGGCTTATGTGGAAAACTACTTTGCTGATGTAAGTAATAAACCTATATTGTTCTGCTTCTATATAAACATGTTTAATTTAACATTAAAGAAAGATAAACAGTATGGTGGCTTTATGGTTAGTATTCTGGGCTTGCTGCACGTTTAATCTGCTATGATAACTGTCTAAAAAGCTTTTTACATCTAGTGTGGATGTCTGTATAGATGTGGAAGTAAAACTAAGCTCTAAGCTCCACTGGGGGCAACTACGCTTTAAAGTATTTCAGAATGTAATTTAATAAAAATGGCAAACAGATAGCATTAGTCTGCCTAATGTATATATTTTCATGAAAGGAGTGTTTAAACGGCTTTAGTGTTACTTTCCTAAACAACTAAAGAAAATCTATCACTTTGCCCTGATTAGTTCCCTTAGAACAATAAACCACCCACCTGATGATACCTTCTCTGTGCTCCCTCGCTGCTTCCTTGCATGGAAAATATTCTTCCCAAAGTGAAGAGCTTAGGTCTGAGTGGCTAGTTGCCAGGCCCAAACACTACCATGTGAGTGAGGGTAGAAAGACATTTACCTTGTGTACGTTCATATACTATCCAACATGCCATTGCCTTTGGATCTTCAGGTACCCACAGAATTAGATGAACTTCATCCTTTTTGGCTGAGTTGGTTAATGACTGCCATGTCTGTGGGCAACTTTAGATTTCAGTAGGTACATGCAGTCAAGCTAGGGGAGGGGAAGTCAATTGTCTATTTAAAATTTTCACTTGTTAGGATCAGAGCAGAATTAGGCTGCAGTTAAAGGTTTGCCCTAAATCGAAATCGAAATCTAAATTTTTGTGTTCATTCCATTTACAAGTAGTAAGAGGAAATCAATAAAATTAAAGATGTTATATAAAAAAATCAAGCCATATTAAACATTAGAATCCTAGTGGATAGACCTTCCATCTACACTCCAAGCCTGGAAGGAAATAATTAAATAATTTATAATACATGTTTTTATTTAATTGAATAAGTCATAGCGAACAATAATGTGATTGCTGATATTCATTAGAAAATTGTATAAATATCATTATTTTAGAAAGCAGAAGCGTTTGCCAATGAGGATGAGGGCCGCCCATCAAATGATTGTCTTTTGATCTACGACAATGAAGGAGTTGGAAGCCCAGCTGGATCTGTGGGGTGCTGCAGTTTTATTGCAGATGACTTTGATGAGGACTTTTTGGATACATTGGGACCAAAATTTAAAACATTAGCAGAAATATGTATTGGTTCAGAGATTGATATACCTGGGGGTAATCAGTCACGACCATTTCACAGTGTTCCAATTGTAGAAACTGACACAAATGTTATCTTCAATGAGCCTAGCTTGAATGTTCCTGGTAACCGCTCTGTATCAGCTAACAGTTCTGCCTTTGTCACTGAAAACTCATTTCCATCTACTAGCTTCAAACCAGCTATGCCTGTACAAGGCATTCCAGGTAATGTAGTTGTAACTGAAACTTACACAACCACTGAGAACCCCATGAGACCAGTTGTACGTGCTGTGGAGCCAAGTATGCCTTCTAGCATTCTGGTGACAGAAAGGGTGGTTGGCTCTAATTCTACCCCACATGGGGTATTTACCAATGTACCTAATAGTTCCAATGTCATTGTAACAGAGAGGGTCCTCCGGCCAGCATCTGGTGTCCATGAATTTATAGAATTACCGAATTTGCAAAGTCTAACTGATGCATCCAATGTTGTTGTAAGGGAACGTGTTGTAGCTCCTAGTACCTCAAGACATTCCAACACATTCAACTTTCCAGACATAAGTGATACCCAGAATGTTGTAGTCACTGAGAGAGTAATGCAACCAGTCTCCACTGAAAGGTTAATGCAGCCAATCTCCACTGAGAGGTTAATGCAACCAATCTCCACTGAGAGGTTAATGCAGCCAATCTCCAATGTACAAGGAGGTTTAAGCTATCGCCCTGACATGGGTAGCTCTCAAAATATATATGTGACAGAGAAAACCGTACGGTCTGGCCCAGCTACAACAACCCATATGTTGAGTACAGAACCTTTGCTGATGCAATCAGTAGGTTCCACATCTCCCAGCTTAACCCGCAGCTCTGTTAGGACGTACAGCACAGTCCAGTACACTAAATAAAAATTTGTGTTCTTCATATACAATGTAGATGATTTCTCTAAACATCAACCACAGATTAGAAATAAACTTTAATCATTCTACATCAGGCTTCTTTATTGCAGCCCGTGATGGTTTATGAATTTAAATTTAACACAGCCCCAGAAATTCTTTGGTTAAGAAAGGCTCCACTTCCTATGTCATTTTTGTAGCTTGATGCTTCAAGAAATGTTTTAAATATAAAATGTAAATATAAATATAAAGTACTGAAGTGCTATAAATTGTTTTTCTGGAGTTTGGTAGGTGTAGCTCTCAAAAGACATAATGTGGTCCCTCGAAAATTATTGTACTCTGTTTCATTTGAGTTTTAAATGTCTGTTATACATTGCAATGGTCGAAAAAAGCCTATTGCTGTTTGCGGTCTTTGCTAATAATAATAATAATACATGTAAAAAGACACTTAGCTTTGTGTATTCATAGAGGTTTTTTCCAAAACCTCGGAATATTCTTGGCTTGTCAGTACAAATTTATTTATACAACTGGTCAAAAAAGAACATGTGTGTAGGCTAAATGGTATTCTTAAAGTGTACTCCATTTTTTCTCTACTTTGAAACATTACCCAATCTTCTACAAGTCAGTATAAAGTGATACAAAGAATCCTGTCACTTCCTACTTTCAAAGCACTGACTGGGACAGTTTTCCTGCTAAAGGCAGCAGTCAGTTAATCGCATAAGGAGGAAATGACGTTGCTTGGGTTGTCCTAATTTTTGGCATGGTTACAAGGAAGCTAGATAGTATTGTTTTGCCAGTATTAGAAAACCCATAAATTATAAAATGGCTCATGTAGCAATTAAATATATCAAAAGCTCAATGAAAGTGGAGTTACTCTTTAAACACATACCTTTCCTTCAGTCCCTATATCTGCAGGAAAATTAATTACAAATAGAAATAAAAATTGCCATAACATCAGTTTCAGCACTGATATTTTACCTATAGGAATATTTTTACAATCACTTGGTGTCTTCATGCATACTATGTCAAATAACGGGTGCATAATTGTATAGGAATTTTCCATGAGTACTAAACAAAAATAAAAAGATACCTACATTACAGCCTACAAGAACTCTGCAAGTACAGAAAAATACCTGTTCATCTGCCAGAAATCAATGGGCACCAAACTTTTTATGCACCTTGACTTGGTTGCACCAAAATCCCAAACTGAGTGTCAGCTTTACCCTGTCTCCCGGACTACAGCATATTCCCCCATTTCATTGAGATGAGGAGGGGGGAATGTTCTGTAGTCCAGGAGACAAGAATAGGGCAAGGCTGACCAGAAATTCATTTTTATGCAAGGTAATTTTATATTTAATACTGTATGTACTGTACTGCAAGTTTGTGGTAAGAAATGATATAATGTAAAATATGTACATTTGTGCTGTGCTGTAAATATAAAAATGTCATACATGTTTGCCATTTACTAGACAAAAAATAATCTTGGTTACAGTTGTGGTATGGTTTACAACAGATAACTATTAACAATTTTTGATTCATAGACTTGGGTTTTTGTTAATAGATTACTGTGGGGTTTCAACATATGTAGTGTTGTAAACTTATTGTACTTTTTGAGTTTTGGGAATAAACACATTTTACTGTTGCCGGTTAATTAGGTAAACCACAGTTGCTTCAGGCTCATCTGACTATTAATACTTGAACTGAAAGCATTCTGAGAACTGCAATTCAGCTAAATCTAGAGAGATTCCTAGTTAGTTTATGCAGAGGCTCTGCTTTGTTCCTGCTCCTTCCCCTACTAGCACAGGGCCAATGGTTCATACTAGTACTCAATGGTTTAGAGACTCTCTGCACATTATATTCTTCTGGTGTCGCAGCTTGGTGTTTTATAAGCAGTATTCTCTTTACTAGGCTTCATCAAAATCTGATTAGCTAGCTGAAATTTCAAACCTACTAAGAGGTTAGTGTTTTCAAATTTTTCCTTAGTTGGGTACTGGGGTTTATGTAAGTATGAAAATGTTATCCTACTATCTAAAGTACTAAAGATATAGGTTTTGTGTCTTGGTCTGTAAAAATAGTGTGGTGATGTTATGGCTTTCCCACTTAGCAGCCACCTTTCCCTTAAGGCTAGTGTGCCTACCAGTACTTAGATGTTCCTAGGACTTGGGCATTATATTTGAACAACTGGGATGCCTGCCAAGAATCCCATAGGGAGACTTCAAGTGTGCCTGTGACAGATGATCCTGAGAAGATAGGTAATCTATGTCTGGGTAGGAAGTCTGGGCCATTAACATACTGAGCGTGTACTCCATAATCTGATGCAAGGTTCAGGGCAGGCGGCGCTCCAAAAGAGTAGTCCAAATCCAAGCAAAGGGATAGGCAGGGCAGCATTCAAAGAAAGAGTCTAATTCCAAAGCAAGGATCAGGGCTGGCAGCATTCAGAGAGAGTAGCCATAAGCATGCAAGGGTCAGGCCTGGTAGCATTCAGAGAGAGAATTGGTATCCAACAGATGGTCAGAAACAGAAAGATGGGGCAAGGCAAGGCATGAGGAGGCAGGGTGTCTCAAGTCATCCGCTACCTAACAACTAAGACACTGTCTGTGGAGCCACTGCCGCTGGCCAATCAAAGTGGGGAGTAAGTCAGGCTGGGAAGCTAGAGAGTTCACAGGCTCTATAGGAAAATGACTGGCTGATGCTGAGGAATCGAGGATAAAAAGAGAGCGAGTGTAACTCTCTTAACTCTCTTAACACAATGCTACCAATGTTCGGTGATGTATCAGTGAAGTTGCCCTGAACTCCAAAGACATGCTGGTAGGTTAATTGGCTTCTGTCTAAATTGGCCCTAGTATGTGTATGAATGTATGTGAGGTAGGGACCTTAGATTCTAAGCTCCTTGAGGACAAGAACTGATGTGAATGTACAATAAGTAAAGCGCTTCTTAAATTCTTGGCGCTATATAAACACTTGTAATAATAATACATAATCATCTTGGGTATACAGGCATTGTAGATGACAAGCTGTTTGACAAATAAGTATTTTGTAAATATAGGGAAAGTCAAGTTTTAACTATTTTTACTAAAAAGTAGAGTGGCAAAGTAGAGTTCTCTACACCACAATTACGATAACTGACTTATATAGAAAATGAAAGGTTTCTAAAGCATGAAAGAACAATAGTGTAGACTAAGGCCCCTTTCACACTGAGGCGTATTTCAGACGGTTTAGCGCTAAAAATAGCACATAAATAACGCCTGAAATAATCCTGCCCCAGCATTCTCAATGTGAAAGCCTGAGGGCTTTCACACTGAGGCAATGCAATGGCGGGAAAAAAAAATCTCCTGCAAGCCGCATCTTTGGAGCGGTGTGTATACCGCTCCTTCCCATTGAAATCAATGGGAAACTGCGGCTATACTGCCCGCAAACCGCTGCTGTAGCATTAACCCTTTTTAAGTAAAAACCTAAAACGTATAGTGGCGCCAGCGCACCTCACCGCCCCAGGGTGAAAGGGGCCCTATTCTTAAAAAAAAAATGTAAAACATCATAAATTGCATCTTTTCATAGGCTGACTTCTCGTTACTGTATATGCCACCAACATATAACTTTCTAGAGGCTTGTTGCAACAAAATGTTTGATATGTAAAACACAATAGACCACCAAATCTTCTTTTAAAGTTTTTTTAATGCTGTTTGAACATGTTTGTGTGAAGAACTACAATTGAATCACACCTTAACAATTGTTTTAATTCAAGTATATTTTACCTTCAAAATATGTATTCACAAATTCATTAATTTAATTAGTTGGTTGTCTCAAAGCTCTGGATAATTACTGTTAAAAGAGAACTTGACACATCAAATTGGCTTGTCATATGTGATGTTATAGCTTTTGAAGTATGTTTTTTAAATTGAAATAAATGTTTTATTTTTCTGTGGTTACAGTTTAGACCGAAAGGATTCATTACTCAAGAGTTTGTCAGACCAGGGATATTTTTGTTTATTACAGACTTGAAAGAGAACTTTGATATTGTTAATTTAACAAAATAATTATTGTACATTTTGATGGAATGTTTTACTTTTCTGTTGCTTTTAAAGGGAACCTGTCATGAGAGAAATAGGTAGATGGCAATGCTAGATGCCTGGCTGTCAAACCGACAGCCAGGGAATCAGCTCAGTCAGTGGCGTTGATTACTTAAAGGAGTAGGAGCTGTTTACTTAGCTAAGTGTATGTTCACTTTGCAAAGTGAACATTCGTAAATCAGGTGAACCCATGTTAATTTTGACTACCAAATCATGAATGAGGATTTTCGCTAGTACATAATTGGGTATGCCATGTGAACACCTTATTTACTAAAATTACCTCTGCAAAATAAACACGCTCTTTTTTCAGGGAGCAGCCTCCACTCCCCTGACAGGTAAAGCATTTTCTCTAACTTTCAGCCAGGACGCCAGTATTTTCAAAAGGCAGCAGACAGCCTCCATTTTTCTCCTACAACAGATGTATTTTAAAACGACTCTATCCCAAAAATGAATGTCTAAAATGTGGATGTACCCAAAAGGTACTAAATACTTACCTCTCCTACTGCCCCACCACCAAACACTGATGTGAAGAAGAGAAGTCATCCCCAAAGTCTGCAGAAATCAACACTTTTAGGAGTGTCAGTTTCTTGTGTTTCCCGCAGTGGCTCTGTGGTTCCTCCTGTATGGCTCATCTGGCTGATCAAATGCTGGTTTTCCAGCAGGACCATTCGACAGAAGAAGGTCCAACGATCAGCTTCTGTTGAACAGACAGGGCTACACATAGTTCAAAATTCGTCAAGTTCCTCCTGAACCAGACAAATTTTGATATGTGTATACCCAGCTTTACATATCACTTACTGCAGAGACTTCAGAGGATGATTCTCATCACATTGCTGTACTGCAACAAAGACAGCAGGAGAAGCAAGTATTTACTTTCCTTCTTTAGAGGTATATCTGAATTAAAAAAATGAGATCTTTGTAATAGAGTCACTTTAATGCAAGGTTTCTGAAGTATTACCAATATACAATCGTTATATTTTAATGTGTAATTGTCTAAAAAGAACAGTGAGTTAAGATAAACTAGAAAATGCCAGAAAATACTGTATACTAACATACTTTAATTTAGTATACTAGTGTATCTGAAAGAATACATTAAGGCTGGGTTCACACCTATGCGAATTGGATGCGGGTTTCTCCACATCCAATTCGCATTACAACCGGTTCAGATATCTTTGTTGAGGCTACAGGAACGCTGTGCATCTTTGGCTTCGTTTCAGGGCCGAATTCAGGCAAAAATTCAGCCCTGATTCGTCCCTGAAACGGAGAACAGGGACTCACCGGACCCCTGCTGCGAGCCGAATCTGTCGGAGGTGTGAACCCAGCCTCAAAAGGAAAGTCAGCATAACTACTTTTTAAAATCAAAAAAACTCTGAGAAGCTCAGTGCACACAATTTGCGTGTGCCGCCTTTGTTTTCCATGAACAAGTCCATAACGTTTTATATGTAGGTGGGGTTTGGACCTGTGAATTCTGGGCATTCAAGTTGTTGTTGAGCTGCACCTCCCATAATTCACAGAAAAGCTGATATAATCTAAGTCCAACAATGTCAAAATTCCATTCATCTGTGCTATGAGTGACTTGCCCTGTAAGTGCATGTGCTACTATCTATTATTGTTGTTTTTTTTTCTGTAGTTATAAAGTTTATGCTGTTATTTAAAAATACACTTGCACTTTATGGCAAATCATTAATTCCTTACCAAAAAAGCATAACTGGCAAGTTTTTTCAGTCTGTCCATAGAATTATTGTCATTACAAAATATATGTCCCTGAATTTTTATGAACAAACCTTTATGCAATATTTTTGTATTTCGAGAATATTTTAATAAAGCACTTTTAAATAAATAAACCTTTGTTGTGTAATATTATTGTAATATATGGTTTACTTTAAAATTGTTGTTATTATCATTGCATAAGGGCCAGTTTAAGCAGGCCATACACGGTCGAATTTCGAACAAATTTTCTTTTCAAAATCAGAAAGTTTGTTTCTTTTGTGATTCGATGATGCCACCATTGATTTTCGAAATTCGGCCGACCAAACCTTCATGTTGCCGGGAATATTCTTTTCTCTATGGGAATATTCTTTTCTCTCCGGGAATATTCTTTTCTCTCCGGGAATATTCTTTTCTCTATGGGAATATTCTTTTCTCTCCGGGAATATTCTTTTCTTGCACATGTGCATTTTTTTTTCTATTACATTTCTCGCACGATTCTCCCATCATTGATCAGAAAATCTTTCGTTTTTCCAAAAATTTCCAACATGTCAGATTCCTCAAATTTGATTGCCGCATGAAAATCGTCTGTTGCTGCAGCCCACTAACAGTGCGAAATTCGTACGAAAATTCTTTGATACGATTTTCAAAAGAAAATTCTTTAGAAAATCGAACCATGTATGGTCGCTTTAACACCAGAATCACACAGAAATGCGCTCCGCGCTCCTGTTCAATTCCTGTGCTTTCCCTTACAGTGCGATTTGGTGGCCCGCTCATCTGAATGGGCTGCAAATTACATCGGACCCCACAAAAATAGTGCCTACACAACTTTTAAAAAATGCAAAGAACCAAATCACATGGTACTGCGGTAATATGAGATCTGTTGCCTGCAAAAGCACTGCATTTGTGATCTGCGTTTAGAGTGCCGTTAACAATGTATTGGCATCCACAGCAGATTGCAAAGGCAGTGTGTTTTGAATGCGGTGCAGGAAACATGCACGGATCGTGCCTTTCCAGCACTAAGTTCTGGTGTGAACTGGCCCAAAAGCAGACATTGCAGGTAAATAAATTACATTTTGACAACAGCCTCACTATTACAATTGCCTGTAAAAGTAATTTTAGGCTTTTTTTTTCTTGCTGTAAATTTTAAGCTGGCCTTACACTATGCAATTTTCAACTGGTTCTTGATGAACCGGTCAAAATGTGCTCTGTGAGTGGCCCTCTCGAACCCTTCTCGCTCAATTTCCTTTAGTTGAAAAATTGAAGAAGCTGGATGGAAATTTTTGGGTTAAACAGTGCTAGCATCCAATCAAATGCAGCTGCTCTTCAGGTATTCTGACAACTGCCAGTGGCAACTGGCAAAATACAATAGGCATAATAGGATATTTAGCCATCTTCGCCATATAAAATCGATTGAAGGAGACTGTAAAACCCCGTACACACAGGTTGAATAGCGAGCGATATCGGCCAGTTCAATAGAACTTGGCTGAAATTTGGCCCGTGTGTACGGCAGCCAGTCTGACAGAAGCCAGCTGAATGTCTGGCTTCTTTCGAAGGGGCATGACTAAAAAAGGTCTGCCAATCGGCATCAAATCGCCACTGGCAGCCAATGGCTGTCCCCCTGTCAGAAAACAATAGCTCAACGTGAAGATCACTGTAGTAACATTGGATTGTTAGTACAGGATCTCTTCACAAGTTTTTCAGTTTTTTTTTTCAGCCAGTTGGGTTGAACAAAAAAAAACTCAGTGTGTACTATGCTTAAAGTGATTGTAAAGGCAGAAGGTTTTTTTATCTTAATGCATCTATGCATTAAGATAAAAAGCCTTCTGTGTGCAGCAGCTGCCTCAGCACCCCCCAATATTTACCTGAGCCCCATCTCTATCCAGCGATGTCCACGAGTGCCTCGGCCATCCAGGACTCTCCCACCTGATTGGCTGAGACATAGCAGCGGCGCCATTGGCGTCCACTGCTGTCAAAGTCAGTTAGTCAATCAGGAGAGAGAGGGGGCGGGGCCAAACCGGGGGTTCCGTGTCTGAATGGACACACGGAGCTGCAGCTCGGTGCCCCCATAGCAAGCTGCTTGCTGTGGGGGCACCCAACAGGAGGGAGGGGCCAGGAGTGCCGAAGAGGGACCCGAGAAAAGGAGGATCTGGGCTGCTCTGTGCAAAACCAAATGCAACAGAGCAAGGAAGTATAATGTGTGTTATTTTTATAGAAAAAAAAAAACAAGACTTTACAATCACTCTAAGACTGAACAGACACTATACAATTTAATTGTACAATCTCTTTTAGATCACCCATCAACTGTGTAATACAGGGGCCTGGCTCACATGATACTGTTGAATGGATTGTTTTAGGTTTGTCCTCATATTACGTAGTTTTAGTAAATCTAAAGAGGATTGTATAAAGATTGTACAATCAAACTGTATAGAGCATGGCAAGCCTTAGATTTTTTTGCTCAGCCCACAGATTAAATGAAAATAATTTATTTGTGTTTTAGAAGAATTTTTTTCTATAATGACAACTCTTAAAATAAATCGAAATCCTATCTGGTATTTATTGTCTTAATAATATATTGTTTGAAACATTCTTGCATCTCTGTACATCTAATTTCCTGCAGTCTCTTTCGGACACTTCCTGACTACACGCACTTGTTCCAGTATCAGCAGCACATTATTGCCCCAGAAACAGCTTTCTGATAGTGACACTTGTAGTGTCCACCAGAAGCATGTGTGACAGGGTGACAACGCAGAACCACAATGAGATACAGTTGTCAGGCAGTACCAATAAAAGCCTGAACAAGGACCTAAATGGCAGGAGAACAGGGTCATTTTTAAATCAAGGTTTAGATATAATAGAATGGAAGCATGTTAAAGATAATATGAGATTTTAGTGATTGGGTTTTGATCTACTTTAAGCAGGAGATATGATGTAGTACATAGCAACAGTCTGAATGATTATTTTAATTTAAGAACTTAGTACAGGTTACTACAATGCTGCCCTGAAATACCTCTAATTGCCTTATAAATAGCTTCATGTTTAACAAAACATAGGTGCTGTTCTATCTCTCTCATATATCATGTTCAAATTAGTCTTTTCAAAAAAATTGGATCCAAATACAGTAGCTTCAGCCTTTAAGCTCAGAACAAACTTTGAGCCCAGCCAAACAGCCCATAGCATTGTTTAAATTGTATGAAATGTACTTGATTTTATCTATATCATGTGTTTCAGTGTTCCACAGCTCCATATATGAAACCGTGATGTTATTACTTTTACCAAAGAAACCTTGTACCTTGCTTCTACCACTACAAGCGAGCGCCGCATAAAGGTATGTAAATAGTACCATTATCCTTAAAGTGGTATTAAGGCAAAAATGACATACGATGCAGACTGTCAGTGTCACTAACAAAGTAGTCTTTGTTTTTGTGAGTCCCCTGTAACATAGTTGAATTACCTGTTCATCCTGTCATGAAGTCTGTTGATTTTCAACTTCCTTTAATTGACCAAGCTGTGGAAGATAGAGTATAGAGACATCCCATTTAACCGTTATCCCAAAAGGAAAAACAACTGCTTCTCAAACTTCCTAAAAAGTGTTACATGGAGTTAGGCATTCAAGTGGAAGTACAGTCAAATACTAAGTAAGTCAATGCAGCCTTAAACCTTGTACACACGATCAGATTGTTGGCCAACCAAGCGTCTGATTTTTGTCCAAAGGCCGTGTACCTGGATCTTGTCTTGTATACTAACGGTACACAATTGTCGGCCAACAAACACAAACGTAGTGACGTACTACGAGGAATTTCAGCTCTTGAACACCACCCTTTGGGCCCCTTTTGCTAATTTTGTGTTTGGTGAGCATTGATTCCGAGCATGTGTGTTTGTACTTTCGACTTTTTTGTGACAGATTTGTGTACTGACGATACGAAAATCAGACAACAGACCGCTGTCCTCCCAAAATTTACTAGCCTGCCATCCAACATTTGTTGGCCGAAAGTTGGACAACAATTGTCAGAAGGGGCGTACTAACGGTCAGATTTTAGGACAACAGTCTATCAACAGACAATCCCCTGCCAACAATCGGATCGTGTGTACAAGGCTTAAGGCTGGATTCACACCTATGCAGTTTTAGTGCTTTTTGCATTTTGAAGATTTGCACTACAGTCCATTTTACATGGTTTCCTATGAAACACAATCTGTAGTGCAAATCTGCAAAATGCAAAAAGCACCAAAAATGCATAGGTGTGAATTCAGCCTTAGACTACTCCTACCTCCATTTTAAGCCTTCTAACTACCCTGTAAAGGAAAGCAGTCTATACTTACTTATGCTGAGGGTGTTCCGGTCCAGACACATGATCTTTCCAGCGGTTGACTTCAGTGAAGATTAGAGATCGCTGAAAATGGCTGCAGAGCCTGGGCGATGACATCGCCCATAAACTTACTATGAGGCATCTGTGGTTGGCTCTCCCTCCTCTACACTGAAGCCGTTGCTGTAACCCAATCATGTGACCAGACCAATGTGAATTAAGAATAAGTGAGTATAGGAATCTTTCTATTTACAGGGTAGATAAAATAGGCTTAGAATTGGGGGGGGGGGGGTAGATTTAGGCTAAAATTAGTATTTGAGTGGAATTCCACTTTAATTTATTAGTCACTTATGTAAAGGTCATCTAAATCTACTAGTTACTCTAATACTAACCTCTGCAGAAAATGCTGCTGTCTAAGGATGTTCCTGTTGCACCTCCATAAATAGAGGTGCCACCCTAAGACAGCAAGTGTGTTACTGGCAGGATCACCAGGTGAAAATAAAGAACAAAACATTTTTAAAGCAGAAAACTAATGAGGTCACCACATCAAAAGATTAGCACGTTTTTGGATTTAGATAGCCTTTAAATGCAACATAGTGTTTTGACTGCTGTAGCATCAGTCTAATTACATTTTTGTTTTTCTCAAGCAGATGAAGAACTTCTGACCTTGGTAAGTCAGTTTTCATACAGTATTACCTACAATATAGTGCATGTTTTAGAAAACTGCAATGTCTATGTGCACATTTAGTTACATTATATAACCTAAAGGTTGCAGTAACAATAGATGCACGCTAGGATGCATATAGAAGGGTTCCATATAGCTCCAATATACTGTAGACCAGAAATACTATGGTCAGGCAGCAGAGATCCAACCTGAATTGGGATTGGGTGTGTCCTTGATTTAAAGTGTGTGGTAGTCACTTCTTTGCAAAGAAGAAAAGATGAATAGAGATCCTGAAATTACATTCTGGGATAACATGTTAAGACACAGATATGTTTTACTTTTAGAGGTGTGGATTCAATTTTAGAGCAATTTTCCATTCTAAAATGCGTGCAACATAGCATCACAGATTAAGACCCCACCCTATACCTGAAGCTCTTCTATGTCAGTTCAAATATTTTCTGTTCAAAATGTTGGGCTCCAGCCAAGTTTAAAAAATGTATAGATAATTGCCTGTTTATGAATATCCTATAGAACACTGTCAGCAAAACTATGTTTCTGAAGCCAAAATGCTCGGTGATGAAAATGTTCAGTATTTGGTTTGTATGTTGTTTGGATTTTGAATCAAGCATTTGTAATTAAAGAGAATGCACTCTTAGGCTCACTTACATTTTTTTTCAAAAGTAATTCAATCAATTTCCAACTTCGCATAGTTATGATAAACCTACTTAAAGAGGAGCTCCAGACAATTTTGTGTTTAGTAAAAGGCAGCAGCTACTAAAACTGTAGCTGCAGACTTTCAATAAACAGCCACTCACCTTTCCCAGGATCCAGCGATGTGCTCACGTAAACCATTCCTTCTCTTGCTGCTCTGTTCCCGGTGCTGGCTTTCAACTGTGGGCACCCGGCTATGATAGCTTGTGGCTTCACACCCAGGTGGCAACTGAGCATGTGCGAGCCGCTCTGCACATTGTGAATGGTCCCACAGTCTACTTGGACCTGCGACGTGTTCCAGAAGACTGCAGGAAGGGAGGGAGAGAGGAGAACTTTCTTTCAGATTGCCCAGGTGGTCAAAACAAAAACCAGGTGCCCGCTCCCCCCCCCCACAAAAAAAAGAGTGACATTTAGCAGAGAGGAGGCCATAAAGCGGAACTTCCCCTTTTGCGTGGAGCTCCGCTTTAATTCTAAATGGCCGCTGGCTAGCTTAAAGCAGAATTAAACCCAAAAACAAAAATGTTATATATTGCAGCTTATCAAGCCTTAGATGTGATGGCTGCATTCATTTTCTTACGTTATGCTTTTTTTTTTTCATTTAGTTTTACCCATTGATCTGACCGGGAAGTCTGTTATACTTCAACATATTTCACCAGACCAAGCTGACCAGCAAAAATGGCAGAGGATTAAGGTAAACTATTTAAAATTGCCAGGGGTGCTTACAATGGGCAGATTTTTTATTCATTTATACAAAACCTTTATCCCCCAAAAAATAAAAAACTGTTGCTGTGATTAACCACTTCAATACAGGGCACTTCCCCCCTTCCTGCCCAAGCCAATTTTCAGCTTTTAGCGCTGATGCTATTTAAATGACAATTGCGCGGTCATGCTACACTATACCCATACAAAATGTATATAATTTTCTTCCCACATATAGAGCTTTCTTTTGGTGCCATTTGATCACCTCTGGGGTTTTTATTTTTTGCTAAACAAATATAAAAACACCAATTTTTTTTAAAACAAAAATGTTTTTCTTCATTTTGGTTATAAAATTTTGTAAATAAGTACGTTTTTTCTTCACTGATGGGCACTGATGAGGCTGCACTGATGGGCACTAATAAGGTGGCACCGATGGGCACTGATGAGGTGGCACCAATGAGGTGGCACTGATAGGCGGCACTGATGGGCACTCTTAGGTGGCACTGATATGCAGCACTGATGGGCACTCATAGGCGGCACAGATGGGCACTCATAGGTGGCACTGATGTGAACTGATAGGTGACACTGATGGGCACTGAAAGGCTGCACTGATGGGCTCTGATAGGTGCCACTGATGGGCACGGATTGGCACTGATAGGTGGCACTGATAGATGGCACTGATGGGCATCACTGATATAGAGGCACTGGCAGGCATCGCTGATGAGCACTGATTGGCATCATATGCGGACACTGATTGGCATCATATGCAGGCACTGATTGGCATCCCTAGTGGCCATGGGTGGCATACCTGGTGGTCATCAGTGGTGGGCATCCCTGGTGGTCCTGGTGGCATCCCTGGTGGTCCTGGGTGTGCATTCTGGGGGGGCTGCGCTGGTAATCAATCAGCACAGACCCCCCCCCCTGTCAGGAGAGCCGCCAAACGGCTCTCCTCTACTCGCGTCGGATGCGAGTAAAGAAAAGTCGATACACGGCTTTTCCTGTTACATCGTGATCAGCTGTGATTGGACACAGCTGATCACGTGGTTCAGAGGCTCTTTAACAAGATCATTGTTACAGCGTGTCAGACTGACACACAGCACCACTGATCGCCGCGATGTGCGCCCCCGCGGGCACACGCCGGCTTGTTATCCTGATCACGTCATATGACGTCCGGTCAGGATAACACAACCACTTTGGGCATGTCATATTGCTATATGGTGGGCTGGAAGTGGTTAAAAAGTGTAAGACCTGGTTCACACCTATGCATTTTTTTGTGCATTTTCCGTTTTGCAAAAACACACTACAGTCCATTTAACATGGTTTCCTATGGGTCACGTTCACATCTGTGCATTTTATGGAAAGAGCCAGGGACTTTTTTGTGGTTTTTGGTTCCATAGGCTTCAATGGATCAAAAAAGTGTGTTTAAAAATGCAAAATGCACCTGGAATATGCAAACTGCAACCTGAATAGGTGTGAACCAGGCCTTAACTGAAGTTTGGTTTTAATTTGTTAGTCAAGTCCACCTAAAGTTGCTAGTGCATCTAACAATACTCTCGCCCCCAGATTGACAATTCTGCTGGAGGTGACAGGAAGTGGGTTACTAGTGGTATCACCAATGGAAAAAAAAAGTCTAAAGAAAGAAACTAATTTAGCCACCGCATTTAATGATTGGCAAGCCAAAATATATTACATTTTGGGTTTTGGGTTTAATACCACTGTTTATAGGCTGCAAGATGAAAGGGGGGGGGGGGGGGCAATGGGAACGCCTGTTTCTGAGACAATATATAATTCCACATCTTTGCAACTACATTTTAGCAACTAGCTGAATACATACATTACATATGGCCAGCTGTACAGAGTTGGGCTGAATCTGAACAAAGTGATCTATAATCTGAAGCAGGGATTTTTTTCAGGGGGAACTTGGTGGAACTCAGTTCCACTACATCTGGCTCAGACCCTTGGGGGGGGCCTGCTCACCACAATCACTTGTAAACACATAAGTCCGGTTTCTGTGTTTACAAGTGACAGCTCTGCACTCTGTGTGTAACCCCCATAATCTCTGCACTCTGTATGTAATGCAATCCTGGTATTTAATGCCTCTTTAAGACCCTCCTACTGTTCGTGAAATTTGACTGACCACACCCACTATTTAATGTGATTTGGAGGGTGTGTGTGGGTGGAGGGGTTTTGGGGGGTCGTGGTTGAGTTCCAGCACCTATTGTTTGAGAAAAAAAGCCCTGATCTGAAGAAAATACTCATCACAAGCTTATAGAATAAAGCAGGGACTATTCCTACCATGAGGCAAGTCGAGCCGGCTGTCTCAAGCAGCACTCATGGAGGGGTGGCACTGAGGCTGGTGTGTCCACATGGACAAACAAAGTACCAGAAGTTATAGTGACTAGCTAGATTTCACCTTTCTTCTATAGCAGACAGCAATAACAGTGAGGTAAGCAGTTCATTTAGCAAAGTAAATGTTGATAAATAAGGTGAACTTGGGTTCTCTGAGAAAAAAACAATTACAGGCATACCCCACTTTTAAGTACACAATGGGGTTTATGTACTAAAGCAGGAAAGCGCAAAATCAGGCTCACTTCTGCATATAAACCAATGAGCTTCTAAGCCCGGCTGTATGGAGTATGTTAAATGTTAAAGTGTTCTCAGTCAGAAGTAGACATCATTTCTGAAAAATCTGCAGAGTATTTGAAGGCGAACCAGCAGGCCCATTTTTTTTTTAGAAATGTGAGAAAGATTTCTGAGATCATATGTAAGGTCTTCCATGTAGTAGATATGATCCACTACGTGAAGCCATTGTTGGATTGTGGGGATAGTAGATTGTTTCCAGTATTTTGGTATTTTCACGTTTTCGCAGCTTCAGTAAATGTCGTGTGATAGGTTTTTTGTATCGGCCTGCTGGCTCGTCTGAGCAATGGAACAACACAACCCAAGGTATTTGTATGCAATGCCATCAGTATGTTTTGCAACAATAAGGTTGCGAAGGGCTTAAGAGAGCTCTTTGTTTTTACCCATCAAGAGATGTTTCTTGTGTGACACCTTGGTAATGAGACACTTGAGACTGAACCAGCTGATATTAACTTGCACTGACAAGGGTCAGGATTGCTTTCTAATTACTGATAAATTTCAGCTGGTGTCTTGGCTTCCCATACCTTTTTGCACCTCTCTTTCTTCATGTGTTCAATACTTTTTCCCTGTGTCTTTCCATTTTATTACGCATAACCTAATTTCTAAACGTATTTGTTTTGGTTTCTTGGTATGTATGGATCGCATGGGTTGTTACCGACATGGTGAAAATGTCATGTCAATAGCACCTTAAAAAATAAATTTACCTAGAAAAATGGTGACGTGTTCAATAATTTTTCCCGCCGTAATATATATATATATACATATATATATATATATATATATATATATATATTTTTTTTTTCTACTACTTGATGACAAATTATTACCACTCTTCCTCATGCAACAGCTATCCCTTTCTTAAGCTTGCTACTGTGGTTATATTTGTCAGCCTATGTATAACAAGAGGAATGTATGATGGCCCTGAGAAAATCAGCACCATTTGCCTAGCACATATGACAGATGGTTTGTACAGTTCATCCACAGAAACTAACTAAACCGGCTAAGTCACTTTTAAGGGAGTGTCTTTTAATTGTCAGACATGGAGGGTGTGTCGGTATCAGCTTTCTTGTATATTGGCTGTATGCCGGTTTCCAAAATTTGTACAACAGTAAAACTTTTTGCACAAGTATTTAAAAAAATGCTCACTCACAAAGCAAGAACACTTTTCTCACTTCCTGATTAAAGGTTGGAAGTAGCTATAGCTAATTGGGACACATGAGAGGTTATTTACGAAAGGCAAACTACAAGTGCAAAATACAAGTGCACTTGAAATTGCACTGAAAGTGCACTTGGAAGTGCAGTCGCTGTAAATCTGAGGGGTAGGTATGAAATGAGGGGAAGCTCTGCTGATTTATCATCCAATCATGTGCAGGCTAAAATGCTGTTTTTTATTTTCCTTCTACATCTACAGCGACTGCACTTCTAAGTGAACTTTCAGTGCAATTTCAAGTGCACTTTGCACTTGTAGTTTGCACTTGCAGTGTAAAGTGGATTTGCCTTTCGTAAATAAACCCCATTATGTATGCACCAATTTGAAGAGAGTTTTAACTGTATTCCTGTTAATACAGAAACCCCGGAGTTGTGCAGCTTGGACAGCAAGCTCAGCTTCTGCATCTGAAGTGTGAATAGTTCCACTCCTAAACTGATAAGAAGGGCCCGTGGAGAGCAAGCTTTTCATATCAATATTGCTTTTATCTTATACAAAAGTGTGAGATACATTTTATTTCTACTACTTAAATTACATTTTAAATGTATAAATAAATATTTCATAAATGGAAAAATCAGGGGTCTAAAGAGACCCCTGACATCTTACCTTTGAGACACTCCTTTACTCATGCTGTGTGAGGAGAGGAGAGCCGATAACCGGCTTCTGTTAAAGGGACATCTACACTAATATCAGGGCACTGATTATCAGTGTCCTGATTATCAGTGCAGTTCCAACAGTGCCCACCAGTGCTGCCAATCAGTGCCCACCAGTGTTGCCAATCAGTGCCCACCAGTGCTGCCCATCAATGCCTCCTCAGAAGTGTCACCTCTCAGTGCTGCCATCAGTGCCCATCAGTGCTGCCTATCAGTGCCCTTTAGTACCACCTATAAGTGCCCATCAGTGCCACCTATCAGTGACCATCAGTGCCACCTATTAGTTTCTACTCATCAGTGCCCATCAGTGCAGCCTATCAGTGCCCATCAGTTCAGCCTCATCAGCACACATCAGTGGAGGAGAATATTACTTGTTTGCAAAATGTTGTAACAGACTATGAATTATTATTTTTTTTTTTCCAAAATGTTTTTCGTTTGTTTAGCAAAAAATAAAAAATAAACAGTGGTGAATAAATACCACTAAAAGAAAGCTCTATTTGTGTGAAAAAAATAATAAAAATGTCATATGGGTACAGTGTAGCATTACCGTGGAATTGTCATTCAAAGTGTGACAGTGCTGAAAGCCGAAAATTGGTCTGGACAGGAAGGGGGTAAATGTGCCCTGTAGGCAAGTGGTTAAAAAAATTGTAAAAAAAAATTAAGGGCTAATTCCCATGGGTTCTCTGGTCCATACAGTTTAAATGAGAGGTTTCTTTGTTATTCTATGAGGATGAAGCATATGTATGAACAGAGCTGCGGGTCCTAATATGACAGGTGTGCAAGTATGGGTGAGTGGCTCTAAATACACACTGTCAGTATTCAACTGTGTTCGTACAGCTGCTGCATCCCCATAGCGTAACCTAGGCTGCCTGCACACAGCAAAAGTCACATTTAAAAAAAAAAAACACAGAGCCCCAAGACCTCATTTACACACAGAACTATATATATTAACTCAATAAAATTTTATCTTTTAGATTCAGCAGGAATTTTGTAAGTTACCGTATGTTATGTTTGTGCCTGCTAATAATGATTTTAGTTAATTATTAGTAAAGATATCGTTTTGATTTTGGGGCGACGGGGGGGTGTCAGGTAGGCGGTATGGGTCCCCGTGATTTCTTACAGCAGCACTGCTTCAGACATTAGGTTAGGTACAGGCAGTAAAGGAGTTTGAAAACAAGCCACCACTGACCTCTCTAGCTGCAATTCATCCAACAAAGACTATACGGTTGGGTGCAGTCATTTAATAGCTGACAGCACCTGGTGTGTGATTATGTTAGAAGGTTGACTGGCTGCCAAGTTTCTGCTCTCTATAGAAAATAAAAATGTTGTGATTTCAGTGTTTCTGTAGAATTTTTTTTAGGATGAATTGCTTGCTTTCAAGTGCTTTAACCTCCCTGGCGGTATTCCCGAGTCTGGCTCGGGGTGCAATTTCAGCACCAAAAGCGGTAACCCAGAGCCAGACTTGGGATTGCATCACAGTAATCCAGGCAGAGTTACTTACCTTGTCCCCTGGATCCTGCGATGCCTCCCCGCTGTGTGATCGAGCTGTCTCCTCGCTCGATTCACACTGTGCCGAGTGCCGCCGAGCTCCGATCCCTGCGACGTTACGACACACACGGGGACGAAGATCGGCGCCAAATTCAAAAAAGTTAAAACACAGTACACGTACAGTACACTGTAATCTTACAGATTACAGAACTGTATAAAATAATTACACACCCCCTTTGTCCCTAGTGGTCTGCCCAGTGTCCTGCATGCACTTTTATATAATAAAAACTGTTCTTTGTGCCTGGATATTGGAGATTGTCCATAGCAACCAAAAAGTGTCCCTTTATGAAAACCGTGATAATAAATTAGAATCCCTCGCAGAATTGAGCGATAGCGATTTGTGGGGAAATTCGTCATCAAACCCTAAAAGTAATGACAGCGACAATTCTGCAACTGAGCAAATTTCAGTGTTTTTGATTTGATTACATTAGTGAATAATTTTTATTATTATTGTAGTGGGTGGTTACATTTAGGGGGAAGCATCTGAGTGGTAACTAGGCTCAGATGCACCAATTGTTAGGTCTCATGGATCATTTCTATCCCTGGGAGATGGTACTGGTGTGTAGTTCCCTGGGGCCTATAGGTGGCGCTGTTGCCATGGGCCCGGGTTGAACCGCAGTACAAGGTTGTGCTTTTTTTGTCCCCTCTTGGCAGCAGTACGGCGGGGTGGGGAACCTGCTGTGCCTGTCGGGAGCGGATATAAAAGGGGCGGCCATCTTCCAGAGGGGTCGGTTCCGCGCTCAGGCACCGGAGGCCTGGTCGGGTTGTCTCTGGGTGCCCTAGGCCCGGAGACGGAGCTGCTGTTCCATCTCAGACACCTTCAGTCTGGGGTGAGGTACTTTGGAGAAAGGCCCGGAGCCTGGCAGCCTTCGGCTGGGATCCGCCGGGGACCGAGACTCCCAGGGATCTGCCTCACGAGAGGACCCGTATCCAGGACGAGGAGGCCAGGGAGGTGACCTTTTCTGAAGACCCAGCGCAGAGTCGTGGTGACAGATGGGGCCTCTGGTAACTCTCCGGAGGGATGTTCTTGTCCTATAAAGGGCCAGTTTACTAACGGAAGGGAGTGCATGTTCTTTAAGTCACAGTGGCAGTGACACTACGCACCCAAGGTCAGTGGCAGTGGCTTTCATCTTTTTTTCACCCGGTCAGTGGCAGTGACCAACTTCATGGTCTGTGGCAGAGACCGTGCGCCAAGCCTGTTCGTGCTAATCAGAACAGGAGAAAACCCAAATTCAAGTTTGTGCCTGGACCTCCTCCCACCTTATCTGACCTGTGTCTTGTCCCAACCTGTCTGCTTTAAAAGAGACTGTTTATTGTGCTAAAAAGATGAAATAAGAGTTGGACCTTTCAGTTGGTGTGGACAGTTGCTTACTGGGGAGAACTAAGGCTTGTTTCTGACTACCACAGAAATGAGGTCAGCGCTGGAGGTCTTTAAACACTGGCTGCAGGCAGGCCCGAGAAACTAACACCGCTCAACCTCCCCATTCAGGAGGGAACGGGCTTGTGGTGCGGTGTGCCTCATTCTTTCCTGCGGAGGAGCCAAGCAGAAGAAAAGCAGGTAAAGTCTGGGGTTGGTGTGCTACACGTGGGGGCTCATCCGGGATGTGTTTGCGGCCACAGAGTGAAACCCCCCCCCAGAAGCTGAACTTTTATTCCCCAGTGAAGTTCCGTGGAGGTCGGCCATGTTTAGAACTGCGCCACGAGGAGAACCCTTACTGTGTAGTTTGTGGGCGTGTCTATTCAGAAAAGCCTGCGAGCGATGAAGGAGATGGGAGGAGTCTGACCATGTATGGAGTTAAACGTGGGGACTTTGGCGTGAAAAGGTCAGTGCGCAATGGAGCAGCAGATGGTCAGCATGTCGTCTCATGCATCATGGGTTCCAGCTTCTACAACCGTGAAAATGACCTCATTCGCTGCTTCGCTTACGGATACAGGGAATCGGCTCAAGCCCCGGGGAAGATTTGCCCTCTACGTGTGCAAGGACGTGGAGGCCCTCGGTGTGATTTGTCCCGGCTGCTCGGGACTGGTGGTTCATCTGAAGCCATTCGGGCGATGCAAAAGCTGTAAGGAGTTTCTGTTCGAGGTGGAGCAACCTACAGAGAGGCCTCGTGCCTTCCACCTCAATTGCCTTACGGGCGCCACCACTCTGGAAGGAGGAATCGAAGCTTGTACAGCCACCCCTGCGCGCACTGACGGGACTTTGGAGGAAGTCACAGAGGAGATCGCTTTAGCGAGTGAGAAACCAGAGGATGCTGCTTCAGTAACGACAGAGTCTTTTCTCCCACCGCCCAAGAGGAAGATGGGTCTTGTGAAAGCTTCCTGCGGCCGTGGTGGAGCAACGCCCCAGCGCTTACCCAGAACGGTGAATCATCCTTCACCAGGAATTACTTCCCTGCGGAGGAGTACGATACCTCTGACCTAGAGTCCGTCTCAGATGCGGGTGATGACGCCGCATTTGACAAACTATTTGAGAGGAAGGGATGGGATAAGATGCCCCTGTCCTTGTTCCGTAAGCCTAGGGACCCACCCATGTCTACTGGGGAAAGTACACCCCGGGTGGTGGCTTCCGAGCCTGAGGAGGGATCTGTCCCCTTGCCTGCCCTTCCACCGTCGGGAGCACCTGCTTCTGCCACTATTGCTACTACGAGACAGGTGTCACTGCGGGCCCCTGCAACTGGCCCGGAGGCAGTTAAAGTGCCTCGACACCCGGATGCTGTTGTTTTGCCTGGTGCAGGAGACCGCGCCACTATGCCACCACAGTGCCGTTTACAGAGACTCTTCAACCAGAAGGTTGCCAGTGAATATGGGTGGGAGTATCCGTACCTACCCAAGGAACTTTTGTTCGAGGTTGAGGCCTGTAGAGATCGGTGGTACTCAGAGTTTGTGTGGACACACATTAAGGTACCTCAGGCCAGAAGATATTTTTCATGTTCACCCGCCGCCACTCTGCGGTTTAAAGATTGCAAAGCTGCTTGGATGTTGGGTCGGCACATTCATGCGGACAAAGTGCTTATCTGCCGGAAGGACAAGGACAATGTGGAGTATCACATAGATACCTTTGACAAACATTGGAAGCTGCTGGTGTTGCCTGACCCACACTACTATTTGTGAGAGACCGGACTCTTGTGTTTGAACTTTTTTTTTTTCTTCTCTCTCTCAAGGAACTTTGCCCTATGTTAAAGGGTATTTTACTCTTTGGAGGAGCTGGAGTTGTTGCTGTTTGTTGTTCTCCTTTCTCTTCCCACCGTAAAGATAACAAAGACTTTGGGGTTGTAGTCAGCTTGGGGCCACAGTCCAGAAAAAAAAAAGGAAAAAGAGAAAATCCAAGCGGAATTCATCGCAGCACCCCCACCAGGTGGCGGTGTTGTGCAACTGTGATACTGTTAAATCTCACACTGCACTTACTTTTAGAGCGAGGAGGTTTTTCTTTAGGGAGGAACCTGTTCATTCTAAATTACACATTGTTAGATTATGTGTTTTCTTACCTCTGCAGGTGAACGACAAGCAAGACTGCGGAGTATGGGGTGGGTCTTAGCTAGTTCTGCGGGAGGGAACTGTACATTTTTATTGTAATGTTTGAGTGACTTTAAAATGTTTTGTACACATGTACACCCTCATTCCCATCTGTGTTTCTTTCCTTTCCCATGTCAGGTTCCGGCACAAACAAACAGAATTTTAAATTGTCTTTTTTTTTTTTAGTTTGTCTCTGGATCTGGCTTATGTTGACTCTGATTGAGGAGGCATAAATTGGTTTCAGACACTGGAGACCAGTGTTCACAAGTGAGTGGATGTGTAGCGGGTGGTTACATTTAGGGGGAAGCATCTGAGTGGTAACTAGGCTCAGATGCATCAATTGTTAGGTCTCATGAACCATTTCTGTCCCTGGGAGATGGTACTGGTGTGTAGTTCCCTGGGGCCTATAGGTGGCGCTGTTGCCATGGGCCCGGGTTGAACCGCAGTACAAGGTTGTGCCTTTTCTCTCTACAGAGAGAATGTAATCAGTTTGAAGAACTTACACTACATTGCAGAACTGTGGTTACCTTTAGGCCAAGTCAGATTTACTATAACCCTTTCACTGCCAAGGACGTTTCCTACATGTTGGGGAATTAAGAAATTTCAGACAACCTCAACAGCTACAATGTTGTTTTAAACACTATCAGTAGGCATTGGACTTTAATGTATAAGTGAGCAGGGCAGCTGTAAAGCTGCCTGTTCACTTCTAATGATATGGAAATTGCCAGTCCCTCCACTACACATGACCTCCCCATATTTCCCATGCTTTCCAGGCTTTACAGCAACTCCTGAAAGCCTAGGAACACAAAAAAAAAACTCAGGATAGTGAGCAGCTATGGCAGAGGAGAGATCTGTAAACCCTCTTGTAATAGCAATACAGTTAGCTATTACAAAAAATATTGCAAAAAACAAAACAAAATACTAAATGACCTCCACCCATTTGCACAGGCACATACAAAAAAATAAAATAACCTAGGACACAGATATGTACATAAATGCAGATTGTGCAGCACATAATATGTATCATAGCCATAGGCGTGTGCACGGGGTGTGTCGGGTGTTCCTGGGCACACCCTAATGCCCAGGCACACCCCAGGGCTTTTTTGTTGGCAGGATCTCCATTCTGGCACCTCTTCTGATGGACAATGGGAACGCTGTGACTATGCGAGTGGGACATTTTTTAATTTGGCTGTATAACTCCTGTGAGTGCAGCCACTGACCACCGAGTGAGCAGGCAAGCGGCCGCATTTTCCGATGCTATTTCTATAGTTCCGGCTACTGCATCCCTGACAGTTGAATATCACTCCGCCGCCTGCTGTCAGGAGTGCAGTAGCCACAACTATAGAGGTAGCATTGGGGCTGGATTAACCCCACTGTTTTTAAATGAGACCTGCCACCGCTGGGCTTCTGCAGCCCACCACTGCCCTTTGTCCGAGAAAAGCATTGCCAGGATTGTCCCAGGCAGAGGAGGTAACTTTTTCCTCCCTGCTCCACCTCCAAGTGCCCCGCCTCCCAGCTTCCGCCCTGCAGTGCCGACAATGCAAGAACCTGAGGTGAGGAGGATACGCTGGGACTGGTAAGGGGGGAGTTGGGGGCACAGACTCTAGCAAAAGTGTGTGTGTGCATGGCAGGCAGTGAGAGAGGTGGGTGTAGTACAGTCATTCTCAGTGACACTGTGTGTGGGATACGGGGAGCAGCTGAAATGCTATGCTGGGATTTTTAGTCCCATGGAGGGGAGGGCAATGCTTACACATACTGGGGAAGGGGGAAGGGGTCTGGTCATACAAAGTAAAATACTCTGTGCTGTGAGGGGGGCTGCTATGGCTGACCTGACCCCCTTCTAGAAATACTTATTGTCTGGCACACTGTTTTAAAGAGGAACTCTGGGGATTCTGGTGTAAGGGAGGCTCTCTGGGAACCCTGATTTAAGGGAGGAACTGTGATATAAGATGTAACACTATTTACTCTGGTGTAAGGGGTAATGCTGTGGACTCTGAAGCAGTGGCGGTGCGTCCATAAGGGGCGCACGGGCGCCGCCCCCCCTCTCCTACCACCCCTCTATCACCATAGATAGATTCATGCATTGCATGAATCTATCTATGGTCGCCACTGACACCCCCTATTCAGGTGTCTGGCCCCTTGTCGGGCACCGGGAGCCTGATTTACAAGGGCGGATATTGTTTGGAAGCGTCCAAAAGGGTGAACAGCGGGCGCCATGCTGGGCGCTTGCTGTTCACTCAGCGTTGTGTTAGGAAAGCAAATTAATATTCACTTTCCTAACACTGAACCGCCTCTCAGCCAGTCAGGTGCTCAGGTCTGTTACCTGTCACCTGATTGGCTGAAACAACAGGCGCTGTGATTGGACGCCTATCAAGCGTTCAATCATAGCATAGGACAGGAGAAGACATCGAACAGCATGGAGAAGAACACTGCCACCGTTACCCGCTGCAGACAAGGTAAGTGCCGGGCGGGCGGGGGATGCACACTGGCAGCATTTGATGGGAACAGTAGCTGCGTTTGCTGGCACAGTAGCTGCATTTGATGGCACAGTGGCAGCGTTTTATTGGCACAGTGGCTGCGTTTGATGGGCACAGTGACTGCGTTTGATGGGCACAGTGGCTGCGTTTGATGGGCACAGTGGCTGCAATTGATGGTTTTTTTTTTTAGTTTGTTTGCACCCCCCAAAAGTTTTGAGCACCAGCCGCCACTGCTCTGAAGTAAAGGAGGACTCAGATGTGAGGGGGTCACTGTGGACACTGTGGCATATGTAGGGGCACATTCACAAATGCTTTGATTTCTGAAGAGTGATCCACAAAACAGATCACTCTCCATAGAGCATTTTAGAGGTGGTGAGTAGACGTTGTATCGCCTCCACACCACTAGCTTCTTGAACTCCACACTGCACACAGTTGTGGTGCGCTTGCAGAGTGCTGTCATTCATTTGAATGAGTCAGAGTCAGCGGGTGCGACACCTGCTAAAAGCAAAAAGGAATATAATTGCAGCTGCAGTATGTGAACATGCCCAGCTGCTGCCGCTACAGCTAAAAGGTGGTAGTGGTTGAGGGGTGGTAAAAGAATGGTTCAACCACAGAGTTTTACTGCCCCTCAACCACTAGTGTAAACAATTAAATGTTTTAATAAGTTAAAAATATAAAGTGTTTTATTTAATTTTTTTAACATTGATTACATTGAGTGTTAAAAAATGTTTTTATACATTTTAAAATGTTTGTTCACATTTATTTATAAGAGTGCATGTGTATATATATATATATATATATATATATATATATATATATATACATATATACACACACACACACACACGTGTTTGAGCTTTGTTGTGCACACCCTAATGCAATAGGCTGCGCACGCCTATGATCATAGCACAAGGGTGGCTGAACCTACCATTATCCCTCAAAATCTATGAATTCAGTTTTGTGGTCAATGAACCTTTTCCCAGTATTACCATTGCCCACATGTTCAATTTTTGGTGAATAAATTTGACCACTTTTCTGTTTGTAAAGCGAGCACAATTGCCTATGAAATAAAGTAATTATACACATTTTCCTAACTATTTAAATAAGCCCAAACATCCCACAACAGAAGCAATATGTAATATTGTCATAACCTTAAATCTGATAATAACTACTGAGGCCTGTAATACAAAAACCAAGCATTTCCTACACTCTTGCAAAATACCTGTCTGGTTAAAGACTGTCACACCCACATTTAACATTTGGTTGTAAGTATGAGACGCAAAAACACATTGATGTAAAACTATTTTATACATATTATTTAATTGTTATTCAACATTTGACAGAAGACTATGAATGAATCCTACTCTCTGACATGCAATAAATGATATTTTTTTAGGAGCTACTACAGGTCCTTCTCAAAAAATTAGCATATTGTGATAAAGTTCATTATTTTCTGTAATGTACTGATAAACATTAGACTTTCATATATTTTAGATTCATTACACACAACTGAAGTAGTTCAAGCATTTTCTTGTTTTAATATTGATGATTTTGGCATACAGCTCATGAAAACCCAAAAATCCTATCTCAAAAAATTAGCATATTTCATCCGACCAATAAAAGAAAAGTGTTTTTAATACAAAAAAAGTCAACCTTCAAATAATTATGTTCAGTTATGCACTCAATACTTGGTAGGGAATCCTTTTGCAGAAATGACTGCTTCAATGCGGCGTGGCATGGAGGCAACCAGCCTGTGGCACTGCTGAGGTGTTATGGAGGCCCAGGATGCTTCGATAGCGGCCTTAAGCTCATCCAGAGTGTTGGGTCTTGCGTCTCTCAACTTTCTCTTCCCAATATCCCACAGATTCTCTATGGGGTTCAGGTCAGGAGAGTTGGCAGGCCAATTGAGCACAGTAATACCATGGTCAGTAAACCATTTACCAGTGGTTTTGGCACTGTGAGCAGGTGCCAGGTCGTGCTGAAAAATGAAATCTTCATCTCCATAAAGCTTTTCAGCAGATGGAAGCATGAAGTGCTCCAAAATCTCCTGATAGCTAGCTGCATTGACCCTGCCCTTGATAAAACACAGTGGACCAACACCAGCAGCTGACATGGCACCCCAGACCATCACTGACTGTGGGTACTTGACACTGGACTTCAGGCATTTTGGCATTTCCCTCTCCCCAGTCTTCCTCCAGACTCTGGCACCTTGATTTCTGAATGTACTTTGGACCACTGAGCAACAGTCCAGTGCTGCTTCTCTGTAGCCCAGGTCAGGCGCTTCTGCCGCTGTTTCTGGTTCAAAAGTGGCTTGACCTGGGGAATGCGGCACCTGTAGCCCATTTCCTGCACACGCCTGTTCACAGTGGCTCTGGATGTTTCTACTCCAGACTCAGTCCACTGCTTCCGCAGGTCCTCCAAGGTCTGGAATCGGTCCTTCTCCACAATCTTCTTCAGGGTCCGGTCACCTCTTCTCATTGTGCAGCGTTTTCTGCCACACTTTTTCCTTCCCACAGACTTCCCACTGAGGTGCCTTGATACAGCACTCTGGGAACAGCCTATTCGTTCAGAAATTTCTTTCTGTGTCTTACCCTCTTGCTTGAGGGTGTCAATGATGGCCTTCTGGACAGCAGTCAGGTCGGCAGTCTTACCCATGATTGCGGTTTTGAGTAATGAACCAGGCTGGGAGTTTTTAAAAGCCTCAGGAATCTTTTGCAGGTGTTTAGAGTTAATTAGTTGATTCAGATGATTAGGTTAATAGCTCGTTTAGAGAACCTTTTCATGATATGCTAATTTTTTGAGATAGGAATTTTGGGTTGTCATGAGCTGTATGCCAAAATCATCAATATTAAAACAAGAAAAGGCTTGAACTACTTCAAGTTGTGTTTAACGAATCTAAAATATATGAAAGTCTAATGTTTATCAGTACATTACAGAAAATAATGAACTTTATCACAATATGCTAATTTTTTGAGAAGGACCTGTATATTCTTTTTCTTTTTTCAATATACATGTAAAAGAAATTAGTTTTATACAAATATTCTTATGGGTGAGTTTTAAATTTCAGGACAAGCTCTCTAAATCTGCTGAATAGGTCAAACCTTGTAACTGCTAGCATCTTGCAACTACTGTTTCCCCCGTTGAGGTCTAATTTACATCTAAAATATGATATGCAGCTTTTAAAATGTGTATATTACATATCTCATGTAAGAACCACTCCTTATGGACGACCCAATTTATAAAATGTGTAGTCCCTGCTGATTTGTTCAGTTCTTTATTTAGATAGTCTTGTAGTGCACCAGTCCAATTCAGTCCTTTTGGTTGTAATCCGTTGATCCTGGAACACACCTGCAGCTAATGCTGGAACACCTCCCTGTCACCTATTCTACAAAAAGCTTAAAGTGTATGTAACCCCCTCTATCGTTTTTAGCCAAAGAAGGTGCCATCTTTGCCTCTGTTTAACCACTTGCCTACAGGGCACTTTCACCCCCTTCCTGCCCAAGCCATTTTTCAGCTTTCAGCGCTGTCACACTTTGAATGACAATTGCGCGCTGTACCCAAACAAAATTTGCATACTTTTTTTTACCACAAATAGAGCTTTCTTTTGGTGGTATTTGATCACCTCTGCGGTTTTTATTTTTTGCGCTATAAACAAAAGAAGAGGGACAAGTTTGAAAAAAAAACACAATATTTTTTACTTTTTGCTATAATAAATATCCATTTTTTTTTCAGTTTAGGCCGATACGTATTCTTCTACATATTTTTGGTAAAAAAAAATCGCAATAAGCGTATATTGATTGGTCAAAAGTTACAGCAGCTACAAAATAGGAGATAGATTTATAGTATCTTTTTTTATTTATTTTTTTACTTGTTATGGCGGCGATCAGGGATTTTTATCATGACTGCGATATTGTGGCGGACACATCGGACACTTTTGACACATTTTTGGGACCATTGACATTTATACAGCAATCCATGCTATAAAAATGCATTGATTACTGTATAAACATGACTGGCAGGTAAGGGGTTAACACTAGGGGGCGATCAAGGGGTTAAATGTGTTCCCTGGGAGTGATTCTTACTGTGGGGGGAGGGGACTGACTGGGGGAGGTGACCAATGGTTGTCCTTATGTACAAGGGACACACCATCAGTCTCCTCTTCCTGACAGGACATTTACACACACAGATCCACGGTCCTGCTCAGTTACTGGGTAATCGCGGGTTCCTGGCGGCCATCGGGCACGCGCATTGAATCCCCAGTGACGCGGCGCGCACGCCCCTCCTAGTGGCTTTGGATGGCACAACGTCATATGACATCAGCCCAGAACAACAGGGTCTTCCTCCTGCCGTCATTTGACGGCAGGCAGATGACAAGTGGTTAATCTACAACTGCCATGATGCTGCACATGTGATCAGTTATGACACCAGCCATTGGATGGTTTGATAGTTTGGTTGAAAGCACAACCAATGGCAGTGTTACATTTCCGGCACGTGCCAGAAATTAAACTGTTTTATGGATGGGTTTACTTCCGCTTTAATTTAAAAAACGTTAGCACAGCTACAGCTTTTATAGCCACCAATGAGTTTCCTGCCTTTGGAATTTAAATGTGATTAGTAATCTGTGAAGCAAAGAAAGAGATGAATTGCATAGCTCCAGCAATACGCTCCTACTGCCCTCATATGAACCTGTTTATGATTATTCTGCAGGGAATTATATATAACACTGATCAATTGGAAGGATACTGAAATATTGTAACATACTTTACAGTATATTTTCGTTTCAAAGTCCCCTGATTTGTGGAATATAAAGTAATTGCTTAGTAAAATCTGCTAATTCATGTAATGTTTAACTTTCTTGCAAACATAAAAAGGACATTTACAACAGGGATAAATCACTATGAAGAAAATTTGGTACATTGGCAAAGTGAGTTTGCATTAAAGTGGAAGTAAACCTTCCTATAGTTTTCAGCCAAGGAAGCTGCCATCTTGGCCTTTGTTTAATCTTCAACTGCCATGATGCTGCACATGTGACCAGTTATGACACCAGCCATTGGATGGTTTGACAGTTTGGTTGAGAGCACAACCAATGTGAAGTTAGCATTCCCGGCATGCCGGGAATGTAACTGTTTTTTGAAAATGTTACATCGATGGGTTTACTTCCGCTTTAATGCCTAGATGTGCACAAAACCAGTGATCATTGATCAAGATCCACTTACTGATCTGCTAACATGTACACTCAATTTCTGATAAGGTGCACGAAGAAATGGGCTTGTTAGGATATTACATATACAAATAAAAAAATAAAAAAATAACTCAATTTTGACAAGCACCAGAATTGTTTATTAAGGTATGAGATTCACGTGCACAACTTAAAATATCAAAAAGACCTCAAAACTGACTGTTATGAGAGCAAAGAGAGGCAAAAAAGGCAGCATATGCATGGGTATTTATCAATTGAATTTCTATCTCTGTGGATCTCTCTATAGAAATCAAATAGCCCCCAAAACATTACAGAAAATCCCAGGTGTCTTTTAGGTATGTCAGCTGGTATACATTCCATCAGTGATACATACAGTACACTCTGCTGTAGCAATTTGTTAGTGAATTTGCCATGTGTAGGCTGCGGCTGGTGCGCACAAATCCCTGTTCATCACGTGTGTGGCAAACAATGTAAGGATATTATTATGCTGTTTGGACTACTCCAAGCATGCATTATTGTGACAGCATACACACACAGAAAAGTAGTTACTGATTGAGCATAGCTTGTGGAAATAAATAATGATTAAACCAGAGATGCTGACCATTAGCAGAAAGAAAAAGAAAAGAAGGAGGGCGCACCGACCTAGTGCATTACCAATATAAACGTTTTATTAAAAGTGTAAAAAAGCAATAATACTACTCAGAAACAAGCATATGCAAAGACTTTTCTATTAGTCGAACTGCATCCCTTGGCACCTGCAGACAGGACCTGATGACGGGAGGATCAGATGGTACCCCAAACGGCTGAACGGCTGATGGGTTTCAGGGGCGTACCCTTTTCTTCAGAGCTTAAGCGGTCAGTGACTGCACTAGGTCAGTGCGCCCTCCTTCTTTTCTTTTTCTTTCTAGTTGTATGATCACCCACTCAGGAGGGCTGCAAGATTCTAGACTTTAGCCTCGTACACACGACCGATTTTCTCGTCCAAAACCGTCAAGAAAAGTGCCGCGAGAGTTTTTTTGTCGAGGAAAATGTTCGTGTGTATGGTTTTACGACGAGAAAATTGCCGAGAATCTCGACGAGAAAATAGAGAACCTGCTCTCTATTTTCTCGTCAGGATTCCAGATTTCCTCGTCGTGTTTCTCGTCGGGCTGTTTTGTGATGAGAAAATGGTTTGTGTTATGCTTTTACGACTCTTCCAAAAGTGCGCATGCTCACAAGCAACTATGAGACGGGAGCGCATCTTCTGGTAAAACAAGCCTTCGTAATGGAGAGAGCACATTCGTCACGCTCAAAAATATTGCATCGTTTAAATGTTCTGCATTGAAATCTTCGTTAGAATGTTACATTAATCAAAACGAGTGACCTTCTTTTGCTGCTGATATTCACACAGAGTTATGACTTTTGTTTTTGACCTTTTTCATGCTGCTCTTAAGAAGATTTATGTGTATTATATCGTGCAAGTTTTTAGGAATAATTTAAATGGTTATATTTTTCAAAATGATGTTAATTATAATTTCGCAATGTTTTGATAGTGATCTCCCATTTAATTTTGGAATCTATATTAGTTAAATTTCCCACCATGTTTTTTTGCTAATCAGATTTAGTTATTCTTTTGGGGGGGGTGATATCTGTCCCTTTTATTGTCAGTCAAATGTATCTGCTTACTCCAAATCTAGATTTTTAATTTTTACAAATACACATAGTCAAGTATGAACTTAAACAAAAATCACATTTATTCATGTTTAGAAATAAAATAAAGAGAAGGCAGCGCTGGAGAACCTGCTGCCATTTGTGCATCCCAGGGACCCCAGAGCACACAGCAACCCTGTGTGGACACTAAAATTGGGAGCTTGAGAAGGCCAACATTTCTGAACACAATCTGATGCTGGCCTCCCAGAAGTCAGGAACAGCAGAAGGTGAGATATATGTCCCAAGTGTGTGGTACTACAACAGGCTGCCTTCTGTCCGACCACAATGACGCAAGGCCATCACTTCCTCTTCTTCCTGGCAACCTTCCCTGCAACCTTCCCTGAAGCCTTCCCTGCAGCCTTCCTTCTTCGTTTGGCTGGAGGCTGGGCCACTGGAGGGGTACTCCTGTCAGGAGGAGGAGGAGGAGATGTAGCAGAAGGGGGTGGGGCAGAAGAAGAAGGTGGAGGTGTAGCAGAAGGGGTGGGGCAGAAGAAGAAGGGGGAGGTGTAGCAGAAGGGGGTGGGGCAGAAGAAGAAGGGGGAGGTGTAGCAGAAGGGGGTGGGGCAGAAAAAGAAGGAGGAGGTGTAGCAGAAGGGGGTGGGGCAGAAGAAGAAGGGGGAGGTGTAGCAGAAGGGGGTGGGGCAGAAGAAGAAGGGGGAGGTGTAGCAGAAGGGGGTGGGGCAGAAGAAGAAGGTGGAGGTGTAGCAGAAGGGGGTGGGGCAGAAGAAGAAGGTGGAGGTGTAGCAGAAGGGGGTGGGGCAGACGAAGAAGGGGGAGGTGTAGCAGAAGGGGGTGGGGCAGAAGAAGAAGGGGGAGGTGGAGGTTGAGGTTGGGTCAGTTGTGCCACCTCACATATGGTGGTATTGGGGGTAATTTTCTCCATCACCCCCTTGTTGAGCAAGGTGATGAGCAGGGGCTCGCATAGGAGGCGTTGCTCCATGCTCATCACCTTGAACTTAGCCTCCACTAGGCCGGCAATGGCCTCTTCAGGGGATGTGGGCTCCTGGAGGGTGGCATGGGCCTCACGAATAAGGGCCATTGCTGCCTCACTCGTGCTCCTGTCCCTCCTGCCTCTTTTGTGAAACCGGATGGGAGGCACCTGGGATCTGGTGCTTCTCCTTTGCCCTGCCACCTCCTGTCTGCCACTGGGCCCTGCCACCTCCTGTCTGCCACTGGGCCCTGCCACCTCCTGGCTGGCACTGGGCCCTGCCACCTCCTGGCTGCCACTGGGCCCTTCCTCCTCCTGCCTGACAGTTTCCAGACCCTCCTCCTGGCTGATTTCATCCTGTGTATGAAAAAGGGACATAGTTTAATATGTTGGTTTAATCTTTGCATCAAACTTTGTAATCCTGATTGAAGCAATTAGAATGTAAATCCATAAATCCTTGCTTTAAATTTACCACTACATCAGATTGACTATTTAGCACCCAATTAAGTGCAGAATAATGTCTACAGATCTTGATTTCACTTGTGGAATCCAAAATATTTTATGTTTGTCATCTTGACATATTTGTCAAACATTAAGTTTATCCCAAAACATTTTCATTTAATACTATACCTGGCTCCAGATGGCCAAATCAGGATTATCCAGGATGGCTGCCTCCTCTTGCTCCAGAGAAGGCTCAGGTTGGCTGCAGGGAAGTCTGGGGGGAAGAGTGGAGAGTGATGGCCTTGTCTCAATGTGGTCATCCAGGAAGGACATCCTGTTGTAGTACCACAAAATCGGACATACACATCACCTGCTGCTGCTCCTGACCTCTGAGAAGCCAGCACCTTAGAGCGTTCAGTCCTGTAGGTACCTCTCAAGCTCCCAATTTTAGTGTCCACTTGTTTTGCTGTGGCTGTGGGCACCTTGGTATGCACAAATGGGAGCAGCTTCTCCAGCGCTGCTTTTCTCACCCCTCTTTTTTTGTGGATGGGGTTTTTCGTCTCCCACAGAGCCGGCAGGAACTCTTTGTCGCTAATAAAGACATTCATATTGTATCTGCAAGTTAAATAAATTATATATAACTAATGTGAGGCAAACAGTCTAACCTCCTTAACATCCTAGTCACCATATATATCCTCCAACATTCTCAAGACAGTATAGGCCAACAATTTGTACAAGTCACAAAATCACATACCTTCGTTCGCACGTCCGTCACTTGAACTCCTCTCTCCGCACACCGAACGTACTATAGTCACATGTGTGTTTGCTATATACACACCACGCATGCGTCAAAATACGAACACGTCGCCCGCCCATGACGTTCTAACTAACATCTTTTCCCCGCCCCTTCTCTTTCGGCGCGCAGACAGATATGGCGGAGTTACAGCAGGTGTCTGATAATTCCGCAACTAACGAAGAGGAGACAAGCCCGGAGACCGAGGAAACGTCACGATCAAGGAGGAGATTCAAGGCATCGAATATGTCTTTGGCGGAGATGGCGGAGATGGTGGACATCTTGCTCAAGGCTGATTATGATGCCAAGCATGGGCCGTATAGCAAACCAAATAGAAGGAAGGCCAAAATCCTCACTAAAGTCGTGAAGAGTCTGAAGGCGAATTTCGGGGTGAAACGCTCAAATGAGCAGCTCAGAAAGAGGTGGTCAGACCTCAAACTGAGGGAGCCAGACCAGTTGAGGAGCATAAAGAGAATGCTCGCTAAAAGTAAGTAAAAAGTAGACTTTTCTGCTATTAATCTTTTTCTAAACTGACATGTTGCTCTTTATTTTGGTTTCTCATATTGGACTCCCTTCCAAAATGTAATATTTTGAACTTGGTTGGGCACAGTAATCGTTCGTTACGTTACCGACACTTCGTTCGGCCACTATCCACGGTTTTGGCTTATTTTAGAGCCACAAAAGTAATTAGACATCTGCCATTTTTGCTCCAATATTGTGGCAAATTTTTTCGTCTAGATGATGTGTTTGTAAAGAGAATGAAATGCAAACTTTTATCAGTGTAAAGGAGAGGACACTCAGCAGCTGCTTCCACATCTGTACTTTGGAGCACTATAGTGTGGGCCACCAGACCCACCTTTTTTGGGTGTCCCACACAGGTGCATCAGAGAATTTTTGTGGTGCCTCCATGTCAAATAAATTACATCCAAAGGTGAATACTAAACATATTCTTGGTCATAAATAATGCATTCTTCTTTAAATTCCGCCCAAACACACACTTGTACCACACTTCCAAGCAATTTAGCCTGTTTTTATGTTAACATTGAGATTTACAGTGTGATAAATAGACCTTTTGTTTGATTCTCATAGGGGAGAGAAGACTAGGAGGAGGACACTCCAGGGAGCACATGCACCCCACAACTTCAAAGCAACCCCAAACTCCCAAAGACCCACAACCGAAAGATGTGCAGGAAGTTGAGGTGGAGGAAGGAGAAGTGCAGGAAGGAGAGGTGGATGACGTTGTGGATCTGGTCACCACAGCTTCAGGTAAGAGATGTAGGCCTGCAGAGTTATAATACCTTTTTTTTTGTTTTTAGGGGATATAAATGTTGTGAAGGATAGTACACGGTTCTCTGCTGACAGTGCCCTCCGCCTCATCCAGCAAGTGATGGAATGTAGCACGGAACTGGACTTTATTAAACAAAGAATCCATGTGATGGAACAAACATTTAAAGACATTCTCGATGTTTTGGGGAGAATTCAATAAGCCATCCAAACACATTTGTTTTTACATGTTTGTTTTTGCAACTTTTCAAATTTTTTTGACAATCAAACCAGCCAAAAATTGAATCTGCACACATTGTGTCAACATGTGCTATCTGCCATCAGGGGATATCCATGTACGTCTTTTGTGGGTGCAACCCCTTCCTCGTATCTAAAGTCGGTGAACTGAGGAAGGGGTTGCACCCCCAAAACACGTCCATTGATCACCCCTGATGGCAGATAGCACATGTTGACAATAGGGATCAGGATTGTAAACTTCCTAGATGAAAAAAATCCCAAATGTGTGCATATTCAATTTTTGGCTGGGCAAGGGGTGGCAGGACCCCATATTAGGACGGGCACATAGAGACATAGTTTGTGTAAGTGAATGTCTCAGATTGCTCAGAGGTATCCAATGTTGGAATTTTTGGAATGCAACTGTTATTTTTGTATTTTCATAAGCAAAAAATTGCCGGGTTGGGGCCAGGCCAACCCAAAAAACCAGAAAAAATAAAAATGGTGAGAATGTGCACAGAGTAAAATATTTGACCACAAACAACGTGTAGCTTCTTTTTATAATACCCTCTAAGCTTATTTGGTTATTTTGTAAGGTTACATAGTGAAATGGTTGTTATTTACTAAAGTAAAATACACTTGGCACTACAAATGCACAAAGACAAACTAGGAGACAGGAAAGAACAAATAATTAAAGGTTTAAACAAGCTTTTTATTGGGATCCTTAGACATAGGCTGGCATAGGAATTGCCCCCCTACCCGTGAAATACTCCATGTATTTGTCCCGAACCTCACGGGCATTTTGGGAGGGCAAGCCAGGACGGGCAGATTCCAGGCTCGGCATGGGATTTGCAGGGGAAAGTCCAGCCTCTGGCAAAACTGAGGCCATATAGGAATTAGATTTTTGGCTCAGAAAGTTGTGTAGCACACAGCAGCATAATACGACATAGTTTATTTTGTAGTCCGCCAAGTGTATTGAAGTTATAAAAAGGCGGAACCGGCTGGCCATTATGCCAAAGGCATTTTCGACAACTCTTCGGCCCCTGGCCAGCCGGTAATTGAACACCCTCTTCTCTGGGGTCAGGGTCCTCTGAGGAAATGGCCTCATAAGATGCCGTCCGAGTCCGAAGGCTTCATCAGCCAAGAAAACAAAGGGGAGTCCTTCAATATTCCCTGCATCCGGTGGCAATGCAAGGTCGTCACTCTGGAGACGGAGGGCAAACTCCGTCTGGATGAAGGATCCCCCATCGGACATCCGGCCATTCTTCCCTACATCAACATAGAGGAATTCATATCGTGCTGACACCACCGCCATCAGCACAATGCTATGAAACCCCTTGTAATTGTAGTAGTAGGACCCAGAACGGGGTGGCGGCACGATTCGGACGTGCTTCCCGTCTATGGCACCACCGCAGTTGGGGAAGTCCCACCGCGTGGCAAACTCCGATGCCACAGTCTGCCATTCCTGTGGCGTGGAAGGAAGCTGTGGAGTGAAACAAGATGAAATAATATTAGAATCCCAAAGTCATACATTACAAGGAAATTCTATAAAAAAAAATAGAGGCCAACATCAATCAAATTCTACGTTTAATAAGGTGTTTAAAATAAGTATAATGGAAGGCTCATTTATCATATTCATCACCCCCTCTGATGGGCCATTACTAAATTATTTTGGTGGGGGGGGAGATGTGTTTGGCCACAGGATAGCATTGCAGTGGCGGTGCGTCCAGAGTGGGCGCTGGAGCACTGCCCCCTCTCTCCTGTGCCCATCACTCAGAACAATACATAGGTTCATGCGTTGCATTAACCTATGTATTGTCTATGCCGCCCACTATTCAGGTGGATGGCCTCTTGTAAAGCGACCGACATATGAATAATTGCGGCATTTAGGGGGTTCAAGTTGCATAGCAGAAACAGGTAGTAAAATAGTCTTGCACATTACAACCTGAGGGATGTAATTGGCTTCCTAAAAGTAAAATAGGGGACGCAGGGGGGGGGCATTCCTTGGGGAAACACTGGCAGGCTGCTCTGCCAATCATGTTCACCAAGTCTGTTTAATGGTAACATGATTGGCTGATGCAACATCAAGGGAAGGAGAAGACATCAAGGACAGAAGATGGATGGTGCTGACCACAAGAAGGTAAGTGCAGGGCTGGGGGGAAACTGGCTGCATTAGAGGGGGCTAAATGGCTGCATTGGAGTGAACAAAATGGCTGCATTAGAGGGGACAACTGGGGGCGTTTAATAGGCACCAGAGCAAAAAAGGAGGAAGTTTATTTCCTAAATTGGGGTTTGAACCCCCAAACATTTGGAGCAACAGGCGCCCCTGCTGGAAAAGTTAGTAAAGGGAAATATTTATGGAGGAGAAAAAAGGGGCAATCTAAAGCTTCCAGCATGCATGGGGACAAAGGGGACATTCTCAGCATATTACAATCATGGTAATTAGGGAAGGATGAAAGAAATACAATACATTAGCATACATGTAATAAATAAAATGTGATGTTAAGGGAGAAAACTTACCCTACTATAGTCCTCCTGCAGGACTTGTATAATGGCAGAACAGGTGTCTGGGATTATGAGGCCCAGAGCCTGGGGGGAGATGCCTGTGGTGAACTTCAAGTCCTGAAGACTTCTCCCTGTCGCCAGGTACCGTAAGGTGGCGATGAGCCTCTGCTCAGCACTGATGGCTTCCCGCATAACGGTGTCCTTCCTGGTAATATAGGGGGACACCAAAGCCAACAGTTCCTGAAAAACGGGGTCAGACATCCGCAGAAAATTCCTGTAGTCCTCAGGATTATTCTCGACGATCTCCCGCAGCAGAGGCATATGGCAGAATTGGTCCCGCTGGAGCAACCAATTCTTGGTCCATGAACTCCTCCTCACACCATTCATGGACTGGTCTTGGTCCAAAACAAGCAGACCAACACCAAGCGCACGCACAGCACGAACTCGACGACGAGAACGTCCAGGCGACATGGCTAATAAGAAACGGTCGTCTTATCAGAACGTACAGAACAGAACGCACTTTAGAACAGCAAGGCCTATGAATAACGAACTGAAAATCAGAAACGAACAGGCAAGAACGCACTGTAAAACAGATACGACCTGCCTAGACGCCCTGAAAGTCAAGATACGAACCCACAAGCACAAACTGAACCGCAGAAAACTATCTGAAAAGTACGAAGACTGAAAAGCGCGAATCGTCTCTTCCCAAACTTTTACTTCACACGCGGTAACACGAGATCAGCAAAAGCAGCCCAAGGGGTGGCGCCAAGAAAAAAGATCTTCCCCTTTATAGTGCCGTCGTACGTGCTGGACGTGAGCGCGGAGAACAACGAGGAAATTGGGAAATGTCAGTGTGTACGCATAGAAAGCTTGACGAGAAAATCGACAAGCTTAACAAAAATCTCGTCGAAAAAAACGACGTGTTTTTTACGACGAGAAAATCGGTCGTGTGTACGAGGCCAAAGCCTTAATCCAAAGAGTGGATCACACCACCCTTGTCTAGTAAAACACTGGAGCGCAGGAGATTATTGTTTTGTTGACCATTAGCAGAAGGCAGAGACTTCATATATGGCTGCCCCAGAATGTAAAAAAATATTCACCACTATACACAGAAACAAGACAAAAAAACATTAGTATTCATTGATGACATTGTTTACATACATCTAAAAATATTTCCAAAAATATGAACATAATAAAATGTAAAAAGCTTAGCTTTTTTTGACTATTAGTCAATTCACTAATGTTTATCTCATGCACAATTTGTGTATTATATATGACATTTTTGCATGCAGTATTTGAAATATCAATTAACTACAGTTAAATATTGCATTTGCAAAACAATACATTATTACCTTACTGTCAATTCACAAATAAAAAAATACATTTGTTAGTTTTCTCATGGTCTAGTCCAGTGGTCTCCAAACTGCGGCCCGAGGGCCGGATGCGGCCCTTTGCTTGTCTTTATCCGGCCCTTGAAACACTATCCCTCCCAATGATACGAGACACTATTCTGCCATCTGACACTGAAAATGGAGCACCATTTCTCCCACTGACACCGCTAATGGGGCACTATTCCTCCCTATGTTACCAGCAATGGGGCACTATTCCTCCCCCTAATACCAGATGTTTACTCCCACTGATGCCAGGAAAATTTTCACTCCCGCTGGCCAAAGTCCTGCCCTCCAAGAGCCTGAAGGACAATAAACCAGCCCTTTGTTTAGAATGTTTGGAGACCCCTGGTCTATTTACTCAGTATTTAACCACTTAAGCCCCGGACCATTTTGTTGCTAAAGGACCAGGCCCCTTTTTGCGATTCGGCACTGCATTGCTTTAACTAACAATTGCGCGGTCATGCGACGTGGCTCCCAAACAAAATTGACGTCCTTTTTTTCCCACAAATAGAGCTTTCTTTTGGTGGTATTTGATCACCTCTGCGGTTTTTATTTTTTGCGCTATAAACAAAAATAGAGCGACAATTTTGAAAAAAATTACATATTTTTTACTTTTTGCTATTATAAATATCCCCAAAAAATATATAAAAATTTTATTATCCCCTCAGTTTAGGCAGATACGTATTCTTCTACATATTTTTGGTAAAAAAAAAAGCGTTTATTGATTGGTTTGCGCAAAAGTTATAGCGTCTACAAAATAGGGGGTAATTTTAGGGCATTTTTATTAATATTTTTTTTTTTTACTAGTAATGGTGGCGATCAGCGATTTTTAGCATGGCTGCAACATTATGGCGGACACATCGGACACTTTTGACACATTTTTGGGACCATTGTCATTTTTACAGCGATCAGTGCTATAAATACGCACCGATTACTGTGAAAATGACACTGGAAGTGAAGGGGTTAACCTCTAGGTGGTGCTGTAGGGGTTACGTGTGCCCTAGTGAGTGATTCTTACTGTAGGGGGGCATGGCTTGGCATGTGACGTCACTGATCGTCGTTCCCTATGACAGGGAACAGACGATCACTGACAAGCCACTAGGAAGAACGGGGAAAGGTTTGTTTACACTTACCTCTCCCCGTTCTTCAGCTCTGTGACCCGATCGCGGGACACCGGCAGCAATCGGGTCCACGGGTCCCGCGGGCGCGGTCATGGAGCTTCGGACCGGGTCGCGAGCGAGCCGCCGCCAGCGGCGCGCGCATGACCAACGGCTGGGATCTTAAAGGGGGTGTACTTGTACGCCCTTGTGCCCAGCCGTGACATTCTGTCGACGTATATCGTCGTGCGGCGGTCCTTATGTGGTTAAAGTGGTTGTAAAGTCTTGGTTTTTTTTTCTATAAAAATAACAAACATGTCATACTTACCTGATCTGTGCAGTGTTTTTCCACCAGCGCTCCTGGCCCCTCCCTCCTGGTCAGTGCACCCACAGCAAGCAGCTTGCTATGGGGGCACCTGAGTCGAGTCACAACTCCGTGTGTTCATTCGGCCACATCCCCTCTCTCTCCTGATTGGTTACCTGACTGACAGCAGCAGGAGCCAATGACGCCGCTGCTGTGTCTCAGCCAATCAGAAGGGAGAGTCCAGGACGGCCGACGCATTTGTGCACATTGCTGGATAGAGATGGGGCTCAGGTAAGAATTAGAGGGGCTGAGGGGAGCTGCTGCACACAGATGGTTTTTTATAGACATGTGCAATTCGTGTAGTTACGAATTCGTTATTTGTCAAAATTCGTTATATTCGTTAATTCATAAACATACGAATGAACGAATGGTTTACTAAAATTACCAACGAAAAACGAATTATCAAAAAGAACGAATATAGAAAACAACGAAAATACAAAATTATTAAATTAGAAACAGCGAAAATACGAAAGAGTGAAAAAACGAAAAACATAGAAACAACGAAAATACCGAACAAAGATTCAAAATAACGAAAATCAAAATGAACGAAAACTCAAAATTACGAATATTCGGAAAACAGAAATCAAAACAACGAAAATACCGAACAAAGATTCAAAATAACAAATATCAAAATGAACGAAAAAAATCAAAGAACTAAATTACGAATATTCGGAAAACGGAAATCAAAACAACGAATTTGTTAATTCTGAAATATTTCTGGACGTTGGCCAATAAGCTTGTCCCTTCCCTTGAAGAAGTTGTCCCTTCCCCCAATGAGCTTGTTTCTTATTCCCTTGTGTGTTTTTCTGTGTTAGACTGCAGTGCATTTCATCCAGAGTCCAGATGGGGTGTGGTTGGTTAGGTGGCACTGTTTTGGTGGATTTGTGAGTTAAGTTAAGTTGTGAGAGAGAAATTCTTTGTTTCTTAAGCATACTCTGTCTAGATTTTAATTTCTATATTACGAATTATGCCCCGATTACGAATCTACGAAAACAATGTTACGAAAGTACGAATAAAATGAGCCAGTCAATCTCACAAAAGTACGAATTACAAAATGACGACAAGTAGTGTTTCGAATAAACGGAAAATGTATTCTAACGAAAGTACGAATGTAATTAAATCTACAAAAGTACAATTTTCCAATCGACGGAAATTAGACAAGGAAATACGAATCATTGCAAATCAACAAAAATATAGTTCTTACGAAAATACGAATGCGGCCGAATATAAAATATAACGAAAAATACGAATTTAGAATCAACGAAAATTAGACTAACGGAAAAACAAATCAACGGAAAAATAACCCTTTACAGAAATACGAAAGAGTCCGAATACGACAAACCACGTCTCACGAAATTACGAATCGTTACGAATCAACGGAAACTAACAGAAACGAAACCAATCTAAACAAATTTTTATGTTGTGCACATGTCTAGTTTTTTATCTTAACCTCCCTGGCGGTATGATTATTTGAGATTTTAGGTGCTGAAAGCGGTACCATTATTTTGCATGGAAATTTGGCGTTTTATATTGTAGGCCTGTAATTCTTAGGAATAACTCACTTAAATCTGTCCAAACAGGAGTCTAGTAGACATCCGGGGTATGATAAAGTTTGAAACACAAAATCATAAATTATAATATAATAAATAACTATAAAATAATTATAACAAATAATAATATAATAATAATAAAAATGTTTTTCAGTGTTTGATGACGAATTTCCCCACAAATCGCTATCGCTCAATTCTGCAAGTGATTCTAATTTATTATCGCTGTTTTCTAGCTGGTCTAAAACCACTTTTTATGTAAAGGGACACTTTTTGGTTGCTATGGACAATCTCCAGTTTCCAGGCAGAAAGAAAAGTATTTATAATGTAAAAGTGCATGCAGTGCACTGGACAAACCACTAGGGACAAAGGGTGTGTGTAATTATTTGATACAGTACTGTAATCTGTAAGATTACAGTGTACTGTATATGTTTTGTGTTTTGTACTTTTTGAATTTGGCGCCGAACTCCGTCCCCATGCGTCGCAACGCTCGCAGGGAACGGAGCTCGGCAATCTGAATTGAGCGAGACATGGCAACTCGCAGATCACAGCGGGGAGACATCGCAGGATCCAGGGGACAAGGTAAGTAACCTCTACATGGATCCTGTGATGAGATTCTGACTGTGGCTCGGGGTTACCGCTTTTGGTACTGAAAATTCACCCCGAGCCACACTCGGGAATACCGCCAGGCAGGTTAATGCACATAATGCATTAAGATAAAAAAATCTTCTGCCTATACGACCACTTTAATGAATATGCAAATAAGAACTGGAACATTTAGCTCCAGCCCAGGACTACTGGTTGTCAGGGAGCCAGCACCCGTCGGTATCCTAACAACCAGTTACCTACCTGGCTCATTGAACTGTCAACCGGAGATTCCACTGGTAGAAACCAAGAGGGAATCCCCATCCCATTTTTTAAATCTATCCCAGCCCCAGCCCCAGCGGGAATCCCTGGCTGACAGCTAAATGAGCCGGGAAGGGGGGGTGGGGCTGGGAATCCCTGGTTGTTAAGACTAAGATGTCAGTGGATTTTCTACTTCCCGCTGCAGCTGGAGATCCAGTCTGCAATAAAACAATGAGTAAAATTATGTGTTCAATACCACTAAAAGAAAAAAAAACAATGCTTTTATTAATTGACACATGTCTTTTAATGAATTGACTACTCCTGAGATAACTATCGCATGAGTTATTTTAAGACAAAACTTCATGTGGTGTTTATCTGTTAGAGCCGGTTCACACCAGGGCGGTGCGACGCGGCACGACTTGTGGGGGCGACCTCGGCAGCGCGATCTCAAGACGACTTGAGACGCCGAGGCGATTTGCATAAGACTTCTGTATAGAAGTCAATGCAGGTCGCCTTGGGTCGCCCCCAAAAGTAGTACAGGAACCTTTTTCTAAGTCGGAGCGACCTGAGTCGCTGTTACTTAGAACGGGTTCCATTGAAAAGCGTGGGACGCGACTTGTCAGGCGACTGAGTCACCTGACGAGTCGCCCTGGTGTGAACCGGCTCTTGGTGAGTTGACCCCAGAATGAAACATTTGAATATTTTAGTTCTAAGAACTTTACTGGGCTACACATTGGTTGGTTGGTGGGCTTTTTGATTTCTTCAGTCCCTCCTCACCCTAACCCTAGTGATTATATTTTCTCACTGAAGTATTGCAAAAGTTGTATAGTAAGAACTTTATATTGTGTTCTTGGCAATTCCATAAGTCGTCTCTTTTTTCACTTTCCCCCTAGCTACAAAGTAAAGAGTATACAGAAAACAGACTGTTTCCATGGGGACACCGTGACTCACTGCCACACCTGTGATTACAGTATCTGCAGGTTAGTACAATGCATGTATAATGTTCTGAGCATGCCTTTATACGGCAGTACAAAGGTTCTTTTAATTACTTTTTGTTATCTGTATGCTTTGTTGCAGCTAAAAACAATAAAGATAGCTATTGATATGTCTGGAAAGAAAATAAGGCAGGCATGTACTAGAAGGCATTTTATAAACACTGACAAATACAAATAATAAACAGTAAGGCTAGTCATACATTGTGCATTTTCTTTCCTTCAACCACAGGTTAAAGGAAAGAAAATCGCCCGATTTCCCCATGGGCACAGTGGGGTTGATTTACTAAAACTGGAGAGTGCTAAATCTGGTGCAGCTGTGCATGGCAGCCAATCAGCTTCTAACTTTAGCTTGTTCCATTAAGCTTTGACAAAAAAAAATGGAAGGTTTCTAAGCAGAGCTGCTCAGCTGCACCAGATTTTGCACACTCTGGTATTAGTAAATCCAGCCCACTCAGTCTTGATGGGAGAATCACAGGTTTCCCTACTGCCAGAATACAATGATCACTGCTGCCAGTTATAGCCAGCAGAAGTGATCGTACCAAAAAAAGACAGACTGATTGTACTGAAGTCGATCGATCGACTTCAGTACAACCAGCCTGCAAAAAGATTAACCAAAATTTGTCCGGTTCCTGCTGAACTGGTTGAATTTTGGTCTGTCTATGGCACGCTTAACCTCCCTGGCGGTATTCCCGAGTCAGGCTCGGGGTGGAATTTCAGTACCATAAGCGGTAACCCAGAGCCAGACTCGGGCTGCATCGCAGGATACAGGGAGAGTTACTTACCTTGTCCCCTGGATCCTGCGATGTCTCCCCGCTGTGTGTGCGAGCTGTCTCCTCGCTCGATTCACACACAGTGCCGCCGAGCTCCGTTCCCTGCGACGTTGCGGCGCACGGGGGCGGAGATCGGCGCCAAATTCAGAACACAATACACATACAGTACACTGTAATCCTACAGATTACTGTACTGTATAAAAAAAAATACACATCCCCTTTGTCCCTAGTGGTCTGTCCAGTGCCCTGCATGCACTTTTATATTATAAATACCGTTTTTTCTGCCTGGAATTTGGAGATTGTCCATAGCAACCAAAAAGTGTCCCTTTATGTCAAAAGTGGTTTTAGACCAGCTAGAAAACAGCGATAATAAATTAGAATCACTTGCAGAATTGAGCGATAGCGATTTGTGGGGAAATTCGTCATCAAACACTGAATCTAATGACAGCGACAATTCTGCAACTGAGCAAATTTCAGTGTTTTTGATTTGATTACATTATTGAATAATTTTTATTATTATTATATTATTATTTGTTATAATTATTTATAGTTATTTATTATATTATAATTTATGATTTTGTGTTTCAAACTTTATCATACCCGGGATGTCTACTAGACTCTTGTTTGGACAGATTTAAGTAAGTAATTACTAAGAATTGCAGGCCTACAATACATAACACCAAATTTCCATGCAAAATAATTGTACCGCTTTTGGTACATAATTCCAGACAGAATCATACCGCCAGGGAGGTTAATGTAGAATGTATGTTCCTTGCTAAAGAACATTATTTTGTATCAAGTTATGAGTAAAGTTCCGCTGTAGTGTGGTCATTTGCATTTAAAGCACAAATTCTGGAATTAGAAAAAAAAATTATACCCTTGCAGTGCAAGGAGTATGGCATAGGCTAAGAATTTCTCCTTATTCCAGCATCCCTAGATAAATCCTTTGCAATACAGGAGGGAGGGTGATTTCCGCCTAATTCTTGCAATTGGGCTGTCAATATTACAGTTCACACTTTAAACCTTAAACCATAAGCATACCAGAGGTGCAGACAACAGAGAACATAATGCAAGAAAAGGCCGTCACAGTGTTATTTTGGTAAATTGCACTGGAAGAGCCTGTTCTGGCATAGAAAGGAGGTCTGATGGTTTAGGGCAGGTATCCCATACTTGCCAACAGTTCTGATTTTCCCGGCATAATCCTGAAAATTGGACCCTCGATCGGAGCACGTACCGCTCAAAATCCAGATTTTTTTGCTTTTGCCTCGGGAATTATCCGGACTGTTATTTGGCACCGGCAGCCGCAGCTTCTGGCTATGAAAACATGGCTGCGAGATCTCCTTCCAGCTAGCAGGTCTCTTTCCTTGTGTGTTCAGTGGAGAGGGTAGGGGCCTCCGATCCATGCAGCTAATCGGCTTCTCTCTTCAGTGTATACAATTCACCTGTACACTGAAGCTGGTTAGCTGCACGGATCGGAGGCCCCTCCCCTCTCCACTGAACACGAGGGGAAAGAGACTTGCCAAGCTCGGCCTCCACGACGGAGAGCTAGTCTTCTTAATGGCGGTGGAGATCAAAGCATGCAGGAGGGACTTTACTGGGGCACGTGTGATGTAAGAAGGGACTCTACTGGGGGCACGTGTGATGTAAGGAGGGACTCTACCGGGGGCACCTGTGATGTAAGGAAGGACTCTACTGGGGGCACCTGTGATGTAAGGAGGGACTCTGCTGGGGCACCTGTGATGTAAGGAGGGGCTCTGCTGGGGGCACCTGATGTAAGGAGGGACTCTGCTGGGGGCACCTGATGTAAGGAGGGACTTTGCTGGGGGCACCTGATGTAAGGAGGGACTCTGCTGGGGGCACCTGATGTAAGGAGGGACTCTGCTGGGGGCACCTGTGATGTAAGGAGGGACTCTACTGGGGGCACCTGTGATGTAAGGAGGGACTCTACTGGGGGCACCTGTGATGTAAGGAGGGATTCTACTGGGGGCACCTGTGATGTAAGGAGGGATTCTACTGGGGGCACCTGTGATGTAAGGAGGGACTCTACTGGGGGGCACCTGTGATGTAAGGAGGGACTCTACTGGGGGGCACCTGTGATGTAAGGAGATCCAGAAAAATGTGTATATCCAGGGCGCTCCAAGCATTTGAATCCTGACAGATAAGGTCTGTGTTGGAGAGGGTAGCAAATCTTCACACACTTTAGGCAGCACTCAGGGAGACAAGCAATCTCTAATGGAAACAGAAAAACAAACAAGGCGCCTCTAAGTGCAGAAGTATAAAACTTTTAATATCCCCTAAAAGGGTTAAAAACACTTACAAGATAGTGGATGAAACAGGCATGTAGTAGGTAAGTGCGTCCAGGAGATGTTCCAGTGGCAGGGCAGTCCCAGTCTCTGATGTTAAAGCTTCCAGGAAAGTCCACGATAACAGCTGATTGTGCTGTGAATGTTCAGAGGACACAGTAACGCTGGAGCCTGGGGATGATGTCAGAGGAAGCGAGACAGAAACCAGCATGGAACACGAACAGGAAGTGGACAGGAAGTGTGTCATGGAGGCGGGACGCGTTTCGGAACAGCTCATTGGTTCCTTCTTCAGCCAGTGACGATGGTTCCATAAGGGCTAGACTTCTTATAGTCTATGTGTTGTAATGGGGGCGGGACTAGTGGACGTCAATCAAATAAAAAGCAACACAGTGTTTTAGCAGCAGAACGCTGCCAAATGACTATACACTGTTTACACACACACAAATAAAAATAATAATAAAATAATAATAATAAAAATAAAAACAACAATAGGAGGAGGACCATAGCTGGACAGCATAATAGGACAAAATCTGCATACTACTTATTGCTCAGTTTGCATACAAATTTTTTGTTGGGGGGAAAAAATAAAAAATAAAAAAAAATGATGTATGACATAAATATTTAAACATATAACATAATCTATTTTTGACGATATTAAAATCCATATAAATTACAGTTAAAACAGGGGAATTATTATCAGGGAGAATAAGGATATGCATACACATATGTATGTATACATAAAAAACGCATGAAAAACACATAATACACCAGACATAAAGGGAGTTAAAAACGGGTGAATTATTATCAGGGAGATAAGAATATGTATACACACATATATATATATATACACACATACACACATATACATATATATATATATATAATAAAAAATAAAAAAATATAAACGCATGAGAAACGCATAGTACACCAGACATAGAAGAGGATGAACAATATAGAGGATTGCTTTATACAATGGCACTAATTTCAAAATCCTCATTTAACCCACCAGGGGCCAAAACACTTAAAGAAAAAATCCAAAACATTTCCCTACGACAAAGCTTGCGAAAGCGCTCAGCTGATGGTAGGTCTCTGGGCATTGCCTCAATCACCCAAACCGAAAGACCTTCAGTAGATTTTTGGTGATGTTCAAGGTAGTGCCTAGGGACACTATGATTGTCTAAACCATCGGTAATAAAACGGCGGTGTTCACCAAACCGTTTGCGCAGTGGTCTAATGGTTCGCCCTACATAGAACAAACCACAAGGACATGTCAAGCAATATACTACATGGTCAGAGGAACAAGTCTGGAAACCTTTGATGGGGTAAGTTTTTCCTTTTACACTGAAGTCCTTCTGGCCATGCTTGACAAACCTACAGGTCTTACAAAGGGGTTTTCGGCACTGATACATGCCTGAAATAGCTAAAAATGTAGGGATAGAATACCCTGGCGGTAAGGGTTTTTCTTTTAACTTACTTGGTGCCACTTTACCTTTTATGTTAGGGGCCTTTCTATAGACAAATTTTGGCTTTTTTGATAAAGCAGGGACAAGGTGTTCATCCTGCAACAATAAGGGCCAATGTTTCCGCACGATGCCCTCCATCTGTCTGTGGCGGGAGTGAAATTGAGTGATAAACCGTATATCATTTTTATTGTTAGTGCTAGTGTCGGCTTGGATCTTAGGACGTGATGAAATCGACGTATCTTTATAAAAGGAATAGGCTGTTTTTACAATATCGGCAGGGAATTCTTTATCAAGAAATTTTCCCTCCAAGATCTTACTTTGAGTCTCATTTGAATCCTGACAGATAAGGTCTGTGTTGGAGAGGGTAGCAAATCTTCACACACTTTAGGCAGCACTCAGGGAGACAAGCAATCTCTAATGGAAACAGAAAAACAAACAAGGCGCCTCTAAGTGCAGAAGTATAAAACTTTTAATATCCCCTAAAAGGGTTAAAAACACTTACAAGATAGTGGGTTTCACTTGATGTCCAGTCTCTGTACACCTCCATACCACACGATGTGGGATTGCGTGCTGTCCAATCCTTTTTATGTCAGGATCCCTTATTGAATTCCAGGCAAGCATCCTTTATTTTAGAGGCAACTGCTTTTTGCCTCACTCATAATTACTTTCAATTTGAAAAAGACTTCTTTCTGCAGGTAAACGGGACTGCGATGGGAGCTAATTTTGCGCCATCATATGCAAATATTACTATGGGATACTGGGAATCTTCCTACATTTGGCATAACAACCCCTTTTCATCTCACATCGTGTTTTATGGAAGATATATAGATGACGTGATCATTATCTGGGATGGCAGTGTATCCTCAGTCTCTGATTTTGTTGCTCACTGTAACAACAATAATATGGGTCTCAATTTCACTTCAGTCATAGACGAACATCAGTTGGCCTTTCTTGATCTGGAGCTCTTCTTTATTGGGAAGGACATCCATGCCAGGAATTTTACTAAGCCTACGGCGGGTAATTCATTTCTTAATTATAAAAGTTGCCATCACCCTCAGTGGCTTAACAATATACCTAAAAGCCAGTATTGCAGATTGAAAAAGAACTGCACTAGGGATACCGATTATGAGACTCAAAGTAAGATCTTGGAGGGAAAATTTCTTGATAAAGAATTCCCTGCCGATATTGTAAAAACAGCCTATTCCTTTTATAAAGATACGTCGATTTCATCACGTCCTAAGATCCAAGCCGACACTAGCACTAACAATAAAAATGATATACGGTTTATCACTCAATTTCACTCCCGCCACAGACAGATGGAGGGCATCGTGCGGAAACATTGGCCCTTATTGTTGCAGGATGAACACCTTGTCCCTGCTTTATCAAAAAAGCCAAAATTTGTCTATAGAAAGGCCCCTAACATAAAAGGTAAAGTGGCACCAAGTAAGTTAAAAGAAAAACCCTTACCGCCAGGGTATTCTATCCCTACATTTTTAGCTATTTCAGGCATGTATCAGTGCCGAAAACCCCTTTGTAAGACCTGTAGGTTTGTCAAGCATGGCCAGAAGGACTTCAGTGTAAAAGGAAAAACTTACCCCATCAAAGGTTTCCAGACTTGTTCCTCTGACCATGTAGTATATTGCTTGACATGTCCTTGTGGTTTGTTCTATGTAGGGCGAACCATTAGACCACTGCGCAAACGGTTTGGTGAACACCGCCGTTTTATTACCGATGGTTTAGACAATCATAGTGTCCCTAGGCACTACCTTGAACATCACCAAAAATCTACTGAAGGTCTTTCGGTTTGGGTGATTGAGGCAATGCCCAGAGACCTACCATCAGCTGAGCGCTTTCGCAAGCTTTGTCGTAGGGAAATGTTTTGGATTTTTTCTTTAAGTGTTTTGGCCCCTGGTGGGTTAAATGAGGATTTTGAAATTAGTGCCATTGTATAAAGCAATCCTCTATATTGTTCATCCTCTTCTATGTCTGGTGTACTATGCGTTTCTCATGCGTTTATATTTTTTTATTTTTTATTATATATATATATATATGTATATGTGTGTATGTGTGTATATATATATATATGTGTGTATACATATTCTTATCTCCCTGATAATAATTCACCCGTTTTTAACTCCCTTTATGTCTGGTGTATTATGTGTTTTTCATGCGTTTTTTATGTATACATACATATGTGTATGCATATCCTCATTCTCCCTGATAATAATTCCCCTGTTTTAACTGTAATTTATATGGATTTTAATATCGTCAAAAATAGATTATGTTATATGTTTAAATATTTATGTCATACATCATTTTTTTTTATTTTTTATTTTTTCCCCCCAACAAAAAATTTGTATGCAAACTGAGCAATAAGTAGTATGCAGATTTTGTCCTATTATGCTGTCCAGCTATGGTCCTCCTCCTATTGTTGTTTTTATTTTTATTATTATTATTTTATTATTATTTTTATTTGTGTGTGTGTAAACAGTGTATAGTCATTTGGCAGCGTTCTGCTGCTAAAACACTGTGTTGCTTTTTATTTGATTGACGTCCACTAGTCCCGCCCCCATTACAACACATAGACTATAAGAAGTCTAGCCCTTATGGAACCATCGTCACTGGCTGAAGAAGGAACCAATGAGCTGTTCCGAAACGCGTCCCGCCTCCATGACACACTTCCTGTCCACTTCCTGTTCGTGTTCCATGCTGGTTTCTGTCTCGCTTCCTCTGACATCATCCCCAGGCTCCAGCGTTACTGTGTCCTCTGAACATTCACAGCACAATCAGCTGTTATCGTGGACTTTCCTGGAAGCTTTAACATCAGAGACTGGGACTGCCCTGCCACTGGAACATCTCCTGGACGCACTTACCTACTACATGCCTGTTTCATCCACTATCTTGTAAGTGTTTTTAACCCTTTTAGGGGATATTAAAAGTTTTATACTTCTGCACTTAGAGGCGCCTTGTTTGTTTTTCTGTGATGTAAGGAGAGACTCTGCGACGGATCCCTCTGATCTGACCAGAGAAGCATGGGTGGCCGCTCAGTCGGCCTATCAACAACTACTTTCCTCCTCGGCTGAGAAGAAAAGGTTCTTTACGAAACAGGCGTTCTTTGAGGAGGGTGAGAAGACCGGCCGACTTTTGGCACGGATTGCAAACTCCCATCAACGCTCGCCTGCTATAGGAGCCATTAGGTCCAAGACAGGGAGTGTAGTCTCCCAACCAGAGTTGATTATGGAGGAATTGGCGGGTTTCTATGAGACCCTGTACAGTCCTGGAGCGCCATACGCCCAGGAGGATCTGGAGTTATACCTGGCCCGATTGGTCTTCCCTGTGCTGTCCGAGGGTCAGCGGGCACAGTTGGAGGCGCCGCTTACTGTCGGGGAGCTCCGGGGGGCTGTGGGTGCATTCCCTAATTGTAAGGCCCCGGGGGAGGATGGGTTGCCTATGGAGGTGTATAAGCAATACTCAGAGGAAATACTGCCCCAACTACTGAGAGTGTTTAACAATGCCAGGGAGAGAGGGACCCTTCCACCCTCAATGTCTAAGGCAAACATAGTACTACTGCTCAAACCGGGTAAGGATCATGTAGACCCAGGGGCGTATCGCCCCATCTCCTTGCTGCAAAGCGACATCAAGATATTAGCCAAGGTACTGGCCATTCGGCTGAATGGGGTGATTACTTCAATTGTGCATGGGGACCAGGCTGGTTTCATGCCAAATAAATCTACAGCGGTTAATTTGCGGAGGTTGTTCCTAAATGTACAAGCAAGGGCAGATAACATGGGATGCAGGGCACTCTTGTCCCTGGACGCCACAAAGGCGTTTGATAGCATAGATTGGAATTATCTTTGGTCGGTGCTGCGGAGGTTCGGGTTTGGTCCAATTTATATATCCTGGGTGAAGTTGCTATATAGCCAGCCGCAGGCCGCCATAAGGACCTTTGGTTCTTTGTCTGGGAGCTTTGCATTGAGGAGGGGGACTCGGCAGGGGTGTCCCCTGTCGCCCCTCCTCTTTGCTTTGGCTATTGAGCCACTGGCCATGGATATTCGGGCAAATTCTGGCATTACTGGTTTCTGCTATGGTGACTTGCAGGAAAAAGTCATGCTATATGCCGATGACACTCTGCTTCTTCTGGGGGACACGGACTCCTCCCTTAGGGAAGCTATGTCGACCATATCCAAATTTGGAGGGTTTTCCGGTTTGCATATAAACTGGTCAAAATCGGCGCTGCTCCTGTTGGATGGGGACGACACACAGGTGATTAACTCTTCCTGCCCCATTCCCATTACCACTGCTTTTAAGTACTTGGGGGTTCAGATCACAGCTAGGCCACGGGATTTTATCCATCTTAATATCTCCCCCCTGTTACTAAGGTTTAGGGATAAAGTCAAAACCTGGAAGGCTCTTCTCCTATCTGTGGCTGGCAGGGTGAATCTTATAAAGATGATACTCATGCCACAGCTACTGTATTTCCTTCATAATACTCCTATGGTTATCCCCCTCAAAACATTTCGTACGGTAAATAGTATCTTTCGCAGCCTCATATGGAGGGATAAGCTCCCTAGGATCAGATTGGAACATTTGCAGCGGCCCAAAGACTGCGGGGGCTTGGCGTTACCAAACCCTTGGCTGTATTACTTAGCTTCCCAGCTACAGCACCTTATAGGCATGTTTCCATTAGAGGCAGAGGGGGCGCCCACCTTGCAAACCTCGGCTCATAAACTGCTGCTGTTCACTGTGTGCAGAGATCCGGTTCCTGTGGCGTTGGAGGCTCAGGCCTTCGCTAAACCACATAAAAAGTTTCCAACTTATAGCTTAATTCAGAAGGTATGGAACAAGGTTAAATACATTCAGAATGCAGATGGCTATACAGAATATAGCCCTATATGGCAAAATGATACATATACTAAATTGGCCAAACTGCAGTCTGGGGCCAGATGGAAGCAGTATGGGATTACGCATCTTAGACACATATTCTGTAATGGAGTATTGCGCCCTTTTAGTGACCTAAGGGAATCTTACGGTCTCCCGCAATCAATGTACTTTTATTATTTACAATTGCTCCATGCGGTGGCGGCACAGGGTCGCTCCTCGGAGTGGCACTTGTCGCCAACCCCGGTGTTTAGGCTTCTTGGGGATGCTGGGTCGTCAAAGGGCTTTATCTCACAATGCTATGCCATACTGTTACAGTCCGTGATGAAGCAGCATCCTCTGAAGATAAGGGAGAAGTGGGAGGCAGATGTTGGACAGCTGGATGGTGAGCAGTGGGAGGAAATTTTCCAGGCTGTGGGTAGGTGTTCACTGAATATATCCCATAGGCTTACCCAGTTGTACATATTGTTACGCACTTATTTCACACCTCACAGATTACATTTAATGAATCCACAGCTTGACCCCATATGTACACGATGCAAAAGGGACCACGGAGATCTAGTCCATATGTTGTGGAGATGTCCCAAACTCCACATGTACTGGGCGGGGGTGGTGTCTACCATTAATTCAGTGTTTGGCGTGTCTCTTCCACAGGACCCGAGAGCTTGTCTCTTGGGTGCTTTGGAGGAATACGAATGGGATGAGGACTGTAGAGAAGCCGTGCATAGGACTCTGTTTCAGGCGAGGAAGCTCATCATGATACACTGGAAAGCAGAGGACCCGCCGACCTTGAAGGAATGGGTTAATAATATTGGGATAGTGTTGAGGATGGAGAAGATGACTTATCAGCATAGGGGTAGTGCTCAAAAATTCGAGAAGCTATGGGCAAAATGGCTAGATGTACCGGGCTTGGCCCCGGTGGATCTGGTGGCTGATAGATTGCTAGGCATCAATATAGGTTGAGAGATGTTTTAATGATTGGGAGAGTGGGTATGTTGATTTGAGGACCGGCTGGCTCCTAGTTCGGATTTGTCTTGAAATGCATGTTTGTAATGACTTCTTACCCCGCTATGTTGAGGGGTGTCTGTATGCTCTGTACCTCTGCAAATTAATAATAAAACTTTGTTGGATATAAAAAAAAGGAGAGACTCTGCTGGGGGCACCTGTGATCTAAGGAGGGACTCTGCTAGGGGCACCTGTGATGTAAGGAGAGACTCTGCTGGGGGCACCTGTGATGTAAGGAGGGACTCTGCTGGGGGCACCTGATGAAAGGAGGGATTCTGCTGGGGGGCACCTGATGAAAGGAGGGATTCTGCTGGGGGGCACCTGATGAAAGGAGGGACTCTGCTGGGGGGCACCTGATGAAAGGAGGGACTCTGCTGTGGGGCACCTGATGAAAGGAGGGACTCTGCTGGGGGCACCTGGTATAAGAAGGGACTCTGCTGGGGGCACCTGATGTAAGGAGGGACTCTGCTGGGGGCACCTGTGATGTAAGGAGAGACTCTGCTGGGGGCACCTGTGATGTAAGGAGGGACTCTGCTGGGGGGCACCTGATGTAAGGAGAGAATCTGCTGGGGGGCACCTGATGTAAGGAGGGACTCTGCTGGGGGCACCTGATGTAAGGAGGAACTCTGCTGGGGGGCACCTGATGTAAGGAGGGACTCTGCTGAGGACACCTGATGTAAGGAGGAACTCTGATAAGGCCACCTATGATGTAAGAAGGGACTCTGCTAGGAGCACCTGATGTAAAGAGTGACTCTGCTGGGGGCACCTGATGTAAGGAAGGACTCTGCTGGGGGCACCTGGTATAAGAAGGGACTCTGCTGGGGGCACCTGATGTAAGGAGGGACTCTGCTGGGGGCACCTGTGATGTAAGGAGAGACTCTGCTGGGGGCACCTCTGATGTAAGGAGGGACTCTACTGGGGGGCACCTGATGTAAGGAGAGAATCTGCTGGGGGGCACCTGATGTAAGGAGGGACTCTGCTGGGGGCACCTGATGTAAGGAGGAACTCTGCTGGGGGGCACCTGATGTAAGGAGGGACTCTGCTGAGGACACCTGATGTAAGGAGGAACTCTGATAAGGCCACCTATGATGTAAGAAGGGACTCTGCTAGGAGCACCTGATGTAAAGAGTGACTCTGCTGGGGGCACCTGATGTAAGGAAGGACTCTGCTGGGGGCACCTGATGTAAGGAGGAACTCTTCTGGGGACACCTGGTGTAAGGAGAGACTCTGCTGGGGGCACCTGGTGTAAGGAGGGAATCTTCTGGGGGCACCAGGTGTAAGGAGGGACTCTGCTGGGGGCACCTGATGTAAGGAGGGACTCTGCTGGGGGCACCTGATGTAAGGAGGGACTCTGCTGGGGGCACCTGATGTAAGGAGGGACTTTACTGGGGACACCTGGTGTAAGGAGGAACTCTGTTGGAGGCACCTGATGTAAGGAGGGACTCTACTGGGGGCACCTGATGTAAGAAGAGACTCTACTGGGGGCACCTGATGTAAGAAGGGACTTTGCTGGGGACACCTGATGTAAGGAGGGACTATGCTGTGGGCACCTGGTGTAAGGAGGGACTCTGCTGAGGGCACCTTGTGTAAGGAGGTACTCTGCTGGTGGCACCTGATGTAAGAAGGGACTCTAATGGGGGCACCTGGTGTAAGGAGTGACTCTGCTGGGGGCACCTGGTATAAGAAGGGACTCTGCTGGGGGCACCTGATGTAAGGAGGGACTCTGCTGGGGGCACCTGTGATGTAAGGAGGGACTCTGCTGGGGGCACCTGTGATGTAAGGAGGGACTCTGCTGGGGGGCACCTGATGTAAGGAGAGAATCTGCTGGGGGCACCTGATGTAAGGAGGGACTCTGCTGGGGGCACCTGATGTAAGGAGGAACTCTGCTGGGGGGCACCTGATGTAAGGAGGGACTCTGCTGAGGACACCTGATGTAAGGAGGAACTCTGATAAGGCCACCTATGATGTAAGAAGGGACTCTGCTAGGAGCACCTGATGTAAAGAGTGACTCTGCTGGGGGCACCTGATGTAAGGAAGGACTCTGCTGGGGGCACCTGATGTAAGGAGGAACTCTTCTGGGGACACCTGGTGTAAGGAGAGACTCTGCTGGGGGCACCTGGTGTAAGGAGGGAATCTTCTGGGGGCACCAGGTGTAAGGAGGGACTCTGCTGGGGGCACCTGATGTAAGGAGGGACTCTGCTGGTGGCACCTGATGTAAGGAGGGACTCTGCTGGGGGCACCTGCTGTAAGGAGGGACTTTACTGGGGACACCTGGTGTAAGGAGGAACTCTGTTGGAGGCACCTGATGTAAGGAGGGACTCTACTGGGGGCACCTGATGTAAGAAGGGACTCTACTGGGGGCACCTGATGTAAGGAGGGTCTATGCTGTGGGCACCTGGTGTAAGGAGGGACTCTGCTGGGGGCACCTTGTGTAAGGAGGTACTCTGCTGGTGGCACCTGATGTAAGAAAGGACTCTAATGGGGGCACCTGGTGTAAGGAGTGACTCTGCTGGGGGCACCTGGTATAAGAAGGGACTCTGCTGGGGGCACCTGATGTAAGAAGGGACTCTACTGAGGACACCTGGTGTAAGGAGGGACTCTACTGGGGGCACTTGGTGTAAGGAGGGACTCTGGTGGGGACCCCTGATGGCATCTGGTGGCAGGCGACGTGGCAAGTGACACACTGATTCTGCATTATGTTCAGTTGAACTAATTTATTTTATATTACAATGTAATCATAGAAATAATGCGCTTCAATCACCCTGACACCATAACAACCATGGTGCCATGATGATTAAAGCGCTAACACCAGGTGTTTTGCAGTATGTTTATCTGCTGATGGTTAAACTTTCTGGAATACACATATTGCTAAGTAGAGAGTTAAAGGTAGAGAAGAGTTGACGGGGACTGGATAAGAAGGTGTTAATGAGAGTGATAAAAAAAGGTCTGCTTGGCACAATAGAGGCACAAAATTTATTTTTGGAGGGCAGATTTATATTGGTTGAAGTCTTTGTGAGACTTAGTCTTACGCCATAGACGCTCAAGAGCTAGGATTTATTTTTCGAGACTTCTGGTTTCATCTGTTTGACAGGGTTATAGGGGTCAGGGCCTGATTCTGTGTGTAGTGAGCAGGACGAGCTCGCCAAGGGCAAAGGGCAGGGATCTATTGTAGACAGAAGTAGCTAGATTGGGGCAGGACAAGGGTGAGATTTTTCTCATAGGAGGTGGTCAGTAGCAGAATAGAGAAGAGAAGGGTTGAAGTGGCAAAGGTTTCTACGGGTAATAGTTAGGCGGTTGGAGGTAGAGGTGATGGATGACAGGGAGAGAGCGAAAATAATAAGGTGTTGATCAGAGAGAGAAAAAGGATTGTTGGAGAGGTTTCACCGGGTGGATAGGTACGAGAATACAAGGTTGAGGGTGTTTCCATCAGAGTGAGTAGGAGCATGTACCCATTGCTTCAGGTCAAATAAGGAGGTTAGACTAAGAAGTTTCGAAGTAGCAGGAGTATTAGTTTTAAGAGGGATGTTGAAGTCGCCAAGAATGATTGTGGGAATTTCAAAAGAGAGAAAGTAGGTAGTTAGGCAGAGAAGTCATCAAGGAGAGCTAATGCCGGTCCAGGAGATCGGTAGGTCACAGACATTCTTAAGGACAATGGAGAAAATAGATGTTTACAGTGAGCTTCAAATGATGAGAGGGACAGAGAGGGAGGAGCGTGAAGAACCTGGAAGGTGCTCTGTGGGGGTAGGAAGATTCCCACTCCACCTCGCTTGCATCCACTTGGTCTAGGGGAGTGAGTCCAGAGAAGGCCACCATGGGAAAGGGACGCAGGAGAAGCAGTGTTGGATTCATGAAGCCAGGTTTCAGTGACAGCAAGTAGATTAAAGGCGTTAGTGACAATGAGGTTATTAACAGAGGTGAGTTTGTTGCAGACAAAGCAGACATTCCAGGGGGCACAGGAGAAGGGGAGGCTGGTTTTGGGAAGTAGAGGAATATAAACTAAATTGTGTGGCGTGCGGCTGCTGTCAGAAGGTAAGAGGGTGATGAGTGCGTTGGGTACTGTTAAAGTATGTGGGATTAGAGTTAGGAGGAGGTGGTGAGTGCAGTAATAAAGAGAGTGAAAAAGTGAGGGTGATTTTGACAGATTGAGGGGTGAAGAAGAGGGGTGAAGGAAAGAGAGTTTAAGGAGAGAGGATACAACTGTGAAAAGGAGAGGTAAAGAGCACATGTTACAGAGAGGAAGGACAGCTGAATGGGGAAACAAAGTCATCTGCAGTCTGGTGATTTGTAAAGTAGCTTGCTGTAGATGTTCACTTTGTGCAGTCACTGAAGGGCAAGAGCGGTAGTGCCACTTAAATAAAGAACGCCACTTTATTGGAAGAACCCCAGAATGTGTCCCCCTGGCATGTCCCCCCCATAAAGGTGCTCTTGTTTTATACTGTAGTGGGTGTGGATGGAATTTGCCTATTAACCACTTCCTTACTGGGCACTTAAACCCCCCTCCTGCCCAGACCAATTTTCAGCTTTCAGCGCTGACGCACTTTGAATGACAATTGCGCGGTCATACAACACTGTACCCAAATGTAATTTTTATAATTTTTTCCCCACAAATAGAGCTTTCTTTTGGTGGTATTTGATCATCTCTGTTTTTATTTTTTGCGCTATAAACAAAAAAAGACTGACAATTTTAAAAAACACAATATTTTTTACTTTTTGCTATAATAAATATCCCTTTTTTTTTTTTAAATAACTTTTTTTTTTCTCAGTTTAGGCCGATACGTATTCTTCTACATATTCTTGGTAAAAAATTTAAAAAATCGCAATAAGCGTATAGTGATTGGTTTGTGCAAAAGTTATAGCGCATACAAAATAGGGGATAGATTTATGAAATGTTTTTTTTTTTTACTAGTAATGGCGGTTATCTGTGATTTTTGTCAGGACTGCGATATTGCGGCTGACAGATCGGACACTTTTGACACTATTTTGGGACCATTCACATTTATACAGCGAACAGTGCTATAAATATGCACTGATTACTGTGTAAATGTAACTGCCAGGGAATGGATTAAATGTGTTCCCTGGGAGTGATTCTTACTGTGGGGGGGAGGGGACTGACTGGGGGAGGTGACCGATGGTGTGTCCCTATGTACAAGGGACACACCATCAGTCTCCTCTCCCTGACAGGACGTGGATCTCTGTGTTTACACACAGAGATCCACGTCCCTGCTCTGTGACTGCCGATCGCGTGTACCTGGCGGACATCGCGACCGGCAGGCACGTGCATCGGCACCCGCGTGACATGGCGGGCACAGCTCTTCCTCGATGCGCGCCTGCGGTGGCACGCATTGCAGAAGTAAACAGGAGGATGTCCAGGGACACCCTCCCGGCAGATAAGTGCCGCGCTGTAGATGTCTTTCGTCTATAGCGCTGGCTCCAACAGGTTAATCAATGAGGAGTTAATAACAGGCACACATCTATCACAGCAAACTTTTCACACCGTGTTACTAACAAAATAAAAAATAAATAAAAAGAAAAGCTGAATGTTAGCAGAAAGTCTTTATCATTTTACAGGGATGCTGTTGTGTTACCAGACTCCTTGCTGCGATAGTAAAGTGATTGAGCTTCTGCCTTCTGACATTTTTTACTGACTGCAGAGCATATAGGGAAGCAATTCATAGACCAACCCCTGGCCGCTGAAAAAGAGCCCATTCACACAGGGGCAACACGACTTCCAGCGCGATTTTATGAGGCAACTCAGACACGACCTGAGTATGAATCACAGCACGACCTGGAGCTATTTACTAGGCAACTCCAAGTTGCCTGCAGGACAAGAGACATTCCAGTGGCCAATCAAACAAGAATCAGCTCTGTGGGAGGGAGGGGGAGAGAGAGTTTTGCAGGAGAAATGTATGTTATCTTCCTGGAGAGTCGCTCCTATTAAGACAGGGAGAGGCGACTCCCATTGAAATGAATGGTTACAGGTCGCCTAGGAGTCGGATTGAAGTAGTACAGGGACCTTTTTTGAAGTCGGAGCGGAGCGACTGCAGTAGTGTGCATAAGGACCTGCAGTAGTGTGCATAAGGACGGCTCCATTAACTTACATTGATTTCTTCAGCCAGCGCGACCAGAGGCGACTAGGGGCGACCTGGGGCGATTTGGAGTCGGATCCAAAGACGCCCCTGTGTGAATGGGCTCTAAGGTATAATATTATGAAAGTTTAGCACTCTTTGAATGCTGCACTTCATTCAGCAGTGGCTCTACAGTAAGTTCTTGATAACATTACTGGGAAGTGTTAATGCCCTTCAGACATACTACCACTCCCTCCAGGGATGCAAAATGTAACCCGAGGCATACATTTCCCCTTGCTTCAAGGTAAGGACCGCCTTGAATAAACAATATTTGCAAAGTGATGATTCAACAAGTACAATTTCATAAGAAACTCATGTTATTTTGCAGTAAATCCATGCAGGCATGAGTGTTTATGCTGGAATGATTCTGAAAAATAACTAGCAATCAGACGTCTCATGTACATGTGTCCTTTTTGTTCATGACCATGTAGCACCTGAACGGTCCTACAGTAAACAGTTGTTTATGCTTATATAATAAAACATATTCATTTGATCCCCTCTTGTTTTTCTAGAGTAATAATAGTGAGCAGTCACTGCAAATATGTAATAGGTTTGCATTTAAATGGAACGTCAGTCCGCTGTGGTTTTAGAGGGAGCAAATTTATCTTCTCCTTTGTGCTTTTACTTGTGCTCATTCATCCAGAGTGGGGGCACTCTAATTAAGTATGTGTGTTACTGTACAAAATGAGAGGAGTATGGAAATCCCACCTATTTATTGAACTGCAGTACTCACCAATATATTATCAGGGGGTGTAATCAAAGATATATAGCCACAAATAAAAATAAATAAAAATAAAACAGACAAATACACTCGAGTTAACTGCAAAAATGTATTAATGCTTAAAGCATGTATCAAAAGACAATTCCAATAGACATATAATATCTAGTCCCCTATCTAATAGGGAACCATACCCAGAACATTCCCCATATATAAACCCAATGACGGCAATGTGCAAGTAACTAAATTGGGATCAGTTTCCCTAAAGGGGAAACAGATAGTACAGAATGCACACCCACCCTCCCCCAAAGCAAAAGCACCCCCTAATACACCCAACAATCACTAAATCACTGTCTAAATAGATCCCTAAAAGAGTTCCTACACAGGACAGTGAATCCCTGATTGAACAGGTGATATATGTACACTGTCCATGGGTGGAACGCAATTGATGGAGTAATCACTGAATGAAAACCATATAATGATTGAAAACCACTAATCAATAGCAGACAACTATGTCCTAAACGATAGGTAGAATGTTAGTCACAACCCATGGAGAAAGAGAAAAAAATGTAAAGTTTGTATGTTATCCATTGATAATATTCACCCCAACCGGTGTAAAGGTAGTTTCAAATGTTCTCTCTTTAGTAAGAGGTGCTGGAAGGACATGGCAAGTGTCAAACACTGTAAGGTAATGATACCATATAAATAGACCCAAAGGTACATTCAGAGCTTAGTTCACCTGAGTAATAACTGCACTTAATAGGAGTGATTATAACCACAAGGGACGGTTTCCCACTTCATGCGGGTATTTTCCATTTATTCAGAGCGTTTTTTTTTTTAAAAAACATCATAGTTCATATAATCACTCACTGTTTTGGCTGCCAAGTGTCATTTCATATCATATGGATCTACACCGATCCGTCACTGCATGCGTATCCACAGTGCTGGGTGCACTACTTATTGGCAAGTAGTATTCATATACAACATTGATCAAGGCAGTTATCCAAAGAGTTTTTATTCACAGTATTACTCACTGTTTTGAAGCTAGGCGTCACTCACAGGAATCGTAACCAGTACATTGGTACGTATGTGTCCATAGCACTGAGTGCACGACTTGTAAGCAAACAGATTAGATGGTATTCTGGTGAAGCAGTGATTTTGTATTTCCTTGAGTGATATCTAATAGTCTCCAGTCCAGTTTAGTTGTAGAGCGGGTCTGTATTGAGATTTGGTGATTCTCCTGATATCAATCAGGTTAGGTCTCCATGTAATATCCTCCAGGCAACTGCATCACTTCTCCAAAATAAACATCACAGAGCCAGTGTGGGGGTGATTTGGTGAGGGGTAAGTCGGGGGTGCTACTCCCAAGAGATTTACATGTTTCGTTCCATACTCCCTGAAACTTCTTCAGAACTCAAATCTCAATACAGACCCGCTCTACAACTAAACTTACTTACTTACTTAATCATTTTCTGCATATTAGATCTTCATGGTCCTTGTAACTGGGGCCCGTGGTAGGATGTGTTCTTATATACTGTGTGCTAAAAGGTGTGCCTCTTTATTTTCCAATGGTTTTTATTGAAATTTTTAAGACAGTTAGGCCCCTTTCACATGGGACAGTTCCATGAGGATCCGCCCCGTGAACCTCCGCTTGCTCAGCGGGGATCGCTCCGTTGATCCCCGCTGAGCCGGCGGATGACAGGGCGGTCCCCGCGCACTGTGCAGGGACCGCCCTGTCAGATCTCTGCTCTCCTCTATGGGGGGATCGGATGAACACGGACTGTCTGTCCGTGTTCATCCGATCCGCTCTGCAGACGGATTGAAAAATAGGATTTTCCTCCGTCTGCAGAAACGGGGGATTGCGGACACAGAGGAGATCCGGTGTCAGCGGATGTTCATCCGCTGACACCCGCAATCTCATAGGGACCAATGTATGTCCCTTTTTCATCCGTAAACGGACAGATGAAAAAGGGGACATACGGTCCGCTAGTGTGAAAGGGGCCTCAGAGGATCAGAAAGTATAACATCATGACAATCAATTGTAATACAATGAAAAATAAACTTTCCGAGAAGGATAGTAACAGCACTTGGTCTATATAACTAAAACCTCAGCCTGTCCCAAAGCAAAAACATAAAATCTGTCAGAAATGGAAACAAATAATTTAAACAGTCTGAGGAGAATGTGTGCCTCTTTATCATTTTAGATAGTTGGGAGGTATGGTAAGGTATTGGTAGTTTGAGATGTTTCCATTATGTAAATTTAACATTTAAATGCATTTACCAAAGCAGAAATACAGGTGAAATAATCTTCAGTGGGTCAGATTTACATAGCAGAAGATGAAAATTAGCTTTGTATTGTAACTGTACTCAAGTGATTGCCTAAACTCATTAAAACACACTTTGCAGTCTAGGCATTTTCCAGATACTAAATGTATGTATTAATATTCAAAAGGCAAAGAGCAAAAGTGTGCAGTAATCTAAGGCAAACAAAAAACTACATAGCAAAAAGGTTGATTTCTGATTGGGAGCTGTGGGATGCATAACTTCACCGATAGGTTATCATCAAAGGAAATCTATTACACTGTCATGAAATAACATAAGTGGGTGCAGTGGGAACATTTGTATTTACCTGTCGGGTTGCCAAGATCTGTCACTGTCTGATTAATTTAATTTTGGAGGACTAGAGACTGAGACTGTAGTTTCTACAGATGAGTCACCATGCAGGAATGTCTCACACTGATTCACCTCTGACATCACACTGCATGTCACAAACTAGTCTGGGGTTGGTATGATCAGCTAGGAGCTTGCCGAAAGAATAACATGCTGATGCAGCACAGTTAAAAGCATAACAATGTTTTGCAAAAAATAAATCACAAACTGCTACTCACTCACTATGCTGTACATATTTTGTTCATTTCTGCAACTGTGAACTAAATATTCTTCAAAATGTACTTGCATAGAGTTAAGAATATGTACTGCTCACTCCCATAGGAGCCACTGGATTTTCAGGCCTTCTCCTTACACACAGCCAGGCAACAGGAATTTTGCAACGTTTTCATAGGCTCAATAAATCAGTCCAGGTGATTTTTGTTTTGTTTTTGTTTATTTATGGGATAAATTTGGATGGGGAATGGGAAAGCATGGGGTGCCCAGAACTGTAGATCTTGAATGAAATCTTGAGGACTTGCTAATCTCTCTGGCTGCTAGTTATTAGCATCAACAATGCTGCCCTCCCATAGGATTATTGGCACAGCAAAAACAGTGACAAAAAGTTCCAACTGAAGAATGCAGGTGCTGCTCCTTGGAGAAATGCTAATACGGCTGGTTGCTACAGACCCAATTTAGAGGTGTAGGATGGCTTCTGGCAGCTTTGTAGTGGCTCTAATGTTGTCTGTCTCTTGGTTATGGCTTAGCAAAATATTGTGTCCTGCTGTCCCCTTTTTCCAGGCTTGGGGTGTGGCGAAAACAGAAGCTACTCACTGGTGAGTCCTGAAGTTCAAGAGACTGCGATACAGGCTTTCTGTTACACAGGCTGGACCTTGTCTGTCCGAATGACTTCAGTTAAGTCTATCTGAGGCTGGTAAGAAGGAGTGAGACTCCCAGTTGCATGTTCTCTCTTCTTCTCCTGTCCTTTCTTCTGCCTAGGGGCAGAGCCCCCCAGCACAGGAATCCCCTCCAGGCGACTGGACCCTGGAGTCTACTCTCTAACTGCTAGGCTCCTAAACATTTATGGCTTATTTCCCCACCTTTTGGGCCTTACATCCCCATGGATTGGTGGAAACTCCATAAATATTCAGGCTTTAGCCTCTGTTCCTCCCCCCCTAAGTCCCAGAACTATCCCGCCAGTTCTGGAAGCCAAGGGGAGGTATCGGAGGCCCAGCCTTTAGAGTAATGCACAGCTAGGCACAACAAATTAACCCCAGCTCCTCTGCCCACCAGTGGCATCTCCAGCTTTCATATTTAGGGGGGCACATGGGGAAACAGGGACAAAAGTAGGGGGGCCAACTATAAAATGCAAATATATATATATATCCTGGCGCCCTTTACTACGATCCCACAACGGGCCCTTTCACATGTTCTGCAGTGAGCTCCCTTCCTACTATACTGGGGCCCCCCAGGGTGGCAGAAAACAAGAGATATATGTCACCAGCACACCAAGAAAATATAAGGGTCCAAAGCAGTGGGAGAACTATCATTGTTGCAAAGGTTGTCTTGCCACCGGGCCCTGGTGTTCTGCCACTGTGGGGTTCCCCGGATGTCCTGTCCCTGCTATTGACAGCACTGGTCTGGCATCTGTCTCCTTGGCAGCGGCGGCAGTCTATTAGGACCTAGTGCTGGTGACATTATGGGTGCATGCAGGGGAAGGCTGGCACTATTGGTTATAGAGAGCCGAGCCCCCAGCTGGTCACCTAGCAGCAGTAATGCTGTATAACCTTCTCTGTTGACATGCTGATCGGGATGTGATCCAGGTGATGCTCCCAGTCAGATCTAATCAACACAGTATTTATTAGCATCAAGAGTACAACCACATATATATAATCAACCGTATGTTCAGCAGCCATGTGGGCTCTATGCCTGTAAAGTGTGGGCTTTGATCAATAAAATCACTGATATTTAACACTAGGATTTGACTAGAAGCATCACCTGGATTGCATCACGATCAGCATGTCAGAGAAGGCTCCACTGCTGCTAAGCAACCTGCAGGGAGCTCAACTGTCTACAACCAATAGAGATGGGCTCGTGTGTGTTTGAAATCCCACATGCCCGATCCCACCAGGAAGCCGACACTCCACAGTGCTAATCACAGCCAGTGAGACATTTCCTGATCTGTGCAGCTGCGGACTGGGAAATGTCTCACTGCCTGTGATTAGCGCTGTGCAGTGTGGGCTTCCTGGCAGGCTCTGGCATGTGGAATTTTGAACATGCCCAGCCCATAACAACAAATTGTGTTATCCCTCCTGTACATCAGCCCCATAAAGTAACCAGCACTGGGTTCCAATGTGCTGCTGCCGCTGCCATGGAGACAGAGACCAGCGCTGTGAATAGCCGGGATAGGACAGCAACTCTGGTTGTTCCAGCACTGGTCCACACTGGGAACATTTCCCCATCCACCTATAATGTGTAGATGGGGGAATTGGATAATTTCTTTTTTTTTTTCATTCAACCTAATTGTGATCAATGTATGGGCTGCCTAAGAGCTAAGACCAGCCATTGACAGTTTAAATCTCAGCTGGTTAAGCAGGAAATGGCTGAGATTTGAACCATTAATGAGCAGATTCTCTTATTATTATCACTAGTGGTTGCTATAGCCACTAGTGATAATCACTGTTTGTCGGGAGAATACAATTGCTGGGCAGGAGGGATATTCCCCTGTCAGCACTGTCTGTGTTGATGGGGGAATTATGCAAGTTTCTTTCCTGCAATCTGTGGATGCAGGAAAGAAATTTGCACCATATATTACCTGCCTAACTGAAAGTGAAAGTAAATTGTGAATGTCTTGAAAGAACAGGAGAGGGGGAGGGAGACAGATGGGGGAGAGAAGGGATGGAGATAATGCAGTTCAGTGATTACAGTGTACTGCAGTCTGCAGTGCACACACTTACCCACGGTCCAGGCTAGAACCTCAGGCATCGTTCACACACTGCCAGGAATGCTGCTGATTTTCATATTTCCCGCCCAACCATCCCCTCTCTTCAGATACAGCACGCCGGGATAGTGTGGGCGGGACTGGAAGGAGGAGGAGGAGCTGTAATCCTCCTTGCTCGTATGTGAGGAGAGTGGGGGGCGGTGGCTGGACTCGCTGGGCTGTGAAAGAGTGTCATAGACTGACACTCAGCTCAGCTTGCAGTCCCCAAATTTTGGGAATTTACAGGCTGGTTCTCCTGTCCTAAGGACGGGAGAAATCAGTCTGTTTTTTCAGTAACTGAGATGAAGGCTTGGGCCCCCCTTCCCCCCCCCCTACAGTGCTCATGGAGTCCTTCCTGCAACTCGCTCTTCTCTGTGCCAATGAGGATGCAGGGGAAGGAGCAGATCGGGCGGCTGTGGTTGTGTGAGCGCTCGCATTATGCAGTGTCAGCAAACAGAGGGAGGGGGGAGGAATCCCCCGCAGGAGCTGACTGGGGACGCTCTGCCTCTCAGGAGAGACTGTGTTACTCCAGCGGCGGCCCGAGCAAAATACAAAAAAATGCAAAAAAATATATATTTTTTTGGGGGGGTGCACAGCATAATGTTGGGGGGGGCAGGGCCCCCTCTGGCCCCTCCTAGAGACGCCATTGCTGCCTACAGAAAAGCCAAACTAAATGTAACTACTCTGTACACTAAGGGTGCTACAAATATAAATCATACTTCATATGAATCAGTTCACAACATACTAACATTATCAAAGCGCAATACATTTTTCAATACAAAGTACCTCTTTCCTGTAAACTCAGCACAATTCAGTGGTATAAAAGTGTTTGAAGAACTAAAGTTATTCTCACAAATCAGGAATCATATGTAGACTATCATGGCAGATTGTAATATAAATGATTAGCAACTAAACAGCCTGCAAAAAGTTAAAAGCAATCACATAACTTTCTGATCACAGCTTTCTGTGCCCCACTGAAACATTGGACTGCAATAAAAGACTTTGCGTTATAACTTTTGCATTTTGAAGTCTTGTGAGTGACCAGTGTTATTGTGTTGGAGCAGCGCCTACTTTTGTGTAAGCATCCAGGCAGTTCACAAAATTATATATATATATAACAGCCAATGCCATAGGAATGCTTCCTCTTTTACCTGCATGCCATTTTCATGGTTCATCAGTAAAACCACAATGGCAGCAAGTTGGAACATGATTATTCATAGCAGACTTTTTTCTATTAGGTTAATGATTTTGGCATATATGTGAAGCTCTATACACTGTTGAATCACTGCACCTTCACTATTGTTTAATTCTCTCTTTACTTACCATGTAGGTATCGATTGTCGGCATGCTGACTATGAGGAGTGATCATGATGACAACCTTCAGTCAGCAGACAGTTTGCAGCAATCATGTAAGTCAACATTACTTTACAAGTACTTAACAAAGATACATGCTTCTTCCAAGTAACGCAGATCGGCAGACGTTTCCTCAAGAACAGCAGGACCACTCACACATTGAACTTCAGCTTATTCAGCAGAAATCAGACAAAATTTGATTCAATGCATGGCCAGCTTTATGTAGCATTAAACCCTTATTCTTTTTTTTCGCTTAAAGTGATACTAAACAAACACTGTTTGATTTACATTGTCCCTTCTATTTTTGCATGTGGATGATGTCTTAAAACAGTTGTCTCCAAACTGCGGCCCATTGCTTGCTTTCATCCGGTCCTTGGAGCACTTTCATCCACTGACACTAACAATGGGGTTTAATTCCCCCCCATTGACACCAATGAATGGGGCACAATTCCTCCCACTAACACCAATGAAGGGACACAATTCTTCCCAATGATACCAACAATGGGGCCCAATGACATCAACGATGGGGCAAAATTTCTCCCACTTACACCAATAATGGGTTGCAATTACTCTCACTCTCTACTGATGTCGAGACCTTTATTACTCCCACCGGCCACAGTCCGGCCCTCCTAAAGTCTGAAGTACAGTAAACTGGCCCTTTATTTAGAAAGTTTGGAGACCCCTGTCTTAGAATAACAGAGAGGTGAAGCCACCATCAATCAAGATGTAATATCCTGCCCCCATTGTGTTTAGCTGGTTAGTGGGCATGAAGAAGGAGGGAGGGAGTGGGCTGTCATTTGCCACTAAGTTTAGCATTATATTACAGTATAAATCCAGACACTAACAACTTCAAAAGTAGCAGAAAACTGTTGCATGTGAAATGGCAAAAATTTCTTAGGTGTGGATCTCATAAAAAAAAGAAAGAGTAAAATGTGTGTTAATTCACACAAAATAGGTAAAAACTTGTTTTGAAAACTGCTATTTTGTCCAGACTCAAGACCAAAGCACATTGGACTGGTCTTTAATGTGTATTCCCAAGAAAATGTACATTCCCACCAAGCACCAAATTATATTGGAGAGGGGGTTATTATCAAAATGTTATGGTACAGCTCAGTAAAAATCCACCAACTAGTCACGCACCCAGATTTAGTCTTGGGAACAAAATATACATTGTGTAAATTCAAGACGATGATCTGTCTTTAAAATGTATTCCCAAGATAATGTGGTTTCCCGCCAAGCACATAGTCCCTTCTACAAGAATACAGTATCTACTATTTCCCCCTTAACAGGTGGGGGTGTACTAAAATCTATTTTATTTTACTAATGGAGTACTTTTTTTTTCATTTATAAATAAAGTTTTCTTTTTATAAATAACAATTATTCAGAACTTATTTGATACCTTGAAAGTCCGATTCTTTGCATCTAGAATTATGACTAGGGATGCTGGTACCTATACTTCACTATTGAATAATTTGGGTCCACATATGCTTATGTATTGCACTGTACAAAAAAAAAAAAAAAAAAATATATATATATATATATATATATATATATATGTATATATATATATATATATATATATATAAATATATATATATATATATATATATATATATATATATATATATATATATATATATATATCCCAACAGTAAAAGGTGCAATCTCCCAAAAGAGACAGACACCTTTTTAAGTCAGGATTTTCTCTTGCTTCCATTTAATTTTCTTGGACAGAAAGTGGTAGAAATCTCTCCAGTGGGGACAGAGAGCAATACAAGCTTTGTGGAGGTTCTATTTCTTCCTCACTCTACCCAAAATTGAAAATAAACTTTTGTGTGCAATTTTACCTTGCTTCTCCAACACATTAATAAAAGATTACACAGGAGCTGCAGCAAAAATCATAGTTATTGAAGTTGTTTTTGACTGGACAAGGCAGATAATTAGTTAACTGCAAAAAAAAACTAATTTTGTATTACACTTGAAACTAGGGATGAGCAGGTCATGAAAAATCTGCTTATTCGGCAGATTGCCCAATCCACACCCATAAGTCAGCAGTCTGCCAAGTTTTCATTTTCCAAAACCACTGGTAATCATTGTCAAAAGGCCTTTTCTTTTCCTCTTTCCTTTTGTTAACACAAATAAAAATGCAAGTCTGGTAAATCAGGCATATACCACAGAAAGAGGGAGGGCATGAGTGTAGTCCTGAGCTAAATAATTAATACCAGCCCATTTGCCCTTGTCAGGGTCACCTGTGGCCAGGTGACAGATGCACACCGTAGGGGGACAGGAGTGCACCGCGAGGTAGTGAACCCTATGGCTGGCTTCTGCGGATAGGAAACTGGGTGGTTGTGGAAAGCGGGACCAGAGGAGCACAACCGGGATCCCAACGGAAGCGAGAGCCAAGATTCCCCAGGGCGCGGAGTCTAAGACCCAGCTGGTCTTCTCCAGGGCCTCTAGTGGTGAGGATGTTACGCTGCAGGCTGGGACCAGGTCGCGGCCCCTGGAGTTTCCTAGCTCACGCCCCGTAGGATAAGGGGAAAAGAGGGGAAGCAGCAGCACACGATAGAGAGAACCGAATAACAAGCTGAAGGTCAGGGGCCACAAGCAGACAAGGATAACGAAGAACGAGCCGAAGGTCAAGGGTCACGAGCAGACAGGGATAGTCGGGGACAAGCCAATAACGTAACAGAGAGACAGACGTAGCACACGGCAGGCAGGAACCCAAACACACAATGCCTAACAAACACGTTGATCAGCAAAGCAGGCTTGCAGTGCACAGGTTAATATAGTGTTCAGTGATAGGGCCTGGGGTGGAGTCAGGCTGGGAGGAGATTATAAAGGAAGCCAGGTGAAGGAGGTCTGGTCTCTAGATGAACACATGAGGAGGAAGGTAAGATGGCAGACAGACATTAATGCATATCCATGACAGTACCCTCCCTCTTACGAGGCCTCCCCCTTCCCCGCCTGGGCCCAGGTTTAGAGGGAAACTTCAGATGAAACTCCTTTAACAGACGAGGTGCAAAGACCTCAGATGCAGTGATCCAAGACCTCTCCTCAGGACCAAACCCTTTCCAATGAACGAGGTACTGAAGAACGCCTTTACAGAGTCGGGAGTCCAGAATTTGACTGATCTCGTACTCCTGATTATCCTCAGAGACAGGCGCCACGGTAGGGAGAGGACGAGAGAATTTATTGAGGACTAAAGGCTTTAGAAGAGCAACATGAAAGGAGTTAGTGATTTTAAGGCTCTTAGGAATCTGGAGTTTGAAACAAACCGGATTCAGTTTAGCAGTTACCGTGTATGGACCGATGAACCGTGGAGCAAACTTCAGAGAAGGAACTCGGAGCTTGATGTTCCTGGTAGAGAGCCAGACTTTGTCCCCTGGCTGAAGAGAAGGCGGTTTACGCCTGCGGCGGTCGGCAAAGCCTTTAAATTTTTCAGCAGCTGCCCGGAGGGAATCATGAACGTGACCCCAAACGGAATTGAGAGACTCCTGAACCGAAGCCAAAGCTGGAATGTCTGGAGAACAGATCATGGGAAGAGGAAGTTGAGGGTGTTTTCCATAAACTGTGAAAAAGGGTGTCTTCTGCGAACTGGTATTCACATGATTGTTATGGGAGAATTCTGCCCACGGGAGTAGAGAGGACCAATCGTCATGGTGAGAAGACACAAAGGTGCGAAGAAAGACCTCTAACTCCTGATTAACCCTCTCAGTCTGTCCATTGGATTGGGGATGGTAAGAAGAAGAAAAATCCAAGACAATATTGAGGGATTTGCAAAAGGCTCTCCAAAAACGAGACGTGAATTGGACTCCCCTGTCGGAAACAATATGAGAAGGGACCCCATGTAGGCGGAGAATTTCCCGAATGAAAATGGGAACCAAGGCAGGGGCAGAAGGAAGACCAGGAAGAGGAACAAAATGAGCCATCTTGGAGAATCGATCGATTACCACCCAAATGACTGTATTATTCTCAGACAGTGGGAGATTGGTGATAAAATCCATGGCAATATGGACCCAGGGTTCCTTAGGAATGGGCAAGGGCATGAGGAGACCAGCAGGAGCTTGTGTGGAGGATTTGGACTGAGCACAGACATGACAAGCTTTAACGTAGTCTTTGACGTCTGAGCGGAGATTAGGCCACCAGTAGTGACGACTGATGAGTAGGAAGGATCGGAGGAATCCAGAATGCCCTGCCACCTTGGAATCATGTCCCCAACGAAGGATCTTAGCTCTTAGCTCAGTGGGGACAAAGGCCTTACCAGGCGGAATTTTAGACTTCAGGGTGGTAGAGTGGGCAACAATGCATGAGGTGGGAATGATCGGCTCAGGTTCAGGGGCGGACTCCTCGTCCAAAGTGTCAAATGACCTAGAGAGCGCATCAGCCCGACCGTTGCAGGAACCAGGTTTGTAGGTAATCGTGAAATTAAAACGGGCAAAGAAGAGACTCCACCTGGCCTGTCTAGGATTCAGACTTTTAGCATTCTGTAGATACTGTAAATTCTTGTGATCGGTAAAGATCGTTATGGAGTGAGGGGAACCCTCCAAGAGATGACGCCACTCCTCTAACGCCAATTTAATTGCAAGAAGTTCCCGATCACCGATGGCATAATTCCTCTCTGCCTGAGAATTTTTTTTGGAGAAGAACGCACATGGTTGGCGTCTCTTCTCAAAGATTTGAAGAAGCACAGCTCCCACCCCCATTGAAGAAGCGTCCACTTCAATAAAAAATGCATTCCCAGGATTTGGTCTCCTCAAGAGGGGGCCAGAAACAAAGGCCTGTTTCAGGTTGTGAAATGCAGAGACAGCTTCGGGAGGCCAGTCTCTGGCATTCACACCCTTCTTGGTCAAAGCGATAATAGGCGCGGCAATGGAAGAGTAATTCCTTATGAACTGCCTATAATAATTAGTGAAGCCAAGAAAGCGCTGTGTGACCTTGAGGCTAGCAGGAAGAGGCCAGTTGGTGATAGCCAAGACCTTCCCAGGGTCCATACGAAGCCCCGAACATGAGACGAAGCACCCCAAAAACAGGACCTCAGAACATTCAAAGGAACATTTCTCCAGCTTGGCATAGAGATTGTTCTCTCTAAGACGTTGAAGTACAGTGCGGACATGGTTTCTGTGGACGAGCAGATTCTCAGAAAAGATCAGAATGTCATCCAGATAGATGACAACAAACTGGTACAGCAGATCTCTGAAGATTTCATTGACAAAGTTTTGAAACACGGCTGGAGCATTACACAGACCAAAAGGCATCACCAGATATTCGTAATGCCCGTCTCTAGTGTTGAATGCAGTCTTCCATTCGTCACCCTCCCGTATTCGAATGAGATTGTACGCGCCTCTGAGATCCAACTTGGTGAAAATGGAGGCACCCTTCAACCTATCGAATAGCTCAGATATTAAGGGTAAGGGGTATCGATTTTTAATAGTAACCGCATTTAAACCCCGATAATCGATGCAGGGTCTTAAGGTACCATCCTTTTTGGCAACAAAAAAGAACCCTGCCCCTGCAGGCGATGAGGATTTCCGGATGAAACCTCTCTCCAGATTCTCTGCTACATACTCCGACATGGCCTGGGTCTCTGGGATGGACAGAGGGTAGGTACGACCCCTGGGTAGAGTTGCTCCGGGGACAAGATCAATAGCACAGTCAAAAGACCTGTGGGGAGGAAGCACCTCAGCTGATTTTTTACAGAACACATCCCGGTAATCGCTGTATGCGGCGGGAAGATCAGAAGAAACAGAAGTGGCAGCAACCGGAAGACTCTCCTTGGGGGTCACCTTGAGAAGACACGACGAGAAACATGAGGAACCCCAGGCCAGGATCTGCCCAGAGACCCAGTCCACATGTGGAGAGTGGAGCTGTAGCCAAGGGAGGCCCAATACAACTGGGGTAGAGGCCTTGGGTAGAATAAGAAAGGATATCCACTCCTGGTGGAGAATCCCTACCGACATCCTAATGGGTAGCGTCTGGAAGCGAATAGGGCCCCCTGGGAGAACAGTGCCATCAATTGCCGAGACTACCAATGGGGTAGTGAGAGGTGAAAGGGTAAGCTTCATAGAAGAAGCAGTTCTCCAATCCATAAAATTGCCGGCAGCCCCGGAATCCAGGTATGCAAGGGTTGACTGAGGAGAAGTGCCTACATGAAGGAACACCGGCAAGAGCAGGCGAGAAGGTGATGTTTCTGGGTCCAATACTCCACCTTCCAAATGTATTAGACCCGAGCGTTTCCCGGACGAAGCGAGCAGGAGTCACGAAAATTACCCTTGCCCCCACAATAGAGGCACAAGCCCAGAGTTCTGCGCCTAGCACGTTCTTCGGGGGTTAGTCTGGTCTGGCCCAGCTGCATAGGTTCTTCAGCAGGTAGAGGATGCTCCACGGAATGAAGGGAGGGTAGCTCAGACTGGCTAGGACCCAGAGAGTGCTGGCGTCTTTTTTCTAAGGACCTCTCTTGAAAACGAATGTCGATCTGGTTGCATAATGAAATTACATCGTCCAGACCGACGGGAATGGCTCTTCCCGCTAATTTGTCTTTCACTCGGTCAGAGAGGCCATGTAAAAAGGTAGCGACCAGGGCCTCATTATTCCAGCTCAATTCAGCTGTGTGGATACGGAACTGAAGAGCATATTGCCCCACTGAACTAGATTCTTGGCGAAGACGTAAGACAGCACTAGCCGCTGAAGAAGCCCGAGCCGGCTCTTCGAAGATATTACGAAAGAGCTTCAAGAATTCGGACAGACTGGAAACCACCGGATCGTTCCTCTCCCACAGGGGGGCAGCCCAGGCCAAAGCTTCACCGGAGAGGAGGGAAATGATATAGGCTACCTTAGCCCGGTCAGACAGGAAGCTTTGAGGCTGAAGCTCAAAATGAATAGTGCATTGGCTGAGAAACCCTCTGCAGGCCTTGGAGTCCCCAGAGAAACGGAACGGAGCTGGCAGTGTTAGTGAGTGTGTGGCTGCGACTGGTGCGATAGGTACAGCCGCTGGTTGTACTTGGGGTTGCGGATTCGGGGTTCCCAAGGAGACCTGAAGCTGCTCGAATCGAGAAGCCAGATCCTGGAGGAATCGCATCACCTGGGTCTGATTTGATTCCTGGGTCTCAAGTCTGCGAACTATGCCCTGCAATGGATCATCCGCGGGAAGCGGGATGTCAGCCGGGTTCATGGCTGATCAAACTGTCAGGGTCACCTGTGGCCAGGTGACAGATGCACACCGTAGGGGGACAGGAGTGCACCGCGAGGTAGTGAACCCTATGGCTGGCTTCTGCGGATAGGAAACTGGGTGGTTGTGGAAAGCGGGACCAGAGGAGCACAACCGGGATCCCAACGGAAGCGAGAGCCAAGATTCCCCAGGGCGCGGAGTCTAAGACCCAGCTGGTCTTCTCCAGGGCCTCTAGTGGTGAGGATGTTACGCTGCAGGCTGGGACCAGGTCGCGGCCCCTGGAGTTTCCTAGCTCACGCCCCGTAGGATAAGGGGAAAAGAGGGGAAGCAGCAGCACACGATAGTGAGAACCGAATAACAAGCTGAAGGTCAGGGGCCACAAGCAGACAAGGATAACGAAGAACGAGCCGAAGGTCAAGGGTCACGAGCAGACAGGGATAGTCGGGGACAAGCCAATAACGTAACAGAGAGACAGACGTAGCACACGGCAGGCAGGAACCCAAACACACAATGCCTAACAAACACGTTGATCAGCAAAGCAGGCTTGCAGTGCACAGGTTAATATAGTGTTCAGTGATAGGGCCTGGGGTGGAGTCAGGCTGGGAGGAGATTATAAAGGAAGCCAGGTGAAGGAGGTCTGGTCTCTAGATGAACACATGAGGAGGAAGGTAAGATGGCAGACAGACATTAATGCATATCCATGACAGCCCTTCAGCATTGGACAAGTGCATTACTAGAGTCCTCTAAAATGGGGACTGCCTTTCCATGCTCTGATCTCAGTTGCTAAGAGACATGGGCTCTTCCGTGTAATTTCAGGACTATGGGCCTACTGCTACCTGCTCCCTGTGATCTGGTAAAAAGTCCAGAAGATCACTTTACTAGTTCAACCAGCACATGAGAGAGGTAAGGTGTAAGTCAAGCCAACAACCTCTTATTAGTTTTGCATAAAGTTGGCAAACAGTGGTTCTGCCTGTTTTTTACTGCTATCTGGGGATCCATCAGGGTAGAAGCCCCTGTGTGACAGAGGTTCTAACCTTCCCCTGTCTCTTATAAATTGAGATTTCTGTTTGTGTTTGTAGGCTGGCCATAGATGGTTCAAATCTCAGCTGGTTCAGCAGGAACCGGCCAAGATTCGAACCATGTATGGGCAGGCTGAATGTACCCAAGTTGATCCATTGATCAACTTGGGTACAACCAGCCTGCCAGATTTTACATTCGATTATCACTAGCGGCTAGCAATAATTAGTGTATTTTTTCCAGCGGGGTTGCCAGGAAAGATATTTGCTTCATGTAATGCAATGTAAAACTGACATATTAGGGTTCTCTATCAGAACCTGACACTGGGGGGATCCCAGAGTTCCTATCAGATTTTTACAATTATTTTTTTTAGATTCATTTAGTGGGCATACAGACTGGTATCAGCATAGCAGTGGGCTGTACACTAGACAGAAATCTTGTTACAGGGCTACATGTCCAAATACTTAATAGGGTTTACTAGCAAAAAAAAAGAAAGACCCATGTGGGGTAAATAGTGGCAAGTCCAAAAATATATCTCCGCAAATCTCTGCTGTCCGTGAATCAAGCCAACCCAGGTTGAGTTGAATGTTGCATAACAAGTTAAAGATCTCTATTTGTAATATTTATTTGGACTATGAAAAGCTAAGTAGAAACCATCTTGCCTTGTCTAATTAGTGAAACATTGTATGTCCAAATGTTATTTTCCTGGACCCAAATGCCTATGAGACAGTTGTGAGGCGGTTTGCAGGCCTTTATGAGGCAATGCTGCCGCCTCCTGAATGTCTGTTTTTTTCTGATCCCAAGGGGGATGTTGCATAGTATTACCATGTCACAACTGCGTGCCAACCAGTTGGCATGCAGTTACAGTGTGGTCCCATTGACTTCAATGGGCACATTTGTAAAAACGGCACTTCCTGAGAAACATAACATACCAAGTTAACTTGCACAGCAATGTGTATGGACCTAAGCAGCTGCCATGTTATTTTGCAGGTAGGCTGTCAGAGAACAGTAAAAACGTGGATCAACCACCTGTTTTTACTGCTCCTTTATTTCCCTTGTGAACTTCGCCAAAAAAAGCTAGAAAATATAAAACTCTGATACTGGGCCATTCATGAAAAAAAAAATCTTCCAATAAGATTATATGTGCATTTAATGTATTTTATGCAGGGTATTTACCTGTAAAAGCCTCCCTTGTGAAGATATCCAAAGCCCTGGGACTGCTGCTCAGCACCGGCATTTTATATGCGATTTCCTCAGCCTCTGCAGACTCAGAGCTGTCACTCAAGTGAAAGTCTACAGTATTACCATTTTTTTAATTCCCATCAGCTACATAAAAGGTTACATAGGTGTATGAGGGAAGGAGCAGATAAGCTGGGTCAGCACAGACAGTAATTAGAAACTCACAGAAGAGGAGAGGGCTATGATGTACAGAGAGGGAGGTTCTCTCTCTTTTTTTGACTCTCCTAGAATAGTAAATTATTTTAGCATGTTAAAAGGCACATTGCAAGTAAGTTATAAAAATGATAAAAAGGAAACATGCTGCAAGCAAGCATTTGCAATACTATTTTCCCCAGGTATCTTCCAGACCAGCTCACTTGAGAGATGATTGGCTCTGTCTTCAACAGGAAACACAAACCGGAAAGAAATTAAAAGGTCTCTCCCTACCTCCTCCCCTAAGTTGTTTTGTGTTTCCGCACCATCCAGGAGTACACTGCATCATGTTTGTTTTGTTCCCTTGGCTCTGGTAATTGTGGTTATCAGGGCCCTTTCTGGTGTCTGAGGCCGGGTATGACTGTGTGCTGAGTCGCTTACCAGAAAGTTATTCCCTTTGGCTTTACAGGTACTTTCTTCCTGTGGGGTAACACTGTCCTTTCTCAGGTTTCTAAAAACCTCTCTCCTTCGAGGATGCAGGTTCATAAAAATAAAAAAATAGATGGACAGAAAGGCTGAATTTCTACTCCGCAAAGCATGAGATGTGTCAGCCTTAACTTTGGGACCAGTCTTGGCCTCAACATGTGTAGCCAGGAATTTGAACATTTGGGTCCACAGACTGGATCAGCTGCTTTCTTCTAAAACCCTGATTGACCAAATTAGGGAATTGCTTCCTATTATGGCTAAGTCAGTGGCTTTCTTGGCAGATGCGTCTGCTGACTGTGTCAGGGCTATTGCTATGGCTTTAGCCCTTGTGAACTCCGCCAAAAGAGCTATTCAGCTTAAGTCATGAGAGGGTGATTCTACCTATAAAAACAAACTGTGTCATATACCAGTTGAGGGTAAGCCTTTGTGTGCCTTATGAGATCCTCACAGAAGGGGAAGAAATCCAAGTAAAAAAAAGGGTTTCTAGAGGAGGCTCTTTCTTAACCCTCCCAGAAAGCCTGATAATAAGACCAATAAAATCCAAGTAAGAAAAGATGGTCCCTCGACAAGAATAAAGACAAAGGAGGAGTACTCTTTACTCTTCAGCACATCCCTATACATAACTGGCATCATAAGTTCCTGCAATTTGACATCCAACTGGGGCAGGGCCTTCAGTACTGACAGTAAGGGTCTTTTGGTCTCATGGCAGCACCCAAGATCTTTACAAAGATTGTGACCGAGGTTATGGCCTTTTTTTCAGCTTCAGGGAATATCAGTAATTCCATATTTAGACAATTTCTTGATTTTTTCACAGGACAGTCTGAGACTGACTTAGGACCTTCACGTGGTCATTCAGACTTTTTCCTAGCTGGGCTGTAGGATAAATCATCATGACTAATCGTCTCTTTCTGTCCCAGGTGATGGTGTTCCTAGTGCACAAAATAGACACAAATACTTTCAGAAGAGAAAGTACTGAAGTTGGTCTCTGCAAAACAGATCCTAAAAGCTACTCCACTAGCATCTGTCCACCACATCATGAGGAGAAAGAAAAAGGCGCTTCTAAGTGCAGCATTTCAAAGATTCCAGTCGCTTGCGTTCCAGAAGTCAGGCTTACATCTCGCTTCCCTACTCTCCTGGGATAACAGCTGCTGGCTGGCTCTCTCCCCACATGAAGGCATAGGACTACATAGGATTGCACGGATGATACGAGGACTACACAAGATTTATACTGACATACTTATTCCTTATGAGAATCTTGTAAGCGTTTTTAACCAATTGCTTGCAATAAATCTGTGAAATGCTGCACTTAGAAGTCCCTTTTTCTTTCTCCTTCCGATTACCTTAAGCTGCTTCTCCTCACTGAAGTGCTGCTAGAAGGTCATTTTTAAATGCTGTTTGGGACCGGATGAATTAACCCTCACAGAAGCACCCTCATCCCTCCAATATCTCTCTCCACCAGATCATGACATCTTGTGATTTATGAAGTAACCTGGGCTCAGTTGCACTCCAGAATTTTTTTTCTATTTGCACTAACATACACTTTTTCAGGACAAGCTTTTGGGCTATGCCCCGTACTTCAAGATCTTCAAGCAGTACTAATTCACAAAAGTACTGTATTAGCAGAATGATAAAAAAAAAAAAAAAGACAATCTCTGAGGGGAAAAAAAACAAACACACACAAACAAATGGACATGGCATCAGTAATCAAACCAGCATAGGTAGTGAGATAAGACAGATGGACAGCTATAGACTGGGGGGGGGGGGGGCTTGGGGGATGACAGTCACAGGGTCATAAAACTGTTGGATAATAAGTAAGAAAACCCATATCTAAATTTAGGCCATTATCTTTTGTGTCAAAAAGAACAATCATTCTTAGCCCAGCCATACATGGAGCAAATTGGTTGCAGGAAAGGAATTGCAGGAACACAGTGTTGATGTGGGAATCCCTCCTGCCGAGCAATTGTCTTCTCATGGAAGGGGAAGCCATTCCCGCCGGGAGAAGACAGTAATTATTGCTAGCTGCCACTAGCGTTAATCTCAGGTAAAATCCAATCAACTTGGTACATTCAGCTTGCCCATTCACAGTTCAAATCTTGTATGACCTGCCTTGGTTCAAAAGTTTTTCTTTTCTGAATAGTTTTGAAAATGTCCTGGGATATTGATGCTCCCTTTTGTGTGTGACACTTTTAGATGGATTGATTTGGTCGCACAGTTTGCACCACTTTTTATTGCAGGGTGTGTTTCGTTATTTGTGACATCATAATCAGAATGAGGTTTCGTAGTTATTAGTTTATGTCCGAGGATGGGTGGTTGTCTGAATGCCAGAATCATACAACTGCACCTCCAGTAATGTTGTGTACTTCAAAAAGATGTAGCAAAGGATCTTATGTTGGCGAAAACAGGACAGAAGTTGCGGACAAGGATGAATTTGCACAGACACACCATCAAGGAAATAAATAAATAAACTTCTCGCAACCGGACCAGACTATGAAAGACCTCAATGTCTTAGGGGTCAATTCACTAAGAGTTAAATAACGGCAATTAAAATGCGGTAAAATACCGCATGCTGTAACAATTGTGCAAGTGTTCTATTCATCAAGAATTTTGCATTAAATACCGAATGCAGTATTTGTTTGTTTTAGCATTATTTAATACGTTAATTTACCGCATCAAGCTGGTTGCTAAGGAGTAGGCCGGGAAGCCACGCGTCGAATCCTTAACAACGGATGACTCATCAGCCATAAAAAAAATTGCAGACAATTAAAAGTGATGAAAAAAAACTGTGTTCCCCTCTCCCTAATGCATGCCAGGGCCTTCAGGTCTGGAATGGATTTTAAGGGAAACTCCACACCAAAATAAAACAAAAAAAAAACAGTGTGGGCCCCCCCCCCCCCAAAATCCATACCAGACCCTTATCCAGGCATGCAGCCTGGCAGGTCACCAAAGTGAGCCCCCCCCTCCTGAACTATACCAGGCCACATGTCCCCAACATGGGGGGTGGGTGCTTTGGGGCAGGGAGGCTCTGTCCCCTGCCCCAAAGCAACTTGTCCCCATGTTGATGGGGACAAGAGCCTCAGAACCCTGGCCGTTTGGTTGTGGGGGTCTGCGGGCAGGGGGCTTTTCAGAATCTGGAAGCCCCCTTTAGCAAGGGGGCCCCCAGATGCCGCCCCCCTATGCGAATGAGCATGGGGTACATATTACACAGTTTGACAATTCCTTTATTTAAAAAAAAACAGTGTTCCCCGAAGTAAATTCATCGCCAATAATGCCGACCGCCACACTGCCGACCCGAAAAAGGAAAAAAAAAAACACTCCCGCCATCCATGAAGGCTGGCCGCCTACTGCAGGCTCCGCTGTTTGACAGTTCTTATATTAGGTAAGATAAGGGCCCCCTGGCGATGTCACCTGGTGGCACCACCCACTTGTGAGGTCACGGACCCAGCATGCACCTTAATTGGACTTAATGCAGTAAACATTAGTGAATTGATCCCATAGTTCTTAAAGGGAATTTTAAAACTATTCAGGAAAGGAAAACTTTTGAAGGAAGAATGATAGTTCTATTTGACACAAAAGATAACGGTCCAAATTTAGATATAGGTTTTCTTAGCCTTACCCCCCGTCTACTGCTCTCCCTCATCTCATCTAACTATTCTAGTTTTATTACATTGCAGTGTACATTTGTTTATGTGTGTTTGTATTTTCTTTTTTCCTTTCCCTCAGAGATTGTCTTTTTTTTAACATTCTGCTAATACTTTTGTGAATTAGTACTGCTCGGACCTTGAAGAAGGGCACATACCCCTAAAGCTTGTCCTGAAAAATTGTATGTTAGTTCAAATAAAAAAAGTATCACGGACAGTACTCGCAAGTGCACTAGTACAGCTACAATCTTCTCAGGTCGTTTTATTGACATTCCCCAGGTCAGTTTTTCTGGATCTCTCCTGGTGTGAGGATCTCTAGAACCTGAGGCAGGGAAGGTTCTAGGCACAGAGGTCACCCATCCAGATTTTTTATTTTTTTTTTGAAAGCCCATGGTGTGTGAAACACACTCAAACTTCACCCGGTGCCCAAAAAATTTGCACACACATAAAGAGGTGACACAAAAACGTGCAATGGGTGTACACAGGGCCTTGCCCTGAATCCCTTGGGGCGTTAGGCTCCAGACAGGGACAAGGGTACTTTTTACACTTGGTCCATCTGGCCGAAACCAGACGGACCCTTTTCTCTGGAGGGTCTGCCGTAAAATACCCACCCAAGTACTAGGTGGGGCTCCCCCGAAGAGAGACCCCATGAGAGAGGGCGAACTATGCCTAAAGGCAATGTCCACCCCCTCCCAAGACTTTCAGGGCAGGCCCGAGGACCTACACCCTACCAGTCACACGTGCAAAAAACGTGTACAAACACAAAAATCCAGATTACCATGGATGCCAGCTGCTGGGGGGTGGGGGCTCACTACGAGTATTACCAGGAGCAGGGAGCCCCAGAGGAAGCGCAACACTCTTCCAATTACAGGGAGCTTCTTACAGTAAAAATATTCTAGTCTTCTTGGACAATGCCATGATTGTGGCCTACATCAACAAACAGGGGAGCACACATTTGGACACCCTTGTATCCTTATCTCTCCAGTTCTTCAAGCGGTCAGAGAAGAATACATGTTCAATCTCAGCGGTTCATGCAAAGGAATCCCGAAATGTTCTAGTCAATTACCCAAGCAGGGTTCAGACTTCCAACAGTAACTGGGAACTCAACCAGAAAGTATTCAGAGACATAACTTAGAAATGGGGGTACCTAGACGTAGATCTATTTTCATCCAGAAAGAACAGGAGAGTGGAGTCGTTCTTCCCCCTGGTAGGAGAACCTTCAGGTCTAGCGACTGATAAACTAGCATATCCCTGGCATTTCAATCTAGCTTATGCCTTCCCAACAGTTGCCCTACTTCCACTGATGGTCAGGAAAATAATCCTAGAGCAAGCAGAGGTGATATTGATAGCACCTTGGTGTTCTAGCAAGAGTTGGTTTTCAGCTCTGGTATCACTGTCGGTTTCCTCTCTCTGGATTCTTCTGAATCGTGGGATCTATAGTCTTAGAGACCGGTCTTGCATCCAGACCCTCAGATCTTCCAATTGACAGGTTGGAGGTTGCAAGAAAGTCCTGAAAGCCAAAAGGTTTTTCTGATAGGTTGGTTGATACACTACTCCTAAGCTACAAGCTGTATACTGGAACATTTATGTCAAAATGTGGAAGTCCTTTAGAGCCTGGCTAAGAAATCATGGATGAGAGTCCTCTTCTTATCCTGCCACCCTAGACTTTCTCCAGGATGGTGTTTATAAGGGTCTTTCACCCAGTACCCTTAAGGCTCAGAGAGCGGCCCTGTTGATCTTCTTAGATTCCAGGCTAACCGAAAATCAAAAGATTCCTTACGGATAGGGTGAGGTATACACCTAGGAAGGTCAAGTTTATTCCCCCATGGGATTTGTCATTCGTATTAAACACTCTAACTAGGGTACCCTTTGAGCCTCTTGAAGAAGCAGGTTTGAAATTGCTGACCCTTAAAATGGGGTTTCTGTTGGCAATGACCTCTAGTAGGAGAATTTCCAGTATGCAGTCTCTTTCCTCTAAAGATCCTTTTTTTGATGATTTTGGAGGATGTGGTTATTTTAAATCCAGATCCTCTTTATTTGCTTAAGGTATCATCTAACTTCCAAAGGTCACAAAATGTTGTTCTGCCCAGTTTTTGCAGCTTCCCCAAAAATAAGAAAGGGGAGCACTTCAATTTCTTAGATGTTAGAAGATGCTTTATAAGGTATCTAGAAGTTACTGGAAGTTTTAGGAGTTCTTGCAACTTCTGGTTTTGTATAGTGGCCCCAAAAAAGGGCTTAAGGTCTCTAGGAGTACCATTGCTAGGTGGATTAGAAATGCTATTTTTCCAGTTTACAAGCATTCAGGTCCATTATCGCCTGTCAGTGCTAAGGGTTTTCGGGTCTGTACTTGCAGCCAGTGTATAGCAGCTGGAGCTGGTTGGGAGAGTTAACGTGCTGTTGTATCTAGTGTCGGTTGTGACATTTTTTTATGTGAGTAAACTGGTGTATATGGTTTTATAAAATAAACAGACAGTTTTGCACTATGAAAGCTTTCTTTGTCTTCCTCCTTAACACCAATGAGAGATACGGGTTCCATTAATGAGTGAAATCGAGTTGTGGTAAAACAAAGCCTCCTGAGGATCCACAAAGGAATTTTCTACATACATGCGAGTCTTGCTGGGTATACATACCAGCATTTGTTTAGAACACTCGGTGGTGGTGTTGGATACTTGCTCGTGATTGAATAGATTATAGAAGTAACTGCTACTTGGGGATCTCATTTACGGCACAAGGCACTTCCGGAGATTTATCTTTACAAATGAATGTTATGATTTATGTTGCTTGCTGCACTAATGATTTTGTTAAAGGAATGTAATAAGCACTTGTCACTTTATTTCATATGAATTGCATGTCACAAAAACAATTTGTTGACTATTGTTTGTTTGTTTGTATATTTATTGATTGAAGTTTTAAACACATATTTATTTATCTAGAAAAGTACTGTATCTAGGTTTTCATGGTGTCATACAAGTCATATCCACTGATTATTTTACAGTCAGAGCAAGCACTTATATATATATTTTTTTTTCAGTGCTAGGGCACTTTCTACAATATCGCTAGCCACATCATGGACCGAACTTGCGGGTGCTTCGTGGAGCAAAGGCTGCGGTGTGGTCTTCATCCCATGCTTTCCTCAAGAACTACCGAGGGGACATGCTATCCAGCCAGGATCTTTCCTTTGGAACTGAGGGAAGAAGGTAGGGAGGGGCTTTTTAATTTTTTTCTAGTGTGTGTTTTATGTTTCAGGAGGAGCCAATGATCTCTCAAGTAAGCTTTCCTGGAAGATTCCCGGAAACACTATTACTGGTAAGACTAACTGAAGTTTTTTCCTTACATTTTTTTACATTTGTGACAAGATCCGTTTAACTTTCCCTTGGCTTCTGCATTGGAGAGTGTGAGGTCTTGATTAATTTGGCAAAGTAAGGAGCACAGAGGCTCAAAAATCTGAAGAGCTGACCCTCCAACCCACTAGATCCTCAGCATTCCCAGGACCTCACTGGAAGGGTTGTGACGCCACCCTTGCCTAAGCGCCATGGCCAGAAGCTGTGGTAAGCAGCTGTATAAGATGGTGCGAGGCACTAAGTAAAGTTACATTTACATGTGTGGCCGTGGTCAAGTACTGATTGTACTCTGTACAAATCAATGGCAAGGGCCACCACTTTTTGCATGTAACTGCTGATCTAAGCGCATGCAAATACTGAACCTTCATGCAGATACTGCAGTGTGCAGGGTCAGTGTTTCTGTGGAGCTCTTGGCCACAGCTCATCAGCCAGTTTGTATGTGGTCATAGAACAGAGTGCAGCTGCGTCCAGAGGAAGCATTTAGCCACCTCAGAATGTAGCAAACTATTCGCCCCAGCAACCTGTTCGAATACAGCCTAATAAGTCATCCTTCTGGTTAAGAGTAAGGTCCCCTTTAGGCTACATTCATACTAGCCTGAACCACTTGTTTTTCTTTCAACTTCATTTAAAGTGACACTTTAATCAAACTGCACAGCAGGACAGTATGTGAAAATGTGGTGCCATCCTATATGGTGCAGAAAAAAGTAGAAATGCTGCATTTTTCTACTGTGCAATGTGCTGCTATTCACACCCATGTTGAATTGTGAATGGGGCACATAGAAAACAATGTGCATTTATCCAGTGTGGGAAAACACAGGTCATTGCAAATAGTTGGAATAAGTCCTTGATGTGACAATAAAAAATACACTTATTCAGCAAAAAACAACAATACACATCCACTACTTAAAGCAGAATGTCCCCTAAAAGGGAATGATCCGCTTGTTTGCCTCCTCCCCCCTCCACTTTAACATTTGGCACTTTTTCAGGCACCTGCTTCCACTTCTGCTCGGATCACCTAGGCAAACCAAGCAGAAGTTTACGTGCCTCCCCCCCCCCCACCCCCCTTCACCTACAGCCTTCTATGACACATCACAGGTCCCAGAAGACTGCAGGACCATTCACAAAGTGCAGTGCGGCTCACGCATGCAAAGTGGGAAAGGGAATTTTTTTTCTTTTAGTTCTGGATATGGTGGAGATGGATTAGAACGCTTGCCGGTCTATATTACTGTCTGTGTCCCAGTTCAGGCGATTCTTCCTTTCTATTTGTCCTGCTTACTATTGTCATTAAAAGTGAGAGTAAAAGAAAATCCCAAATTTTGGGTTGTCCCCAGAAGAGTAATAGAGTGGAAATCTACCAATGGGGACACTTATTCTGGTGACCTGGGGTACCCCAAGGAATGCAATTAATTTGCATGAATTTCCTCTTACTTCCTGTTTGGCTATGGGACAGGAAGCAATGGGAAATCTCCACTATGCGAGAAAAAAAATCTGACAGGGGTTATAACCCTTCCTTGCTCTATCCAAAATGGGAAAAAAAAAAAGTACCTATAGTTCCATTTGGAGCTCCTCTTTAACCACTTAAGCCCCGGACCATTTGGTAGCTAAAGGACCAGAGGTGAATTCAGAATTTTGCACTGCGCTGCTTTAAGTGTAAATTGTGCGGACATGCAATGTTGTACTGAAACGAAATTTGCATCCTTTTCTTGTCACAAATAGAGCTTTCTTTTAATGGTATTTGATTGCCTCTGCGATTTTTATTTTTTGCGATATAAACGGAAAAAGACCAAAAATTTTGAAAAAAAATGATATTTTCTACTTTTTGTTATAAGAAAAATCGAATAAACTCAATTGTAGTCATACATTCAGGCCAAAATGTATTCAGCCACATGTCTTTAGTAAAAAAAATGTCAATAAGCGTATATTTATTGGTTTGCGCAAAAGTTATAGCGTTTACAAACTAGGGTACATTTTCTGGAATTTACACAGCTTTAAATTTATGACTGCCTATCTCATTTCTTGAGGTGCTAAAATGGCAGGGCAGTACAAAACCCCCCCAAATGACCCCATTTTAGAAAGTAGACACCCCAAGGAAATTGCTGAGAGGCATGTTGAGCCCATTGAATATTTTTTTTTGTCCCAAGTGATTGAATAATGACAAAAAAATAAATAAAAAATTACAAAAAGTTGTCACTAAATGATATATTGCTCACACATGCCATGGTTATATGTGGAATTGCACCCCAAAATACATTCTGCTGCTTCTCCTGAGTACGGGGATACCACATGTGTGGGACTTTTTAGGAGCCTAGCCACGTACGGGACCCCGGAAACCAAGCACCGCCTTCAGGATTTCTAAGGGCGCAAATTTTTGATTTCAGTCCTCACTACCTATCACAGTTTCGAAGGCCATAAAATGCCAAAATAGCACAAAACCCCCCCAAATGACCCCATTTTGGAAAGTAGACACCCCAAGCTATTTACTGAGAGGCATGATTAGTCCATGGAATATTTTATATTTTGCCACAAGTTGCGGGAATATGACAAACTTTATTTTTTTTGCACAAAGTTGTCACTAAATGATATATTGCTCACACATGCCATGGGCATATGTGAAATTACACCCCAAAATACATTCTGCTGCTTCTCCTGAGTATGGGGATACCACATGTGTGGGACTTTTTGGGAGCCTAGCCGCGGTACGGGACCCCAAAAACCAAGCACCGCCTTCAAGGTTTCTAAGGGCATAAATTTTTGATTTCACTCCTCACTACCTATCACTACCTATCACAGTTTTGAAGGCCATAAAATGCCAAGATGGCACAAAACCCCCCCAAATGACCCCATTTTGGAAAGTAGACACCCCAAGCTATTTGCTGAGAGGCATGTTGAGCCCATTGAATATTTTTTTTTTTGTCCCAAATGATTGAATAATGACAAAAAGAAAAAAAAATGAAAAAATGTACAAAAAGTTGTCACTAAATGATATATTGCTCACACATGCCATGGTTATATGTGGAATTGCACCCCAAAATACATTCTGCTGCTTCTCCTGAGTACGGGGATACCACATGTGTGGGACTTTTTGGGAGTCTAGCCGGGTACGGGGCCCCAAAAACCAAGCACCGCCTTCAGGCTTTCTAAGGGCGTAAATTTTTGATTTCACTCCTCACTACCTATCACAGTTTTGAAGGCCATAAAATGCCAAGATAGCACAAAACCCCCCAAAATGACCCCATTTTGGAAAATAGACACCCCAAGGAAATTGCTGAGAGGCATGTTGAGCCCATTGAATATTTTTTTTGTGTCCCAAGTGATTGAATAATGACAAAAAGAAAAAAAAAAATGTACAAAAAGTTGTCACTAAATGATATATTGCTCAAACATGCCATGGTTATATGCGGAATTGCACCCCAAAATACATTTGGTTGCTTCTCCTGAGTACGGGGATACCACATGTGTGGGACTTTTTGAGAGCCTAGCCGCGTACGGGCCCCCAAAAACCAAGCACCGCCTTCAGGATTTCTAAGGGCACAAATTTTTGATTTCACTCCTCACTACCTATCACAGTTTTGAAGGCCATAAAATGCCAAAATAGCACAAAACCCCCACAAATGACCCCATTTTGGAAAGTAGACACCCCAAGCTATTTGCCGAGAGGCATGGTGAGTATTTTACAGCTCTCATTTGTTTTTGAAAATGAAGAAAGACATTTTTTTTTTCTTTTTTCAATTTTTAAAACTTTGTGACAAAAAGCGAGATCTGCAAAATACTCAACATACCTCTCAGCAAATAGCTTGGGGTGTCTACTTTCCAAAATGGGGTCATTTGGGGGGGGTTTGTGCCATCTGGGCATTCCATGGCCTCCGAAACTGTGATAGGCAGTGAGGAGTGAAATCAAAAATTTACACCCATAGAAATCCTGAAGGCGGTGCTTGGTTTTCGGGGTCCTGTACGCGGCTAGGCTCCCAAAATGTCTCACACATGTGGTATCCCCGTACTCAGGAGAAGCAACAGAATGTATTTTGGGGTGCAATTCCACATATAACCATGGCATGTTTGAGCAATATATAATTTAGTGACAACTTTTTGTAATTTTTTTTTTTTCTTTTTGTCATTATTCAATCACTTGGGACAAAAAAAAAAAATATTCAATGGGCTCAACATGCCTCTCAGCAAATAGCTTGAGGTGTCTACTTTCCAAAATGGGGTCATTTGGGGGGGTTTTGAACTGTCCTGGCATTTTATGCACAACATTAGGAAGCTTATGTCACACATCATCCACTCTTCTAATCACTTGAAGACAAAGCCCTTTCTGACACTTTTTGTTTACATGAAAACATTTTTTTTTTTTGCAAGAAAATTATGTTGAACCCCCAAACATTATATATATTTTTAAAGCAAAGGCCCTACAGATTAAAATAGTGGGTGTTGCATTTTTTTTTTCCACACAGTATTTGCGCAGCGATTCTTCAAACGCATTTTTGGGGGGAAAAACACACTTTTTTTATTTTTAATGCACTAAAAAACACTATATTGCCCAAATGTTTGATGAAATAAAAAAGATGATCTTAGGCCGAGTACATGGATACCAAACACGACATGCTTTAAAATTGCGCACAAACGCGCAGCGGCGAGAAACTACATTCATTTTTAAAAGCATTTAAAAGCCTTTACAGGTTACCACGTTAGATTTACAGAGGAGGTCTACTGCTAAAATTACTGCCCTCGATCTGACCTTCGCGGTGATACCTCACATGCATGATGCAATTGCTATTTACATATGACGCTAGACCGATGCTTGCGTTCGCCTTTGCGCAAGAGCAGGGGGGGACAGCGGTGCTTTTTTTTTTTTAATTGTTCCTTCCGTATTTTCTTTTTTTTTTTATCATTTTTATTGTTATCTCAGGGAATGTAAATATCCCCTATGATAGCAATAAGTAGTGACAGGTACTCTTTTCTTGAAAAAAAATGGGGGGTTAGACCCTAGATCTTTCCTCTGCCCTCAAAGCATCTGACCACACCAAGATCGGTGTGATAAAATGCTTTCCCAATTTCCCAATGGCGCTGTTTATATCCGGGGGGGGCATTCCCTCCCACTGCTTGTAAAAGCAGTCCAGAGGCTAATTAGCCACTAGGATTGCTTTTACATGAAAGCCGGCCGCTGGCTGAAAAGAATGATACCCGCAGGCATCAATCTGGTATAACCATTCAAAGTCCAGCAACATACCAGTACGTTGCTGGTCCTTGTTGAACATGTATTGTAATCTTTTTTTTCATGCAGCCTGTTGGCTGAACGAAAAAAAGAGATTGATCGGTGGGTATGCCCACCATTAGAATACCTCCCTTCATCCACCCACTTCTAATGATGGGCATATATGCCGAAGCATGGGGGCATCCTCCCGCAAAAAAGTTATGCCGCGTACACACGGTCGGACTTTTCCACGGGCAAGCCTTCGTCGGAATTTCGACCGTATATACGCGGCATTAGGAGCAAAATCGCTCCTCCGCCCCTGCTGCCCCCATGCTTCGGCATATATGCTCTTTTTTTAACTGTGGTGGTGAAATCACCTCCTACAGCGTTGGAGTCACGGCTTTATGTATCGTGGGAGCAAACGCTGTTGCTGTCAAGATAAATAAATCCGCGATGCAACTGAATGGCGTACCTGCTAAGCAAATGATGGTTAACATTAAAACAAAGTAACATTACAGTACAACAGTAAGACCATACCATACCTGCAAAGCAAATACCAAAACAAAACTTAGTAAAAAATAAAACATTTTTTTTAACGCAACCTGTGCCTAAAATATATATATGCCGAAGCATGGGGGCATCCTCCCGGAAAAAAGTTATGCCGCGTACACACGGTCGGACTTTTCCACGGGCAAGCCTCCGTCGGAATTTCGACCGTATATACGCAGCATTAGGAGCAAAATCGCTCCTCCGCCCCTGCTGCCCCCATGCTTCGGCATATATGCTCTTTTTTTAAACTGTGGTGGTGAAATCACCTCCTACAGCGTTGGAGTCACGGCTTTATGTATCGTGGGAGCAAACGCTGTTGCTGTCAAGATAAATAGATCCGCGCTGGAACTGAATGGCGTACCTGAAAACAAAAAATTACATACCTGAAAAGCAAGCATGATAAAACATTGCAGAATAGAATACAGTAAAAAAGAGCAGAACAATAGAGAGAAAATAGACAGAGAGAGAGAACAATAAAACGACAACTATTTTTGGTTTTTTTATTTTATATTTTTATTGTGTTTTGTTTTTTACGTTTTTTTTTTTTCTTTTTTACACTTTTTTTTGTAACTTTAACAACTGCAATGGTTCGGGTCTCTCAAAATGTAATGGCATCTTGGGAGACCCTGTGTAAGTGTGTCCTAGTCTGTGAAATGCTGTACCCTATGCTAAAACTTCACTTTTGAGTGGTAGCGATCAAAACATTCACCAAGGCAAAGACCAGGTTTGTCAGGACAGAGTGGACAAAAAACACGGGTGTCACGCCTAAATCCACGCTTGCTACAGACACAACATATTTTTTGGGGGGTTCGTTGGGTAGGGGTACTCGGGAGGGCATACGGATAATGCCTCTCATGCAGCCGGCTTACTGCATTTGGTAGGGGATGGTGAGGTGCAGAACCGCCTGGATACAGGAGTTCTGTGACTATCTCATTCTGGAATTTTAGAAGAGATAACGTCCCGCCTGAAGCTCTGTATAGCACATGAGCATTCAGCAAAGCCAATTGGAATAAGGATAGAGACACTTTTTTGTACCAGCGTCTCGCTTTACGGTCAATTAGATACGGCGCCATCAACTGGTCGTTGAGGTCCACCCCTCCCATATTTTTGTTATATTCGTGGACACAGAGGGGTTTCTCCACAACACCAGTCGCCGTACGAATTTGGACTGTCGTGTCTGCATGAAGGGAGGCAAGAAGGAAAACATTCTTATTGTCCCTCCACTTCATAGCGAGCAAGTTATTACACTTCACGCAGGCTCTCTCCCCCAGCCTAAGACGGGCATCTACAAGCCGCTGGGGAAAGCCCCGGCGATTAGGTCGCACGGTGCCACATGCTCCAATCTGATGATCAAACAAGTGACTAAACAGTGGCACGCTCGTGTAATAATTGTCCACATACAAGTGGTACCCCTTTCCGAATAAGGGTGACACCAAGTTCCCCACTATCTTGCCAGCGCTCCCTATGTAATCCGGGCAGTTGACCGGCTCAACCTGACTATCTTTTCCCTCATAAACCATAAAGCTCCATACATAGCCTGTTGCCCTGTCACAGCACTTATAGAGCTTGACCCCATATCTGGCACGCTTGCTGGGAAGGTACTGCTTGAAAGCCAAGCGGCCAGAAAATTTAATCAGGGACTCATCAACGCAGACAGCTTGATCGGGAATAAACAAGGCTGCAAAACGTTAGTTGAAGTGGTTTATGAGGGGCCGAATTTTATAGAGCCGGTCGTACTCAGGGTCCCCACGTGGACGACAAAGTTCATTGTCGTTGAAGTGCATGAACCGCAAAATCTGCTCGTATCGTGTCCTGGGCATGGAGGCAGAGAACACGGGCATGTGGTCAATTGGGTGCGTGGACCAATAAGCACGCAATGACGGGAATTTATGTGTGCCCATGTTGAGGGAAAGGCCCAGAAAGGTCTTAAATTCGGAAACCGTAATTGGTTTCCAATCTTTGGCAATTTTAGGCAACTGGGGGTTAGCGGCGATGAATTGACCAGCATACAAATTACTCTGGTCCACAATAGATCTATAGAGATCTTCCGTGAAAAACAGCGAATAATAATCGATTGGCATAAAATCAGCTGTTTCCACCTGAATACCGGGTTGGGCAGTGAATGGGGGAAGTACAGGTTCTGCAGAAGTGGTGGGGACCCAATCAGGATAGGCGAATTCTGCAGGAAGGGCACTATGGGCACGACGGGCCTGCCTTTGTCTTCTTGGTGGCAGCGGGACACTACTTGTGCTTGCCACCTCGCCAGCTTGAACTGCACTTATGGGACTCGCCACGTCACCACGTGATACTGCAGTGCTGGATGTACGCCCAGGCTGTACTAGGCCGCTGGTGCTTGCCAATTCACCAGAAGGAATAGCGGCGCTTGTACTACTCTGCTCCATGATACGAGAGCCCTGCGGTTCTTGCTCCTCAACAACCTCAGAAGATCGGGATCGGGTACACCTGACCTTAGCAGGGACCTCAACTTCGTCGTCAGAGCTATCTGACGTGGGGCCGCTGACGTCACTGTCTTCTACGGGAAGATATTCTGAGCCTGAATCTGACAGATACGTGACCTCCTCTTCACTATCTGTCATGCTCAGAATCTCTTTACTAGTGTACCTTCGACTTGCCATTTTGGGCTCTAAATTTAGGGGTACACTAGTAAGATTCACAGGTAAAAAAAGCACCTGACTGTCACCAAATGTATCAAACGCTACCAAAAAAACTGTTAGCGATCGCAGGGATCAGGACTGTCTCTGCGAACGCTGCAGTTATGTGTGTTGTGTTTGGTAAGTGACAGTGATCGATCGATACTGCACTTGGGTGGGCTGGGCTGGGCTGGGCTGGGCGGAGGGGCTAAACGCAGGTACTAGCAGGTATCTGGGCTGATCCCGCTAACACTGCGTTTTTGGGAACCCTAAACCGCTGGGGACGCTAGTATAGATCTGATCAGATACTATACCACTAAGGGAGGTGTATGCTTTGCGCGTGGGTGTTAGCGTTACTGGCACTAACCTAAAGCTGCCTGGGGCGACGCAGACCCTCTCTGGCGCTAAAACCTAATTGATATCACCCGCCGGGCGATCAGGGGGTTAAACCTTTATTGGGTTATATACGGCGGGTGCCCTGATGCTATAAAAAGCAAACTAACCAACCAGTGTCACCCGTAACCTTTATATGGTGATCACTGGTGAAAGGGTTAACTAGGGGCAATCAGGGGGTTAAAACCTTTATTAGGTTAAATATGGGGGTACCCGACGCTATATAAAAACCTGACGGGTTACCTAAATAACGAAATAACTCACTGGGTAACCAGTGTCACCAGTGACGCTTATACGGTGATCACTGGTGAAAGGGTTAACTCTAGGGGCAATCAGGGTGTTAAAATAATATATGGGGGTACCTGACGCTAATAAAAACCTGCGGCAAACCTAAAAATAATTAACTGGCTATCTAGGACACCAGCGACAAAGAAAAAAGCGATCGGAAAAACGATCGCTTAGTGACGCTGGCGTTAGGGGGTGAAAGGGTTACCTGGGGGGCGATCAAGGGGTTAAAGCTTTATTAGGGGGGTTAGGGGGCTACCTTGGACCTAAAGGGGCCTAATCCTAACTGCCCTGCAACTTTTTACAGTCACAAATGACACTGATTGCAGTGATCAGTAAAAAAAATGATCACTGCAAACAGTGCACTGTGACTGGGGGTACTGGGGGTGATCTGGGGGGTGATCTGGGGGTGACTTGTGTGCCTACGTGTACTGGTGTCAGTGGGCTGTTGGTGCACTTACTATGTGATGTCTTCTCTCCTCGCGCCGGATCGAAAAGACCGACACGAGGAGAGATGACATCACTTCCTCCTGCCTGTGTTTACATTAGAGGCAGGGGAAGCTCTCTCATTCGCCGGGAGCGATCGAGAGGGGGTGGCCGGAATTGAACAGCCGTCCCCTCATGCCGGATCGCTCCCGAACACTTAACCACCGCTCACTGTACAGAAGGGGGGTCCGATCGGACCCCCCAACTATACAAAGGCGATCACGTACATATACGTGATTCTGCCTGTCGGTGCGATTCTGCTGACGTATAATTACAGTGGGCGGTCGTTAAGTGGTTAATGACCCGGGAACCTATTTTTCCTGAAATAGTTTCTTGTTGTGTTCTTGTGCCTCCATGTAACATTCTCTGTGAGCTCCAGAACCTCTCAGTTTCCTTCTCACTCCAGACTGTTTGCAAACAGAAGTATATGTTAATTGTGGTCACGTGTACTGCTGTTAACACTACCCATAGTCCATCTGGGGAGTGAGCAAGAGAGGGTGGCTACCAGGGATGAGCTTATATGCATTCAGATACAAGTCCAAACCCACCTGAGCTATCCTGCCAAGAAGGCTTCATAATGGACAGCCAATTATAAGTGGCAGAGGCATTCCCCGCCTCACAGCTGCATGTATACACGCTCCTTTGCATATGTGTGGCTGTGGGGTGAACAGTGGCGGCTGGTGCTCAAAATTTTTTGGGGGGCGCAAACAAACTAAAAAAAAAAATCAATTGCCGCCACTGTGCCCATTAAACGCAGCCACTGTGCCCAAACGCCACCAGTTTGCCCCCTCAAATACAGCCAGTTTGTTTCCATATACAGCCAGTTTGTCCCCATATATATACAGCCAGTGTGCCCCCATATATATACAGCCAGTGTGCCCCCATATACAGCCAGTGTGCTCCCATATACAGCCAGTGTGTCCCCATATACAGCCAGTGTGTCCCCATATACAGCCAGTGTGTCCCCATATACAGCCAGTGGGTCCCCATATACAGCCAGTGTGTCCCCCATATACAGCCAGTGTGTCCCCCATATACAGCCAGTGTGTCCCCCATATACAGCCAGTGTGTCCCCCATATACAGCCAGTGTGTCCCCCATATACAGCCAGTGTGTCCCCCATATACAGCCAGTGTGCCCCCATATACAGCCAGTGTGTCCCCCATATACAGCCAGTGTGTCCCCCATATACAGCCAGTGTGTCCCCCATATACAGCCAGTTTGTCCCCATATACAGCCAGTTTGCCCCCATATACAGCCAGTTTGTCCCCATATACAACCAATTTGTCCCCATATACAACCAGTTTGTCCCCATATACAGCCAGTGTGCCCCCATATACAGCCAGTTTGTCCCAATATATATATAACCAGTTCCCCCCAAATGCAGCCAGTTCCCCCCCCCCCCCAGCCCTGCACTTACCTTCCTCGGTCCGCGCCGTCCTCGATGTGTTCTCCCGCCCTCGATTTCGCTTCAGCCAATCAGGTTACCGGTAACCAGATCCGGTGAACCTGATTGGCTAAACCGCCTGTAACTGTTCTCCAAGGTACGCACCCCCGTGCGTACCTTGGAGGAGTTTTTGGAAGCCGATTACAGCGTGAGAGCTGTATTCGGAAAGCCTATCAGAGCCGCTGGCTCTGATAGACACTTCCAAGTCACACCCACCGCCGGCCACCACTCTAATTCATATGGCCGGCGCTCACCAGGAGGCCGGCCATATGAATAGTGGGCAGCGCGGCAGCGGCGACAATACACAGATTCATGCAATACATGATGCTGTGTATTGTCTTTCAGTGGCGGTGCGGGAGCGAGAGGGGGCGGCGCTCTGGCACCCTCTATGGACGCACCGCCACTGGGGGTGAAGAATGCCTGCAATGCTTATGATTGGCTGTCTGCAGGGGCAGCTTCTTGATGGGATGACAAAGAAGGGTCCAGACTTGTCCCTAGTGACCACATTCCTACATACAGTGGGCCATTGAAATCAAATGCAGCCCCCCTATAACAGGAAGTCAGATCACAGCAGAATAAAAAAATGGGAGATTTGGAGGAGGCTGGGAGTAAAAGTAGGGACTTTTTCTAGTTAAGTAGAACCATAGGCAAAACCTTTTTTTTTTTTCCCCCATTTTGGATAGAGTAAGGGAGGCTTACAACCCGTCAGATTTTTTTCCGCTATCTGTGTCCTATTGCCGAGAATTTCCTGACAGGAAATCCCTGCAAATTAAGGGAATTCCTTGGGGACCCCCAGAATCTCGATTGGAAGATTTCCCCTCAATTACTTTTCTGGGGCCAACTCAAAATTTGGGATTTTCTTTCATCTTTGCTTTCAATTATAACTGTAAACAGGACAAATAGAGAGGCTGAGTCTCCCTAATGGGAGCACAGATAGCAGTAAAAACTGACAGGTGTTCCCTCCCTCTCAACTCTATCCAAAACAAAAAAAGTTTTTCTTTTAGTTGTACTTTAACCACTTCAATACAGGGCTTTTTGTACCTATTCAATACCGGGCCTATTTTGGCACTTCTCTCCTACATGTACAAATCATCATTCTTTTGCTAGAAAATTACTCAGAACCCCCAAACATTATATATGTTTTTTTAGCAGACACCCTAGGGAATAAAATGACGGTCATTGCAACATTTTTTCTTGCACAATATTTGCGCAATAATTTTTCAAACGACTTTTTAAAAAAAAAATGGTTTCATGAATTAAAAAATAACAAAACAGTAAAGTTAGCCCAATTTTTTGGGAAAATATGAAAGATAATGTTACGCCGAGTAAATAGATACCTAACATGTCACGCTTTAAAATTGCGCACACTCATGGAATGGCGCCAAACTTCGGTACTTAAAAATCTCCATAGGCGACGCTTTAATTTTTTTTACAGGTTACCAGGTTAGAATTACAGAGGAGGTCTAGTGCTAGAATTGTTGCACGCGCTCTAACGCACGCGGCGATACCTCACATGCGTGGTTTGAACAGCGTTTACATATGTGGGCGACTTACATGTGCATTCGCTTCTGATCGCGAGCTACCGGGGACAGGGGTGTTTTAATTTTTTTTTTTTTATTATTATTTTTTTTTTTACTTATTTATTTTTTTTACAATGATTTTACTTTTTTTTTTTTTTTTGATCACTTTTATTCCTATTACAAGGAATGTAAACATCCCTTGTAATAGGAATGTGTGTGACAGGTTCTCTTTATTGAGAGATGCGGGGTCAATAAGACCCCACATCTCTCCTCCAGGCTGGAAAGCATGAGATCAGTGAAAATTTTTTCACTGATCTCATACTTACAGCCGCAATGGCGGCTTTGTTTACATTTGAGACCCGGGCGTGACGTCATCACATTGCGCCCGGGCCTCCGACGATCATAGAGATGACTGGTGACCATCTGGTCACCAGTCATCTCTATGCTCATCACGTGACCCCACCAACGACGCCGGAAGATTCGCTCCGGGTCCCCGATCGCACTGGGGAGCCCGGAGAAACACCGGATGGCGGCGGGAGGGGGGGTGTCCCCTCCCGCCGCCTATAAGAACGAACAAGCGGCGGAACCGCCGCTATGATCGTTCTTATTGTGCACAGAATCGCCGACACTTCAAAAGGATATCTGAATGATGCCTCTAGCTGCAGGCATCATTCAGATATCCCCCTACAAAGCCGAGGACGTCATATGATGTCCACCCAGTATGGGAGATCCCATCTGTGGACGTCATTTGACTATGGCTGGGTAGGGAAGTGGTTAACCACTTAAGCCCCAAGCCTGTTTTTCAGACTCAGTGTTTACAAGTTAAAAACATGTTTGGGGTTCTAACACCCTAGAAAATAAAATGGCGGTCATTGCAATACTTTTTGTCACACTGTATTTGCGCAGCGGTCTTACAAGCGCACTTTTTTTGGAAAAAAAACACTTTTTTGAATTAAAAAATAAGACATCAGTAAAGTTAGCCCAATTTTTTTTTAGATTGTGAAATATAATGTTACGCTGAGTAAATTGATACCCAACATGTCTCTTTTCAAAATTGTGCCCACTCGTGGAATGGCGTCAAACTTTTACCCTTAAAAAACTCCATAGGCGACGTTTAAAAAATTCTACAGGTTGCATGTTTTAAGTTACAGAAGAGTTCTAGGGCTAGAATTATTGCTCTAACGATCGCGGCGATACCTCAATTGTGTGGTTTGAACACCGTATTCATATGCGGGCGCTGCTCACGTATGCGTTCACTTCTGCACGCAAGCTCGTTGGGACGGGGCGCTTTAAAAAAAAAAAAATTTTCCTATTTATTTTACTTGATTTTATTTATTTTTACACTGTTTTTTTTTTTTTAAATTGGGTCACTTTTATTCCTATTACAAGGAATGTAAACATCCCTTGTAATAGAAAAAAGCATGACAGGATCTCTTAAATATGAGATCTGGGGTCAAAAAGACCTCAGATCTCATATTTAGACTAAAATGCAATAATAATAAATAAAAAAATGGCCATTTAAGAGCTATGGGTGGAACTGACGTTTTGACGTCGCTTCCGCCCTGCTATGGTATGGAGACGAGTGGGGGCCATCTTGCCCTCACTCATATCCATACCCAGCTGGGAAGAAGACCCGCTCGCCTCAGCCGCTACCGACGACTGAGGGTAGACGCTATACCTTTTGTGCAAACCAATCAATATAACACTTATTGGGATTTGTTTTACCAAAAATATGTAGAAGAAAACATATTGACCTAAATTTATGAAGAAATTTGATTTTTTACATACATTTAATGAAGAAAGTAAAATATAAATATATATATTGTGACAGCAGGCAGGTAAAATCACCAGGTTGCATCCAGGATGGAAGGTATATATGTCCTAGATTCAGGCTTTATGCCGATTTATACCACTAGGGGGAGTGCTGGGAGTCTTGCAGGGGAAGAGTTAATGAGCCCAGCCGAAGTAAGTGGGCTCATTAGGGCCTCTACAAGAACTCCCAGCATGCTAAGGGAGAGGCTCCAACCTGGAACCAGATCTGTGTGGATAGTCTGGGGAGTGTGATCTCTGTGCGGTGAGCCAAAGCCTGTGTGGTTATTGCTAAGAACTTCTAAAAGCAGGGAGCTAGGGACCGGGACAGCACAAGGCTGTACTCAGTTGTTAGTTAGGGACACCAACGTGTGTAGTGAGCGGTCAAGTTGACCAGGATTTCTTTTCCTGTTTCTTTTGTTTTTGCTGTATTTTTTGTCTGTATATAGTTCAAATAAAACCACACTCTTTTGTTTTCTCCTACCACTGTCTGCTGTGCCTGTTTTTGTGTGGTGAACCCATCCAGGGGGTCACACACACCCGCTGCTGAGTTAACCCCCTCACAGTTGGTGGAGAATGCGGGCAGTTTTTTTTAAAGGCCAGCATGGAGGAGATACTGAAACAGCTGGCTCTAGCAAATGCCAATCAGCAGCAGACAAATGCAGGTTTGCAAAAGAGCCTTGTAGCTCAACAACAGAGCCTTGCAGCTCATCAACAGAGCCTTGCAGCCCAGCAGCAGACAAATGCAACTTTGCAACAGAGCCTCACAACCCAGCAGCAAGCTCATCAACAGAGTCTGGCGGCCCAGCAGCAAGCTCATCAACAGAGTCTGGAAGCTCAGCAACAAGCCCAGCAGCAATCTGAGGCCCGCTTCATAGACCTGTTACAGAAGCAAGAACAGAGACTACAGCAACAAATAGAAACGTTAATGCAGCAACGTCCGCAGACCAGTGAGGCAAGTAGTTCCACTAATACTGCGTCCTTTGGGGTGAGTCGTTTATTGACAAAAATGACTGGAGAGGATGATCCAGAGGTGTTTTTGACCACATTTGAAAGGACTGCTGAAAGAGAAAAGTGGCCTAAGGAGCAGTGGGCTGGACTGGTGGCTCCTCTGTTAACTGGTGAATCGCAGAAAGCTTACTATGACCTAGAGCCTGACCAAGCAAAAGACTATGTGATGCTAAAAACTGAAATATTGGCACGGCTGGGTGTCACCCTGGCTGTCCGGGCTCAGCGTGTGCATAACTGGACTTTCCTGGCTTGGAAACCCCCCCAGGTCTCAAATGTATGATCTCATTCACCTGAGCAGGAAGTGGCTACAGCCAGAGACTTTGTCCACACCAAAGATTGTGGAACGTGTTGTGATGGATCGTTTCTTGAGAGCTCTTCCTACTGCCATCCAAAAATGGGTAAGACATGGAGACCCAGAAATGGCCGATAATCTTGTGGATCGTGTAGAGAAGTACTTGGCTACAGAGAACCTGGCTGCCTCTTCCAGAGACTCACGGACTTTCCACCCTAAGACCAGACCATCCCCAGTGGCGGGTAAGATGATTCCAAGGGGTGAGGGTGGAGAGAGGGTGGGAGTTCTACCTAAGGTCTGGCGAGAACATCCTGGGAAGTCAGGGGCTCAAGAGGCAGCAAAAAGGATTGTTTGCTACCGCTGCCGACAAGAGGGACATATTGCAGCATATTGCCCGGTTGTGGATGAACCCATGTAATGTGACTTTCTAAGGGACAGACGTCAGTCGCTGTTTTTGACAGTCGCATGCACTGCCTTTCGGGGAACTGAGAAACATTTATGCAAAATGTGTATTAATGGTAGAAATGTTGTTGTGTTGCTGGATTCAGGTAGCCTGGTGACACTGATAAAGGCTGAATTCGTTACTACAGAGGTCTCTGGGAATAACAAGGTAGCTGTTATTTGTGTGCATGGGGACACCCGAGAGTATCCAGTGACTACAGTGTGTTTTGAGACCCCCAAAGGTACCCTCTCTCATCAGGTGGGGTTAGTGTCTCACTTGCCTCATGATGCCATTGTGGGAAGGGATTTTCCAAAGTTCTGGGAACTATGGGATTATCCTGAGCCCCCCACTGGTGCCCCTATATACCAGGAATGTGATAGCCGGAATTCCTCTGAGAGTGGTGAGGACTCTCCAGAATTCCCCTTGTCGGTATTGGCCGGGGAGACTCGAGAAACTGGGGAGGAGCCAACATCCTCAGACGAAAACATGCCGTCTGCGGAGTTTTCTGATCTCGAAATTTTGCCACAGAACAGTTAAAAGACCCCACCCTAATAAAGGCACAAGAAAACGTAGTGGAAATTGATGGCGAGTTAGTGAACCCAGATGAGACCTACACTTACCCATACTTCATCGTGGAAAAGGACCTACTGTATCGGGTGGCTAAAAGGGCAGAAGAAACCACTGAGCAGCTTGTGGTGCCCAAACCTTACAGGAAGTTGGTGTTAGATTTGGCCCATGGGCACATTCTTGGAGGTCATCTGGGGACAGAGAAAACCAGAGAGAGAGTATTGCAGAGATTCTATTGGCCTGGGGTCATGAAGGAAACAGAAAATTATTGTTCCTCCTGCCCTGTGTGTCAGAGGTCGGCACCGATGCCACACTTCCGTAACCCGCTGGTACCTCTTCCCATCATTGAGGTTCCCTTTGAGAGGATCGCAATGGATTTGGTAGGTCCGATAATGAAGTCCGCTAGGGGGCATCAGTACATTTTGGTTATATTGGACTATGCCACCCGTTATCCGGAAGCGATTCCTCTCCGAAATACCTCAGCCAAAACCATAGCCAAAGAGCTATATCTTGTTTTTAGCCGTGTGGGTATTTGTAAGGAACTGCTTACGGACCAAGGTACACCCTTTATGTCCCGGGTTATGAAAGAGCTGTGCAAGTTGTTCAAAGTGACACAATTGCGTACATCTGTGTATCACCCCCAAACAGATGGGTTGGTTGAAAGATTCAACAAAACTCTAAAACAAATGTTAAAGAAGGTGGTGGATAAAGATGGAAAGGCTTGGGACTGTCTAATTCCCTATTTAATGTTTGCCATTAGGGAGGTACCCCAATCCTCTACGGGTTTCTCACCCTTTGAGTTACTCTATGGGAGACACCCAAGAGGGCTGTTGGATATCGCCAAGGAAACTTGGGAAAGTGAGAGTTCTCCCCACAGGAGTGTGATTGAGCATGTCGCCCTGATGCAAGATAGAATTGCACAGGTAATGCCAATCGTAAAGGAACATTTGGCCCAAGCGCAGTTGGCACAGCAGAGAGTGTACAACCGTGGCGCCAAGACCCGTACCTTTTCCCCGGGGGATAAGGTATTGGTACTTGTCCCTACGGTTGAAAGCAAATTCCTTGCTAAATGGCAACGCCCCTACGAGATAATGGAAAAAGTGAGTGAAGTGAATTACAAGGTCAGACAACCAGGAAGGCGAAAGCCCGAACAGATCTATCACATTAATCTGTTGAAAACCTGGAGGGATAGGGAATCCCTAGTCGCAGAAACTTTGTCACCAGCTCAGTCTGATTGCATGATTCCTGAGGTTGGAATAGCGGTCACCTTGTCAAACCCCCAACAACAGGAGGTTAAGGAGTTTGTGCTTCGCAACAAGGAGGTTTTCTCTGAGCTGCCGGGACAAACGTCTGGGGTAGAGCATGATATTATTACCCCGCCCGGTGAAAGGGTGAAGCTAAAACCCTATCGGATCCCGGAGGCCCGACGGGAGGCAATACGTGAGGAAGTACAGAAAATGCTTAAGTTAGGGGTGATAGAGGAATCCCAAAGTGATTGGTCAAGTCCCATAGTGTTAGTGCCTAAACTGGATGGGAGCTGGCGATTTTGTAACGATTTCCGACAACTGAACAAAGTTACAAAATTTGACACCTACCCCATGCCACGTATAGATGAGTTGGTCAACCGGTTGGGAACAGCCCAATACATGACAACTCTTGATCTCACCAAAGGGTATTGGCAAATTCCCCTGGCCAAGTCGGCCAAGGAGAAAACCGCATTTGTAACCCCAGACGGGGCGTTCCAATATAAAAGAATGCCGTTTGGTTTACAGAATGCGCCGGCAACATTCCAGCGGAAAATGGACCAGATACTGAGGTCCCATCAGAAGTATGCTGCGGCTTACCTAGATGATGTAATTATCTATAGCAAAGATTGGGCCTCACATCTGCCAAAAGTGCAAGCAGTCCTAGACTCTATCCGGGAAGCTGGGTTTACGGCCAACCCCAAGAAGTGTACCATTGGACAGGAGGAGGCCAAATATCTTGGGTACACCATTGGGAGAGGAGTAATAAAACCCCAAGTCAATAAAGTCGAGGCCATACAGAATTGGCCACGTCCCAACAACAAGAAGCAGGTACAAGTCTTCTGGGAATCGCTGGTTATTATCGGCGATTCATTCCCCACTTTGCCTCTCAGGCTGTGCCCCTAACCAACCTGACAAAAGGGAAAGAGGCTGTCATGGTTAAATGGACCCCAGAGGCTGAGGCAGCATTCCAATTCCTAAAAAAAGCCTTATGTAGCCAGCCAGTGTTGTACTCACCAGACTTCTCTAGGGACTTTGTCGTACAAAGTGATGCATCAGACGTTGGGTTAGGAGCAGTATTGTCCTAGGTCTGGAATGGGGAAGAGCACCCAGTCATTTACCTCAGCAGGAAATTGAAGTCCCATGAGGTAAATTACGCCACGATTGAGAAGGAGTGTTTAGCGGTGAAGTGGGCTCTAGATTCCCTTCGGTACTATCTGCTAGGGAGGCACTTTGACCTAATTACTGATCACGCTCCTTTAAAGTGGATGGCTCAAAACAATGAGATAAATAGTAGAGTAAATAGGTGGTTCCTGGCCCTACAAGAATTCAACTTTACGGTAAAGCATCGCCCTGGCGTTCAAATGGGGAATGTGGATGCTTTGTCTCGAGTACATGCATGCCTGATTGCTTGTGTTCCAACCCCAAGGTCTAAACAAGAGGGGGGGTATGTGACAGCAGGCAGGTAAAATCACCAGGTTGCATCCAGGATGGAAGGTATATATGTCCTAGATTCAGGCTTTATGCCGATTTATACCACTAGGGGGAGTGCTGGGAGTCTTGCAGGGGAAGAGTTAATGAGCCCAGCTGAAGTAAGTGGGCTCATTAGGGCCTCTACAAGAACTCCCAGCATGCTAAGAGAGAGGCTCCAACCTGGAACCAGATCTGTGTGGATAGTCTGGGGAGTGTGATCTCCGCTGTGCGGTGAGCCAAAGCCTGTGTGGTTATTGCTAAGAACTTCTAAAAGCAGGGAGCTAGGGACTGGGACAGCACAAGGCTGTACCAGTTGTTAGTTAGGGACACCAACGTGTGTAGTGAGCGGTCAAGTTGACCAGGATTTCTTTTCCTGTTTCTTTTGTTTTTGCTGTATTTTTTGTCTGTATATAGTTCAAATAAAACCACACCCTTTTGTTTTCTCCTACCACTGTCTGCTGTGCCTGTTTTTGTGTGGTGAACCCATCCAGGGGGTCACGCACACCCGCTGCTGAGTTAACCCCCTCACTATATATATATATATATATATATATATATATATATATATGGGGAGGGGGCCTCTCCCGCCACCGATAACGGTAATCTTGCAGCGAATCCGCCGCAGAGACCACCATTATCGTTAACCAGACCGCGCCTGAAGAGATGGATACCTCGGTTATGGCAGCAGCTGATGCCATTACCAAGATATCCCTTTTCATATCCCTCTTCAAAGTGCCGACGTATATAGTCGGTAAGTGGTTAAAGTGTAAGCCAATGGATGTCTTTTGGGGCACCACCCCCCTAATCTACATGCAGGGCGCCAGATGCATGAATTCCAATGGGGGGTTTTAAGCACGTGATTAGAGCTGGGGCTCTAATAGGCTTCAAAAAAGGGTGGGCTTGGGGCGCAGAGCACTGCACCCTGAGCCCACCCAGTTGTGTGACAAAAGTGAAGGAATATTTGCTATTGTCACACTGATTCTCCTCTCGGACAATCAGGAAGTGGGAGGAGCGTGATTGGCTAAAAGGAGAAGTGATTGTATCGGCCAGTACCGGGGGGCGGGGAGGATGTACGGGGAGATCCGGAAGAGAAAAGGGAATAAAATCCATCACTTCTCTTAGTAAAAGCAGCACTCAAAGTACACAAAAACACTGGCTAGGCACACAGTTAACCCTTTGAGCGCCCAAACTGTTTAACCCCTTCCCAGCCAGTGTCAATAGTACAGTGACAGTGCATATTTTTAGCACTGATGACTGTATTAGCCTCACTAGTTCTCAGAAAGCGTCAGATTTTTTTGTTGCAATATCACAGTCCTGCTATAAGTCGCTGATCGCCGTCATTACTAGTATAAAAAAAAAAAAAAAGTATATATGCCATAGTTTGTAGACGCTATACCTTTTGTGCAAACCAATCAATATAACGCTTATTGGGATTTTTTGTTACCAAAAATATGTAGAAGAAAACATATTGACCTAAATTTATGAAGAAATTAGATTTTTTACATACATTTAAAGCAAAAAGTAATATATATATATATATATATATATATTTTTTTTTTCAAAATTGTCACTCTTTTTTTGTCTATAGTGCAAAAAAATAAAAATCTCAGAGGTGATCAAATCCCACCAAAAGAAAGCTCTATTTGTGGGGAAAAAAATAGGATTTTTGTACTCACCGTAAAATCCATTTCTCTGACGTCCATGGACTGACACAGCTGGATACTGTAAACGTGTGGGTATATGTCCCTGCTCGCACGAGAAGATCTGCCACACGTTTACAGTATCCAGCTGTGTCAGTCCATGGACGATAAGAGAAAAATAGGATTTTTGTACTCACCGTAAAATCCGTTTCTCTGACGTCCATGGACCGACGCAGCTCTCATACTGATTACATGTGGGTATATGTCCCTGCTCGCAGGAGAAGACCTAGGCAGAATGTTAGAGGTTAAAACATTCTAGAACAAGCCAGAGCTGAACAGCCCCGCCCAGGGGGGGCGGTCCCTCCGGACATTACCCTTCCACCTGCAGCTAATCAGCCTCAGTTCGTAACAAAGCAGTACAAACTTAAAAGGAAGGGTGGGTGCTGCGTCGGTCCATGGACGTCAGAGAAACAGATTTTACGGTGAGTACAAAAATCCATTTTCTCTTATCGTCCATGGACCGACGCAGCTCTCATACTGATTACATGTGGGACGTCCCAAAGCAGTATAAGAAAAGGGTGGGAGCAAAAAATAAGTAAGGAACAACCAAAACTTCACTCCAAACCAGCAGAGCCCCTCAACGGAGGAGTTGCATCATTAGACAGCGGCCTGCAACACTTTGCGGCCGAAGGAAGCATCCGAAGATGCAGCCACATCAACCTTGTAGAACTTTGAAAAGGTATGAACGGACGACCAGGTCGTCGCCTTGCACAATTGTGCAACCGACGCTTGATGTCGGAAGGCCCGGGAAGCACCAATTGCCTTGGTGGAATGCGCCGCAACCGGAAAGGGAGGCGCCCGCCCCTTAAGGGCATAGGCCTGTATGACGGTCTGCCTGATCCACCTAAAGACGGTGGCAGACGACACCGCTCGGCCCTGTTTTGGACCAGACACAGATTTCCGAATGGAAACAGTAGCAGACAGGTACACTCGTAAAGCTTGTACCCATCTTAATGCAGGAAGCGCAAACTCTCAGGGAAGCGATGGGTGAGGACCCAAGGACGGAAGAACAATGTCCTTCTTAAGGTGAAAGGCCAAGACCATCCTTAGAAAAGAAGGATGGTCGTGGGCGCAACACCAACATATCCTTATGGAGGACCAAGTAAGGCGACTTGCCAGACAAGGCTGCCAACTCAGACACCCGTCTAACCGAAGCAATGGGCAATAAGGCCAACTTCCGGGACAAGGTCAAGAGAGGAATCTCTCTGATATTCTTAAAGGGATGTTCTTGGAGAACCGAGATGCATCAAAATCAGATCCCAAGTAGGGAGAGGAGGCTTGACAGGGGGGACCACATGGCGAACCCCCTGCCCAAAAGGTGCTAATCAAGGAATGGCCCGGCAGCGGTCGTTGAAAAAAGACAGTCCGGGCCGAAATCCGACCCTCAAAAAAAAGGTATGCAAGGCCAGCTTTTGGGTCACACCACGCTGTAAGAACAGCAAAATCCTGGGAATGGAAAACATCCGAGGATGCCACTCAAGTTCCTCGCACATAGCGATGTAAGCCTTCCAGGTACGGTGAGATATCTTTCTGGAGGAAGATTCCCGTGTCAACAACATAGAAGAGATGACCGAATACGAGAGAACTCGGTCCTTTAGCACCTGGCTTTAAACAGCCATGCCATTAAAGCCAAGGACTGTAAAGCAGGATGAAGTATGCTCTGCAAAACCGGCGAGGCAACAACAGTAGCAGAGGGTAAGCATATATCAGGCGATACTGCCCCCACGGGCTTCCAACGCGTCTAACGCATCCGCCCAGGGGTCGCTGGACCTGACCACAATCTTGCGAGTGAGTCGAGAGGCCACAAGGTTCACTTCCGGTGCCCCACCTCCGATAAAGAAGGTGGAAACACCTCCGGATGCAAGGACCCTTCGCCTGCAATGCACACGGCTGACAGGACCGTCTTGCAGCGAGACGCATGAAAATCCCAAAGAGACTCCGCAATGTATCAGAGAAGGGAGGCCCCAGTGTACAGGGTGCCTCAAATGTTGGCCAATAAAGGCAACTTGACGGAACTTCCCTAGAAACTCGGTCAGAGGACTAGTACCTCAGCCTCCACAGGTGGCGCAAACCCACCCCAGGCACAGAGACCCTAAAGGCTAAAGCAGTTGTAGTGCACCTGCTAGACGACTGATGAATGAAGCAGAGGCTTTTGCCCAGTCATTGAGCTACAAAAAATGCCAGAGACGCAGCCACTAACGGGCGCAACGCCAACCCCAGCCTGGCGAACACAGTCCAAGCCAGCGCTTCTGATCACCACTAAAAGCAGGTGGAAAGTGATACCCCTGAAACCAGGGATCCTTGTGACAATGCTGCATCCAGCAGCTACCCATGGATAGGTGCTGATTGTGCAAACACATAGTTTATACTATGTATTGCGTCAAACGCACAAATGGAGAGTGTGGGAGGAAACCCACCCAGCCACAAAGAGCATAATACCACCACATACGGCGTATGTAGTTTAGTATTTGTGGATAAACCTATTAAACGCGTATATACTGTGCCAGCGACGAAGGCGTGCACATCATGGGGGCCTGGACGTAAACCAGCCACACAGATTGCATACACAACCGTGTAGGTATGTTAGCCTGCGAATAAACAAATTGCACATGTTTATACTGTGCATAGCGCTGAGAATGCGCACACCATTGGAACGCAGGGGAGAAACCTGAGCACCCGGATAAAACCCATGCAGACTGCATACGCCTACCATGTATGGTATTATAGTATGTGTGCTAAACATTTTGCACAAGCCCATGTGTGCATAGCACCGAAGGCGCGCACACTGTTGGCGCGTGGGAGGAACCGAAGTACCCCACGCATACTCAGAGAATGCAATACCTACAGCTACTGTAAATGTATTTAGTGTAGTGTATAGACATAATGTGTATGTTTACACCGTGTATTGCACCAAAGGCATGCATGTCATGTAGCATGGGCAGAAACCCACGCAGACTGCATACGCATACTGTGTAGGTATTATAGTGTGTGTGCTAAACCTTTTGCACAAGCTCATGTGTGCAAAGCACCGAAGGCGCGCACACCGTTGGCGAGTGTGAGGAACCGAAGTACCCCACGCATACTCAGAGAATGCAATACCTACAACTACTGTAAATGTATTTAGTGTAGTGTATAGACATAATGTGTATGTTTACACCGTGTATTGCACCAAAGGCATGCATGTCATGTAGCATGGGCAGAAACCCACGCAGACTGCATACGCATACCGTATAGGTATTATAGTGTGTGTGCTAAACCTTTTGCACAAGCTCATGTGTGCATAGCACCGAAGGCGCGCACACCGTTGGCGCGTGGGAGGAACCGAAGTACCCCACGCATACTCAGAGAATGCAATACCTACAGCTACTTTAAATGTATTTAATGTAGTGTATAGACATAATGTGTATGTTTACACCGTGTATTGCACCAAAGGCATGCATGTCATGTAGCATGGGTAGAAACCCACGCAGACTGCATACGCATACCGTATAGGTATTATAGTGTGTGTGCTAAACCTTTTGCACAAGCTCATGTGTGCATAGCACCAAAGGCGCGCACACCGTTGGCGCGTGGGAGGAACCGAAGTACCCCACGCATACTCAGAGAATGCAATACCTACAACTACTGTGAATGTATTTAGTGTAGTGTATAAACATAATGTGTATGTTTGCATCGTGTATTGCACCAAAGGCATGCATGTCATGTAGCGTGGGCGGAAACCCACGCAGACTGCAAAGACATACCGGGTAGGTCCAATCGCACAAATTTAGACTGTGCATAGCGCCGAAGCACCCACTCGGAAGAACTCCACGCAGACAGCACACAGATACCGTGTAGGAATGATAGCATGTGAATCAACATAATATTGCACATGTTTATGCTGTGCATTTCCATTGGAGCGTGGGGGGAAATCGGAGTACCCGGAGGAACCCCACGCAAACAGTATACCCATACTGTAAACATGTATAATATGTGCAATAAACATATTGAACATGTCTATACTGTGCAGAGAGCCGAAGCACACATACCATGAGAGTGCGGGAGGACACCGGAGTCCCCGGCAGCCCAGAGAGTATGATACATACATATACTGTGAATGTATCTGGAGTCGTGCATAAACATATTTTGTACGTTTATATCATGTATGGCACTGAAACACAGCATTGGAACGTGGGGACAGCCACGCAGACACAGAGACCAATAACACATACATACACTGTGAATGTATGCAGTGTAGAGGTATAGGATGAGTTTAAATTATGGCGCAGAGGCGCATAATCTTCTCTGTATCATTCTAACCTGCTTGACAGTGCTGCTGAAGCAGCATGCAGGTAACAGGTAACCTCTGATCCACAGACCGTGTGTCTGTCAGAGCTCAAATCATTCCCCAGGAAATGGCGGGAAATGTTACCTCAGGTATCACACACAAGGCTCACAGGGATTAGAGACATAAATGAATAAAGTCCTCCCTCATCCATGCTGCTCTTGAGGCAGCGTGTGAGGAAAACTGTGAGGAAACTGTGTAAAAGAAAAGCTTGTCACAGCAATTTCAGCCTGAGTGTGATTCTCACATCATCAATGAGATCACTTACAAGCGCCCTGTCATTCACTGACACAGAACTGGAGTCTTCCTCACAAGGGAATGTCCTGTTCATAAACATTAAATATTCAGAGGTAGGGTCCTGAGCCCAATAGCTAGGCCCATATCTGACTCAGAGCACCCCTTCACTAAAGCTTTTTGTGGGGGGAGGGGGCTTATAGCTCCTTTTGCTCGCACACCGCTTCCATTCTGACAGGAATGATTCCAGGACTGCTGACAACTGGTCCATAAGGACCGCAGGTGCAGGAAACATATGAACATGTTTAACTGTGCAGCACTGCCAGTTGCCCCAGGCAATGTGGAGAGCAGGTGTATCAGACTCCATAAACGCCACCCTCTGAGACCTTATACACTATACAGTGAATATACAGTCCACCCACTGGCTACGCTGAGGAGGGGATACCCGGGAGGACCCACCAACCCTTAAGGACAGCTCAGTCTGTGAGGAGATTGTGAGGGGATTCGCGCCGCCGCCAGAAATAAATGCGCGGCGGCCACAAGAAAATGGCCGCCGTCCGCAGCTATAACTGTGCCACTGAACGCCAAGATGGCCGCCGAGCGCAAAATTTAAAGCTCTAATGCGCGCCAATGGCGCACGCAATAACCACCTCAAACAGCGCCAATGGCGCACGCAATAATCACCTCACACACCAGAAAAAACTGCAGACATGAGCGCCCAACCAGGCCAGAGTGACCCCCAAGCACCCCACAGCACAGCACCAGTACAGGGTGCAGAGAGCAGCATAACAGGGGGGGGACAGGGAGAAACCCCCACACACAGAAACACAGCCAGCATGTACTCACCTGCAGTAGGAGAGACTACTTACCCGTCCCTTTCAGGGACCCACTGGCTTGTTTCAGACAGACCTATCACAGAGTTGTACTGCGTAGCTGTCGGCCCGGTCCACCGCGAGAGATACAGTCAGTCAAGTACTGTTCAATCTTGAGAGGACTGCGGGAGCATGAAAGCAACCCGGCCACCCCTGGAGTCATGGGGCATGTCGTGAACTGAGTCTCACGCACGCAAGGCGAGGATCAGCACGCTCGATGGTCGGACAGGGAAGACTACGAGGATACTAGTGTACCCAACCTGTTGCCCAGCCGACAGTTGATTGAAGGTCTCAAAAATAAAATAATAAAATTCCCAAAGGAATAAAAATCAAAAGTAAAATCTTCCAGGAGACTGGCTCCTGAGAGCCACGTCTTCTCCTTCTGCTAGGCAGAAAAAAACTGAGGCTGATTAGCTGCAGGTGGAAGGGTAATGTCCGGAGGGATCGCCCCCCCTGGGCGGGGCTGTTCAGCTCTGGCTTGTTCTAGAATGTTTTAACCTCTAACATTCTGCCTAGGTCTTCTCCTGCGAGCAGGGACATATACCCACATGTAATCAGTATGAGAGCTGCGTCGGTCCATGGACGATAAGAGAAATACAATTTTTATTTATGTACAGTGTCGCACGACCGCACAATTGTCACTTAAAGTAATGTGCAGTGCCGTATCGCAAAAAATGCCCTGGTCATGAAGGGGAGGGGGTAAATCTTCCAGAGGGTAAGTGGACATGGGCGTCCGCAGGTAGGGGGCAAGGGGGGCAAGTGCCCCCCCTGGAATCAGGGATCAGATGGGGGGTCCCCCACTCTGTCCTTATCCTAGCGCTGGCGGCCGCTCGGGGTGGGCAGGAAGACATCACCCGGTCTACATAGTGCGAGCGAGCGGCCCAGGAGGCAGAGGCCGTGGGAAAGGAGAACAGCAAGCCAAGACGCCAGGAACAGTGGGCACAGCGTCCCCGGCGCCTTTCCAGAGCCTGAAACCCCTGGACTCCTTAAACCTCCTCGCCGTTTCCCAGGCCTGGAGGTCAGACTGATCGGGGCGGGGTTCAGAGAACAAGGATGGGCAGGAAATGCAAGCAGACAGGGACTGCTCCATGTCACATCATAGATCCGATGGAAGGAACAGAGCACATCCTGTCCTCATCCAGAATTAAAACGGGTCTGGCTGCTGGCCATCATGGACATTCTCCTGGCATGCAAGGTACCATACTGAGCATTACACACACCACTGAGACATAGGGGCCCTAGAGGGAGGCACTGCAGACAGAGTTAGGGGTCTCTCGCTCTGACTCCCCCTCTCTAACCCCCTATCACCCCCCTCTGTCTCTCTCTGTCACACCCCACATGTATGCAGTCTCTTGAGCCATGTATGCAGTTTCTGACAGTCTCTTGGGCCATGTATGCAGTCTCTGATCATCTCTTGTGCCATGTCTGCAGTCTCTTGTGCCATGTATGCAGTCTCTGACCATCTCCTGTAGAGTATGTCTGCAGTCTCTGACCGTCTCCTTTAGTTTGTCTGCAGTCTCTGACCGTCTCCTTTAGTATGTCTGCAGTCTCTGACCATCTCCTGTACTATGTCTGTAGTCTCTGACCATCTCCTGTACTATGTCTGCAGTCTCTTACAGTCTCTTGTGCCATGTATGCGGTCTCTGACTGTCTCCTCTACCATGTCCACAGTCTCTGACCGTCTCTTGTACCATGTCCACCATCTCTGACCGTCTCTTGTACCATGTCCACAGTCTCTGACCGTCTCTTGTACCATGTCCACAGTCTCTGACCGTCTCTTGTACCATGTCCACAGTCTCTGACCGTCTCTTGTACCATGTCCACAGTCTCTGACCGTCTCTTGTGCCATGTCTGCAGTCTCTTGTGCCATGTATGCAGTCTCTGACCATCTCCTGTAGAGTATGTCTGCAGTCTCTGACCGTCTCCCTTTAGTATGTCTGCAGTCTCTGACGTCTCCTTTAGTATGTCTGCAGTCTCTGACCATCTCCTGTACTATGTCTGCAGTCACTGACCATCTCCTGTACTATGTCTGCAGTCTCTGACCATCTCCTGTACTATGTCTGCAGTCTCTGACCATCTCCTGTACTATGTCTGCAGTCTCTTACAGTCCCTTGTGCCATGTATGCGGTCTCTGACTGTCTCCTCTACCACAGTGTTTCTCAACTCCAGTCCTCAAGGCGCCCCAACAGGTCATGTTTTCAGGCTTGCCATTATCTTACACAGGTGATTTGATCAGTTTCACTGCGTTAGTAATTACCACAGCCATTTCATCTGAGGGAAATCCTGAAAACATGACCTGTTGGGGCGCCTTGAGGACTGGAGTTGAGAAACACTGCTCTACCATGTCCACAGTCTCTGACTGTCTCCTCTACCATGTCCACAGTCTCTGACTGTCTCTTGTACCATGTCCACAGTCTCTGATCATCTATTGTGCCATGTCTGCAGTCTCTTGTGCCATGTATGCAGTCTCTGACCATCTCCTGTAGAGTATGTCTGCAGTCTCTGACCGTCTCCTTTAGTATGTCTGCTGTCTCTGATCGTATCCTTTAGTATGTCTGCAGTCTCTGACCGTCTCCTTTAGTATGTCTGCAGTCTCTGACCATCTCCTGTACTATGTCTGCAGTCTCTGACCATCTCCTGTACTATGTCTGCAGTCTCTGACCATCTCCTGTACTATGTCTGCAGTCTCTTACAGTCCCTTGTGCCATGTATGCGGTCTCTGACTGTCTCCTCTACCATGTCCACAGTCTCTGACCGTCTCTTGTACCATGTCCACAGTCTCTGACCGTCTCTTGTACCATGTCCACAGTCTCTGACCGTCTCTTGTACCATCTCCTCAGTCTCTGACCGTCTCTTGTACCATGTCCACAGTCTCTGACCGTCTCTTGTGCCATGTCCACAGTCTCTGACCGTCTCTTGTGCCATGTCCACAGTCTCTGACCGTCTCTTGTGCCATGTCTGCAGTCTCTTGTGCCATGTATGCAGTCTCTGACCATCTCCTGTAGAGTATGTCTGCAGTCTCTGACCGTCTCCTTTAGTATGTCTGCAGTCTCTGACCGTCTCCTTTAGTATGTCTGCAGTCTCTGACCATCTCCTGTACTATGTCTGCAGTCTCTGACCATCTCCTGTACTATGTCTGCAGTCTCTGACCATCTCCTGTACTATGTCTGCAGTCTCTTACAGTCTCTTGTGCCATGTATGCGGTCTCTGACTGTCTCCTCTACCATGTCCACAGTCTCTGACCGTCTCTTGTACCATGTCCACAGTCTCTGACCGTCTCTTGTACCATGTCCACAGTCTCTGACCATCTCTTGTACCATGTCCACAGTCTCTGACCGTCTCTTGTACCATGTCCACAGTCTCTGACCGTCTCCTGTATTATGTCCACAGTCTCTGACTGTCTCCTGAATTATGTCTGTAGTCTCTGGCCGTCTCCTGTAGTATGTCTGCAGTCTCTGACCATCTCCTGTACTACGTCTGCAGTCTCTGACCGTGATAATGACATTGTCGAAAAGGGTCAGAGCCTGGGTGACCTTAAAATTATGCCCCCCCCCCCCCTGAAAAAAGTTCTGTAGAAGCCCATGTAAGTGGACATTGTGGAGGCATGACATACCTGACACAGTACAGTGTGAATAGTGGGAACAGTCAGCTCTCTAGGAACACACAGACATTTGTAAACACTGGGAAAGGGATATTAGTAAACATTGTGGTGACAAAACCGTATAGAGTGAAGGTCTCATGTAGTGAGAGGAGTCCCCTGGGACACACCTAGCAGTGACGGTGGGGGCAGTGTGTCACCCCGGGCGGGCGGTATCACCTGTATACAGACACACACAGTACAGTCCATGTCGTGTCACAGCCCCTCCCTGCTCCCCTCCCCTCCCCCGCTCTCTACACCTTTCCCTGCACCCGCACGGCTCCATTTTCTGGTGTGGTGTGCGGAGTCCAGAGCGGTCCTCATCCCCGGTACAACCCGCCTTTTTTTCCCCTCACACCTGGACCTCCGAGGAGAACACCCACCGGGCTTCACTCACTATGTGGCGATGTCCGGCCGGAGGAGGCGTCCTTCTCCTCATACTGGTAAGTGTGTGTGACTGGAGGGAGAGGGGATACAACGTACACTCTTTGTTTGCAACCAGAGACTCCCTCCCATATAGAACAACGGTAATGATAACTGTGTGTGAGAGGGAAGACGTGTCTGTGCCCGCACCTCACCTGTGGCAGAGTCTAGACCTCAGCACCCCGGAACCAGCATACTCCATATACTGATTATAATCCTCACCACCATTATTGTGGAATGCATCTCGCACTCCAATGGAATGCCTCAACTTCTTTTTACATCTTGGATAGAGAAGGGGAAGAATAAAACCCCTGCTGCTTATTTTATACATTTTTCAGTGTACCACATAGAGGATAATAGAAATGATGTCAGAAAATGTATTTTTTGTGTTTGTTTGTTTTTTTTATACATGAAAAAACACATATATATATGTGATATAGATATAAAACTTTTTTTTATTGGATGTGCGGTTTTTTAATTTTATTTATATATATATATATATATATATATATATATATATATATATATATATATAATTTTTTTGCCTGGGTATAGCTCTTTGTATATCCCAGGCCTGTTAGAATTCACACAGCCAGTTACATGCGGGCATCAAAGTCTTGCGGCTGTAAGGACCGGGGCATGCCAATATCGCAGCCTATTTTAAACTACCAGCAGGCTGACGGACTGCTGCTGTTCACATAAGTTGCACACAGAGCAGTTGGCTGCAATTGGGAATGGATGACTGAGCCTGGATGCTGGTATGTGGTGCTGTTTTACTATTTTTTGTTGTTGTTCAGGATTTATGTAGTGCCAGCAGTTTTCAGAATGCTTTGTAAAAGGGGGGGGGGGGGGGGGACGGGACAATACAATTACAATACAGTTCAATACAGAAGGGACTGTATGTAACTACTTCTGCTGGAAGTCCAAGTATCGGCTACTCTTTTAGTAAAATAATACTTTCTAAGATTCGTTTTTAACTTTTATGCTAAGTTTGAGGGCTAGTCCTCACCACATGCATTCCAGTGCTGTTTTTTTTTTTATTTTTTCTTCATCCAAAACACATCGAAAGCAGGTAAATAGTTTTCATTGGCATAGTTCATACCAGTGCTTGCAGTTCCAGAGAAAAAAAAAGTAGATCATGCTGAATTTTTCCTGCACAGAACTGTACTGGAATGTGGTAAAACGCATCAGAGCAGAACTACATGCATCAAAAACGCGCTGGACCCCAGACAGTGACAAAGCATCTGGAATGCACCCAGAAACACATCCAGAACAGACCTGGAGGACATTTTTGTGGTGTGAACTAGCCCCGAGTTCTTTCTTAATCTTGGCTTCTCACTGAAATTCATTCCTCCTGAACCTTATTCACCCCCTTGATGTATTTGAAGATTTTCAATGTCTCCCCTTTCCCTTTTTTCCTCCAGACTGTACATATTCCATTCCTGAAATCTCTCCTGATCTGTTTTATCCCTCAGACCCTTCACCATGTTTGTAATCTCTCTCACTCACTCACTCACTCACTCACTCTCACATATCTTTTTGTAAGTAAGGTCTCCAGGCAGAAATGTTCCTTCACTTCCTGTCTCAGAGACTCAACAGGAAGTTGGAGAAACTCTCCCTAAGGGATGGACATCGACCTCTTGGGCTTCTTCTACACTGGTGGCAGGCTCTAAAAACCGATCCGCAGAACATTGCTTTTCATGTCCCGGTTAACAGGGAGCAATATTTCTGCCTCTTGAATGCCCATTTTTGGATTCCAAGGGGGATTTAACACCAAAATTCCACACCGTAAATGTCATAGCCGCGCATGACATACAGTTGTAACACAGTCCCATTGCCCTAAATAGGCATGGTTGGCAGTTATAATGTGATACAAGTTGCACACTGTAAAGCAACAATGAAGTGCCCTTTCAGCAGTAAATTAACCCTCTCCAATCTGCCCTGGCATCCCCTTAACTAGTTCAGGACACCCAGGGGGGTGGGATAGATTGGCGATCAGTGGTCACAGGAGCAGAAACTGGTCAAATTTGGGGTTTCTTACATTTTTCTTTTGTGACAGAGGTCACCAGGAAAAATGAAGGGGGCCCCCAATGGGGGACAAAGCAATAAAACTTAAGAGGGTCTAACTCTTTCCTACTCTATCCAAACCAGAAAAAAAGAAAAGGTTTTGCCAAGAGATGCACGCCTAACATTGCCAATAGCATGAATTGAGAATAATCGGGTGTATGGCCATTAGTGATGAGCCGAACACCCCCGGGTTCGGTTCGCACCAGAACCCGCGAACGGACCGAAAGTTCGCACGAACATTCGAACCCTATTAAATACAATGGATGCGAACGTTCGGATTCTAAAGTGCTAATTATAACAACTATTATCCATGTTATTGTCCTAAACAGAAGTTGGGAACCCGGGTTCTGCACCAGGGGACATGTATCAATGCAAAAAGAAGTTTTAAAAACGGACGTTTTCCGGGAGAAGTCATTTTAATGATGCATAAAGTGAAAAAAAAAAAGTCAAATATTCCTTTAAATATTGTACCTGGGGGGGTGTCTAAAGTATGCCTGTGAAGTGCCACGTGTTTCCCGTGTTTAGAACTGTCCCTGCACAAAATAACATTTCTAAAGGAAAAAAAAGCCATTTAAAACTGCTTGCGGCTTTAGGCTCCATGTACACAGAAGCTGATAGACTGCAGTTAATGGGCGTTTTGCCGTTTTTTTTAAAAAAGCCCATTAACTGCACTCTATGTTAGCCTATGTGTTCATGTACACATAACGTTTTTTAGCTTTAATGAGCAGTGGAGTTAATGGGCTTTTTTCTGAACGCAAGAAATTTGCGTTCAAAGTGCCGTTTTTCGGCAGAATAAAACGCAAAACGCCGAAAAACGCTCAAACGCTGGCCGCGGGCGTTTTTAGCGTTTTTTGGTCCATTGAAAAAAAATTTTTTTATTTTTTTAAAAGCTACACTGAAAAACGCTAATAAAAGCTAGTAAAAAAACGCTGATAAAAGCTAGCTTTTTCTGCTGCTTTAAAAACGACCGTTTTTGAGCTTCTGTGTACATGGAGCCTAATGTAATGTCTGGTCCCGGTAATATGGATGAAAATCTTTAAGAAAAATGGCATAGCTACCCCATCAACCCCCCCCCCCCCACCCCAGCCCATTACCAGCCCCTTTGGGTCTTGTATGGATATTAAGGGGAACCCCGCACACAAAATAAAAAAGGCCCTATATACTCTGAACAGCCGTATACAGGCGGTGCATACAAGACAGGGACTGTAGGTTTGTTCTTATGTAGAATCTGTTTATAATTTTGAACAGCTACATTGTTTAAGTGTAGCTCCAGCCCAAATACCTATTTTTAAGCTTTTTGGAAAACATAGGGAAGGGTTATCACCCCTGTAACATTTGTTTTGCTGTCTGTGCCCCTGTTCAGAACATTTCACCTCACTTTGCGTCCCAATGACAACTGTTTTTGAAATGTGGTGTTTTTATTGAAACAAGGATTGGTGATAAAGCATCAGTAGAGAGGAGACACCTTTCTCCCATATTAATTCTTACAGGAGAGAATTTTCCTTCCAAGGGGTAGATTTCCTCTCACTTCCTGTTGTCTTCTTCCGTTCGCAAGTAGTAGTCGTTTGTAAGTTGGATGTTTGAAAGTAGGGACCTGCCGTATATACTCTGCAGAAATTGACCCCTTAGGTGTTGGTGTTGGCACAACACTGTAAGCACTCACAGTTACTCTTGGTGGGTGCTGGAACGCCCTGCTGTCAACTATTATATCAGGAATTGTAATAACATATAATTGTTGATCAGTGGTAGTAAAAATTGGGCCTTTTGATGGTGGTGCTGGTGCCACAACACTGTAAGGCCTGACAGTTACTCTTGGTGGGCGCAGCAATGGGCCCTGCTGTGAATTATTAGATCAATAATTATAATTGCATGCCCCTGTTGAACAGGGGCTGAAAAATTGGGCCTTAGCCACTGGTGGCGTCACCCATAAACCAAAATGATCTTCCAAGCTATCATCATTAAAAGTATCATTGAGGAGGAGGAGGATAGCCAGTCAACATAACAGCACAGGCACTCAGCATCAGCATCAGTCTTGAAGGGATGTGACATTTTAAAATCAATTAGTCTGTTATATCAGCATCAGGTGTGTGGTAGGTGGTGGTGATCCAAGACTGGTTCATCTTGATGAAAGTCAGTCGATCAACCGAGTCGGTGGACAGGCGCACCCTGTGATCCGTGACAAATCCTCCAGCAGCACTGAATGTGCGTTCTGAAAGAACGCTGGATGCAGGACAGGCCAGTATCTCAATTGCATACTGTGCAAGCTCTGGCCAGTGATCCATCCTCAAGACCCAGTAAGCCAGAGGATTTTTGGTGGGGAAGGTGTCCAAGTCTGACCTTGCCCCTAGGTATTCCTGCACCATGTATATCAGACGCTGGCGATGGTTGCTGGAACCGATCATACTTTGGGGCTGCGGACTAAAGAATTGTCTGAACGCATCAGTCAGACGGCCACCTTCCCCACCGCTCCTTCTTTGACTGCCCGAAGCCTCAGCAACTCGTTGTCCAGGACCAGGAGTTTGTAACCTCCCAGTCTCTGGGAATGCGTTGCACAGACCTTTCTGCAAGGCCTCCCGGAGTTGTCTCATCCTCTGCTCCCTCTGCGACGGTAACATAAGGTCCGCAACCTTACCCTTGTACCGTGGATCAAGGAGAGTGGCCAGCCAGTAATGGTCCCTCTCCTTGATCCGAAGAATACGAGGATCCTTCCGCAGACTTTGCAGGATCAGGGAGGCCATGCAGCGTAGGTTAGCTGAGGCATTCAGTCCGGAGTCCTCTGGGTCACTAAGGACGACATGATCCGCAGCCACGTACAAGTCCACTGGTTTCTTGGGACTGTAAATCATCCCTAAAAGACTGCTGCTGATGATGCTGACACAATCCTCCTCCTCCTCCTCCTCCAGAGGCAAGGAAGTCGTCCTCCTCCTCCTCCTCCAGAGGCAAGGAAGTCCTCCTCCTCCTCCAGAGGCAAGGAAGTCCTCCTCTTCCTGCCTCTGTTCTGCCTCAAGTGCCCTGTCCCTTATTCCACGCAGCGTGTGCTCCAACAGGTGGACAAGAGGTACAGTGTCACTGATGCATGCACTGTCACTGCTCACCATCCTCGTGGCCTCCTCAAATGGTGCCAGGACAGTGCATGCATCCCTGATCATGCCCCACTGGCGTGGTGAAAAAAACCAGAGCTCCCCTGACCCTGTCCTGGTGCCATAGTCGCACAGGTACTCATTGATGGCCCTCTGCTGCGTGTGCAGCCGCTGCAGCATGGCCAACGTTGAGTTCCACCTGGTGGGCATGTCACATATAAGGCGGTTCTTGGGCAGGTTCAACTCCTTTTGCAGCTCAGCCAGGCGAGCACTGGCATTATAAGATCTGCGGAAATGCACACAGACTTTCCTGGCCTGCCTCAGGACATCCTGTAAGCCCGGGTACCTGCCCAAGAACCGCTGCACCACCAGGTTAAGGACTTGAGCCATACAGGGCACATGGGTCAGTTGTCCCTGTCGGAGGGCGGAGAGGAGGTTGGTGCCATTGTCGCAAACCACCATTCCTGGCTTAAGCTGGCGTGGCATCAACCACCTCTCGGCCTGCCCCTGCAGAGCAGACAGGACCTCTGCCCCAGTGTGGCTCCTGTCCCCCAAACACACCAGCGCAAGCACGGCATGGCATCTTTTTGCCTGCGTACTTACGTAGCCCCTTGAACGCCTACGGAGCACCGCTGGTTCTGAGGACAAACCACAGGAAGAGGCCATGGAGGAAGAAGAAGAAGAGGAGGGGGCGGAGGAGAGAGGTGTGTCACAACCAGTAGTAGCATTTTGGAGGCGTGGCGGCGGAACAACCTCCAACACTACTGCACCTTGTCCTGCATCCTTCCCAGCTGCCAAAAGAGTGACCCAATGGGCCGTGAAAGAAAGGTAACGTCCCTGTCCATGCCTGCTGGACCATGAGTCAGCGGTAATATGGACCTTACCGCTGACCGCCCTGTCCAGCGAGGCCAAGACATTGCCTTCCACATGCCTGTAGAGAGCCGGAATCGCCTTCCGTGAGAAAAAGTGGCGTTTGGGAACCTGCCACTGAGGAACCGCACATTGCACAAACTCACGGAAGGGGGCAGAGTCTACCAACTGAAAAGGCAGCAGTTGAAGCGCTAGCAATTTAGCCAAGCTAGCATTCAACCGCTGGGCATGTGGATGGCTGGGAGTGAACTTCTTTCGACGGTCCAGCAGCTGGGGCAGGGAAATTTGCCTGCTAGAATCGGACGTCGGTGTACTGCTAGCAGAGTGGCCGCAAGTACTGGGCTGTGACACACCTAATTCTACACCTTCATTCCTCTCAGTGCAGGTTTCAGAGAGGACTGAAGGTATAGTGGGGTTGGAGATCCCAGCTGATGCGGTGCAAGGAGAGGTCCGCTTTGTTCTTTGGTGTGGGTCTTTAAGGTAGGCTTGCCAACGAGCTGCATGGCAGGTCAACATATGTCTGATCAAGCATGTGGTGCCCAAGCGGCTGATGTTTTGGCCACGCGATATACGCTTGAGACATATGTTGCAAACAGCAGCTGTGCGATCTGATGCACTCGCCTCAAAAAAGGCCCACACCAAAGAACTTTTTGAATGACGGGCAGAGGCAGCGCCCTGCACAGGCGGAGCTCTGCGTTGTGATTCCGTCGGTGTGCTGCCCATACGCTGGCCACCCAAGGGCATCCTGCCTCGTTGGAGATGTGCCTCCTCCTCATCCTCTCTCCTATTAGGCACCCACGTGGAGTCAGTGACCTCATCATCCCCTCCCTCCTCATCACTGGAGCCAATCTGGCAGTATGCTGCAGCTGCTGGAGCATGACTGCCAGATTGGTGTCCTTCTTGAGCATCCCCTCTCTCTGCTCTCACGCTACTGCCTTCCTCTATCTGGGTATCATAATCAGATCCTTCGAAACGCTGGGCATCCTCCTGGAGCATGTACCCAACACTGCTCAAACAGTTCGGGGGACTCCTCAGGAGGACATGGTGGGTCTAGGGAAGGATTGACTAATGAAGATAATGATACCAGAGAAGAGGACGCTTTGGCAGCTGCTTTGCCAGTACCCTGAGCCTGGGTGAGAGAGGATGAGGAGGATGAGGTGGGCTTGGTCATCCACTCTACCAAGTCTTCGGCATGATGTGGCTCAACATGTCCAGCTGCCGAAAAGGACACGTGTGTCCCATGGTAATGTGCTGATGACAATGCACCGCGTCCACGACCATCACTGTTGCCCCCTGACACAGAGCCTGCTTGTCCTCTTTTTTTGCCTCCTGACTGTCTGCCTCTCCTTGTTTGCCTTCCAGACATTCTAATGGCCTGCAGGGAGATGGGAAAACCAGCAATAAGAGCTAGCTTCAGGTGTATACTGTGCAGGAGGCTTGGCAACAATGACACTGACACTGTCCCCTGCCTATCCTTCTCTGTCCCTAAACTCAAGGATTTCAAATATGGTTCAGCAAGATTGGTTTAGAACAGAATAGCACACTGTCAGTTTCACTCACTGTCCTTCTCTGTCCCTACAAACAAGATTTAGCACAGAATAGCACACTGATAGTTTCCACGAGTGTCCTTCTCTGTCCCTAAACTCAAGGATTTCAAATATGGTTCAGCAAGATTGGTTTAGAACAGAATAGCTCACTGACACTTTCCCTCACTGTACCTCTCTGTCCCTACAAACAAGGTTTAGCACAGAATAACACACTGACACTCTCCCTACCTATCCTTATTTGTCCCTAAACACAAGGAATCCAGGATTAGTAAAGGAAAAAAAATGACACTGTCCCTGCCTATGCTTCTCTTTCCCTGCTCCGGAACACACTACACAAGGCCGCCTCGCTGGCGGCCTTTTATAGTGTGGGGCGTGTACTAAACCCCCTCAGCAATAATTGGCCACAGGCATCCTGCCTGTGGCCAATCATTGCTCTCCTCGCTGCCGGCGCTGTGATTGGCCAAGCATGCGGGGTCACAGTGCATGCTTGGCCAATCACAGCGCCTGGATGACACTGCGATGGCGTAGTGCATTGTGGGCCGTTCGCGTCACTCGAATTTGGCGCGAACGGCCCAAATCGTTCGATCTTCATCGAACAGCCGATGTTCGAGTCGAACGTATGTTCGACTCGAACACGAAGCTCATCCCTAATGGCCATGTAAAAGCAAGTGACCACCTGCAACATAGTTTGTGACAAGTGTGTAATATCAGCTAATGTTGTCACCTTGTCTAATGTCTACACAGGAAGGGGGGTTGTCACCAGGCCACAAGAAAGAAAAAAATAAACCAATCTTTTTTTGTGTCCTATTTATGGAGTTGGTTACACTGACAGAACTTGTGCACGTGGCCGGTTAGGACTGCACACCACCCAGATCCACGTATTTCTGCAGTGTGTATTGTCGGGTGTTTCCAATCATTGGCAGACAGGAAGTCTGTACAAATCAATGACAGGCTGATACTGTCCACAGCGATTCATGTGTAATCGCACACAGATCGATTACCCGCAAGTTGGGAGGGGGAATGTGCACCCCTGGACCTGTAATCTGTGTATTGTAAATGCACTAGTTTGAGTGGTGTATGGCCCTAATCCTGTGTGCATGGGCCCATGTGTCAGTTTTAAAGAGGTCAGGTTAGAAAGAACCATTACTGCATTAAAGCCCCTTTCACATGGCCACCCCTTCACTCCATCTCCATAGAGTCATATCAGAACAGATACAGATGACAATATGTGGCATTCATATCCATTCCAATTTCTCCTCCACCTTGGGATGAGGAAAAAAGTTCCCATAGAATCCCTACTGGCAGCTGGATGTCAGTGGACATAACTGACCTGACTGGATGTGAGCAGATATTTTGAAGGCAAACTTATTGCATTCCAGTCAGACAAACCTGGATGTGGGCAGATATAAGTGGACACACATATGCTTACATCCGACTGCCCATAGGGGTACACTACATTCCATTTTTGACCTGTGCAATCATGGGTCAAATGCAGATGGCTGGATACCCCTGTCAGAGGTTTCCAAGGTGGTGTTGAATTTTTGATGGAAAGGAAGCAATGCTTGTGCTGCATATACAGGTCCTTCTCAAAAAATTAGCATATTGTGATAAAGTTCATTATTTTCTGTAATGTACTGATAAACATTAGACTTTCATATATTTTAGATTCATTACACACAACTGAAGTAGTTCAAGCCTTTTCTTGTTTTAATATTGATGATTTTGGCATACAGCTCATGAAAAACCCAAAAATCCTATCTCAAAAAATTAGCATATTTCATCCGACCAATAAAAGAAAAGTGTTTTTAATACAAAAAAAGTCAACCTTCAAATAATTATGTTCAGTTATGCACTCAATACTTGGTCGGGAATCCTTTTGCAGAAATGACTGCTTTAATGCGGCGTGGCATGGAGGCAACCAGCCTGTGGCACTGCTGAGGTGTTATGGAGGCCCAGGATGCTTCGATAGCGGCCTTAAGCTCATCCAGAGTGTTGGGTCTTGCGTCTCAACTTTCTCTTCTCAATATCCCACAGATTCTCTATGGGGTTCAGGTCAGGAGAGTTGGCAGGCCAATTGAGCACAGTAATACCATGGTCAGTAAACCATTTACCAGTGGTTTTGGCACTGTGAGCAGGTGCCAGGTCGTGCTGAAAAATGAAATCTTCATCTCCATAAAGCTTTTCAGCAGATGGAAGCATGAAGTGCTCCAAAATCTCCTGATAGCTAGCTGCATTGACCCTGCCCTTGATAAAACACAGTGGACCAACACCAGCAGCTGACATGGCACCCCAGACCATCACTGACTGTGGGTACTTGACACTGGACTTCAGGCATTTTGGCATTTCCCTCTCCCCAGTCTTCCTCCAGACTCTGGCACCTTGATTTCCGAATGACATGCAAAATTTGCTTTCATCCGAAAAAAGTACTTTGGACCACTGAGCAACAGTCCAGTGCTGCTTCTCTGTAGCCCAGGTCAGGCGCTTCTGTCGCTGTTTCTGGTTCAAAAGTGGCTTGACCTGGGGAATGCGGCACCTGTAGCCCATTTCCTGCACACGCCTGTTCACGGTGGCTCTGGATGTTTCTACTCCAGACTCAGTCCACTGCTTCCGCAGGTCCTCCAAGGTCTGGAATCGGTCCTTCTCCACAATCTTCTTCAGGGTCCGGTCACCTCTTCTCGTTGTGCAGCGTTTTCTGCCACACTTTTTCCTTCCCACGGACTTCCCACTGAGGTGCCTTGATACAGCACTCTGGGAACAGCCTATTCGTTCAGAAATTTCTTTCTGTGTCTTACCCTCTTGCTTGAGGGTGTCAATGATGGCCTTCTGGACAGCAGTCAGGTCGGCAGTCTTACCCATGATTGCGGTTTTGAGTAATGAACCAGGCTGGGAGTTTTTAAAAGCCTCAGGAATCTTTTGCAGGTGTTTAGAGTTAATTAGTTGATTCAGATGATTAGGTTAATAGCTGGTTTAGAGAACCTTTTCATTATATGCTAATTTTTTGAGATAGGATTTTTGGGTTTTCATGAGCTGTATGCCAAAATCATCAATATTAAAACAAGAAAAGGCTTGAACTACTTCAGTTGTATGTAATGAATCTAAAATATATGAAAGTCTAATGTTTATCAGTACATTACAGAAAATAATGAACTTTATCACAATATGCAAATTTTTTGAGAAGGACCTGTATCTATTGGCCTGTTCAAGGAGAAGAATCAGGTGGATCCTGGTGACCCCTGACTTAGTTATTGTCAGCTGCTGCATGCGCTGTGGTCACCCTAAAGCAATTACTGCACTATTTGATGCTACAGATCTAAATGCACGTCCAACCGGAACTTCTTTTTTTGTTCTTGAAATGAAAGTATAACTAAAGGCAATTTTTTTTTTTAAATTTTTTTTTTTCTAGTCTTGGATAGCGTGCAGAGGTTTCATTGAAAGTAAAAGCAAATTCCACATTTTGGGTTGTCCCCGGAAAAGTAATAGAGGGGAAATCTTCCAATGGGGACACTAGTTCTGAGTGAGAACTTGTATAGCGCTGCAAATGCGAACTAAATCGCCTTAAGACGCTTTGCGTCTAGAGTGGTCCTGAACCTTTCAGAAGAGGTGTGTCTTAAGTTTTTTCCTAAAGGCGCAATGGTTTTCTTCCATGCGGATGATTGTTGGTAGTGCGTTCCACATCTGTGGTCCTTGAACTGCAAACCTTCGTTCTCCTTTAGATTTGTAGCGGGTCTTGGGGATGCAGAGCAGGTTTTGGTTCGTCGACCGAAGGGTCCGACCAGGGTTGTAGTGTATTTATTTTCTCGCATAGGTATTGTGGGGCTTTTCCTTGTGTGCATTTGTGGGTGAGACAGAGGGTCTTGAATGTGACTCGATCCTTTACGGTTAGCCAATGAAGGGACCTCAGGGACGAGGTGATAGATTCCCAGGGTTTTTTTTCCTGTCATCTGTTAGTTCTGATGACCTTGGGGGGGCAATGAATTCTCTTAATTTGCATTGATTCCCTCTCTCTTCCTGTTTGGCTATGGGACAGGAAGTGAAGGAAAGTCTCCACAATGAGACACAGGCTTTACCCTCCCCTCCTCTATCCAAATGGGGGGGGGGGGAGTTTTGTCTATAGTTCTACTTTAAGTGTGAAGGGCTGGAAACACTGACAGTTTTTACTGCTGTCTGTGGCTTTATTAGAAAAATTATAGGTACTCAACCTGTGGCCTGTCAGTTGTTGTGGAACTACAAGTCCCAGCATGCCCCAGCCTTTGGGAGTCATGCTTGTAATTGTCAGCCTCGCAATGCCTCATTGGATTAAGTTCTACAACAGCTGGAGGGACACAGGTTGGGCACCCATGAAACCAGACAGGAAGTGAGTAAAAATTTCAACTAAACGCAGACAAAGATAAAAAATGCATTTTTAATAGTGTTGAGGAAAACTAGAGCCTTTGTCGGCCTTTTATGTCGGTCTGTAGTTACTGATGAAGATTTTCACTCCCTCACTCTGGTAAAACCATTGTCTTCATGGCAGGAAGGTAGAGGAAATCTCTAATGCAGCTCCAGATAGCAGTATTAATCCAATAGAGGTTCTAATTCTTCTACTATACCCATAGCTAAAAAGACGTCTATCCTGGACATACATTTCATATCTAAATCTGAAAACAAGCCTGCTGCAGCTAGATGTGGCTGCCGACTCTTTTCAGTATAAGTCAGAGGTGACCACACACGTCCGGACAGCCGATTGCCTGCAGTAATCCCTGCCAGATGTACTTTATGTGAATCCAGCAGCGATCACCACAGGTAAACGCTGGCTGTGCGGAGACGCAAATGGCTGCAGCCACTCAGAGCCACAGCAGCAATTATAAGATTATTGCTATCGCAATTTACACCGGCCTAAATCGCTGGTGTGAATGTAGCCTGACCCAAGCTGTTGCATTTGCTACAGTGTAAACTAACCTTTGTAATCTGGGTGGATTTCCTAGAGAATCAATGTTATGTAGCGGACCCCCACTCTCTCTCCTTATGGCTTCTCCGCCTCTGGTCTAGGGGTATCTCGGAGGAGAGAGAGGGGCGGGGCACTACGCCAAGCTTTCACCACAGATGTAGTGGGTGTATGCAAAGTTCTGTTACCTTTCAGGTCGGTGTCTTGCAGTAAGCGCTCCTTCTCTGGAACAGTGTCTCTATTAAAAGAGCCCCACACCACTAAAGTCCAACACTCCTTTATTTCTTCAGCATAGAATGTCACACAATCAGTTGGACTTCCTTTAAACGAACGGGATGTGGATACAAGTAAGCCCAGGCACAGTGAACTCTCCTCTCCTATTCCTGTAGTGAGTCGAATAGGCATGGCGCACGGTCTCTGCCACCGACCGTGAAGTGGTAGCTGCCACCTACCGGGTGAACTGTTGCAGCCCCTGCCACAGGCCTGTAGGTAACGGTCCTTGCTTGCGACCTTTAAGAAGAATGTCTCCGCCAGACCTTTCCTCAATAGAACCACCTTCCATGTGTATCAGCCCCTGTTTGAGAGGGCATCCCTCCAGATGGTCTCCGGAGGCCCTCACCCGTCACTGGCAGTCTGCTGCACCAGGTCTTCAGAGAGGCCACCCTCCAGTCCATTGCGTCTTAGATTCGGGTATCCATCCCCCGGATACCCTAGGACAATCCCCCCAGGCGGAACCCAGTGGAAGAAGCTGGGCCCCAGGCTAGGACAAGTACCTCACCCCAGACCGAAGGTGTCTGGGATGGCTCCCGAACTCCCGGTGTCCAGGCCTAGGCCACCTGGACACCCCCCACGGACAGCAGCCCTCAGGCTAAAGGTGCCTGGGATGCGAAGAACCCCATGACCAAGATGGCCGGCCCCTTTATACCCTCTCCCGGCAAGCACGGCGGGCTCCCCACCCCACCATACCGCTGCCGATGGAGGACAAAAAGGAGGTACGGCACACAGCAATGATTCAACCCCAACCCAGGGCGACAGCGCCACCCACTGGGCTGCGGGGAATTACACATCACAAATGTCACCTCCAAGTTCAAATTTACACCCGGGAAAGTACATACCCGCTACAGTTATATACTACTTGCAGCTTCTAAGCCCCTGGAATCTAACCAGCAGCCAGGGGCCCACATGTTGCCCCTTGGCACTTACTGCGTGGCCCTCAGGGCCCTTACAGAGAGTGATCTGTTTTATTGCTCACTAACAGTAGTACCATGTGATCCAGTGCAGGCCAATGCACTGCATTTGTGCCCTGTGTTTGGGATGTCATTAGGTTAACATTGACATCCAATAGAGACCACAACTGCAGTATGTTTTGAACTTGGTGCAGCAAACACACTTGGAACGCAGGTGATGTGAACAGGCCCTTAAGCCAGTGAAAGAAAAATATTCTACAGACTGTTCTTTCACACTATACAGTACTTGCTTTTTTACTGTGCTTTTCATTTAGTTTTTTCTCTGACACAAGTCATGCATATTTACACACTTTAGAATTTGGATGGGATTATTGGCCACTGACTAATGCTTGTTATTACCTGTCACCAACGACACAAATTGCATTGTTGATGTGCTGCCTTTTGAGTTCTATAGACCTCCCAATGTGCTAAAATATATATGTGTGTGTGTGTGTGTGTGTGTGTGTGTGTGTGTGTGTGTGTGTGTGTGTGTGTGTGTGTGTGTGTATATATATATATATATATATATATATATATATATATATATATAAAGGGTTGTCCCGATACCACTTTTTTAAGACCGAGTACAAGTACCGATACTTTTTTTCAAGTACTCGCCGATACCGAATACCGATACTTTTTTTTAATCTCATGTGTCAGTATTTTTTTTTTTTTTTTTTTACTATTTATTTATTTTTTTTTTTTTTTTTACAATGCTTTATTTTTTTAAGGGGGGGGGGGGGGGTGGACAGTGTCAGTGTGTGTGTGTGTTTTCTTTTCTTTTTTTTACAATTCATTTTTATTTTATTCTTTTTTTTTTTTATCAGCCCTGTTGTGGGGGGCTTTGGTGAGATATCAGGGGTCTTAACAGACCTCTGACATCTCCCCTTTGAGACAGGGAAAGGGACTAGGGACACATATTCCCCAGTCCCTTTCTCAGCAGCCTCTGCTGCGCTGAAAATGAATGGAGAGAAGACAGCGGCTCCTCTCCATTCATAAACTGAAACATTGTAAACACAGTTTACGATGTTTCAGTTATGTGAATGGACAGAGTCAGTGATGACTCGGTACATTCAGACAAGTAAGGAGCCGGATTTATCGGCTCCTACCTCCGCTCTCCATCCTGAGATACCAAGGGGGTGGAGGAGCAGCACGGAGGGGGACGGTGGCATGGAGGTGAAGGGGGAACAGCGGCATGGAAGTGAAGGGGGAACAGGTAGCATTTGAGCAGCAGACAGGCAAGGCAATTGGATCAGATTAATTTTACTTACCCGCCTGAAGACCCGCTCTGCTCTCCACTCTGGTCTCTGCCACGCTCTCCGTCACGCTCTCCGCCCTGCTCTCCGTCCCGCGCCGCACACTCTCCGCCCCCCGCCGCACACTCTCCGCCCCGGTCTCCGCCCTGCTCTCCACCCCCCGCTCTGAGAAAAAAAAAAAAAAGTATCGGACTGGGCATCGGGAGCATTTGCGCGAGTACAAGTACTCGCGCAAATGCTTGGTATCGGGACAACCCTAATATATAAATATAAATAAAAAAAAATAAATATATATATATATATATATATATATATATATATATATATATATATATATATATATAAAAAATTATGTATGTATGTAGCGGGTATTTGAATTTAGGGGAAGCATCTGGGTGGTAGTGTAACCCAGATGCACTGATTGCTATGGAATCTGAGACCCTTTTATGGTGGTGTTTGTTGCCGGAGGTGAACTCACACCACAAGACTGTGCCTTTTTGTCCTCCCCTGGAGCTGGTACAGCAGGGCGGGGAACCCGCTGTGACGCAAAGGGAGAGGGGATAAAAGGGGCAGACGCCCTTACCACGGGGTTCAGAGTCGGGAGGACGCGGCTGCACCCAGGCACCTTCAGCTTGGGTGCTGGTGTTCCGGGCCCAGGTGCCTTTGACTTGAGCGGAGATGGAGTCCATCTCAGGCACCTTTAGCCTGGGGTGAGGTACTATGGCGGAATGCCTGGGGCTCGGTACCTTCGACTGAGTTCCGCGAGGGTGGAGGAATCCGAGGGGGCCCTAACTCCTTGGGTGCCCGTGTCTGAGTTTGAGGTCTGGTGAGCAGAACTTCTTCTCTGGAGAGTCCGGCGTGACAGAGAGGCCTCCAGTATCTCCCTTGGACGGATATCCTTCCCCTGACAGGGGCCGTGCTAGCGAAGGTAATTCACGTTCTACTTCACATAGTCAGTGGCAGTGACTATTCACCACTGGTGATACCACAGTGGTTGTCAAAAGAAGGGAAAGGATTGTGCCTCGACCTATTCCCATTTACTACTAAGTTGTTGCAAAAGAATCCAACTTAAAGTGGTTGTAAACCCTTTTGTCGTGTTTTTTTTTTTTCTAACCTGCAAGACAAAGCTATAATGAGCTAGTATGACTAGCATACTAGCTCATTATGTACCACTTACCTTCGATCGGGGCCCCCGAAGTCGTCCGTGTCCCTCCTCTAGCCGCATCCATCGCTGCGGCGATAGCCGGAATGTTACTTCCGGGTATCGCCGCTGCAGCCAATCACAGCGCCGCTCCGGCGCTGTGATGGGCCGGAGCGGCGAAGACGTGACTCTGCGCATGCGCGCGTGAGCTGTCAAATTCGGCTACGTCGTCGAATGTTGCGACCTAGCCGAATTTGTGAATGGGGTGACGTCGGCGTCGCCGCATTTACATACAAATATCTCCTTAACCGTGTAGGTTAAGGAGATATTTCATGCACCTACAGGTAAGCCTTAATCTAGGCTTACCTGTAGGTCTTTGTTTAAAAAGTGGGTTTACAACCACTTTAACCGTGCTGTATGTTTATTCGCTGAGAAGAATAAAACTGTGTTGGACCTATTCACTGTGGACCTATTGACTGTTGGACCTATTCACTGGAACTCTGGTTACTAGGAGCAAAGGAGTCAAGGACGAAGGACAGGACTTGACTCTAGGACACCTACACAAAGCCCGATCTTTCTGGCCTTCACCTCTTCACAATGGAGGACATGGGCCGTGGTGTATCTCATACCTCCCCCCCAGCACTAACACCCCTAGACAAAGAAAGACAAGCTGAGAAAGAGAAGGGGAGAGAGGGGTGAGGCCGCTACATATATAAATTTATTTATTTTTTTGCCTACTTTTATGCCCCATACACACGATCATTTTTAAAACTGACGTTTTTCTCGTCATTTTTTTTCTTGTTTCCTCTCAAGCCTGTCTTGCGTACACACCATCATTTTAAAAAATGTTCAAGAAAAGCGCAGTGACGTACACCACGTACGACAGCACTATAAAGGGGAACTTCCGTTTGAATGGCGCCACCCTTCATGTTAGTAAAGTTTATTGAGAGACGATTCGCTCTTTTCAGTCTAGTGCTTTTCAGTCCGTTACAGCATGACGAATGTGCCATCTCCATTACGAACGCTAGTTTTACCAGAACGAGCGCTCCCGTCTCATACTTGATTCTGAGCATGCACATTTTTTTTCACGTCGTTAAAGCATACACACTATCGTTTTTCACGTCGTTAAAAAAAACGACATGAAAAACGACGTGAAAAAAGAGAGCATGTTCGAAATTTTTAATGCCCGTTTTTCACGTCGTTAAAAATGCTCTGGAGCATACACACGATCATTTTTAATGGCCATTTTTTTTAATGGCATTTTTAACGGCATGAAAAATGATCGTGTGTATGGGGCATAAGGCTCCATTTACATCAGTGCGTCTCCAAAGTTGCACAACTTCCAGTGTGACTTTGATCCAGCTTTACACTCAATGGAACGAAGTTGCATCAAAAGTTGCACCAAGTAGTTAAGGCCCCTTTTCAAAATCGCATCGATTTAAACAGGTGCCATTAAAGAGAATGGGGTGCGACTTGTCATGCGAGTTTGAATGGAGCCTAAAACACAATGCAGCCCCGAGTGCAAACAGGCACTTTATTATGGGGAATTTGGACAAAACCATTTCTCTTATCATCCATGGACCGACACGGCGTCTCTTATACTTTACACGTGGGTATATGTCCCTGCTTGCAGGAGAAGACCTAGGCAGAATGTTAAATGTTAAAACATTCCAGAACAAACCAGAGCTGAACAGCCCCGCCCAGGGGGGCGGTCCCTCCGGACATTACCCTCACACCTGCAGCTAGCAGGCCCCAGTTTTTTTCTGCCTAGCAGAAGAAGACGTGGCTCTCTCAGGAGCCAGTCTCCTGGAAGATTTTACTTTTAATTTTTATTCCTTTGGGAATTTTATTATTTTATTTTTGAGACCTTCAATCAACTGTCGGCTGGGCAACAGGTTGGGTACACTAGTATCCTCGTAGTCTTCCCTGTCCGACCATCGAGCGTGCTGATCCTCGCCTTGTGTGCGTGAGACTCAGTTCACGACATACCCCATGGCTCCAGGGGTGGCCGGGTTGCTTTCATGCTCCCGCGGTCCTCTCAAGATCGAACAGTACCTACTGTATCTTTCGCGGTGGACCGGGCCGACAGCTACGCAGTATGACTCTGTGATAGGCCTGTCTGAAACAAGCCAGTGAGTCCCTCTATTGGCACTGGGGGTGTTCTCCAAGGTGCTTGCGGGACGGGTAAGTAGTCTCTCCTGCTGCAAGGTGAGTACATGCTGGCTGTGTTTCTGTGTGTGGGGGGTTCTCCCTGTCTCCCCCCTGTATGCTGCTCTCTGCACCCTGTTGTGCTGTGTGGGGATACTTGGGGGGTCACTCAGCCTTGGGGGGGCCGCTCCATGACTGTTATTTTTATTGGGAAGTCTTCTGGGGGACTGGCTGTGGTGTTTTCTGTGCGCCATTGGCGCAGTGTTTTATTTTTAAAAAATGCGCCATTGGCGGCCATTTTGGCTGAGGCTTAATACATAGTTAAACTGGTGCCCGGCGGCCATTTTCTTGTAGCCGCGGCACTTGCACTTTCGTTTTCGGCCTCTAGCAGCGCTGCTGTACGGCGCGGAATACACACATCCCCACAGATTCTTCACCTCAGGCTGCACCAGCGCGACTCATACAGCGCTACAGCGCGGCTCATACAGCGGTCCCTAGGGGTGGTGAGTTCTCCAGGTATCCCCTCCTCAGCCCCAGCACGGCCTGTGGGTGGGCTGTATTATTCACTATAATGGTGAATAAGGTCTCAGAGGGTGGCAATATTGGAGTCTGGTTCACCTGCTTTCTTCACATTGTTAGAGACAACTGACAGTGCTTCTGCACCTGCGGTCCTTAGGGACCAGTTGTCGGCATTCCTGGAATCATTAATCTGACCAGGAGAAAGCAGTGTGTGAGCGCAAGGGAGCAAAAAAGCCCCTATCCCCACCTTTTTTCCACAAAAAAAAAAAAGGGGGGGGGTAATGCGCTGATTCAGATATGGGCCTAGCCACTACCGCTCAGGACCCTAGCTCTGAATATATATTTGATGGTTTTGAACAGGACATTCCTTGCAAGGAAAACTCCAGTTCTGTGTCAGTAAATGACAGGGTGCTTGTTTTGTGAACTCATTGATGCAGTGAGGGACACTCGCAAGCTAAATGCTGCGGATGCAGAACCTCAGGTGGACGGTCTCCTCTGGTTCCTTGGGGCCGGGCCTTCTAAAAAGTGTTTTTTTCAATATGTACCTTTCTTTGACCAGCTCATTGATAAGGTCTGGGGAAAAAGCCGCAGAAGTCTTTTATGGTCCCGCGGCGTTTGTCTATCAGATACCCCTTTTAAGGATGCCCTACTAAAAATGTGGGCTTCTCCCCCAGTGGTCGACCCTCCAGTCGCCCGGTTGAACAAGGCCACCATTCTCCCGGTGGAGGGGACTCCTGCATTTAAGGACCCCACTCACAGGAGGTCAGAAGTGGTGAGTAGAGCCATGTTTGCCTTGTTGGGGTCCGCCCTACGGCTTGTGGTAGCGGCGACCCTTGTGTCTCCAACACTTGCGGGATGGGCAACTGTACAGGAGCATGTTCTTCCTCCAGACACTATTGCTCTGGCCCACAAATGGTGCAGGGCCTGGTTTATGTGGCGACACCACGTTTGACGTGGCCCCTTATAACTCAGGGTATTGCGGGTCTGATCTGGTTGAAATGCTGGTCTGCTGACCTAGCTTCTAAAAAGCCTCGGAAGGGTTTACCGTTAAAAGGTGGTAGGTTTTTTCGGTGCTGCGCTGGATGACATCATCAAGGATGTCACGGGAGGTAAAAGCACTGTTCTTCCTCAGGCTGGCAAGGAGGCCGCTATAAGCAGGGTCCTTCCTTTCCAGAAAAAAGGGGATATTTTCGTCAGTCAACGGGGAGGCCCCCCCAGACTGACAGCGGTACGGCTGGTGGACACGAGCGCCCCTGGGTGCGTATGCCGAACAAGCCGGCTCCCTAGCCCGCCTCCGTGTGAAGTCTTGCCCCCTCCCAACTCTGGGGTAGGGGGGACGACTTTGCAGGTCCACGGATCAATGGACCTCCCGGATCTCCTACTGGTGGGTGTGCAAGGTGATCCCCTCAGGTTACAGGATAGGTTCCGTTCCTAATACCAGACAGATTCTTCCCTCGAATCTTCCTCTCCTTCCTGCCCGTCGGGTGGCCCTATGGGGCCTATTCAGGTTTGAGGTCCGGAGTGATTGTGCCGGTTCCGTCACAGGAGAGGTTTCAGGGATTCTACTGGCCTATCTTGGACCTCCAGGTCCTGAATGCCTTCGTGAAGGTGCAAAAGTTCCGCATGGAATCCATTCGCACGGTGGTCAGTGCACTCCGTCAAGGGGATTTTCTGGTGAACTTGGAATTCAAGGACGCCTACTTGTATGTTCCGATCTGCGCTTGCGATCGACGAAGTCCACTATCAATTTGTGGCTCTTCCTTTCGGCCTAGCCCTGGCGCCGAGGGTGTTCACTAAGGTGCTTGTGCCGGTTCTAGCTTGCTGAGACAGCAAGGCATTGCTGTCGTGGGCTATCTGGACGATCTTCTTCTCAGAGCAGGAAATGGCTCAGTATTAGAAGACAGTGTGACTATCGTCAGTCAGACCCTCAGGGACTTCGGGTGGCTCCTAAACATTCAGGAGTCAGTCCGGGTCCCGACTCGAGATTTGGAGTATCTCGGTCTGATTCTGGACTCCTTGGAGGCAAAAGGTATTCCTACCTCCGGGGAAGCTACCGACACTTCAGTCTGCAGTACGGATGCTGACATCCCAAAAAATGGTCGTCAATCCGTTTTTGCATGGGAATCCTGGGACTCATGGTGACCTCTTTCGAGGCCATTCCGTATGCCCAATCACACACCAGGGCATTGCAGAAGGAGATCTTGTTCCCTTGGGACAAATCCCCGTTGTCTTTGGATTTTCCGATCCAGGTGAGCCACCTGGTCAGGGCGTCCCTGACATGGAGTTTGGGTCCCCGGCTCTTCGGTCCGGGAAGTCGTTCCTCCCCGTCCAATGGACGGTGTTCACTACAGACGCCAGCCTGAAGGGCTGGGGTGTAATCTGGGGAGTCCAGTTGGCCCAAGGGCTTGGACTCCGGACGAAGCCTGTTTGCCGATTAATGTTCTGGAAATACGGGCCATCAGACTGCCTCTCCTCGTGGTCTGAGAGATTGCAGGATCGTTCCATTAGGATCCTGTCGGACAAGTCACGGTGGTGGCGTATGTCGACCACCTTGAAGCTCAGCTGAGGCTTCCGAGGTCCCCCGTACCCTGAAGTGGACTAAAGGAAGCGGGCCGGTTCTGTCAGCCGTTTACATTCCGGGCATAGAACTGGCGGACTATTGAGTTGCCAGACGTTGGACCGGGGAGAGTGGTCCTTGCACCCAGAGGTATTTCAACTCCTTTGCCACACAAACGGTGGGGCACGCCGGAGGTGGACCCAATGGCTTCTCGACTCAATTGTAAGTTGTCGATTTGTGGCCAGATCCAGGGATCCTTGGGCGGGGCATCAGAGGCGTCAGTGGCCCATGGGGTCATGATCACCTGATACACGTTTATCCTCCGCTGCAGTTGCTTCCTCGCCTGCTGCGCAGGGTGGCGACCGAGGGAATTCCGGTGATCCTCTTTTCTCCGGATCGACCTCGGCTTCACTGGTGCGCCGATCTGGTACGTCTCGTCGAGGCCGTTCCCTGATGGTTGCCAATAGGGAGGACTTTCTGTCTCAAAGTCATATATTTCATCCTGCCTTTACAGTCTCGGGCCTTAACGGCATGGCTGTTATAAGCCAGGTGTTGAGAGACCGAGGCTCTCGGACTTGGTCATTTCGTCCATATGAAGGACACGGAAGTCTTCCTCCAGAACTATCTCTGTACCTGGAATAGCTTACATCGCCATGTGCGAAGAGCTGGACTGACATCCTCGGACGTATTCCGTCCTTAGAATCCTGCATTTCCTACAGCATGGCGTGGCCCAAAGGCTCGCTTTGAGTATCATTTAGGGTCAGTTTCGGCCTTGGCCGTCTTCTTTCGGTGACCACTAGCGGGTCATTCCTTGGTTGGCACCCTTGTACAGGGGGTTCGCCATGGGCTCCCTCCTGTCGTGTCTCCTTTCCCCCCGTGGGATCGGAATTGGTACTCTCGGTTCTCCAGGAACCTCCTTTTGAGACTATCAGGGATATTCCCCTCTTCGCTTTGTCTCAGTGGGTGGCTCTTTTTAGTGGCAATCACTTCTGTTAGACGAGTATCTGAATTGGCGACCTTGTACTGCAAGTCGCCATATTTAGTCATCCATAAGGATAAGGCGGTGTTGCATCCGCGACTTTCTCTTTTGTCAAGGGTGATCTTGACCTTTCACCTAAAATGAGGACATTGTCCTCCCGTTCTAGTGTCCTCGCCCGTCGCATCCCAGAGTGCGCGCGGCACACTTTGAATGTGGTACGTGCCTTGCAGGTGTGCCTGTCTGCTGCTTCTATTCGGAAGTCTACTCTCTGTTTGACTGTCTCTGGTCAGATACAGGGTCAAGCGGCTTCGTCTGCCACCTTTTTTCTAGGTGGATCGGACAAACCGGCTTTCAAGCCTATACTCTCATGGGGCGGGCGCCTCCCTTCCCGGTTACGGCGCATTCCACCAGGGCAATTGGTGCTTCCTGGGTTTTCCGACATCAAGCGTCGGTTGCACAAGTGTGCAAGGCGGCGACCTGGTCGTCTGTTCATACCTTTTCTATGTTTTATAGGGTTGATGAGGCTGCATCTTCGGATGCTTCCTTCGGCCGCAAGGTGTTGCAGGTTGCTGTTTCAAGTGGCAACTCCTCCGTTGGGGAGCTCTGCCTTGTTTTGGAGTGAAGTTTTTTTGGTTTTTCCATTTATACTGCTCCCATCCCTCTTGACACTGCTTTGGGACATCCCACGTGTAAAGTGTAAGAGACGCCGTGTCGGTCCATGGATGATGAGAGAAAATGGGATTTTTGTACTCGCCGTAAAATCCATTTCTCTGACATCCATGGACCGACACGGCACCCACCCTTCCTTTTAGTTTGTGCTGCTTTGTTACGAACTGAGGCCTGCTAGCTGCAGGTGTGAGGGTAATGTCCGGAGGGACCGCCCCCCTGAGCGGGGCTGTTCAGCTCTGGTTTGTTCTGGAATGTTTTAACATTTAACATTCTGCCTAGGTCTTCTGCAAGCAGGGACATATACCCACGTGTAAAGTGTAAGAGACGCCGTGTCGGTCCATGGATGTCAGAGAAATGGATTTTACGGTGAGTACAAAAATCCCATTTTTAGGCCTCAAGCACACTGGGTATAAAAAATGCTGCCTATACAGGCATTTGGCATTTCTTTCAGCCTGTAGAAGAAACCCTGTTTGCCCATGTGTTAATGAATATTTGGGCGTTGACAGGCATATTTGTAGAGGAGCGTTTACAGGCTGACAAAAAATTGAGGGGAGCTATCGGGCAGAAAAAACACAACTCTCCTAAACGCACCATTTAGGCGCATCAAGCATTTTTAAGTGTCCATATTTTCTAATGTTTTTGGGGAAAACGTGCCTAAATGCTCCTAAATAAGTGTACAATATGCTCCCAAAGGGGTGTGTTATATGCTGCTTTTTTCTGCCAGCAGTTCTGGCATTTGTTTTCTGCTGCCTAGTGTGCATGGACCCTTGGCCTGTTGCAACAAATGCGTTAAAACACAGCAGTGTAAATGAGCCCTCAAAATAGTGTTCCTTTGTCTGATGTAACATTAGAATTCCCCCCTCCACCAAACGCAGATCAGATTTGACTTCTGCTTTTGGTAAAGCCCGACAGTAAGGATGAGCTCCGGCATGTTCGCAAACCCCACGTGCAGAGCCCGCCAGGAAGTTGGCACTGCGCTAATCACAGGCAATGAGACATTGTCCTGATGCACGGCTGCAGAGATCGGGAAATGTCTCACTGCTTGTGATTAGCGCAGTGCCAACTTCCTGGCTGGCTCTGCACGTGGGGTTTGCGAACACGCCGGAGCTCATCCTTACCTGACAGTAGTTAGCGGTTTGGCCCCCTGATCTACATATCAGTGGCGCCAGACCATGGATTCCAATGTGGCGGGGTGATTTTTTTTTTTTTTTTTAAGCACCCGATTAGAGCCAGAGGCTCTAATAGGCTTCAAAAAAGGGTCGGCTCTGAGCCCACCCAGTTGTGTGACGATTAGTGTGAGAATAGCAAAAATTCATTCGCTTAAGTTCCTCCTAGCCAATCAGGAGGCAGGTCTGTAAGACCTGTTTCCCAATTGGCCAAAGCATCAGGTGATCCTATTGGATGCCTAGCACTTTGGCAGAAGAGGAGACACATGGCGAGGGAAGCTGAAGCTGATGGAGCGGACACCACAGCCCCGCCACACGAGCAGGTAAGTGCCAGACTGCCCGTGCACGGTGGGGGGGTTCTGTATCATTACCGTGCCGCGGGGGGGTTTTCTTTCTCCGCCACCACTGCCTGACAGTTTAACCAGTTTGCTGGTGGCCTGATGTGCTAAACATTTGGCGTTCTTTGAGGGCCAGATCTGACTGTAATGGGAATTAAAATGTCCCATTGCATAAGAATTAATGGGAGCTATCGTGTAAGGAAGCATACACCTGGCATTGCGGCCGACAAAATCATTCCCAACTGTTTAATATCAAAGCATTCATTAAAGTGGAACTTCATTCTTCACACCCTCAATCAACATTGACTATTCCTTATCATTATGCTGTTAACATTAGTAAATAGATAGGAAGGTATATTATGTTTACTTGTTTTTTTAAACTTTTATTTTTATTTTAATCCGTTTCTTCAGTTGCTTCCTGGTTTTTATGCCTAGGCAAATTGTCATACATAAATCCCAGGCGTCTTCAGGAGGGGCATTCTCAGCTAAGTGCACCCTCCTGCATGTATGCCTGAACTAAGGGCAGATGGATTCCAGGAAGTAAATCCTATCATCTACCCTTACTCAAGATGGCCACGGCCAGAAATGTTGGAGTGTTTTTCAAAAAGATTTTTTTAGCAGAACAAAGCATAGAGATCTGGATGGGAGAATTTGCTTTTGAATATTAAAAATGATTATAAATGTATATGAATACAGTGTAGATCTGCTTTAAACCAACCTTGAAATGTAGAGATGACCGAAACATTGGAGAATTGTTTGCAGAGAACATCAGACAGTCTTTCTCTGGGGATTATCTCCCTGTGTATGGTCACGTTTTGTTTTTGTATACTGCTTGCTTTGTGCACTGCATTGCTGTGTTTTATTCTGCCAATCTATTTAAAGCGGAGCTCCGCCAAAAATAAAATATTAAAAGCCAGCAGCTACAGCAGCTGCTGACTTTTAATATTAGGACACTTACCTGTCCTGGAGTCCAGCGACGTCCGCAGCAGAGGACGAGCAATCGCTCGTCACTCTGCTGCCCCCACCGCCATCCTCGGTGAGGGAACCAGGAAGTGAAGCCTTGCGGCTTCACTGCCCGGTTCCCTACGGCGCATGCGTGAGTCACGCTGCGCCGTTCTGAATGGTCCCGTGTGTTCTGGGAGCCGAGTGTCTGCCAGAACACAACGGGTATTCTTGCAGAAGTGACGTATTTCCCGCAGAGAGGACTCCCGGAAGTGGGTGCAAATACCTGTCTTTGTCTTTGTCTTTTTCTTTTTCTTTTTCTTTTTCTTTTTCTTCTTTTTCTTTTCTTTTTCTTCTTTTTTAATGGGCTGGCAAATATCTTATCCTGTGAAAGAAACCTGTTACTTCATTATCTGTTGCTCTGCACTATGTCATGGGACAATCCATTCAGCTGCTGTTGCCCATTAAGGACTTTCTTTACTGAAATATTTAAGGAATGTCAGGAAGTGAAAGCCATTGATGGTTACCTTAACATTCAAGAAGGCTAAATACCTTTGTGTCCAGTCTTGTTGCAGTTTGTTTTTAACCTATTGAAGAAATCCCAGCCTAGGCTGGTAGTTCTGGACCCTGTCCTCAAGTACCCCCAACAGGCCATGTTTTGGGAATTTCTCTTAGATAAAATAGCTGTCCAAAATACCAAGCCGTTGACTGATTTAGAGCACCTGTGCAAGATAAAGGAAAACCTGCAAACATGGCCTGTTGGGGTACTTGAGGACAGGGTTGAGAACCACTGGTCTAGGCTACATGCACACCTCTTGCATTTTATTGTGCTGCATTAAAGCTGAAATCCAATCATTATTTAAATGCTGCTTTTCAGTTGCTGCCCTCTTGCACAGCAAAGGTTAACAGTTTGTTTAGTCTGGGGATAAGGCTAGTTTTAATGTTGGATAAAAAAAAATTATGGGAAGGTTCCCCCAATGGCTATAATGTTAGATTTCCTTTGTTCAGCACTGTGGGCTTGAAGAGAAATCTGTAATTTTCCTCCTCTGCACTAAACAATGGTGAAATCTCTCGGGGATTAGCTGAAATGTGATGGGTAGCTTAAGAATCAAGAATAAATACTTTCCTTACTCCTCACCCCCACAGGCTTTCCTCCCTGCTATGCAACCAGTCATTCCTCAGTCATGGTCTCTCTGACATCAATGAGTACAATGCAGGACCAGTACTCCTACATTGTATACTGATTACCCACCCACAGAGAAGATTAGAAGTGTGCTGGCTATTGGAGGAACAAGGAAAAAAGTGTTCTTATTCCTCTAACCACATATGAGGTTAACCCATGCTACACAAGGAGGTAGCACCTGAATAACAGAGTATGAATGCTGATTGTAGATCAGCTGTAGAGTTGATGAAAACCTTAATTTGCCAAAGCACTGTGTATTATAAACCACTAAGGAGTTGCTTTTTAAAATATATTTTTTTCAATTTTGTTGCATCTCAGTGCTGCTGATTTCCTGATGGCTATTTGCAGTCACTACCTGTCAATATGCATGCACCCCAGGAATGGGGTACTTGATGGTGACATTGGACTATTCCTGCATAATGTGTGTTGAAACCACCACTTGTAATTTCTGTTGGAAGTGCATGTGACAGGGTGACAACGTAGAACCACAAGTTGACCCTCTATATAAAGAAGTTCCTGAACGTGGGTCACCAGCAGATTTAAAATGTTTAAAATGACTTTTGAAATTTAATTTTTATGTTCGGGGTATAGGAAATGTTATTGATCGTGTTTTACATATACACTGCAGAGGTATAAATGTAGCCTATTAAAGCGGCACAATCTGGATGGTTTTTGTAATGTTTGTGACAACCCTGACAATGTATTTAAAAAAAATAGCAGCAGCGGGTCTGTGCTTTCTCTTGGTGTCATGTAACATGGTTGGAGCCGTTGGGGAGGAGGAGATAGATGCCTTTAGGGAAGGCTGATGAGGAATGTTGCCACACCTTGTGTCTGAGTCTGTGGAAGAGCAGATTATTTATGACCAGCTCTTGTGTGCTTTCTGTTTGACAAAGGGGGCTTCTTCTTCACATAATTCTGGTTTTATTTCTCGTATGACCTTGGCAGATCTTTGTGCTGCATGGATACACATGCTTGCTTCTGTTACCCGGGAGATTGTTTTTTGTTACTTTTGTAGGAATTGAAAATGACATAATCCAGGATGGAATTCCCCTTTAAATTATCAGACTCCTGGGGCTTTTCCTTCTATTCATAAACTAGCTAAAAAACAAATGACTAAAGCTACACAAACCAACATCTATTGTACAATTTTCAACATGGATGTTGTTAAAATAGATCTAAACCCTAACTAGATGACCGTAATGTGTAGCATAAACACATACCATCATGTTTTCTATGAAATGCAGTTTATACTAGTGTTTGTTTGTTGTTGTTGCAATTCAGGCTCTGTTCACACCAATGCTGGTGCGGCTGTGCACATGCGCTTAGGGCAGCTCATTAATTTCAGTGGACTGTCCTACGTGTCGACAATCGCACAAAAGAAGCGGTACATTTGGGGTGCTATTAAGAGTGAATCGCACCACACCTGCCAGTTTATAATGCATTTTCACGCTCTACAAGAATGCATGCAATATTACACACGTTCCCACATAACAAAAGTGGAAACAGGGCCTGATTACTGCTGATCTCGTCCAGCCATATTTTTAGTCATGTCCTATCTACTTAAACTTGATCCAGAATTGGCCCAGGAACCTTGTTGGTAACAAAGATGGACCGTGGTTGCAAAAGTGCATGACCGCACAGCTGCTTGTAGTTGTAGCACTACCCCCGTAGGAGCTGCTGGTTTAAAGTTTTGGGCCTACCGTTACCTTTTTCTGTTCACCGCACTCGTGTCAGGGATCCCTCTTGAAGAGCCTTTATGAATGTTCACACCAACAACTTTTCTTCAAGAGCTTTATTTTACCAGTTCCAACAGAGTGGTAGAGGGATAGGGGAGGTTCAGGTACTTTACTTTGCGGATCACGGGCACAATCTTAGATCCAGCGGACAAAACAGTTCCACGCTGGATTCAGCAACCACCGGATAGGCCTACTCTCACTGGCCTAGCAACCGGTGCGAAGCTCGTTCAAAGTCTCTGCCACAGACTTGATGAGTGCCATTGCGTCGTTCCACAACCTTCCGCCACAAGATCGTGTAACCACACTGACACTTTGCAAAAGTTCCTTCAAAAATGCACAGCTCACGGTGCCAGAATCTTTCAGCCATCCGGCAGCACCGTGAGACAAACTGGCCAGGATGCGTCCTTCAATCGAGTCCCCAATTGTTCCGCTTCTTCCCGCAGGCAAGAGCGCGTAGGACCATCCCTGGACTAGTAGGCCCCAGCAACTCCTGGGCCTACTTCTCAGTTGCAGAGCCTCGGGCCAGCAGGCACTGAGGCCGAAAATGTCTCGCACATCCCTGAGGCCAGGAGGACCCTCAGGTCAGGATCCGGCAACGAACCCCGATAGAGCGGTCTCTGTCTCAAGTACCCCCTCCCAGAATGCACAGCGGGTTGACCACGCCCCCTGAGCCACTTCTGGGAAAGGAATACTCAAACACCTAGCCTGCTGCATTTCCAACCCTGACCCGTGGTGACAGTGACACCTACTGTCAGGTGGAAAACGCGCAGCCCTGCTAGACTGAAACAGAGCCGAAAATTTTGCATAATTCTTTCTGAGCTGAACTACAGCTCAGATAACTAAATTTAACACATAGCGCCTACCCAACAGGAGCAGGGCGCTACACAGTCTCTAACAGGGGCATGTGTGGCAGGGTGACAACACAGGATATCAGTTAGGAAACAGTTGTCACCCCAGAACAGGAAGTCTCTAAATGAGGACAAGCCCAGTAGGCTCCCCAGGTTTAAAGCTGTAGATCTGAGAACAACCTTTAAAATGACATGAATGTGTTCACTTTCACATGAGTTTAGTGGTTGCCCTCCTGTGATCAATTGGCAAAGTATTGGCAAAATTAGTTTGGCCATATGTCTCTAATGTTTACAGGGCTGCATTAATTCTGTGTCTTTTATACTGTATATGCCTATTATTCAACTTTAGGGTTTGTAGCTAAGGGAGAGTTCTATCTTTCAAACATACTGATATCATTTTTGTATGGTGAATTAGTGGCTATCCATCCCTTCCCTGCCAGGAGATTGTATTCTGAAAGTAGAACCTGCTTCTATCAAAATACACTGATCAGTGGTTGCAGCTAAAAAAAAAATTCTCCAACATGTCCCTTCAACAGAAGTCGATCAAATTGCAGAATTTGGATCCGTTTATGTGCAGCGTAAAGTTGAAATAACTTGTCTCCCTGTACTTGTTGTGGTCAGTGATTTACTAAGACCCCGTTCACACAGGGGCGACTCATCAGGCAACTTAGCCGCCTGACAAGTCGTGCTCCGTTCTGTACAATGGAACTGTTCTAATAGGAGCGACTCAAGTCGCTCCGACTTAGAAAAAGGTTCCTGTACGACTTTGGGACGACTTTAGGGCGACTTCCATTGACTTAAATACAGAAGTCATTTTGCAAGTTGCCTCTGAAGTCGTGTCCAGATCGCCTTGCTGAGTCGCGCGGCAAGTCGTGCCGCTCCTGTGTGAACCGGCACTAAGTCAATATTGATCTGCTAAAACAATCTCCAAGACCAGCTCTGCACATTTGAGCGAACCAATACTATCAAACTCTGGAAACATTTTAGTCAAAGCATTGGCATGTCAGCAAGGCTGGTACCATTTTATAAGCATTATACCCTACATAAAGTTTAATTTTTTATTTTTAAAAAGGTTTATTTTAGTCCTCATGCACACTGGACGTTTTTACAGCAGCTGTTTTTGGCTTCAGACATTTTTTTTCTACAGTGAAACTCCCCAGCATGTTGACCTGTGTCCATGCGTCCATAGGCTGTTATAAGCAGTTTTTGGCAGGGGCGTTTTTTGGCTTTAAAGCAGAGTTCCACCCAAAAGTGGAAATTCCGCTTTAAGCACTCCTTGCCCCCTGACATGCCACATTTGGCATGTAATTATTTTTTTGGGGGGGGGGTGTTTACTTTTTTAGTGGAACTTTCTGCTTCCTTTTTTGAGCCACCTAGGCGACTCCTCTCGCCCAGCGATCTTCTGGAACACACCTAAGGCCCCTTTCACACGGGACGGATCAGTAATGAACCTCCGCTTGCTCAGCGGGGATCGCTCCGTTGATCCCCGCTGAGCCGGCGGATGACTGGGTGGTCCCCGCACACTGTGCAGGGACCGCCCTGTCAGAGCGCCGCTCTCCCCTATGGGGGATTTGAGGTTGACGGACCGTAGATTCCGTTGTCATCCGATCCGCAGAGGGATGGAAAATTAGGGTTTTCCTCCGTCACACTTTGGCGGGTCGGATGTCAGCGGACATGTCACCCCTGACATCCGTGGCTCCATAGGGGTACATGGAGCATCCGTTCAGGTCCGCCTAAAAAACTGGCAGGCGGACCTGAACGGACTGTTCGTGTGAAAGAGCCCTAATATTGCCATTGACAGCAGGGCAGACTAATGGAGTGTTTACTAGTGATGTCTGTGTGTTGTGCTGCAGCTTGGTTCAGCCTGCCATGCAGGGATCAGAAAGAATGGCACTTGCTGCTTTTATTTGTATGAACATTTTCTACAGAGTTTGAGGTAAGAGCATGTGGGTTTAAGCTTGACATGTCATAGTAGTACAATGCCGCAGCTGACGCAATGGCTAAAAAAATTGTAGGTTAAATCAAGGAACAAAAGACTACATGTAAATATTTTATGCTTTCAGCATATTCTGTATACGAACATGTGGCACGCTCTATAACCTAATTTTACATTTTAGGAAAGGGAGTAGGTTTCAGAATTGGGCTCTCATTATTAATATATTTTACTTATAATATGACAGCTCTGGGCGTTCTGGTAGATATTTTAGTCTTTGGAGTCAAGTGGATCTAAATGCAGACGTGTTTTTGTTTTCCCCTTAATGACTTCTATGCATTAAGGTAAAAAACCTTCTGTGTACAGCTCCCTCCCCAGCCCCCCTAACGCTTACCTGAGCCCTGTCTTGATCCAGTGATGCAGTCACTCACTGTTCAGGGCAGTTCCACTAGTCTGGCTGCCGCAGTTCTAAATGGCAGGAACTGAGTTGTGTATGGTGGTCAGCCTTGGCGATGATGAAAACATTCATAGGTTGGAAGTGTTCTCTACCATCCTTCAAAGAAAGTTCCTAAATATCCTGGGGATTCAATTGTGGGCAAATTGGACCATTTATTGTAGAGGATATGCTGACTGTATGGTCTTTCACCTTTAAAGAGGTTGTAAACCCTTGTGTTCTTTCACCTTTAATGCCTCCTATGCATTAATGTGAAAAAACTTCTGACAGTGACCAGCCCCCATGTTTTTCACTCACCTGAGCCCTTTTTGTTCCCTCAGCGGAGACGCGCTCTTCCTCAGCCTGGGGTTCTTGGCTCTTGATTGGATAGATTGATAGCAGCTCAGCCATTGGCTCCTGCTGCTGTCAATCAAATAAAATTACATGGGCGGGGCTGAGTCCAGCATTCTGTGTCTATGCATGCTCAGGAGGGCGCCGGCAAACTAACCCCACAGGAGAACGCTTCTCCCAGGGGGTTAACCGATGCGAGGAGCCGACACGAGCGACGCCAGGGGACCCCAGAAAACGGTGTTTAGGGCCACACTGTGCAAAACGAACTGCACAGTGGAGTTAAGTATATGACCTGTTTTGTTGTTTAAAAAAAAAATACAAATAAAGTAATCGGCGCAAAAAATAATTCCTAAATAATTTAAAAACGAATTCAGCTAGCACAAAAAGATCACATAATCCAAGTAAAATGCATGAGGTAAAGTGCAGCGCAAGAACTGGTAAATAAAAAATACAATAATAAATGTAGTATTAAAAAAGCAATCACTTTAAACACACAGGATCTAAAAAATGGGATGTCCAGTGTACTGCATCACATTAAAGTATAACTAAAGGGAAAACTTTTTTAGTTTATGTGTAGAGGGAATAGCATGCTTGTCAGGTTTTATTGCTGTCTGTTATGTTAAGGATATTCACCTTCTCGATTGGTCCTGTTTACCATTATCATTGAAAGTAAATGAAAATCCCAGATTTTGGGTTGTCTCCAACCCAAAAGGGGAAACCTTCCAAGGGGACACTAGTTATGGAGACTTTGGGGGGCGCGCAAGGAATTTCCTTAATTTTCAGGGATTTCCTCTCCCTTCCTGCTTTGGCTATGGGCCAGGAAGTGGAGGGACATTTGACAGGGGTTATAACCCTCCCTTACTGTATCCAAAATGGAAGAAAAAATGTTTTGCCTTTTTTAGTTCTACTTTAGCAAATGGACAATAGAGTTCTCCATCACTGCTGGATACTGTTCCACTTCTACTTACATTGGGTTTACATAGATAAACATCACACAACTAACAAATAATTTGTATTTGGTGTTGGCTAATAAAGCCATTAGTCTATTCCTAAATGAACACTACCTGTTTATGTGAGCTGTTAAAAGTTGTCTGAAATACTGAACAAATTCTGACACAATTCCATTATAATCCCATTTTATCTCCATCTATTGTGGGAAATATCCTGGTAACAGGTTTCCATGGCTACATTGGTTAGTTTTTCTCATGTTTTGTGATTGTGTACGCCTTGCAAAATCATAGTGGATTAAAGGATAAGTGTTCATAACAATCTCTTCCCTACACTCCCCTCTTACAGAATTTTTGTAAACGATCATACTTGCCTGTAACAGCAGAATTGCAGGTAAATTCTTGAAGGGTGGAGAGTCACTGCCAGATGGGAGGTAGGGTAGTGAGCCACATACTCCTCAATGGAAGTATGTTTGTTTTTTTTTGTTTTTTTTCCAGGATCTGAATAAAGAAGTGTGGGGGGGGGGGGGGGAGAGAAGTAGATTGGAGTATATGCTGCTGGTGAGCCTGGATTTAAAGCAAACCTGTTTCTTCTCTCTCCATGAACAATGCACTCATTTACATTCAGACATACCTGTATATACATTGATGGGTTGTCACTTCTCCACAATCCTGTCTGTACCATCTCAGATAAGTTGGGTGTAGGCTGCATGAACGCCACAATGCCTGGCTTACATTGTAAGAAGGGATGGCCACACACTGATGCAGAGGTCGTCAACCCCCGGTCCGCGGCCCAAAGCCGGGCCGTACCGCCTCTCTAGCCGGGCCGCAACGCAAATGACACTGTCCGTGCCATACCGCCGCTATAGCCGGGCCATGGAGGAGACCGTCAGCGATGCAGCTGCCCGAGCAGAGAGATGACACCATCTCTCTGCGCTACGCAGAGGCGCGCCGCTGTCCCGCCCTAACATACGGCGCTGCAAGGCTACGCTACGCTACACAGAGGCACGGCCGGCCAATGAGTGAGAGAGAGAGAATTACCTCATCTCTCCGCCCACCCTCGCTATGTACCGGCTCAATGCATTCCCGCAATCTCTAACGGCTCCCCCTCACTTTCCTGTGCTGAGACTGTAAGTACAGTGGGCACTGCAGAGGGACTTGTATATTTTTTTTACTGGGACATTTAATGATTTTTTTATACTGGGACATTTAATGATGATTTTTTTTTATACTGGGACATTTAATGATGATTTTTTTTATACTGGGACATTTAATAATATTTTTACACTGGGACATTTAGGGCCGGTTCACACTGCAGCAATGTCAGAGTTCGGATGTGATTCGCACCGCACCGCACTGCAGTGCACATCACATGCGATCTCTGTGCGATTTCAGCCATACAAATCGTATGGCTGAATTTGCATCAAACTCGCACAGGACCATTTTTTTTGTCCGCAGCAGAATCGGATCGCATGGGTGTTCACACCCATGCGATCCGATTCCTGTCAGAGTTTGCAGATCGCACTGCGATATACGAACTGATTTGGGGGTGTCGTTAACTTTTAACTGACACTCCCAGCAGTTCACATAGGGCAATGTGAACTGCCACCGGAAAACCTGCGATGCGGGAACCCGCAGTGGATTCGCAGGGTTCCCGCACCGCAGCAGTGTGAACCGACCCACACATCGTGATTCGTCCCCCCCTACTACCGGGCCTTGGAAAAATATTCTTCCACAAAACCGGTCCTTGGTGCCAAAAAGGTTGGGTACCACTGCACTGATGGGCCTCACCTTTTTGAAAGCTAAATGTAGACCCAACCGTTCTGGCCATAATTTGCCCGCCTGTTCACTGACATGTTTACCCCTCTCACAAGGCTTGGTCACAGAGTGGACAGTCTGTCTGTCTGCTTTTAGAACCACCACGTCTCAGGAGGCCTTGGTGTTCTCTATGGCATACGAACGCCCCATCAGGGGAATGGTTGTCTCTTCCTGGTTCTTGCAACCAGCTGAAACGCTACAGAACACAGCTGGATCACTGTGTTTGTGTGTTTCACCTTTTTAATCACACAATTACTCCTCCTTTTTAGAGTGGTGTTTTTTTTTGTTTTTTTTTTGGGGGGGTGGTTGGTTTTTTCTCATTTTTGGTATCCCTGCATTCAGCAATGTCCTTGCACTCCTAAAATGCATATAAAAGTAGATGGTGGGGTTATTGCTCTTGCTGTAATTAACATGCACCTTACATGTTGTACGTTTTTTAAAAGAATGTGAAAGTTTGCCTCTGGGGTAGGAGTAAGAACAATGAGGAAATGGAAACTTCTCAGACCTAATTATAGGTCCCAAGCCATGACTGCAGGCAGGTAAGGTAGGCCTAGACCCTAAACAGTGGTAAATGTTCTCAGTGCTGGTACAGAAGTAGATATTTCTTTACTATTTTCTTTCTTGCTAAGTTATAGGGTATTTTACAATGATGGGACAATGTCCTTTTTTCACACTATTTTTAAATGCTGCTGTTTTATTACCCATGCTATCATGATGTGCTGTGATCCATGTAGAACAGAGGCAGGCATCATCTGCACTCTTATCTGTGGTAAAACAATACCCATCATGCCTCTGGGTTTTATACCCAGGGCTGCCAGTCTTGAGTGCTTCATGTGACAGCTGGAGTGCCAAGGTTGCCTACTGCTGGGCTAGAGGGATGACTGTGTCAACTACAACAAAGTGATACATTCCATTTTGTATTCCTTTTTTTGGATTTGAATAAAATGTGGCTGTATGGTCCTTTCCCACAGTATAGAACGTTTGATTACTGGCACACATCCTCATTTTAGGTATATGCACAGGACAGCCTCATGATTGAAAATGTTTACTAGTGTCAGCTACCAGTGACCGGCAATGGACAACGTGTGATGATTTTACAAGCAGATGGGATATATGAGGTGCTTTTGTCACCAGGACCATTGTGGACTGGAGTTTCTCTATTGTAAGACTCTCTCCTAAGAAAGCAAATGATTGGAATGGGAAAGAGGTTTGTGAGAAATCTTCAGGGTGGGATGTGACCTATCTTGGTCAGGATCATTCAGGCCAAAGCATGGAACACATCTGGGCAGAATGGGGGGGGGGGGGGGAACTGTAACTCCCTGTATATGTAGCTGACAAGTTGTGGTGTTTTAGCTAGGAAAGGAACCTTTTTACTCTTGCCTTTTTTTTATGACCTCAGTGAGGCATCCCACACAAGCATGACTTTCTCCATTTTACTTTTTTTTTTTTTTTTTTTTTTTTTTTTTGTGAAGCCTTTTCAGTGCTAATTGCCCATACCTGGACAAGCGAGGCTGACAGTTCTTTTGTCTGCAGTCTTTGAATTTTCTTGGCTTTGAGTCCGAAGTTTGGGAAATCCAAATCGATAACCAGAATCTGAAGCCGTGGTTTCAATCTCTCCAGGATAAAAAGGCATGGCTAATGATCATGATTCCAGACCATAAATATCTTTCAGTATAAAGCTGGCCATACATTATACAATTTTCTTTTAGATTTACATTCAACTATGTAGTGCACGGGCCTGTCTGATTGCATACAAATTGAAAGTGTTTACGTTTGACCTCACATTATATGGTTTTGGTAAATCTAAAAGTGTGCAAGAAAATTTTATAATGTGTGGCCAGCCTAAGTTTCAGTATAAGTTAAATGATCCACTAGTGATGTTTGTTGGTAAAATAAATGCCCCCTTGTATGGTTCTCTCCATAGGTGGCCTTTTGGAAAGCAGTTGCAAAGCTTTCAGCAAGCTTCAAGCCGCTTTGTTCAGCTTCACTTTGGGAATATTAAATACAGATCTTAACTGGAGTGTTCACTGCATTTTGCCAACCTCCTGCCCGCCCTAGCATTCCTTTGGGCTAATACACCCAGAGGATCGTAAGGTCTGTCTAATCATGTGACAGCTGATTGGCTGCCACGGTGGTCACATGATCAGTAGCCAACCATTAGTACGTGTGTGTTACATATATATATGTGTGTGTGTGTGTGTGTTACATATATATGTGTGTGTGTGTGTATGCTAGGGACTTTAACGTTAGCTGCCGGTAACGGCACGGAGACTGCAGCAACGGCACATAGGTGCCATTACTTCAGTTTTCCCCAGTGCGCATGTGCCGATGACATCGGCGCACACACAGGGGATTTCTCCTAAACTGTGCAGGTTTAGGAGATATCCTCGTTTTGGCTACAGGTAAGCCTTAATATAGCCTAAAGTTGTAAAATATCCTATGTGTCCATACACATTAGGATGATTAGAGGTATAATTTTAAGTTCTGTATTTGAGGCAGAGAAAAAATCCTTCTGGTTTGTGTTTTTGAGAGTCCAGTGTGTGTGGAGCCTATCTGTGTTTACCCTCTCTAAACTGCAACAGGAAAGCTTGCTGAAAACTCCAACTGCTTTGATCACAGGGCAGCATTAGATTTGACAGGATCAATGTGTATTTTTAGCAAATATCTACCAATATACCGAAATGCTTAAAAAGTTTTGATAGACTTAATACAAAATGGCTGGCGTTATGGTTTACATACTCTTTAGGCCGGGTTCACATATGTGCGGCTGCTGTTTGCAGTCCGGGGTCCTGTGCGTTTGTTTACATGTTCAGGTGCGATTTAGGTGTGAATTTTTGCCTGAATTCGCACCTAAACCGGACCCAAAAACACACAGGACCCTTTTTGAAACCGCACCGTGGCCACCCCAGACATGTGTGAACCGGCTACATTGAGAGCTGCTCACATTCACATGTCATGTGAATGGGATGCGTTTTAAAATGCTTCCAATTCGCATATATGTGAAACCCAGCCTTAATCTGTCACTGGTCCAGACTAAAGCTAACATTATAAAGCCTGCCATACATGACCCTGGTGTTTAAGGCCATTTCACACTAATGCGGTGCGGTTTGAGCGCACTACAGGTGCAGCGCAGTTTAGCCACAGGTTTGATGCGGGTTAGCTTCACTTTCCCATTGATTTCTATTATCGGCTACAGTTTTGGTGTGATTTCCGAAAGCTGACATATGATGCGACATCAGTGTGAAGGGGGCCTACCTGCTGGCGGGGTACACTGGTGTACCACACAGCTCTGCTACCAGTAGCCTGTCAAACTCTTTGGAGAGTGTGGCAGTTGCTGTCCCTGTACAATGCACCTAGCAGTCCGGGTTTGGGCATTTGTCTCTGGATGCATACTGCTAGGTGCACTGTCCATCCGCAGCCGCAGTCAGCCTCTCTAAAAAGTTTGACCGGTTGCATGGTGTTCCTGTACCTTCCGCCTCTAACTAAACACCAGAGCTAAACACCCAGTGTGCATTGGGACAAATTGTGCAAACCCAAAAATGATGCCTGCTTCAGCCTAGGACTCCTCCTGCTTCTAGAAATGGTTGTGCTCCTGTCTTACTGTATCTGTAAATATAACCATTATTTTAGATTTGTGTTTTGTTAAAAAGTGAACAAAGTGTCACCCCCACACAGTACAGGGAGAGATGGAGACAGAGGAGTGAAGATTGCACTGCAGGTGGTGGAATTCCACAAGTCTGATAGCATGGGAAAATTCTGTAGAGTATACAGCAGACAAAAGAAGTGCTAGTGTAGCAACTTCTAATCTGACATGTTTTCTTGTCTCGGAATGGTTTCATGAACGTTCGCCTTGACTGCTCTTGGTTACAGTTTACTGTACTGATATCTGTGTCCGTACAGTTTAGGGTGTGAAATAATCTGAGGACTTTTTTTTTTTTTCCTTCGCCATTAAGGGAAAACTATAGACAAAGCACACATTTTTTAAGGTACATGCATAGGTGTTCCGTACAGCCCCATTTATTTCAATTGGAATGCATCAGCTGCACAGACACAGCAGCTGCTCACAATGTGACAGCAGTGCAGGTGCGTGGCCCTGAATGCACACTGTCTGCATTTGGGGATGGGGCACCTGCGTGGCTGTCAGATTGGGAGCAGCTGCTAAATGGGGACTGCCCACATGCAGATTCACAGAGCACCGATGTGGCCCTTGCAAGAGCATACGCTGTAGTACCCTTGTGTGAACAAGGCCTTAAAGAAACCCTGTCACCAACTTAAAATATATGGGTAAAGGACAGAAAATAAGTTGGATGCTTTTCGCAGTGTTTTTTCCTTACAAAAAAATTGCAATGTGCCTCTGAGCTTGCTAGCAAATTTGGCTTTTTTAACTACAACTATGTTGATTTAGAGTACAGTGATTTATATCAACCTAGGACAGGAAGTGTGCTACTGGCAGGATTACCAAGTCGGGGGGGCTGTAAAAAGAGCCAATGCAGCCACCACAGTTGAATAATGCAGCTTGCCAGTATAACATTTTTATTTATTGTTTTCGGTTTAGATACGCGTTAACAAATGCTTTTGTTTGTTTTTGTTTTTTCATAATATACAGTGCCTTGGGAAAGTATTCGGCCCCCTTAAACTTTTCATCCTTTTGCCACATTTCAGGCTTCAAACATAAAGATATAACATTTTTATTTTTTGTGAAGAATCACCAACAAGTGGGACACAATTGTGAAGTGGAACGAAATCTATTGGATATTTTAAACTTTTTTAGCAAATAAAAAACTGAAAAATGGTGCGTGCAAAATTATTCGGCCCCTTTACTTTCAGTGCAGCAAACTCACTCCAGAAGTTCAGCGAGGATCTCTTAATGATCCAATGTTGTCCTAAATGACTGATGGTGATAAATAGAATCCACCTGTGTGTAATCAAGTCTCTGTATAAATGCACCTGCTCTGTGATAGTCTCAGGGTTCTGTTGAAAGCGCAGAGAGCATCATGAAGACCAAGGAACACACCAGGCAGGTCCGTAATACTGTTGTGGAGCGGTTTAAAGCCGGATTTGGATACAAAAAGATTTCCCAAGCTTTAAACATCCCAAGGAGCACTGTGCAAGCGATCATTTTGAAATGGAAGGAGTATCAGACCACTGCAAATCTACCAAGACCTGGCTGTCCCTCTAAACTTTCAGCTCGGACAAGGAGAAGACTGATCAGAGATGCAGCCAAGAGGCCCATGATCACTCTGGATGAACTGCAGAGAACTACAGCTGAGGTGGGAGAGTCTGTCCACAGGACAACAATCAGTCGTACACTGCACAAATCTGGCCTTTATGGAAGAGTGGCAAGAAGAAAGCCATTTCTCAAAGATATCCATAAAAAGTCTTGTCTAAAGTTTGCCACAAGCCACCTGGGAGACACACCAAACATGTGGAAGAAGGTGCTCTGGTCCGATGAAACCAAAATCAAACTTTTTGGCCACAATGCAAAACGATATGTTTGGCGTAAAAGCAACACAGCTCATCACCCTCAACACACCATCCCCACTGTCAAACATGGTGGTGGCAGCATCATGGTTTGGGCCTGCTTTTCTTCAGCAGGGACAGGGAAGATGGTTAAAATTGAGGGGAAGATGGATGCAGCCAAATACAGGACCATTCTGGATGAAAACCTGTTGGAGTCTGCAAAAGACTTGAGACTGGGACGGAGATTTATCTTCCAACAAGACAATGATCCCAAACATACAGCAAAATCTACAAAGGAATGGTTCACAAATAAACGTATCCAGGTGTTAGAATGGCCAAGTCAAAGTCCAGACCTGAATCCAATCGAGAATCTGTGGAAAGAGCTGAAAACTGCTGTTCACAAATGCTCTCCATCCAACCTCACTGAGCTTGAGCTGTTTTGCAAGGAAGAATGGGCAAGAATTTCAGTCTCTCGATGTGCAAAACTGATAGAGACATACCCCACGCGACTTGCAGCTGTAATCGCAGCAAAAGGTGGCTCTACAAAGTATTAACGCTAGGGGGCCGAATAATTTTGCACGCCCCACTTTTCATTTTTTTCTTAGTTAAAAAAGTTTCAAAAATCCAATAGATTTCGTTCCACTTCACAATTGTGTCCCACTTGTTGGTGATTCTTCACAAAAAATTTTAATTTTATATCTTTGTTTGAAGCCTGAAATGTGGCAAAAGGATGAAAAGTTCAAGGGGGCCGAATACTTTCGCAAGGCACTGTATATTGGAAGGTTTGGCATCTATTGATCACAGATTTGTTCAAAAATATGGCTAAATATCTGCGTCTGCAAAACAAATAAAATGCTTTTTCTTATTGTTTGCAGGTCACCTTTGATTTTGGACATGGTCTCCATGTAGAGGTAAGCAATTATGTCATCTACCAGAAGGGCTAGTCTGAGCTGATTCACAGGCTGTGGGATGATTAGCATCTAACATCCTTCTGTGTTGAAATTAGGTTTCCAGCGCTATACTAACTTGGCAGTGGTGCAGTGCATAAGTAGTATTGCTCCATTTTAGAACAGTTCAGTCACGTACACAAATGTGGACTAGAAGCTATGTCTAGGATTCTTTTTAGTCAATTTATGTTGAATTATGGTACAAATTAATAAATCTTGGCTGCAACTAATGTTCCAATTTTTGTGGGAGTATTTTATTATATGTATATATGTCTACACACCCCTGTTAAAATGTGAGGTTTCTGTGATGTAGGGCCGAAACAACTAATCGATTAATCGTCAACTAATCGATTATGAAATTAATCGATTACAATTTTTATAATCGATTAATCGGTCAGTAACATAATGGGTTAAAAAATGAAAATAAGCCCTTTATAGTACAAAAAGAGCAAATAATCACTACTGTTCATATTATATTAATACAAAAAATCTTTGTACATTCGCTGAATGAAAGAATGTCGTTTGAAATTTTCACTTGCTTTTAACATTCAGTTTTAAAATGAATATACATTTCTGAACGAAAACCACATACACGGTCTGAAAATTCCTTTGACCAAGAAGTTCTCTATTTCTAAACGCCCCCATTACTGTGGTTGAAAACCAACGTCGATTTGACCCCACTGACGATTAGAAAATCGAACGAACATTCTTAAAATATTTTTTTTTTATTTTTTATGGAAGACGTTGTATGGCCATACTTTTTTTTTTTTTGGTTATTAACCGATTAATCGAAACAATAATAGGCCAACTAATCGATTATGAAAATAATCGTTAGTTGCAGCCCTACTGTGATGTAAAAATTAGAAAGATAAAAAAAAAATCAGAACTTTTTCCACCTTATTTTAATGTGACCTATAAACTGTACAACTCAATTAACCACTTAACGACCGCCCACTGTAAATATACGTCAGCAGAATGGCACCGACAGGCAGAATCACGTACATATACGTGATTGCCTTTGTATAGTTGGGGGGTCCGATCGGACCCCCCTTCTTTACAGTGGGTGGTCGTTTTACCTTCGGGAGCGATCCGGCATGAGGGGACGGCCGTTCGATTCCGGCCACCCCCTCTCGATCGCTCCCGGCGAATGAGAGAGCTTCCCCTGCCTGCCAGGAAGGAGGAAGTGATGTCATCTCTCCTGGAGCGCTCACATATACCGAGCGCCGTACAGGAGAAGATGCAGGTTAGTACACAAAACAGCACACTGACACCAGGACACATAGGCACATAAATCGCCCCCCCCAGACACCCCCAGCCCCCAGTCACAGTGTCACTGATTGCAGTGACCATTTATTTAGTGATCACTGCAATCAGTGACATTTGTGACTGTAAAAGTGTCACTACATTTAGTTTTAGGTCCAGTGTAGCCCCCTAACCCCCCCTAATAAAGGTGTAACCCCCTTGATCACCCCCCAGGTAACCCTTTCACCCCCTAGCACCGCCGTCACTATGCGATCATTTTTCTGATCGATGTCTTAGCGTCGGTGATGCTGATCGGTAGCCAGTAATTTTTTTTAGGTTCGCCGTCAGGTTTTTATATAGCGTCAGGTACCCCCATATATTACCTAATAAAGGTTTTAACCCCCTAATTGCCCCTAGTTAACCCTTTCACCAGTGATCATCATAGAAGTGTTACGGGTGACGCTGGTTAGTTAGTTTGCTTTTTATAGTGTCAGGGCTCCCGCCGTATATAACCCAATAAAGGTTTAACCCCCTGATCGCCCGGCGGGTGATATCAGTTAGGTTTTAGCGTCGGAGAGGGTCTGCGTCACACCCCAGGCATTGTCAGGTTAGTGCCAGTAGCGCTAACACCCACACGTGAAGCATACACCCCCCTTAGTGGTATAGTATCTGATCAGATCTATACTAGCGTCCCCAGCAGTTTAGGGTTCCCAAAAACGCACTGTTAGTGGGATCAGCCCAGATACCTGCTAGCACCTGCGTTTTGCCCCTCCGTCCAGCCCAGGCCACCGAAGTGCAGTATCGATCGATCACTGTCACTTGCAAAACACAACACACATAACTGCAGCGTTCGCAGAGACAGGCCTGATCCCTGCGACTCCAGTGCTGTAGGAGGTGATTTCACCACCACAGTTAAAAAAAAAAAAGCATATATGCCGAAGCATTGGGGCAGCAGGAGCGGAGGAGCGATTTTGCTCCTAATGCCGCGTATATACGGTCGAAATTCCGACGGAGGCTTGCCCGTGGAAAAGTCTGACCATGTGTACGCGGCATAACTTTTGCGGGAAGATGCCCCCATGCTTCGGCATATATAAATGGTGCATGTATGCCCATCATTAGAAGTGGGTGGATGAAGGGCGGTATTCTAATGGTGGGCATACCCACCGATCAATCTTTTTTTTTCGTTCAGCCAACAGGCTGCATGAAAAAAAAGATTACAATACATGTCCAACAAGGACCAGCAACGTACTGGTATGTTGCTGGACTTTGAATGTTTATACCAGAATGATGCCTGCGGGTTTAGGTATCATCTTGGTATCCTTCTTTTCAGCCAGCGGCCGGCTTTCATGTAAAAGCAATCCTAGTGGCTAATTAGCCTCTGGACTGCTTTTACAAGCAGTGGGAGGGAATGTCCCCCCCCCCCCCCCGGATATAAAAAGCGCCATTGGGAAATTGGGAAAGCATTTTATCACACCGATCTTGGTGTGGTCAGATGCTTTGAGGGCAGAGGAAAGATCTAGGGTCCAATAGACCCCAGTTTTTTCAAAAAAGAGTACCTGTCATTACCTATTGCTATCATAGGGGATATTTACATTCCCTGAGATAACAATAAAAGTGATAAAAATAAATAAATATGGAAGCAACAGTTTGAAAATAAAATAAAAAAGCAAAATTAATAATAAAAAAAATAAAAAATAAAAAAGCACCCCTGTCCTGCCCTGCTCTTGCCCAATGGCGAACGCAAGCGTCGGTCTGGCGTCATATGTAAACAGCAATTGCACCATGCATGTGAGGTATCACCGCGAAGGTCAGATCGAGGGCAGTAATTTTAGCAGTAGACCTCCTCTGTAAATCTAACGGGGTAACCTGTAAATGCTTTTAAAGGCTTTTAAAAATGTATGTAGTTTGTCGCCAATGCGCGTTTGTGCGAAATTTTAAAGCATGTCGTGTTTGGTATCTATGTACTCGGCCTAAGATCATCTTTTTTATTTCATCAAACATTTGGGCAATATAGTGTGTTTTAGTGCATTAAAATTAAAAAAAGTGTATTTTTTTCCCCAAAAAATGCGTTTGAAAAATCGCTGCGCAAATACTGTGTAGAAAAAAAAAATGCAACACCCACCATTTTATTCTGTAGGGCCTTTACTTTAAAAATATATATAATGTTTGGGGGTTCAACATAATTTTCTTGCAAAAAAAAAAATGTTTTCATGTAAACAAAAAGTGTCAAAAAGGGCTTTGTCTTCAAGTGGTTAGAAGAGTGGATGTAAGCTTCCTAATGTTGTGTATAAAATGCCAGAACAGTTCAAAACCCCCCCAAATGACCCCATTTTGGAAAGTAGACACCCCAAGCTATATACTGAGAGGCATGTCGAGTCCATGGAATATTTTATATGTTGACACAAGTTGCGGAAAAAATACAATTTTTTTTTTTTTTTTTTTTTGCACAAAGTTGTCACTAAATGATATATTGCTCAAACATGCCATAGGCATATGTGGAATTACACCCCAAAATACATTCTGTTGCTTCTCCTGAGTACGGGGATACCACATGTGTGAGACTTTTTGGGAGCCTAGCCGCGTACGGGACCCCAAAAACCAAGCACCGCCTTCAGGCTTTCTAAGGGTGTCAATTTTTGATTTCACTTCTCACTGCCTATCACAGTTTCGGAGGCCATGGAATGCCCAGATGGCACAAAACCCCCCCAAATGACCCCATTTTGGAAAGTAGACACCCCAAGCTATTTGCTGAGAGGTATTGTGAGTATTTTGCAGATCTCGCTTTTTGTCACAAAGTTTTGAAAATTGAAAAAAAAAAGAAAAAAAAAAAATGTTCTTTCTTCATTTTCAAAAACAAATGAGAGCTGTAAAATACTCACCATGCCTCTCAGCAAACAGCTTGGGGTGTCTACTTTCCAAAATGGGGTCATTTGGGGGGGTTTTGTGCTATTTTGGCATTTTATGGCCTTCAAAACTGTGATAGGTAGTGAGGAGTGAAATCAAAAATTTGCGCCCTTAGAAATCCTGAAGGCGGTGCTTGGTTTCCGGGGTCCCGTATGTGGCTAGGCTCCTAAAAAGTCCCACACATGTGGTATCCCCGTACTCAGAAGCAGCAGAATGTATTTTGGGGTGCAATTCCACATATAACCATGGCATGTGTGAGCAATATATCATGTAGTGACAACTTTTTGTAATTTTTTTTTTTTGTCATTTATTCAATCACTTGGGACAAAAAAAAAATATTCAATGGGCTCAACATGCCTCTCAGCAATTTCCTTGGGGTGTCTACTTTCTAAAATGGGGTCATTTGGGGGGGTTTTGTACTGCCCTGTCATTTTAGCACCTCAAGAAATGAGATAGGCAGTCATAAATTAAAAGCTGTGTAAATTCCAGAAAATGTACCCTAGTTTGTAAACGCTATAACTTTTGCGCAAACCGATAAATATACGCTTATTGACATTTTTTTTACTAAAGACATGTGGCTGCATACATTTTGGCCTAAATGTATGACTAAAATTGAGTTTATTCGATTTTTCTTATAACAAAAAGTAGAAAATATCATTTTTTTTTCAAAATTTTCGGTCTTTTTCCGTTTATATCGCAAAAAATAAAAATCGCAGAGGCAATCAAATACCATTAAAAGAAAGCTCTATTTGTGGGAAGAAAAGGACGCAAATTTCGTTTGGGTACAACATTGCATGTCCGCACAATTTACAGTTAAAGCAGCGCAGTGCAAAATTCTGAATTCACCTCTGGTCCTTTAGCTACCAAATGGTCCGGGGCTTAAGTGGTTAAAGAACAAGATGAAATATTTTAGACGGGGTGGGGGTAAAAGTAAAAACACTAAGGTAATGTACAGTCAGTACACACCTGCCATCATTTTTAAAGTGCCTCTGATTTAACCCCAAATAAAGTTCAGCAGTTCTAGTAGGTCTTTCCTGACATTTTCTTAGTCGCATCCTACAGCAAAAGCCATGGTCTGCAAAGGGCTTCCAAAGTATCAGAGGGATCTCATTGTTAAAAGGTAACAGTCAGGAGAAGTGTACAAAAGAATTTCCAAGGCATTAGAAATACCATAGAACACAAGGAAGACGGTCATCATCAAGTGACGGTCATCAAGTGGAGAAAATATGGCACAACGGTGACATTACCGAGAACTGGACGTCACTTCAAAATTTATGAAAAGATGAGAAAACTGATCAGGGAGGCTGCCAAGAGGCCTACAGCAACATTAGAGGAGCTGCAGGAATATCTGGCAAGTACTGGCTGTGTGGTACATGACCACAATCTCCTGTATTCTTCATATGTCTGGGCTATGGGGTAAAGTGGCAAGATGGAAGCCTTTTCTTACAAAGAGACATGCAAGCCTAGCTAAATTTTGCAAAAAGACATCTGAAGTCTCCCAAAAGCATGTGGGAAAATGTGTTCTGGTCTGATGAAACCAAGGTTGAACTTTTTGGCCATAATTCCAAAATCAGTTTGGCGCAAAAACACTGCACATCACGAAAAGTACACCATACCCACAGTGAAGCATGGTGGTGGCAGCATCATGCTTTTGGGGCTGTTTTTTCTTCAGCTGGAACAGGGGCCTTAGTTAAGGTAGAGGGAATTGTGAACGGTTCCAAATAGCAGTGAATATTGACACAAAACCCTCAAGCTTCTGCTAGAAAGCTGAACATGAAGAGGAACTTCATCTTTCAGCATGACAACGACCCAAAGCATACATTCAAATCAACAAAGGAATTGCTTCACCAGAAAAAGATTAGTTTTGGAATGGCTCAGCCAGAGCTCAGACCTGAATCCGATTTGAAAATATGTGGGGTGATCTGAAAAGGGCTGTGCACAGGAGATGCCCTCGCAATCTGACAGATTTGGCGTGTTTTTTTTGCAAAGAAGAGTGGGAAAATATTGCCAAGTCAAGATGTGCCATGCTGATACTCATACCCAAAAAGTGAAGTGCCGAAATAATAAAATCAAAAGGGGCTTCAACAAAGTATTATTTTAGGGGGTGCACACTTATGCAACCATATTATTTTGTTTTTTGTATTTTTACTTCCCTCCACTTAAAAGATTTCAGTTGGTTGTTTAACTGAGTTGTACAGTTTATAGGTCACATTAAAGGTAAAACAAGTTCTGAAATGATTTATCTTTGTCTCAAATTTTTATTTATTTTTTTTACATCGCAGAAACCTGACATTTTAACAGGGGTGTGTCGACTTTTTATATCCAATGTGTGTGTACATACATTTTATTTCTTCATAAAAGAAAGCTTACAAGCATCCTTTATATGTTGGTACATTTGTATTGTTAACTTTTTGCATTTATTCCAATAGTATTAAGGCCCTAGATTTTTAGCCTAGTTTATTTTTAATGGACTATGCTTACTTTCGAGATGTTTCACTGCAATTGACCTTTTGTGTTTGTTTTTTTTGTATTATTTTTTTTTTTTTTTTCTTAAGTTGGCAAAGAGAAGTATTAAACTGCATGATGGAACCAAACCATTGTCAAGATATAAACGAGAATGGATTATTCCACCAGTTTCAATTAGGGAAGAAATGGACAATTCTTACAAAAATCCCATTGCAAGGGTAAGCATACCAGCATTGTACAAATCAATATTCAGTATTCAGCTTGTATGGCTGAACACAGTGGGGTTGATTTAGACCCCTCTCACACTGGGGCGGTTTGCAGGCGCTATTGCGCTAAAAATAGCACCTGCAAACCGACCTGAAACAGCGGCTGCTGTTTCTCCAGTGTGAAAGCCTGAGGGCTTTCGCACTGGAGCGGTGCGCTAGCAGGACGGGGGAAAAAAAGTCCTGCTAGCCGCATCTTTGGAGCGGTGTGTGTATACCGCTCCTGCCCATTAAAATCAATGGGACACCGTGGCTATACTGCCGGCAATGTGCCTCTGCAGAGGTGCTTTGCGTCGGTTTTTAACCCTTTTTCGGTCGCTAGCAGGGGGGTAAAACCGCCCTGCTAGCGGCCGAATAGCGCGGCAAAATTAGCTTTAAATCGCCGCTAAAAATGGCGGCGCTCCACCGCCCGCTCCCACCCCAGTGTGAAAGGGGCCTTGCTAAAACTGGAGAGTGCAAATTCTTTTGCAGCTGTGCATGGTAACCAGTCGGCTAAATTCAGCTTGTTCAATTAAGCTTTGAAAATAAAACCTGGAATCTGATTGGTGCAGCTCTGCATGGAAACCAGGTTTTGTACTCTCCAGTTTTAGTAAAAAAAAAGTTTTTCACAAACCTGTCCTCCAAGGCTTTCTTTAGTTCACAAAGTTCAAATGGCTACACAAGTAAATTACACAGCTGAGACGAGGTGACTCCATCCCTAAGCTGGCCATACACTGATCAAAATTCAGCCTGTTCAGCAGGGACCTGCCAAATAGGTTAGTGGTTGGCTGTCCCCGCTTGACAGAGGTTGATTGACTGTGGTCGAAAGGACAAGATGGGAAAACTTTTCGTCGATCAGCAGCCGCTGGTCATAGCATTTCCATGGTATTATTTACGTGGACAGAAGAATCGCTTAGTTTTTTTTCTTTAGCCCATTGGCAGAAAGAAGGGGGGAGTCTTTCTATATGTGGGACTTTAGGACAGGTTTGGAAAACTTAAAGTAGAAGTTCACCCAAATAATTAAAAGGAGCTGCGCTAACAGTAATTGAGAAAACTTTGTGTTGCAACCAAGGTTAAAGAGGAAGTAAACCCCGGCCGATTTGTTCTGGTTTTGACTTTTTCAGTTAAACCTGGGCATCGCAATGCATATTGCATCCATCATTTTTAAAAAAACGAGTCCCACAAATACCTTATTTCACCCGTTTTTCTTTGCCCTATTTCCGGCTACCGAAAGCGCCATTCTTGGTCCTGTTTGTTGATTCCCTATCTGACGTCACTTCCGCCCTTACTTACATGCGAGATTGCACATTAGTGTCTTCGGCTGCTGTGTTGTTTCACTCCCCCTTGTGACGTCTTGTTCAGTCACACGGGGAGTATCAGGAAGGGGAAAAAGGAGTCTAGCAACGCGAGACTTCTCCGCTGTGCCGGACAGAGGGGAAGTTTGCTTACAGTTAGTGCCGGAAACCATGACATTGAAAACCCGGCAAACTAAAAATGACGGTTTTGAGGGTCGGTAATGCGCAAGCATGGTGACGTCATCATAACTAAAAAGATGATCATCATAACTAAAAAGACGATTTCTCTTATCATCCATGGACTGACACGGTGTCTCTTTACACTTTACACGTGGGTTATGTCCCTGCTTGCAGGAGAAGACCTAGGCAGAATGTGAGATGTTATACATACATTCTAAAAGCCAGAGCTGAACAGCCCCACCCAGGGGGCGGTCCCTCCGGGCATAACCCTCCCACTACAGTCAGCAGACTTCAGTTTTTTTCTGCCTAGCAGAAGGAGAAGACGTGGCTCCCTCAGGAGCCAGTCTCCTGACCTATTTTATTCCTTTTTGGAATTCTTTTTTATTTTATTTTTGAGAATCTTCTATCAACTGTCGGCTGGGCAACAGGTTGGGTACAAGATATCCTCGTAGTCTTCCCTGTCCGACCATCGAGCGTGCTGATCCTCGCCTTGTGTGCGTGAGACTCAGTTCACGACAGGCCCCATGACTCCAGGGGTGGCCGGGTTTGCTTTCATGCTCCCACGGTCCTCTCAAGACTGAACAGCTCCTGACTGACTGTATCTTTCGCGGTGGACCGGGCCGACAGCTACTCAGTACTGCACTGTGATAGTCCTGTCAGAAACACCAGTGTGTCCCTCAGGGGACGGGTAAGTAGTCTCTCCTGCCTGCAGGTGAGTACAAAAGGCTGTGTGTTTCTCTGTGGGGGATTTTCCCTGTCTCCCCCTGTATTTTATTGTCACTCTCTGTCACCATTACTGGCGCTGACTGTGTGGGGTGCTTGGGGGTCACACTGTTCTTGGGGGGCTCATGCTGGTCTGCAATGTATGCCTTGGGGCTTTTTTGTGTGTTTTTTTTTTTTTGGGGGCCTGAGCGCCGAGTGGCGCTGTGCGTGTGTGCTGTTTCATTTTAACTGCGTCATGGCGGCCATCTTGCCGCGGATCGCCTCAGTGAAGTGCGGCGGCCATTTTCTTGTAGCCCGCGCGCTTTTCAGCACTAGTTTGGCCTCTAGCGCTGCTATAGCAGCGCGGATCTCCTCACAGTCTCCTCACAGCTTACCAGCGCTGACACAGCGCGGTACAGACAGCGGAACTAAGCAGTCCCTGGTCCGGTTTGGTGAGTCCCCTGGGCGCCCCCTCCTCAGTCAGCACAGCCTGTGGGTGGACTTTTTATCTGAGAGAGTCTCAGAGAGGGACAATATGGAGTCTGTGTCACCAGCTTCCCCTAAAAATGTCAATGGCAACAGGCAGTGCTTCAGCACTGCGGTCCCTATGGACCTGTTGTGGGCAGCCCTGGAATCAATTTCTGACCAGGATGGGAGCTGTGTGCAAGCGCAAGGTGCAAAAAGGCGCCCTCTCCCCACTTTATCTACTCGAGGGCAGTGCGCTGATTCAGATATGGGCCTAGCCACTATCGCTCAGGACCCTAGTTCTGAATGTATGGATGGTTTTGAACAGGACATTCCTTATGAGGGAAACTCCAGTTCTGAGTCAGTAAATGACAGGGCGCTTGTTAGTGTGCTCATGACTGCGGTGAGGGACACTCTCAAGCTCAAATGCTGCGGATGCAGAACCTCAGGCGGATACTGTCTCCTTTGGTTCTTTTAAGGCCAGGCCTTCTAAAGGGGTTTTTTCCATTGTACTTTCTTTGACCAGCTCATTGATAAGGTCTGGGAAAAGCCGCAGAAGAATTTTTTTATGGTCCCGCGGCGTTTGTCTATCAGATACCCCTTGAAGATGCCCTACTTAAAAAGTGGGCTTCTCCCCCAGTGGTCGACCCTCCAGTCGCCCGGTTGAACAAGGCCATCACTCTCCCGAAGGAGGGGACTCCTGCATTTGAGGACCCCACTGACAGGAGGTCAGAAGTGGTGAGCAGAACCATGTTCGCCTTGTTGGGATCCGCCCTACGACCTGTGGTAGCGGCGACCCTTGTGTCTAAAACACTTACAGGTTGGGCAAAAATGTTGCACCTAGCTGTACAGGAGCATATTCTTCCTCCAGACACAGTTGCTCTGGCCCACCAACTGGTTCAGGGCCTGGTTTCTGTGTGCGACGCCACGCTGAACGCGGCCCCTTTAATATCCAGGGCCTCTGTCTCGGCGGTGGTATTGCGTCGTCTTATCTGGTTGAAATGCTGGTCTGCTGACCTAGCCTTAGGAAGCTCCTGACGGATCTACTATTTTAAAGGCGGTAGACCTTTCGGTGCTGCTCTGGATGACATCGTCATGGATGTCACGGGAGGTAAACGCACTCTTCTTCCTTAGACTAGCAAGGGTGAGGAGGCCCGCCGCAAACAGGGGCCTTCCTTTCCAGCAAAACGTTTTTTTTTTCGTCAGTCAGAGTCCACAGGTAGGCCCTCTCAGACTGACGGCAGTGCGGCTGGTGGGCACAAGTGCCCCTGGGTGCGTAAGCCAAACAAGCGGCTCCCAAGCCCGCCTCCGCGTGAAGTCTTGCCTCCGCCCGACTCTGGGGTGGGGGGACGACTTCGCAGGTTCACGGATCGGGGGACCTCCCGAATCTCCGACTGGTGGGTGTGCGAGGTGGTCACCTCAGGTTATAGGATAGTATTCCGATCCTGGCCCCCACACAGATTCTTTCCCTTGAATCTTCCTCTCCTTCCTACCTGTCGGGCAGCCCTCTTGGGGGCTGTACAGGATTTGATCAGGTCCGGAGTGATTGTGCCGGTTCCGTCACAGGAGAGTTTTCAGGGATTCTGCTCGAATCTGTTTGTCGTCCCAAAAATAGGACGTGGTTCGACCTATCCTGAACCTCAAGGCCCTGAATGCCTTCGAGAAGGTGCAGAAATTCCACATGGGATCCATTCGCACGGTGATCGCTACACTCCACCAAAGGGATTTTCTTCTGGCGTCCTTGGACTTCAAGGACGCCTACTTGCAATCTGCGCAAGTCACCAGAAGTTTCTGCGCCTTGCGATCAGCGAAGTCCACTCTCGATTGTGGCTCTTCCTTTCGGCCTTGCCTCGGCACCAAGGGTGTTCACCAAGGTGCTTGCTCCGGTTCTAGCCTTCTGTTACAGCGAGGTATTGCTGTCGTGGGCTATCTGGACGGTCTTCTGCTATGAGCAGAAAGTGGCTCAGACTTAGAGGAAAGGTGACTGTCGTCAATTAGACCCTCAGGGACTTCGGGTGGTTCCTGAACATTCAGGAGTCAGTCCTGGTCCCGACTCAGTGTCTGGAGTCTCTAGTTCTGGTCTGGACTCCTTGGAGGCAAAGGTATCCTACCTCTGGAGAAGTTGCTGACACTTCAGTCTGCGGTGCGGGTGCTGACATCCCGAACATGGTTGTCAATCCGTTGTTTGCATGAGAGTCCCGGGACTCCTGGTGGCCTCCTTCGCGGCCATTCCGTATGCCCAATCACACACCAGGGCATTGCAGAAGGAGATCTTGTCCACCTGGGACAAATCCCCGTTGTCCTTGGATCTTCGGATCCAGGTGATTCACCTGGTCAGGGCGTCCCTGACAGGGTGGTTGGGACCCTCGGCTCTTTGGTCCGGAAAGTCGTTCCCCTCCCATCCAATGGACGGTACTCACGACGGACGCCAGCCTGACGGGCTGGGGTGGAGTCTGGGGAGTCCTGTCGGCTCAAGGCCTTGGACTCCGGACGAGCCCGTTTACCAATCACTGTTCTGGAAATGCGGGCCATCAGACTGTGTCTCTCCTCAGGTCGGAGAGAGTACGGGGTCGCTCCATCAGGAGCCAGTCAGACACCGCCACGGCGGTGGCGTATGTAAACCATCAAGGGGGAACTCGGAGCTCAGCTGCGGCTTCCGAGGTAATCCGTATCCTGAAGTGGGCCGGAAGAAACGTGCCGGCTCTGTAGGGGCGGACTATCTGAGTCGCCAGACGCCGTACCAGGAAGAGTGGTCCTTGCATATTTCAACTCCTTTGCCGACGGGGGGGCACGTCGGATGTGGACCTGATGGCCTCTCGACTCAGTCGCAAGGGTCGAGGTTGTGGCCATATCCAGGGATCCTTGGGCGATGACTCGAATGCGTTGGTGGCCCCATAGGGTCCTTATCGCCTGATATAAACTCCGGTGATCCTAATTGTTCCGGATTGGCCTCAGCGTCACTGGTACGCTGATCTGGTACGTCTCGTTGCGGACGTTTCCTGGCGGTTGCCGATGAGGGAGGACCTTCAGTCTCAAGGTCCTATGTTTCATCCGGCTTACAGTCTCTGGCTTTAACGGCAGAGCTGTTAAAAGCCAGGTGTTGAGGGACCGAGGTCTCTCGGACTCTGTCGTTTTGACCATGTTAAGGACACGGAAGTCTTCCTCCAGGCAGATCTATCACCGTGCCTGGAAAGTTTATATCGCCATATGCAAAGCGCTGGACTGGCGTCCTCGGACGTATTCCGTCCCCTGAATCCTGCGTCCTCTGCAGTGTGGAGTGACCCAAAAGCTTGCTTTGAGTACCATCAAGGATCAGATTTCGGCCTTGGCCGTCTTCTTTCAGCGACCTCTAGCGGGTCATTTCTTGGTTAGCACCTTGGGTTGGGGGTTTGCCATGTGCTCCCTCCTGTCAAGCCTTCTCTCCCACCGTGGGATCTGAATTTGGTGCTCTAGGTCCTCCAGGAACCTCCTTTTTGGGAATATCCGGGATATTCCTCTCTTGTCTTGTCTCAGAAGGTGGCCTTTTAGTGGCAATCACTTCTGTTTGACGAGTGTCTGAGTTGGCGGCTTTGTCCTGCAAGTCGCCATATTTAGTCATCCATAAGGATAAGGCGGTGTTGCATCCGCGACCTTCCCTTTTGCCAAAGGTGGTGTCTACCTTTCACCTACATGAGGACATTGTCCTCCCGTCCTTGTGTCCTCACCCATCGCATCCCAGAGAGTTTGCGCTGCACATATTGGATGTGGTACGAGCCTTACGGGTGTACCTGTCTGCTACTGCTTCTATTCGGAAGTCCGACTCACTGTTTGTGACTGCCCCTGGTCCATAACAGGGCCAAGCGGTTTCGTCTGCCATCATTTTTAGGGGAATCAGACAAACCGTCATTCAAGCCTATGCTCTCAAAGGGCGGGCGCCTCCCTTTCCGGTTACGGCGCATTCCACCAGGGCAATTGGTGCTTCCTGGGTTTTCCGACATCAAGCGTCGGTTGCACAAGTGTACAAGGCGGCGACCTGGTCGTCTGTTCATACCTTTTAAGTTTTTTATAAGGTTGATGTGGCTGCATCTTCGGATGCTTCCTTCGGCCGCAGGGTGCTGCAGGCCGCTGTTTAAAGTTGCGACTCCTCCGTTGAGGAGATCTGCCTTCTTGGAGTGAAAGTTTTTGGTTTTTCCATTTATACTGCTCCCATCCCTCTTGACACTGCTTTGGGACATCCCACGTGTAAAGTGTAAAGAGACACCGTGTCAGTCCATGGATGATAAGAGAAAATAGGATTTTTTGTACTCACCGTAAAATCCTTTTCTCTGACATCCATGGACTGACACGGCACCCACCCTTCCTTTTTAAGTTTGTACTGCTTTGTTACGAACTGAAGTCTGCTGACTGTAGTGGGAGGGTTATGCCCGGAGGGACCGCCCCCTGGGTGGGGCTGTTCAGCTCTGGCTTTTAGAATGTATGTATAACATCTCACATTCTGCCTAGGTCTTCTCCTGCAAGCAGGGACATAACCCACGTGTAAAGGTGTATAAGACACACTGTGTCAGTCCATGGATGCCAGAGAAACGGATTTTACGGTGAGTACAAAAAATCCTATTTTTACAGCAAAATACAGGGGTGAGTACACTTTCACAGGCAGCGAAAAGAATCTTGAAAAAAATTGAAAAAACATCCAGCACCACAAAAATGATAATGTGAATTACTCCATATATCATATGTGTAGAGTCTTGGTATAACTAGTGACGACACCATAAACTCTTGCACCCTAAGGTTTGGCTTGCTGAGGTCATTGCGCTGTGTACCTTTAGTGGATGGGTTCTCCCTTACCGGCCGGCTTTTATAATTTGTGCAGAATTACTTCTTGCGTGTAAGTGCAACTTTTAATTCTTTAATAAATGTTCTTAATACGATTTACACTATGGTGAGCTCCTTTTTTCTGGGTCATCTCCTGGTCCTCATCGTGACCATTGAATAAACAAGTCTCCCTGGCTGTTTGCTGTGAGTTCCTGCCCCCATCACATAAAGTATCTGAGTTGTGTTTCCATTTTCCTTGGATCAAGGCCTTGGCGAGACTAATAGCTGCAAGCCCATGTTAGCTTGCCTCTGGTTTCATGTGGTGGAGGTGCATGAGTTTATGGTGTCGCCACTAGTTATACCAAGACTCTACACATATGATATATGGACTAATTCACATTATCACTTTTGTGGTGCTGGATGTCTTTTAAATTTTCTCTTGTCATCCATGGACTGACACAGCGTGTCTTATACACCTTTACACGTGGGTTATGTCCCTGCTTGCAGGAGAAGACCTAGGCAGAATGTGAGATGTTATACATACATTCTAAACAGCCAGAGCTGAACAGCCCCGCCCAGGGGGGCGGTCCCTCCGGACATAACCCTCCCACTGCAGTCAGCAGACCTCAGTTTTTTTCTGCCTAGCAGAAGGAGAAGACGTGGCTCTCTCAGGAGCCAGTCTCCTGACCTATTTTTATTCCTTTTGGAATTTTTTTCCTATTTTATTCTTTTGAGATCTTCTATCAACTGTCGGCTGGGCAACAGGTTGGGTACAAGATATCCTCGTAGTCTTCCCTGTCCGACCATCGAGCGTGCTGATCCTCGCCTTGTGTGCGTGAGACTCAGTTCACGACATGCCCCACGACTCCAGGGGTGGCCGGTGGGCTTCCAGCTCCGCGGTCCTCTCAAGATAGAACAGTCCGGCTGTATCTTTCGCGGTGGACCGGGCCGACAGCTACTCAGTACCGCACTGTGATAGTTCTGTCAGAAACACACCAGTGGGTCCCTCAGGGGACGGGTAAGTAGTCTCTCCTGGCTGCAGGTGAGTACATGCTGTGTGTTTCTGGTGTGGGGGATTTCCCTGTCTCCCCCTGTGTTTTTTTTAATGTCACTCTCTGTTCACTAGTGCTGGCGCTGTACTGTGTGGGGTGCCTGGGGGCCATACTGTCCTGGGGGGGGCTCATGCTGCTCTGCATTCGCTGGGGCTGTTTTGTTTGTGGATGTGAGGGGCCTGGGCGCTGTTCGGCGCTATGTTTGGTGTGTGTGCTGATTTTACATTGGCGGCCATCTTGCCGTGGCCCGCCGGAGCACATTGCGGAGGCCATTTTCTTGTAGCCGCACGTTTTTCTAGCACTAGTTTGGCCTCTAGCGCCGCTGGGAACGGCGCGAATCTCCTCACACTCTCCTCTCAGCTCACTCACGCTGAGCAGCGCGGCGCAGTGAGACAGAGCAGCGGAACCGAGCGGTCCTGGTCAGGTTGGTGGGTTCCCTGGGCATTCCCCTACTTCAGTCAGCACAGCCTGTGGGTGGTCTCAGAGAGGGACATTATGGAGTCAGAGTCACCAGCTTCCCCTCACATGCCAGAGGCAGCAGCCAGTGCTCCAGCACCTGCGGTCCCTATGGACCAGTTGTCGGCAGTCCTGGAATCATTTCTGACCGGGATGGAAGCTGTGTGTGAGCACAAGGGAGCAAAAAAGCGCCCTCTCCCCACTTTATCTCCACAAGGGGAGTGCTCTGATTCAGATATGGGCCTAGCTATTGCTGCTCAGGACCCTAGCTCTGAATATTTGGATGGTTTTGAACAGGACATTCCTTGTGAGGAAGACTCCAGTTCTGAGTCAGTAAATGACAGGGCGCTTGTTAGTGAACTCATTGATGCTGTGAGGGACACTCTCAAGCTAAATGCTGCGAACGCAGAACCTCAGGCGGATACAGTCTCCTTTGGTTCTTTTAAGACCAAGCCTTCTAAAAAGGTTTTTCCATATGTACCTTTCTTTGACCAGCTCATTGACCAGGTCTGGGAAAAGCCGCAGAAGACTTTCATGGTCCCGCGGCGTTTGTCTATTAGATACCCCTTTGAAGACGCCCTGCTTAAAAAGTGGGCTTCTCCCCCGGTGGTCGACCCTCCAGTCGCCCGTTTTAAACAAGGCCACCACTCTCCCGATGGAGGGGACTCCTGCGTTTAAGGACCCCACTGACAGGAGGTCAGAAGTGGTGAGTAGAGCCATGTTCGCCTTGTTGGGATCCGCCCTACGGCCCGTAGTAGCGGCGACCCTTGTGTCTCAGACACTCACGGAATGGGCAAAAATTTTGCACCAAACTGTGCAGGAGTATAACCTTCCTCCAGACACTATTGCTCTGGCCCACCAGATGGTGCAGGGTCTGATATATGTGTGCGACGCCACGTTGGACGCGGCCCCTTTAATATCCAGGGCCTCTGTCTCGGCGGTGGTATTGCGTCGTCTCATCTGGTTGAAATGCTGGTCTGCTGACCTAGCCTCTAAGAAGCTCCTGACGGATCTACCTTTTAAGGGTGGTAGACTTTTTGGTGCTGCTCTGGATGACATCATCAAGGATGTCACGGGGGGTAAAAGCACTCTCCTTCCTCAAACTATCAAGGGTAAGGAGGCCCGACGTAAACCGGGTCCTTCCTTTCCAGCAAAAAAGTGTTGTTTTTTTTTTCGTCCGTCAGAGTCCACGGGTAAGCCATCCCAGACTGACAACAGTGCGGCTGGCGGGCACAAGCGCCCCTGGGTGCGTCAGCCAAACAAGCCGGCTCCCAAGCCCGCCTCCGCATGAAGTCTTACCCCCGCCCGTCTCTGGGGTGGGGGGACGACTTCGCAGGTTCACGGATCGGTGGACCTCCCGGATCTCCGACCGGTGGGCGTGCGAGGTGGTCACCTCAGGATACAGAATAGAGTTCCGCTCCTGGCCCCCAGACAGATTCTTTCCCTCAAATCTCCCTCTCCTTCCTGCCCGTCGGGCAGCCCTCTTGGGGGCTGTACAGGATTTGATCGGGTCCGGAGTAATTGTGCCGGTTCCGTCCCAGGAGAGGTTTCAGGGGTTCTACTCGAATCTGTTTTGTTGTTCCAAAAAAGGACGGGGTTCGGCCAATCCTGGACCTCAAGGCCCTGAATGCCTTCGTGAAGGTGCAAAAATTCTGCATGGAATCCATTCGCACGGCGATCGCTACACTCCATCAAGGGGATTTTCTGGCATCCTTGGACATCAAGGACGCCTACTTGCATGTTCCGATCTGCGCAAGCCACCAGAAGTTTCTGCGCTTTGCGGTCGGCGAAGTCCACTATCAATTTGTGGCTCTTCACTTCGGCCTAGCCTCGGCACCGAGGGTGTTCACCAAGGTGCTTGCTCCGGTCCTAGCTTTGCTGAGACAGCGAGGCATTGCTATCGTGGGCTATCTGGACGATTTTCTTCTAAGAGCAGACAGTGGCTCAGAATTGGAAGAAAGTGTGACTATCGTCAGTCAGACCCTCAGGGAGTTTGGGTGGCTCCTGAACGTTCAGAAGTCGGTTCTAGTCCCGACTCAGCGTCTGGAGTATCTAGGTCTGATTCTGGACTCCTTGGAGGCAAGAGTCTTCCTACCTCCAGACAAACTACTGACACTTCAGTCTGCAGTACGGGTGCTGACGTCCCGAAAATGGTCGTCAATCCGCTTTTGCATGAGAGTCCTGGGACTCATGGTGGCCTCCTTCGAGGCCGTTCCTTATGCCCAAGCGCACACCAGGGCTTTACAGAAAGAGATCTTGTCCACTTGGGACAAATCCCCATTGTCCTTGGATCTTCAGATCCAGGTGAGTCACCTGGTCAGGGTGTCCCTGACGTGGTGGTTGAGGTCTCCGGCTCTTCGGTCCGGGAAGTCGTTCCTCCCCATCCAATGGACGGTGATCACGACGGACGCCAGCCTGACGGGCTGGGGGGGAGTCTGGGGAGTCCTGTCGGCCCAAGGGCTTTGGACTCCGGACGAAGCCCTCTTACCGATCAATGTGCTGGAGATACGGGCAATCAGACTGTGCCTCTCCTCATGGTCGGAGAAACTACAGGGTCACTCCATCAGGATCCAATCGGACAACGCCACAGCAGTGGCGTATGTCAACCATCAAGGGGGGACTCGGAGCTCAGCTGCGGCTTCCGAGGTCGCCCGCATCCTGAGGTGGGCCGAAAGAAGCTTGCCGGCTCTGTCGGCCGTCTACATTCCGGGCGTAGACAATTGGCAGGCGGACTATCTAAGTCGCCAGACGCTGGACCAGGGAGAGTGGTCCTTGCACCCGGAGGTCTTTCAACTCCTTTGCAGACGGTGGGGCACGCCGGATGTGGACCTGATGGCCTCTCGACTCAATCGCAAGGTGTCGAGGTTTGTGGCCAGATCCAGGGATCCCTGGGCGGATGCTTCGGATGCGTTGGTGGCCCCATGGGGTCAGTATCACCTGATATACGTTTATCCTCCGCTGCAGTTGCTCCCTCACCTGCTCCGCAGGGTAGCGACCGAGGGAATTCCGGTGATCCTCATTGCTCCGGATTGGCCTCGGCGTCACTGGTACGCCGGTCTGGTACGTCTCGTCGCAGACGTTCCCTGGCGGTTACCAATACGGGGGGACCTTCTGTCTCAAGGTCTTATATTTCATCCTGCTTTACAGTCTCTGGCTTTAACGGCATGGTTATTGAAAGCCAGGTGCTGAGAGACCGAGGTCTCTCGGATTCGGTCATTTCGACCATGTTAAGGGCACGGAAGTCTTCCTCCAGAAAGATCTATCACCGTACTTGGAGAGCTTACATCGCCATGTGCGAAGAGCTGGACTGGCGCCCACGAACGTATTCCGTTCCCAGAATCCTGCATTTTCTGCAGCGTGGCGTGACCCAAAAGCTCGCTTTGAGTACCATTAAGGGTCAGATTTCGGCCTTGGCCATCTTCTTTCAGCGACCGCTGGCGGGTCATCCCTTGGTTAGCACCTTTGTGCAGGGGGTTCGCCATGTGCTCCCCCCTGTCGAGCCTCCTCTCCCCCCGTGGGATCTGAATTTGGTGCGCTCGGTCCTCCAGGAACCTCCCTTTGAAAATATTAGAGATATTCCCCTCTTGACTTTGTCTCAGAAGGTGGCCTTCTTGGTGGCCATTACTTCCATTAGACGAGTGTCTGAATTGGCGGCCTTGTCCTGCAAGTCGCCCTTTTTGGTCATCCATAAGGATAAGGCGGTGTTACGTCCGCGACCTTCTTTTCTGCCAAAGGTGGTCTCGGCCTTCCACTTAAACGAGGACATTGTCCTCCCGTCCTTGTGTCCTCACCCATCGCATCCCAGAGAGTTTGCGCTTCACACTTTGGATGTGGTACGAGCCTTGCGGGTGTACCTGTCTGCTACTGCTTCTATTCGGAAGTCTGACTCACTATTTGTGGCTGTCTCTGGTCCAAAACAGGGCCAAGCGGTTTCGTCTGCCACCATTTCTAGGTGGTTCAGACAAACCGTCATTCAAGCTTATGCTCTCAAGGGGCGGGCGCCTCCCTTTCCGGTTACGGCACATTCCACCAGGGCAATTGGTGCTTCCTGGGCTTTCCGACATCAAGCGTCGGTTGCACAAGTGTGCAAGGCGGCGACCTGGTCGTCTGTTCATACCTTTTCTAAGTTTTATAAGGTTGATGTGGCTGCAGCTTCGGATGCTTCCTTCGGCCGCAAGGTGTTGCAGGCCGCTGTTTGATGTTGCAACTCCTCCGTTGAGGAGCTTTGCCTTGTTTGGAGTGAAGTTTTTGGTTTTCCATTTATACTGCTCCCATCCCTCTTGACACTGCTTTGGGACATCCCACGTGTAAAGGTGTATAAGACACGCTGTGTCAGTCCATGGATGACAAGAGAAAATAGGATTTTTGTACTCACCGTAAAATCCGTTTCTCTGGCATCCATGGACTGACACAGCACACACCCTTTTTTTTAAGTTTGTACTGCTTTGTTACGAACTGAGGTCTGCTGACTGCAGTGGGAGGGTAATGATTCCAGGACTGCCGACAACTGGTCCATAGGGACCGCAGGTGCTGGAGCACTGGCTGCTGCCTCTGGCATGTGAGGGGAAGCTGGTGACTCTGACTCCATAATGTCCCTCTCTGAGACCACCCACAGGCTGTGCTGACTGAAGTAGGGGAATGCCCAGGGAACTCACCAACCTGACCAGGACCGCTCGGTTCCGCTGCTCTGTCTCACTGCGCCGCGCTGCTCAGCGTGAGTGAGCTGAGAGGAGAGAGTGTGAGGAGATTCGCGCCGTTCCCAGCGGCGCTAGAGGCCAAACTAGTGCTAGAAAAACATGCGGCTACAAGAAAATGGCCGCCGCAATGTGCTCCGGCGGGCCACGGCAAGATGGCCGCCAATGTAAAATCAGCACACACACCAAACATGGCGCCGAACGGCGCCCAGGCCCCTCATATCCACAAACAAAACAGCCCAAGCGAATGCAGAGCAGCATGAGCCCCCCCCAGGACAGTATGGCCCCCAGGCACCCCACACAGTACAGCGCCAGCACTAGTGAACAGAGAGTGACATTAAAAAAAACACAGGGGGAGACAGGGAAATCCCCCACACCAGAAACACACAGCATGTACTCACCTGCAGTCAGGAGAGACTACTTATCCGTCCCCTGAGGGACCCACTGGTGTGTTTCTGACAGAACTATCACAGTGCGGTACTGAGTAGCTGTCGGCCCGGTCCACCGCGAAAGATACAGCCGGACTGCTCTATCTTGAGAGGACCGCGGAGCTGGAAGCCCACCGGCCACCCCTGGAGTCGTGGGGCATGTCGTGAACTGATTCTCACGCACACAAGGCGAGGATCAGCACGCTCGATGGTCGGACAGGGAAGACTACGAGGATATCTTGTACCCAACCTGTTGCCCAGCCGACAGTTGATAGAAGATCTCAAAAGAATAAAATAGGAAAAAAATTCCAAAAGGAATAAAAATAGGTCAGGAGACTGGCTCCTGAAAGAGCCACGTCTTCTCCTTCTGCTAGGCAGAAAAAAACTGAGGTCTGCTGACTGCAGTGGGAGGGTTATGTCCGGAGGGACCGCCCCCCTGGGCGGGGCTGTTCAGCTCTGGCTGTTTAGAATGTATGTATAACATCTCACATTCTGCCTAGGTCTTCTCCTGCAAGCAGGGACATAACCCACGTGTAAAGGTGTATAAGACACGCTGTGTCAGTCCATGGATGCCAGAGAAACGGATTTTACGGTGAGTACAAAAATCCTATTTTTATGCACATTATTTGAAATTAAAGCGGAGCTCCGCCTAAAAAAAAAATTAAAAGCCAGCAGCTACATATACTGCAGCTGCTGACTTTTAATATAAGGACACTTGCCTGTCCTGGAGTCCAGTGACGTCCGCAGCAGAGGACGAGCAATCGCTCGTCACTCTGCTGCCTCCACCGCCATCCTCGGTGAGGGAACCAGGAAGTGAAGCCTTGCGGCTTCACTGCCCGGTTCCCTACGGCGCATGCGTGAGTCACGCTGCGCCGTTCTGACTGGTCCTCCTGTGTTCTGGGAGCCGAGTGTTTCCCAGAACACTACGGGTATTCTGCGGGAAGTGACGTGCTTCCCGCAGAGAGGACTCCCGGAAGTGGGTGCAAATACCTGTCTTAGACAGGTATCTGCACCCCCCTACCCCCTGAAAGGTGTCAATTGTGACACCGGAGGGGGGGGAGGGTTCTGATGAGCGGAAGTTCCACTTTAGGGTGGAGCTCCGCTTTAAGTTATTAACCTTTGTTGTAACGCAACATTTTCTCAATTACTGTTAGCGCAGCTCCTTTTTATTATTTGTTCATGGCCCCATGCACACGAGACGCCGCTGCAAACTCTGCTGAACACATGTTTTTTAAAGGCTGAAACCCGCGTTTAAAAACGCCCGTTTTGCCACGATTGCAGCCGCGTTTAGCAGCGTTTTACCTCGTTTGCGTCTATTAGCGTTTAGTTAAGAAACATCATAAGACCCTGCCTAAGCTCAAAAAACAGTATTATTTAACCATTTCAGCCATTTTGTGAGACCAGAGTGAGTAGCAGCAGCTGAGAGAGCAGCAGTGTACTTGTATTTAGCGTATCACTTGCCACATCTGCCACAAGCTGTGGATTGTCCACCTGCCACGTCACCTGCCACAAGTTGTGGATTGTCCACCTGCCACGTCACCTGCCACAAGTTGTGGATTGTCCACCGGCCACGTCACCTGCCACAAGTTGTGGATTGTCCACTGGCCACGTCACCTGCCACAAGTTGTGGATTGTCCACTGGCCACGTCACCTGCCACAAGTTGTGGATTGTCCACTGGCCACGTCACCTGCCACAAGTTGTGGATTGTCCACTTGCCACGTCACCTGCCACAAGTTGTGGATTGTCCATTTGCCACGTCACCTGCCACAATTTGTGGATTTCCACCCGCCACAAGTTGTGGATTGTCCACTTGCCACGTTGCCTGTCACACGTTGTGGATTGTCTACAGTGCAATGCAAGCAATTCGTTTTTTTTGTTTTTTTGTTAATGGTTTTTCATCATTTGCCATCATTTTTGAGATTTCTAATGTAAAAAAAATAGGTCGCCTTTAAAAACGTTTATAAACGAAAACGCGGCAAACCGCCGGTACCGCGTTTAGCCACGTTTTGCGTCTGAAACGTGGAAAACTTTTGCGTCTGAACCCATTTTTTTATTTTATTTTTTTGCTTCTGGAAAAACGAGGTTAAACGCAACTGCCTAAAAACGGCAATAAACGAGACTGTGCATGGACACATAGGATAACATTGAATGTGTTCAGGAGCAGTTGAAAAAAAGTGTCCAACTGCCTCTGAACACGCGTTTAACAGCGTCTCGTGTGCATGGGGCCTATATGTGTATCTCATATTGAGCTGCTGCTGTTCTTTTTCTTTCTTATTTGCAGTACTCACTTAGCGCTTTTTTTTTTTTTTTTTTTTTTTCCAGAAGTTCACCCAAAACCTAACTAACTCTAAACCTAACTAACTCTAAACCTACTTGCAGCCACATTCTAACACTAATCTATCTCGCCCTGTAAAGAAGAAATCGCTATACATACCTTTTCTGCAGCCGGTCCGGTCCCACACTGAGCTCTCAGCGGCGACTTCTCTGTGTAGGCTTGTTCAGGAGAGGCAGCCCACAACGAAATCCCATAGTAGCTCTATGGGTGACCTCACTTCCCAGGCATTTCACAGCCATTGTCTGTCCTCTCCTGCACACAGCATCCACTGCTGGTGTCCGGATCGGCTTCAGAAGAGGTATTGATAGTGATTTCTTCTTGTACAGGGCTAGAAAGATTAGCTTTAGAATGTTGCTGCCAGTAGATTTAGAGTTAGGTTTTGGGTAAACTTCTACTTTGAGTGTTCATATTTTAAACAAACATTTCCCCTGAGACTCCATTCACACAGGGGCACGACTTCAGCGTGACTTTGGGGGGCAACTTGGACACGACTTGAGTATGAATCACAGCGCAACTTACAAGGCAACTTCAAGTTGCCTGCAGGACAGGAGGCTTTCCAATGGCCAATCAAACAAGAATCTGCTCTGTGGGGGGGAGGGAGGGGTTTGCCTGAGAAATGTATGTTCTCTTCCTGTATTGTTGCTTCTGTTAAGACAGTGATCCGACTTCTGAGGTGACTTCCATTGAAATCAATGGGTACAAGTTGCCTACAAGTCACCTAGAAGTCGGATTGAAGTCGTACAGGAACCTTTTCTGAAGTCGGAGCGACTGCAGTAGTGTGCATTAAAACGGCTCCATTCACTTACATTGATTTTCTCATGCAGCGTGACTTGAGGCGACTTGGGGCGTTTTGAAGTCAGATCCAAAGTCGTCCCTGTGTGAATGGGCTCTTACTGTTTTTCTTTTATTTTGTGGACCATTTTTATAATCTTCTACCACAGTTTTGTTTTAATCATACTTGGTCAAAAATCTCTCCTATGCTGTATAGTCCCACTTGTGGTCTCTTTTTTTCAGAATTTTGACTTTTTTCCTTTTTGCATAATACTAGATCCGATCTGATATTAAGTTGGACCCAAGAAAGAGAATTCGCTACAGCATAACTGGTAGAGGAGTGACAGAACCACCACTTGGCTTATTCATTATTGATGAAAGGACAGGAGACTTGAATGTAACTGGAATTGTGGACAGAGAAGAAATTGACATGTTCTTTGTAAGTTTTTCTCCATTTCTGATACCTTTTACATACCTCGGGTAACTCCTCAATTTTCTGCAATTTGCAAGATGTCAATATTAAACGGGTTAGGTCACCTTTACAAAATAAAGCTGCCTTTGCAGAGAAGGAACATCTGTGGATAAAAACGACCAGTGCAGCTCTGACTAGTTGAATAACCACTTATTGTCCGGAAGATTTACCCCTTCATGAACAGGCATTTTTTTGTGCTATATGGCACTGCGCTACTTAAACTGACAATTCTGCGGTCATGCAACGCTGTACACAAATATACTTTTTATATAAAATAGAGCTTTCTTTTGGTGTGTGTGTGTGTGTATATATATATATATATACTTTCTGCTAATAAAAAGATTAATAAAAAGATCCAATAAAATTAAAAAAAATCAAATGCCTTCATAAATTTAGGCAATTGTGTATTCTGCAACATATTTTTGGTAAAAAAAATAATCCCCAAAAACATGTATTGGAGCTCCTGTATTGTTTACATACACAGAGCTCTGTCCTGTCATCCTCCTCCCCAATCAGCGGGTGCCGGCCCCTATCCGTAAGTGCTCGATCATACTAGATACGTGATCCAGCACAGGAGAGCCACTCTACTGCCGTACTCATACGTGGGGGGGGGGGGGGTCTGCTAGTGGATATTACCCTTGCTATGTGTAGGCCATTTACATACAGTTTTGCACAAAAGATTGTGAAATTTTGGCATTGATATTGAAAATGACTGATCATGCCAAAAAACTGTCTTTTATTTAAAGATTTTGATGATACAATGCCATTTATTATTCCATAGTTGTTTGGCTCTTTTTTTAAACCATAATGGTAACAGAAATCGCCCAAATGGCCCTGATCAAAAGTTTACATACCCTGGAGTGATCATATGAAGCCACTTATTATCACATAGTTGTTTGGCTCCTTTTTAAATCCATAGTAAAAGTTTACATACCCTGGAATATTTGGCTTTGACACACACACACACACACACACACACACACACGTTAAAATGGCAAATACAAGTTCATTTCAGAGAGTTCATGCCCAATGTAAGGGATGGGTGACCCTGGAGCATATCGTCTGACTCTGCATTACACAGTGTTTCTTGGCTTCCCAAGGACCGCACATCTCCAACTGTTCTCTCCCACCCCTTTTATTGGGGCTACACTTGAAGCCTTTGAAAGAGCATGTTCCACACACGCAGTATCTGCTAAATTATGTTCCCTCACTCCAGTGCAAGGCAATGCAGATTTTCTTCCAGGTCTCTAAGACATTCCTAGCGGCAGGATGGCTGTATGCAAAGATGTTGGGCAAAAATTTTTTCCGCAGAGGCTGATTTCAGGTGGCGTGCTGAACTTGCAGAGCTATCTAACACTGATTAATTTCTCTTCTGGTCTTATATTCAACTTAAAACTTTACCTGGATAGTGCATCCCGTAGGGCATGCTTCACCAAGGCACCTATATTATTTGAGTCACTCTGCTCCCATTCTCGCCCCCCTCCCAGAGTCCTGTGATTTCAGCACCTTATGCTGCCATGTTTGAGGATTCACCTGCTCATTTGCGCTCTGATCATGCATTTTGGGATAATGCACTGGGGATTGAGATGGACGAGGCTGGCTGGGAGTGCATCCAGCTATATATTCATAAGGTATACCTGAACGTCTCTACTCCATTATTACATTATGCATATGATCAACCCTGCTAGGATATGCGTCCCAATGCATTGGAGGTCTTAAACCCCCCCACCACCCCCCTTCGATGAAGGAGTGATTCAATCGTATTAACTGTTAAGCGGAGATGGAGGAGCTGATCTATACCACTCTTGATAAAACTTCCAAATACTCTGATATCTGGGCACCGTGGATAACCTTCTGAGGTGCTCACTCATATCGGGAGCTACAACGGGATACCAATTGACATCTGGTCGCAATTTCACGATTTTGGGTCTTGGAAGTCTCACCTGAATCTTGCCTCTCATGTGATATAACTATGCATACTCATCAGAGATGGATGGAGAGGGCAGTGGGTGATGGCCCCATCGCCTATGTTTGTTTGGACCCGTAGTTTGGCCCTTGCGGGTGTGAATGTAAGGGATGGGAATGACCTTAGATAGCCACCTACTAATTTCATGTTCTTTATCGCTGGTTAACTTTCCCTTAAATGACCAATATGTTCCCCACTTTCATATAGTGATCATTAAAGAGATTGTATACTTGCCTCCTCTGTGCAGTTGGTTTTGCACAGAGCAGCCCCGATCCTCCTCTTCTCGGGTCCCTCTATGCTGTTCATAGCCCCTCCCTCCTTTTTTGAGTGCTCCCTCAGCCAGCAGCTTGCTACAGGGGGCACCCAAGCAGAGTCAGAGCTCTGTGTATCCGTTCAGACACTGAGCTCCGCACCCTCTCTCCCCTGATTGGCTGGCTGACTGACTTTGGCTGAGACAGTGCAGCGGCGCCATTGGCTCCCGCGGCTGTCAATCAATTGGGAGGAGTGTCCTGGATGGCTGAGGGGATCATGGATATCGCTGGAGAGAGAAGGGGCTCAGGTAGGTAGCTGCTACACACAGGTTTTCTATGCATTAAGATAAAAAACCTTCTGCCTTTTTGCAACCCCTTTAACCGGTTATTTCAGGAAATGCTTCCAGTAGTATGGGTCAATATCCGTAACGGCTGTATAGCTTGTTATACTCTTATTCAGGTGTCTTCTTAGTATGATACCTTTCCCCTACCTCATGGTAAACTCTGTTAACTTGTTGACTTCACCTTTTTCTTGGTTTGACATCTTCATTTACATAATGGTGTCATGTATTTGGAGTTTATTACTTGTATTTCTTCTAAAAATGTAATAAAATGTTTATGCCAGAAAAAGGTAATTTCAGAGCAGCCTATATTTCTCCTGAGGTTCTTTATATCCCAAACAATTCTCCTGGCATTTGTGGCTGCAATCTTTCTTGGTCTACCTGAGCCTGGCTTGATATCAAGAGATCCTTGAAGTTTCCACTTTGTGATTGAACAGTACAGACTGGCATATTCAAGGCTTTTGATATCTTTTTATATTCTTTTTCCATCTTCATAAAGTTCCATTACTTTTGTTACGCACATCGTGTATTATTATTTTTTCTGCCCCCCACCATGGCTCAGTATCTAGCCTGCTCAGTGCACCTACATGAGAGCTAACAAACTGACTATTTATACACAGACACTAATTGCAATTTAAAAAACAAAAGGTGTGTGTGTGTGTGTGTGTGTGTGTGTGTGTGTGTGTGTCACCTTTTTGTGTGTCTGTACCAAGGCCAAACATTCCCAGGGTATGTAAACCTTTTTTTATTATGATTTAAAAAGGAGCTAAACGACTGTGATAATAAATGGCTTCATATGATCACAAATTAAAAGGCAGTTTTTTGGCATAGTCAGTCTTTTATATATTCAATATCCATTCCAAAATTTCACGATTTCTGCCAGGGTATGCAACTTTTGAGCACAATTGTGCCTCCATGAAGTCTGACTGGAATACTCCCAGTACATTGTTAGGACATTACTAAGTGAGGCCTAGTTATTACTGCTCACCATCACAGGAGTGAGCTTTTTCTCAAACCCCCTCACTCTCTCCCCTGATGCATTGGCTTTGAGCTCAGCGTTTGAGAGCTCACTACTGTAATGGTAGAGGTGAGCAGTAATGAATAGGCCCCACTTAGCAACGTCCTTGGAGTATTCCAGTCAGGCTTCATCAGACAGAGATGCACAGTTCATTTTTATCTACAGACACCCCTTGTCTGCATAGGCAGTTTTTTGGTAAAGGTGAACTAACCCTTTAATCAAATTTTATTTAGTTTTTTGTTACAGTAATTGTATGTACGTTACCTTCCCTTTTTTTTACTTTTGGTCACATGCTTTCACGAAATTAGGCTGAAAACCAAACCCGCTGTGTATTATAAAAAGATGTGCTTGCATATGTAGAAATATACATCGATTAGCTTCCAGTTGGTTGTTAACCAACTTGGGAACATGAAATGGAATATAATACACAAACTTTGGAAGTATTTAAAGCCCCACTCTGATCAATGTCGCCTCCCACACCCTCTGTGATTGCTAGCACAAAAAAAATCCCCTAAATGTCTGCTTATACTTGCATTAAAGTGGCATTAGAGCTCCTTCCTCCCTTCCTCCCTCCCTTCCTCCCTCCCTTCCTCCCTCCCTTCCTTCCTCCCTTCCTTCCTTCCTCCCTTCCTTCCTTCCTCCCTCCCTCCCTTCCTTCCTCCCTTCTTTTTTTTCTATTAAGATTACAAACCTAAATATACAAAAAGGTGTAGCGCTGGATAAGCAAAACTGTGTATGGCTATACAGTGAAAAAAATATATAATATAAGAAAAAGTATCAAAAACATGAGTGAATACTACAAATAAACAATTTAAAGTTCATGTGTGTCAGTGAAAAATATATGAAATCTTCTCCTCTATTTAAAGATGATAAGAGTTCTACAGAGTGCAGGTATCCGATGAAAATCATAGGCAAAATGCTCCAACACTTAGTAAAGATCCCGCCACCAAGGTGAAGAATGAAGGCTTACCAGACAGCCTGCGACCACCCTTCTCAGGGGGGTCAAAACAGGCTCAGTAGAGTGATGTTTTACTCCATGGAAGGCAGGATGATTCTGCAGGAACGCTTCATCCACAATGGGAGAGTCTCCAGAGACGTTGATTGAACACCTGGCCAGAACTGGGAGTAGACACACTCTTTGCAGATCAGAGTGGATGTTCCTCAGTAAGTAGGATAAAATCCAAAAGAGAAAGAAAAACTTTCCATAGTGTAGCGTTCATCCATAAAAAAGGGGTTTATTTTCACAAAGTATGCGATACAGAACCTCAAAGTAACAAGTCCTGAGATATTAAAATGCTGGTTAAAAAACTCCTTGCAAGGAATAAAAAGCTCCGTATTCTGTCAATCAAACGACCGTTCGCGCGTGCGCAATGCATGCATGGGTGACATGTGCATGCATTGCGCACGCGCGAACGGTCGTTTGATTGACAGAATACGGAGCTTTTTATTCCTTGCAAGGAGTTTTTTAACCAGCATTTTAATATCTCAGGACTTGTTACTTTGAGGTTCTGTATCGCATACTTTGTGAAAATAAACCCTTTTTTTTATGGATGAACGCTACACTATGGAAAGTTTTTCTTTCTCTTTTGGATTTTATCCTACTTACTGAGGAACATCCACTCTGATCTGCAAAGAGTGTGTCTACTCCCAGTTCTGGCCAGGTGTTCAATCAACGTCTCTGGAGACTCTCCCATTGTGGATGAAGCGTTCCTGCAGAATCATCCTGCCTTCCATGGAGTAAAACATCACTCTACTGAGCCTGTTTTGACCCCCCTGAGAAGGGTGGTCGCAGGCTGTCTGGTAAGCCTTCATTCTTCACCTTGGTGGCGGGATCTTTACTAAGTGTTGGAGCATTTTGCCTATGATTTTCATCGGATACCTGCACTCTGTAGAACTCTTATCATCTTTAAATAGAGGAGAAGATTTCATATATTTTTCACTGACACACATGAACTTTAAATTGTTTATTTGTAGTATTCACTCATGTTTTTGATACGTTTTCTTATATTATATATTTTTTTCACTGTATAGCCATACACAGTTTTGCTCATCCAGCGCTACACCTTTTTGTATATTTATATTGTTGTACCTTTTTATATCAGTTTTTTTTTTGGTGTTTAGCAGCAGGTTTTCCTTTAGGGATTTATTCATTTATTGCACTTTAATAATTTGCACCTAGCGCAAATTTTTCTTTTATAACCAAGATTACAAACCTGGTGCAATGGTTTTGCACAGAGCAGCCCCGATCCTCTTCTTCTGGAGTCCTCCGCTAGCGCTCCAGGCCTTTCCTCTTCGGCAAGTACTCTCGTGGAAAGCTTGGCACAGCATTTAATTGAATGGCTAATGGCTCCCACTGCTAACAATCTGCCCAGGGAAGAGGGAGACGGCAGTGAGAGCTGCTGCTCTCATGCACATCACTGGATAGGATCGGACTCTGGCAAGAATAAGGGGGGGGGGGGAATTCTGCAGCTCAGAAGGTTTTTCACATTCATGCATGAAGGTGAAAAACCTTAAGGCTTTAGAGCCGCTTTAATCTTCAGTCGCATGACGCCGCAGTCCCGAGTTTTCTCGTCACTTCTGCTTGGGGTTAGTCTTTAGGTGTCCACACCACAGCCTGCATAATGTGGACACATCCTATTGGATGGCCACTGGTGGTGTCCTCAAAGGAGAGAGGAGCGCTGACTCCCTTACAGGGGGGGTTGGTAGGGGGCTGGTGATCTCGGGGCACCATTAATATGCTGGATTAGAATCCCGGCCCCCCATATTCCCCAATACTGTAACCAGTGGCAGCAGCAGCAGCAAGGGATCTGGATGAGGGACTTGGGTGAGTATTACTGGCTTCACCAGGTAAGGGGGAATAAAAAGACTGTCGTTAGAGGTTGTGCGATGGAGGGGTGGTAAAGTCTAGTTTTATCCTGGAGTGGGGCTAGTGTTTTATCACTAGTCCTCTTCCAGTCATCTGCCAGGATGGCTTAGAGAGGCTCCTCCCACCTAGCACAGGAAACGCATGATCCGCATTATAAAATGGCTCCCACAGCCGACAGCCCCTCAGTATGTGTTTCCTCCAGACAAGAAAGGAACTCGTGCTAGGTGGCAGGGGCCCCCCGACCTTTCTATCCCAGTAACCACAAAATCCAGAGATTTTTGTTTCCGTCAGAAGAAATTAGAGGAGCAAAGCAAAAAATTGTCAGTCTGTGACTGGTTATATGCAGGTCTTCAAACCAAACAGGCTTGAACCTTTCCTATTCATTCTTCCCTAAAGGAAATGGTTCACTAAGAGGGGAAAGAACCAGAAAAGTCCTACAGCTACAGGCCTAAAAGTGCCCCAAGTTGGATGCTTCCTTATCAAGTGTTTAAAAAAAAAACGGAACTCTCCTTTTGAGGATGCAGGCTCTTAAAGACCTGATGGATAGGAAGGTTGAAGGGTATTTAAGGTGAGCCTGGGAAGCCTGCCCTGTGAATTTTAAACTGGCTCTTGCTACTACCTGTGTGGCATGTACCCTAGATCTTTGGCTAAAGCAGCTACACACTTTTTTGGAGGCTGCCGCTCCTAAGGAAGAGATCCTGGATGCCCTACCAACTTTAAATAAAGCAGTGGCTTACATTGCCAGCACTTCCACTGAGGTAGTAAAATTCGCTGCCAGGTCTTCAGCCCTTATTAACGAGGCTAGAAGGGCTATCTGGCTTAAATCACGGAGTGGGAACACAGCTTCGAAGTTCAAACTTTGCGCTTTACCCTTTTTCAGGATAATTACCGCAGCTAGGAAAAAGGGCTTTCCTCTCCCCAAGAAGCAGCAACAGTCAAAGGAATTTTCGCCCATTCAGATGCCAACAAAACAAAGATTTCTCTTTCGTTCATTGACGGACACAGCTCTTTTTAATCTTGACCTTGGGGTTATATGCCTTCTATCAGGAGAGGACTAGGCAGAACATGTAAAACATGTAACCGCAAAGCTGAACCGTACCGCCCAGGGGGAGGTCTCACTGTCTATAACCCCTCACTGTATCCAGCAGTTAGTTTTTTTTCTGCCTAGCATAGGAGAAGGACCTGGCTCCCGGTTGGGACAATTGGTCCTGGAGAATCCTTTTTACTTTTTTTTTTTTTTTTTACTTTTTTGATCCTGAGATCTACTATCAACAGCCGGCTGGGTGACAGGCTGGATAATATAGATCCTGGTAGTCCCCCCAGCCCGGCCATTGAGCGTGAGCAGACCTTTAGCTACGCGCTTGGTCGGCCACGACATGCCCCGTTTGCTCCAGGGGTGGCCGGTGAGCTATATGACCGGGCTACTGCTATCCGAATCACAGTGTGCCGTGGCCGACAGCCACCCCGTACTGCTCGGGTGATGGGTCTGGCCGGAATGCGTCCAGCAGTCCCCGCAGGATGGGTAAGTAGGGTTCCACCTGTTTCGGCAGGATGGAACAGCTGGGCATTCCTGTGGAGGTCGGCTAGGGGGTCTCTCACTCTCCCTTTCTTCTCTCCCTGTCCCTTCCCTCCTTCCCATGCATCTGTGGTGGCTGGGCCTGCTTGTGTACCTGACCGGGGGTCCTCCGGCGGGTGGGGGGGCTGCACTGGATGTTCGGGGTCCGCTCTTAGTGGGGTGTTCTTGGTCTGTCCATCTGGGATGCCTCCGCGTGGAGGATCAGCGTGTTCACTGCCTTTTTCATTTACATCATGGATGGCCATTTCCTTGTAGCTTGCGCTCGTTTTACTGAGGCGCCCATTTTCTTGTAGCTCCAGCTTAGTTTTTGCCTCTAGCGCTGGGAATATCTTTCTGAACGGCGCGAACATCACAGAACACCTCAGACACAGGTAGTGCAGGAGAGAGAGAGAGCGGACGGCAGTGCTGTGAAGTACCTGGGTCAGGGTGGTGAGTCCCCTGGGGCGGGCCCCTCACTCTGTCGCAGCTAGGAGGGTGGACCTTTTGTGTACCTTGCCTTTTAGTCCCTAACGGGTGTCAGGCGAGTGTGGGTCAGCATGGCGTCAGAAGCTGGCGCTTCTTCCCCAGACATCCCTGTGGTAGCAACCGGTGCCTATGGACGATTTGTCGGCGGTCCTGGAATCCTTTGTTGCCAGGGTGGAAGCGGTGTGCGAGCGCAAGGGGGGTAAAAAACGCCCCTCCCCCCACCATCTTTCTGGGGAAAGCTCTGATTCAGACTCGGGCCTTGCTGTGGCACACGGCCCCTGTTCTGACGTGTCAGAGGATGCGGACCAGGACCATTCGGACAGTGAGGATGGCTCCGTGTCTGGGTCAGCTCAGGAAAGGGCGATTTGTTGGAGCACTTATCACCGCAGTGCGGGATACCCTAAAATTGGAAGATATGGCGGGGGCATCTACTGAGGTGTCGGTCCCTTTTGGGTCCCACAAGCCGGCCCGCACTGCTAAGGTGTTTCCATACCTAACTTATTTTGATAAGTTTATATACAAAGAATGGAAATGACCGCAGCGGACCTTTTCGGTCCCGAAATGCATGGCGGTCCGTTACCCCTTTGAGGAGAGTTTCCTGAAAAAATGGATATCTCCCCCGATTGTGGACCCCCCAGTATCCATAGGTTAAACAAGGTAACCTCGATTCCGGTGAAGTGGACCCCTGCTTTTAAGGACCCTGCAGACAGGAGAGCCGAGGCGGTGGCTCAGTCCATGTTCACGGTAGTGGGGTCAGCATTGCGGCCAGTGTTGACCACGTCCCTGGTGTCAGACACTTACCGAATGGGCAAAATTGTTGCACCACGAGTTGGTAGAGCAACAGTCTTCCCCGGTCTGCGTGGAACTGGCCGACCAGTGGGGCAGGGCCTTAAGTATGTCTGTGATGCGGCCTTAGAGACAGCTCCCTTGCTTTCCACAGCCTCAGTATCTACTGTGGTGCTACGTCGCCTGATTTGGCTAAAATGCTGGTCCGCAGACCAGACTTCCAAGAAGGCTCTGGCGGATTTGCCCTTCCAGGGAGAGAAGCTATTTGGAGCCTCGCTGGATGACCTTTTTAAAAATGTCACTGGGGGTAAGGGCACGCTGCTCCCACAATCCAGAAAAGGTAAGGAGCCATGCCGTAGGCCAGGGCCCTCCTTTTCCGCTCAGAAGTGCTTTTTTCGTCCGCCCGGGCCCGCAGGTAGCTGAGGGCACGGAAGTCATCTTCTCGGAAGATTTATCATCGCACGTGGAAGGCCTACATCTCTGTGTGAAGAGATGCGGTGGCGTCCACGTAATTATTCGGTTTCCAGGATCCTGCTGTTTTTGCAGTGTGGCATGGATCAAAAACTTGCCTTAAAGCGGAGGTTCCGCGGCAAATCTTTTTTTTTTTTTAGCTTGCATGCAAAGTATTTGTAGATCACCAATTAGTACTCACGTGTTTGGTGATTTTTAACCTCCCCTGTCTTTTTTCTGGCAAAAAATGCACTTTTAAAATCAGCCGTCAGAATTTTCCATTTTGCTTGTGGGCATTGTGAAGCCCACAAGCACTGACTTCCTGGAAGCGGTGGACGGTGTTCTGCAGAAAAAGTTCCCCGGCGGATAAGGTTCCCTCCCCTGTACTGCGCATGCGCGGCACGAACCTCAACGGAGTTTCCGAAAGTAGCCGAACATGTAGAGCTGCGAGTTAGCTCTACATGGCGCCTGCGCAATGACTAGGAGCCATGTAGAGCTGACTGCGCAGGCGCCGTGTAGAGCCGACTCGCAGCTCTACATGTTCGGCTACTTTCGGAAACTCCGCTGAGGTTCGTGCCGCGCATGCGCAGTACAGGGGGGGGGGAACCTTATCCGCCGGGGAACTTGTTCTGCAGGACATGACACATCTGGGCGAACTCCCAGATTACATTGCGGGAGAACAGAAACGCCTACTCCCGCGGGAGTGAGTACCCGGAAGCCGGAATTTAGATGACAATATTACGGTATGTACAGAAAAAAATAAGTGGCTACTGTACATGTTTGTAGTGTAAGGAGTGTGGTCATATATGGATGTTATTTTGGGTGGAACTCCGCTTTAAGCACCATTAAGGAACAGACATCAGCCTTGGTTGTTTTTTTTTATCCCCCCCCCCCCCCCAACGACCCTTGGCGGCTCATTTACTGGTGAGTACATTTGTGCAAGGGGTTCGACATGTGGCCCCTCCGGTTCGACCACCGCTGCCTCAGTGGGATTTGAATCTGGTGCTCTCGGTACTTCAGAAACCACCGTTTGTCAATAGGGGAATCGCTCTAATGTTCTCACTCTCTCAGAAAGTAGCCTTTCTGGTGGCTATTACATCTGCCAGAATGGTTTCTGAGTTTGCGGCCTTATCTTGCAAGTTTCCCTACTTGATCCTCCACAAGGCTAAGGCCTTAGTTTCTTCCTAAGGTGGTTTCAGCTTTTCATCTAAATGAGGACATTGTGCTTCCATCTTTGTGTCCTCAGCCATCGCACCCCAAAGAGGTTGCTTTACATTCCTTGGACGTGGCCCGAGCTCTGTGGGTGTATCTGTCTGCTACGGCTCTGTTTCGGAGCTCAGACTCACTGTTTGTGTCGGTGGTTGGTCCAAAGAAGGGCCTGGCGGTTTCGTCGGCCACCATATCTCGGTGGATCAGACAGATCGTGATTCGGGCTTATGCCCTAAAAGGGCGGGCGCCTCCCTTTCCGGTCACGGCGCATTCGACCAGGGCAATTGGTGCCTCCTGGGCTTTCCGACATCAGGCGTCCATTTCCCAGGTGTGTAAGGCGGCGACATGGTGGTCCATTCGCACTTGCACTCACATCAACCTTGTAAAAATTAGTGAATCTGCAGATGCTTCCTTCGGCTGCAAGGTTTTGCAGGCGGCTGTTTAAGGTTGCAATTCCCCTGTTGAGGCGCTCTGGTTGTTTTTGGGTGGAGTTTGCTTGCTGTTCCCACCCCTCGTGTGGTGTTGTGTGTTTTTTTTTTTTTTAACACTGCTTGGGGACGTCCCTAAGGTCACTATTAAAGGAGCTGTGTATGTCAATGAACGAAAGAGAAAATATGATTTTTGTACTCACCGTAAAATCCTTTTCTTTGAAGTTCATTGACGGACACAGCACCCACCCTTCCTATTATGTTTGTACTGCTTTTTGACGAACTGAGCTGCTGGATGCAGTGTGAGGGGTTATAGCCAGTGGGAACGTCCCCTGGGCGGTACGGTTCAGCTTTGCTGTTACATATTTTACATGTTCTGCCTAGTCCTCTCCTGATAGAAGGCATATAACCCTAAGGTCAAGATTAAAGGAGCTGTGTCCGTCAATTAACTTCAGAAAAAAGGATTTTACGGTGAGTACAAAAATCCTATTTTTTCAGATGAACAGGACCAGAAGAAAGGATGACCGTACAGAAAAGGTAGATGAAAAGGAGGTTTTCTCTTTTTAAACCCTCCCAGTCAAAAGCTAGTTTTCAATGACTTGGTCTGCCAGGTGGGGGGAATATTGGGGGGCCATCACCAACAACAATTTTATCCTGAACCTAATCAATTTTGGGCACAGGATAAAATTGGAGAGCAGACCCCCAGAAAAATGACTTGCAACGATCCTAGCGAAAGATTAAGAAAAGGCAAGGGCAATGTCATCACATTTTCTTCCAGCATGTCCTGAATAAGGGATAAGTTACATTCCCCCAGGTCAGAGAGGGTGGGTTTTATTCTCGCGTATTCTGCGAAGAAAGCCGTCCTGGAAATTTGCTTCAGAATCAGATGTCAATTTGTTTGTAAAATGCAAGCGATTCAAAATGGAGTCGATCTATACCACCAGGGAGCTCTTGACCCTGGGAGTTTTCATGGCTTCTCTAGATCTGAGGGATGCATAATTGCATATCCCAATTTGAGTCCAGGAAGTATCTCACTCGCAATAAAAAAAGCAGAGCAAAATTCTTTATTTTCAATGCAATGCCTCTGCTCCGCTGATTTTCACCATGGTGCTGGAAGTTATAAGATCTGGGATTCAAATCATCCCTTATCTAGATTATCTTCTGTTATTCGCAGACTCTGTGGAGGAGGTAGAGCAAAACCTGAACAGGATGATCAAACCCTTTTAGACCTAGGGTGGCTAATAAATTGGGGAAAATTCACATCTCATCCCTTCGTAAAGACTGACTTTCCTGGGGTACATCATAGATAAATCTTTAACCAACATTTTTCTGATGGAGGAAAAGTTTCTGAACCTAACCTCGGCGGTGACCAACCTCTGCCCAAGCTCAGAAACATCTAAGCTCAAAACCTAATGAGGATCCTTGGTCTAATGATGTCAGCCATGCCTGGGATACAGTTTCATTAGACTACTCCAAGCCTTCGTACTTTCAGTCTGGGACAGGAAGGAGTCGTCTCTTCCGACTCTTGTAAAGATCCATCAGGAAGTAAAACTATCAATCAGGTAGTGGTTGAGACAGGAAACCCTCTCAAAGGCTCCGCTTTGGTTTCAACATCACCCGATGAGCTTTACTACAGTACAGATAAATGCTCACGTGGATGGGGAGCCCATATGTGTGGATAAATGGTCCAAGGAGTCTGCGACAGTCTATGGGCCTGCCACACCTCCAATGCGGGAGAACTAAGGGCAGTTCTGGAAGCGCTAATAGCCTTTTGTCCAGCCCTAAAAGAAAAGCACGTGCAGGTTCTTTCGTATGACATTACAGCAGGGGGGGCACAAAATCAGCGGGCCTTATGAGTATTGCGGAAGATGTTCTAAGTTGGGCAGAAAAAATAGGATTTTTATAACAGCTTACCTGTAAAATCCTTTTCTTGGAGTACATCACGGGACACAGAGCGACATAGTCATTACTAATGGGTTATATAGTTACCGTCAGGTGCTGGCACTGGCAACTTCCAAAACCGGAAGTACCCTCCCCTATATAAGCCCCTCCCATCCGGGAGCACCTCAGTTTTGTAGCAAAGCAATAAGTGTCCCCAAAGAGGGGCGGGAGCTCTGTGTCCCGTGATGTACTCCAAGAAAAGGATTTTACAGGTAAGCTGTTATAAAAATCCTATTTTCTTTCTCGTACATCACGGGACACAGAGCGACATAGTCATTACTAATGGGATGTCCTAAAGCAATGCCAAATGAGGGGGGGGATACACCATATATAAGCTGAGCGCTATCAGACATGAGGATCTTTTGCGGCCTGCAACACACTGCGCCCAAAGGCGACATCCTCCTGACTTCTAACGTCCACCTGGTAGAACCTAGTAAACGTGTGTACCGAAGACCATGTTGCGGCCTTACAGATTTGAGCCAGGGAGGCCTGGTGATGCACTGCCCATGAAGTTCCAACTGCTCTCGTGGAGTGCGCCCTAACTTTGAACGGAGGCGGTCTACTTCTCAAGCTATAGGCTTGTATTATGACCTGTCGAATCCACTTGGCTAAAGTAGATTTTGACGCTGCCTGACCCTTTCTGGGGCCTTCCGGCAGAATAAACAAAGTATCCGTTCTGCGAATCTGAGCAGTGGCTTTTAGATAAGCTTTAACTGCTCTTACTACATCCAAAGAATGCAATAACTTTTCCTCTACCGAAGTAGGCTTGGGGAAAAAAGAAGGAAGAACCACATCTTGGTTCAAATGAAAACTCGATACCACCTTAGGAAGAAAGGCTGGATGAGGACGTAACACTACTCTGTCCTTATGGATAACCAGATATGGCTCCTTACAGGACATAGCTGCTAATTCCGATACTCTTTTAGCCGAACAAATGGCTACTAGAAAAATCAATTTCCTGGTGAGAAGCACTAAGGAAATATGCTGTAATGGTTCAAATGGTTGTTTCTGTAGAACCGACAGAACCAAGTTTAGATCCCATGGACATATGGGAATATTAACCGGAGGACTAATACGCATCACTCCTTGTATAAAGGCTTTGACTAGTGAATGCGAAGCCAAGGGCCTTTGAAAAAATATTGACAAGGCCGAAATCTGACCCTTGATAGTACTCAAGGCAAGCTTCCTATCTACAGCCCATTGTAGGAAGTCCAGAATCCTACCTATTACGTATTTACGTGGATGCCATTTCTTGGCTTCACACCAGGCGATGTACGCCTTCCAGATTCTATAGTAGATCTGCCTGGATACCGGCTTCCTGGCATTGATCATGGTAGATACCACAGCATTAGAGAGCCCTCTCTTTTTTAGAATGTGGGCTTCAATAGCCAGGCCGTCAAACCTAGGGCTGGTAAGGAAGGGTGGTATATCGGTCCCTGCGAAAGCAGGTCCGGACGATGTGGGAGGGTCCAAGGACTCCCCACAGACATTTTTACAATCTCCGCGTACCATGCTCTTCGGGGCCACGCTGGAGCCACCAGAATCACTGGTTTCTTTTCTACCCTGATTCTGCGGAGTAATCGAGGTAACAATTGTGGCGGTGGGAATGCATATATCAGCTTGAACTGATCCCAAGGGAACACTAGGGCATCCGAGCCGCACACTAGGGGATCCCTTGCCCAAGAGACAAACCTGTCCACTTTTGTGTTGAATCTGGATGCTAGCAGATCTACATCCGGTGTTCCCCACCGCTGACATATTGTCCGGAAAACCTCGGGATGAAGGGACCATTCCCCTGGGCATAATTGTTGGCGACTTAGAAAGTCCGCCTTCCAATTCTCCACTCCTGGAATGAATACCGCAGATATGGCTGGGACATATCTTTCTGCCCATCTCAGGATGTAATTTACTTCCCTTTGGGCTGCACGACTCCTGGTGCCCCCCTGACGATTGATATATGCCACTGCTGTGGCATTGTCTGACTGAACTCTGACAGGGGACCCTTGGAGTTTGGATGTCCATGCTACTAGGGCATACCGGGCTGCTCGTATCTCTAAGAGATTGATGGGCAGGGCCTTTTCCGCATCCGACCATCTGCCCTGGAGAGACCATTGCTCCAGTACTGCTCCCCAGCCTATAAGGCTGGCATCTGTAGTGACCACCTTCCAGGAAATCGGACTGAAGGATTTCCCTCTTTCCAGATTCTGGGGAACCAACCACCAGCGGAGGCTCCTGCGAACGGAAGGGGACAAGGACATTGGTAAGTCCAGAGCCTGAACTTTTTTGTTCCAGGCTGACAGTATGGCCCTTTGCAACTTCCTTGAATGGAATTGACCGTAGGGTACTGCTTCGAATGATGCCACCATTTTTCCCAGCAGCCTCATGCACAGGCGTATGGATGGCTGTCTTTTTGAACCCACTAAGTGGATCAAATCTCTCAAAGACGACCCCTTTTCTTGAGGCAAGAAAATCTTTCTCTGGTCTGAATCCAGCCTTAGCCCCAAGTATTCCAGACTTTTGACTGGTTTTAGGGCTGACTTGTCTCGGTTGATAAGCCAACCGTGATATTCCAGATACTTGATTGTCTCGTGAACAACCACTTCTAGTTTTTCCACTGAGTGGTCTATCAGCAACAAGTCGTCTAGATATGCCATTATCGTTACACCTCGTGTTCTTAGATTGGCCAATAATGGGGCCAGAATTTTTGTGAACACTCTTGGTGCTGTGGCCAGACCGAAGGGTAAGGCTCTGAACTGAAAATGGCGCCCTTCTACCGCAAAGCGTAGAAATTTTTGGTGGGCTGGAAAGATGGGGATGTGCAAATAAGCATCTTTGATGTCGATCGAGGCTAACCATTCCTCCCCTTGTAGGGCAGTGGCTACCGATCGGATCGACTCCATCCGGAAAGTCCTGATATGTAGGAATTTGTTTAGCCCTTTTAGATTTAATATGGGCCTCACGTCCCCGTTTGGCTTCGGAACTGTAAAGAGGTTTGAGTAAAACCCGAACCCCCATTCTTCCAGGGGAACCTCTATAATTACTGCTTGAAGCAATAATTGTTCCAGTGCCAACAGGAGGGATCCTCTCTTCTGGGGATCCCTTGGCACGTTTGACCTTATAAAGCGGGAAGGAGGGGAGTTTTTTAACTCCAATTTGTATCCCAGATTTACTGCGGAGAGCACCCATCTGTCTCGGATCGTGTCCCGCCAGGTTTCTGTGAACAACTGAAGTCTTCCCCCCACCCGATTGGGTGGGGGCAACCCTTCATGCATTTGACTTTGGGGGAGGTTTTGTACCTCTCCTGCTCCAGGGCTTCTTGTTACCCTGCAACTGTCCCTGATTTTTACCTCCGGGATTTGACCGGGGAGGCCGTCGGAACTGTTTCACAGCCGATGTCCTAGGGACTGGAGAAGCCGGCCTCTTAAAGGAGGGACCTCTAACTCTATTTTTAACCGGCAAAAGTGTACTTTTACCGCTGGAAATTCTCTGGATATACTTGTCCAGGTCTTCCCCGAATAAGCGCTCCCCATGAAATGGGAAGCTGACCAGCAATTTTTTACAGGGAGCTTCAGCAGACCAGTTTTTGAGCCATAGAAGCCTGCGCATATGTACTACAGACAGCGTAAGGCGGGAGGCCTGATGGATTGAATCCTTTATGGCGTCCACCGCAAAGCATAAGGCTCTAGGTAGATCAGCTAGGGCAAGAGCCTGCTGATCTGGCAAGTCCCTTAAGACCTGTTTCAACTGATCCTTCACTGCTTGGCAGACCCCTATAGCTGCCACTGCTGGTTGTGTCACCAATCCTGCTGTAGAAAAAGCAGATTTCAATAATGACTCCAATTTTTTATCTATTGGGTCCTTGAACATTTGGACATTTTCCACCGGACATGTCAGTGATTTATTCACACAAGAGATGGCTGCGTCCACTGTAGGGACCTTCCATTTTCTGATGAACTTATCCTCCATGGGATAGACCACCGGAAATCTCTTGGGGGGAGTAAATATTTTGTCAGGATGCTCCCAATCCTGGTAAATGAGCCCCTCCAGTAAAGGATGGATCGGAAAGGAACAAACAGTCTGGGGAGCTTTTAGCGACCCCAACGAGGAGACAGAAGTGGAGGATGGCTCCGCAAGTGGCATTTTAAATGCTGATCGGACCATATTAGTCAGGGACTGAACCCATAACCTCTCAGCATGTGATGCTGAGAACGGCTCTTCCACTGTTGATTCCTCTACAACCGAATCAACCTCATCCTGATCCCCCTCAGGTAGGTCGACCTCTGTATGGGACTGTTGCTCTGTTAACAGGCACTCTGAGGGAGGAGACGGAGATCGAGCGCTTTTCTCCTGTGACAGGGAAGCAGCGATTAATGCTGACAATCTCTCTTCCAGTCCTCCCAGAGCTGAGGAAAAAACCTCCTCTGTTACATACACAGGAGCAGGTGAACTGAGGACAGCCACAGTACCAGGTACTCCTGAGGGTGCTCTACGGTCACTAACCTCTGATTCTTCAGGGGAGACTGGTGCAGCCAAAGCATGCCCAAGATCCTCAGAGCCCGATGGAGACCCCCTATTCCTCCTGGAATTTCTAGTCCCGGAGTTTTTAGACGGCATATTCCTAAGCCACAAAGCTGAGGTATTCCAGCCGAAATACACCAGTTACTGATAATAGTCTAGCATAAATGCTGCTATAATAAACAGTTGGTGTCTACTAATGTGCCTTTCTAGGGGATGCCTGTATCAACCGCTTGCTGTATGCCTTTAAATGTTGCCAGCTCTGTCTCTGTACTTCATAGCCAGCTTACTACAATATTGTGGCTTTTTAAAACCTGCTGGGACGCCCGCACATGCGCAGAAGCGCTGCGGCGCGCACAGAGCGTCATCCCCCAGGCTCCGCCCCCTTTCCCTCTCACCTCTATATATAGAGGCGCGTGCACGCGCGCGGCCACGTGCGCCCTCGGCGCTAATTTCAAACATGGAAACCAGGGACAGGAGCCAGGGCCCCTCTTTGCCGCAGGCCGGGGGATGGACGAGCACTGCAACATGGCAGAGGAAGCAGTTTCCTATAGGAGAACTCACCAACTGCCTGGACTTTGCTCTCTGAGAAGACACTAGTCCACATGACAAGAAAACATTCCACAGCGGCCTCTAGTGGACAACACAGGTACCGCAGTCTAATATACTAAATATATAAAAAAACTTTTTTTTTTTTTTTTTTTTCTTGACCACCATTAAAAATTATTACATTTTTTTAGTAGTTACAGGCATGCACAGAATCTTGCGGGAATACCATTAGGTAACAGACAAAGACAAATTAGGCTTGGGGGTCCCCCAATAGAACCAAGTTCCTGGGGGCCCCCACTTACCTGTTCCTCGCCGCAGGACTTTGTTTGGTCCACAAAAGCCCAAACTTCACCTATCACGGCAGGCATTGTAATCAAACCTTCAGGGACCGGGTTCCCAAGGATTCCACTCCCCTGGACCTGTATAGCACCCTGCACAGAAAACATCTTGGTCGTGGGTATGACCAGAGCTCTGGATCCCAGGGTCCAGCTCTCCTAAGAGAAGCATTACAGGCAGAACCTTGCTCTTCTCTTTGCAAGGCCCGGGTACCGACCGTTTAGCTATGAAGCTTTTTTGGTCGGATCCGGAATAGCTTACTGAGGCCCAAAAGAACCTGTACGCAAGCTCAGTGAAAAACACATGTTTCTTCTTGGCCAACACCTTAGACACTGGCAAAAAACTGAGGTGCTCCCGGATGGGAGGGGCTTATATAGGGGAGGGTACTTCCGGTTTTGGAAGTTGCCAGTGCCAGCACCTGACGGTAACTATATAACCCATTAGTAATGACTATGTCGCTCTGTGTCCCGTGATGTACGAGAAAGAAAAAACTGGAGTCCTTTATCTACTGTGCACCTAAAGGGAGAACTGAACACACTGGCAGATTTTCTAAGCGAGAGACCATATTCGGTAGATTGCGGAAAAATTAGGGAATCCTTGTTCGCTACAAGAGAACAGAAAAGTGGATCAATTCTTTTTGCTCCAGAGGGACCCACTCAATTTGGGTCTAGACTATCCCAGCCTCTCATATATACTTTTCCTCCATTTGTGCTTATCCCAAAAATCATTAAGACAATAAGGTTCTTGGTGGCGAAGGTCATTCTGATTGCCCCCTACTGGCCAAAGAGGTCATGGTTCACGGGGTTGCTAAAACTCAGCATAAAAGATCCCTGGAGACTGCCTTGCACGCCAGCTCTAATCCACCAGGGGGTGGTAATGCATCCTGAATTGAACCAACTTTTTCTGATGGCCTGGCTTCTGAAAGGGATTTATTAGTGTGGAAAGGTCTGTCAGAAAAAATGATCCACACCATTCTCAGTAGCAGGAATTTGGAAGAAATCCCGTGGGTGGCGTAAAGTTAACAGACTTGCAGAACCAATTATTCCAGCAGTTCTGGATTTTCTTCAAGCGGGGGGCAGATCTTGGTCTAGCACTCGGTACTCTCAGTCCAGGTGGTGGCTCTGTCAAATTTAAGTCTGAGGTTAATCGAAGAGGCATTGATCAAAAGATTCCTGTCGGCAATAGGGCAAAGAGCTCCAGGAATCAGAAGGTTCCTATCTTGAGATTTGTCCACCATATTGCAAAGCTTTTGTAAAGAGCTGTTTGAGCCTCTCGAGGACTGTTCTTCTAGATTACTGACCCTAAAAACCATACTCCTGGTGGCACTGGTTTCAGCTAGGAGGGTTAGTGAAATTTAGGCCCTCTATTGCCAAACTGTTTTTGTATCATTTCACAAGACCAGATTACCCTCTCACTTGATCCAGCCTTCCTTCCCAAGGTGGCTTCAAACTTTCATCGGACAGAGGAAATCAAAATTCCTTTGTTTTCAAAAGAAGCAGAATTCAACAAACTGGATGTTTAAAGTTGCATGATTGCATACACTGAGCGTACAAAAGACTGCAGATCCTCCCCTAGTTTTGTTCTGTTCTCCAGGCCCAATAAGGGCAGGAGAGGGTCAAAAAATACTACCGCTAGATGGATGAAGTCAGCAATCAGTGAAGCATATCAAGCGTCTTCTTTGACACCACCTTCAAAAGTCAATACTCACTCCACAAGAGCGGTATCTACAACGTGGGCTGAAAGGGCCGAGCTTTGCCACTCCAGATCTGCAAGGGCGTAACCTCCTGGTCCAGTTTCCAGTTTGAACCTGCCAAGTCAAAATCAGACCTTCGGCAGGAAGATATTGCAATCTGTGGTCCCGCCCTAGTTTTATTTTGTCCTCTGTAAGCCGCCCTGAAAGATGACTTGGTCAAAACAGTGTTATTACCTGTTAACTCACTTTTCCAGAAATCTTCCAGGACAGCGACCAAACCCCCCCCCCCCCCCCTTTTTTTTTTTTTTTTGGTTGTCTAGGGGACATTTACCCTTTTCACTACAGTCATATTTCTTGTCTTAATTATCTGAGCCTTCGGTTATTTGTTATTATTGAGGGGCTGTTGCCGCCTTTTTATAATGTGAATCATGTGTTTCCTGTGCTAGGTGGGAGGAGCCTCTCGCTCTGGAAGATTCCTGGAAAGGAATTTACCTTGAGCATGTATTTCTTACCTTGGAGTTTGTGCGATATCCCCAATGACACATGATAAACACATTTTAATCTTTTCCCAATTTTGCTGTTGTATGAATTGGATGACAATACAAACTATTTTAAAAAGTATGTGGCCTGTGAGCTCTTTTTATGGTTTAAAACATGCATATTAAAATTTTTAATAAGGAGAAATAAGGTATTACATTGGAATAATTCATATTTACCACTTACAACTGTTTTGGGAGAGTTCAATATGGCAATTTATATAAAACAGCAGTTTATAAATTTGCAAAATCTAATCTAAAAGACATTCTTCCCTTTTTCAAGTGGTGATGCAATATATTTGCTTATTAGTAGAATATAAAGGTTGCATTTGAACAATTTTCTGACCTGAGATCATTAATTCATTATACAATCATTCTAACCTTCTTTTTTTTTGCTTTTTTTTCCTTTAGTTAAAAGGTTATGCCAAGGATGAGACTGGAAAAGATGTTGAACCTGCTATAGATCTTCGAGTTAGTGTTGAGGATATTAATGATAACAGTCCAGTGTTTACCAGCGACGTTTTTGTTTGTTCAGTTGAAGAGATGTCTACTACAAGTAAGTGTAGTATTTTAACCACTTGACCACTGGGCACTTAAACCCCCTTAATAACCAGACCAATTTTCAGCTTTCGGTGCTCTCACATTTTGAATGACAATTACTCAGTCATACAACACTGTACCCATATGAAATTTTTGTCCTTTTTTTCACACAAATAGAGCTTTCTTTTGGTGGTATTTAATCACTGTTGGGTTTTTTATTTTTTGCGCTATAAGAGAAAAAAGACTGAAAATTTTGTAAAAAAATGATTTTTTTTTCGTTTCTGTTATAAAATTTTGCAAATTACTATTTTTTCTTCATAAATTTTGGCCAAAATTTATACTGCTACATATCTTTGGTAAAAATAAGTACAAATTGGTGTATATTATTTGGTCTTTGTGAAAGTTATAGAGTCCACAAGCTATGGTGCCAATATCTGAAAATTGATCACACCTGAAGTACTGACGGCCTATCTCAATTCTTGAGACCCTAACATGCCAGAAAAGTACAAATACCCCCCAAATGACCCCTTTTTGGAAAGAAGACATTCCAAGGTATTCAGAAAGAGGCATTGTGAGTTTTTTGAAGTTGTCATTTTTTCCCACAATTCTTTGCAAAATCAAGATTTTTTTTTTCTCTTTTTTTTTTTTTTTTCACAAAATTGTCATATTAGCAGGTTATTTCTCACACAGCATATGCATTCCACAAATTACACCCCAAAACACATTCTGCTATTACTCCCGAGTATGGCGATACCACATGTGTGAGACTTTTACACAGCGTGGCCACATACAGAGGCCCAACATGTAGGGAGCACCTTCAGGCGTTCTGGAGCACCAAGGCCAATTCTGACATTTCTCTCCTACATGTAAAAATCATCATTTATTTGCTAGAAAATTACATAGAACCCCAAAACATTATATATGTTTTTTTAGCAAAGACCTTAGAGAATATAATGATGGTTGTTGCAACTTTTTATCTCGCACGATATTTGCGCAGCAATTTTTTTAACGCGTTTTTTACGGAAAAAAAATGTTTTGTGCTTAAAAAAAAAAAAAAAACAGTAAAGTTAGCCCAATGTTTTTGCATAATGTGAAAGATGAAGTTACGCCGAGTAAATAGATACCTAACATGTCGCCCTTAAAAATTGCACACACTCGTGGAATGGCGCCAAACTTCGCTACTTAAAAAATCCCCATAGGCGACGCTTTAAATATTTTTACTGGTTACATGTTTTGAGTTACAGAGGAGGTCTAGGGCCAAAATGATTGCTCTCGCTCTAACGTTCGCAGAGATACCTCACATGTGTGGTTTGAAAACCGTTTTCATATGTGGGCGGGACTTACGTATGCGTTCGCTTCTGTATGCGAGCTCACGGGGACAGGGGCGCTTTAAAAAAAAAAAAAAAAATTATTCTTAATTTTACTTTATTTATTTTAGTTTGACATGTTTTTCCGCCCTAAACATTTTTTTTGATCACTTTTATACCTATTACAAGGAACGTAAACATCCCTTGTAATAGGAATATGGCATGACAGGTCCTCTTTACAGTGAGATATGGGGGGGGGGTGTCAATAAGACCCCACATCTCACCTCTAGGCTGGGAAGCCTGAAAAAAATACAAAAAAAAAAAACAACAATCCTGGCTTTGATCGTAGCGGTGAGTCGGTAGAAGCACCGGAGGGCGGCGGGGGGGGGGGGGACACATCCCCTCTCGCCTCCCGTAAGAATGATCAAGCGGCGGAACAGCCGCTATGATTGTTCTTATGGTGTAGGGAATCGCCGGCTGAAAAAGCTAATATCTGAATGATGCCTGTAGCTGCTCCCATCATTCAGATATCCCCGCACAAAGTCAAGGACGTCATATGACGGCCGGAGGGCGGGAAGTGGTTATTGCAGAGTATTGCCGGGCATTGCGGAGTATTGCCGGGCATTGCGGAGTATTGCCGGGCATTGCGGAGTATTGCCGGGCATTGCGGAGTATTGCCGGGCATTGCGGAGTATTGCCGGGCATTGCGGAGTATTGCCGGGCATTGCGGAGTATTGCCGGGCATTGCGGAGTATTGCCGGGCATTGCGGAGTATTGCCGGGCATTGCGGAGTATTGCCGGGCATTGCGGAGTATTGCCGGGCATTGCGGAGTATTGCGGTGTATGGCAGGGTATTGCGGTGTATGGCAGGGTATTGCACAGGGTATTGTGGCGGGTATTGCAGGGTATTGTGGCGGGTATTGCAGAGTATTGTGGCGGGTATTGCAGAGTATTGTGGCGGGTATTGCAGAGTATTGTGGCGGGTATTGCAGAGTATTGTGGCGGGTATTGCAGAGTATTGTGGCGGGTATTGCAGAGTATTGTGGCGGGTATTGCAGAGTATTGTGGCGGGTATTGCAGAGTATTGTGGCGGGTATTGCAGAGTATTGTGGCGGGTATTGCAGAGTATTGTGGCGGGTATTGCAGAGTATTGTGGCGGGTATTGCAGAGTATTGTGGCGGGTATTGCAGAGTATTGTGGCGGGTATTGCAGAGTATTGTGGCGGGTATTGCAGAGTATTGTGGCGGGTATTGCAGAGTATTGTGGCGGGTATTGCAGAGTATTGTGGCGGGTATTGCAGAGTATTGTGGCGGGTATTGCAGAGTATTGTGGCGGGTATTGCAGAGTATTGTGGCGGGTATTGCAGAGTATTGTGGCGGGTATTGCAGAGTATTGTGGCGGGTATTGCAGAGTATTGTGGCGGGTATTGCAGAGTATTGTGGCGGGTATTGCAGAGTATTGTGGCGGGTATTGCAGAGTATTGTGGCGGGTATTGCAGAGTATTGTGGCGGGTATTGCAGAGTATTGTGGCGGGTATTGCAGAGTATTGTGGCGGGTATTGCAGAGTATTGTGGCGGGTATTGCAGAGTATTGTGGCGGGTATTGCAGAGTATTGTGGCGGGTATTGCAGAGTATTGTGGCGGGTATTGCAGAGTATTGTGGCGGGTATTGCAGAGTATTGCAGCAGGGTATTTTGCAGAGTATTGCAGCAGGGTATTTTGCAGAGTATTGTGGCGGGTATTTTGCAGAGTATTGTGGCGGGTATTGCAGAGTATTGCAGCAGGGTATTTTGCAGAGTATTTTGCAGAGTATTGCACCAGGGTATTTTGCAGAGTATTGGCAGGGTATAGCACAGGGATGGCTGAGCAGGGATGGATGGATCTGTGACTGCAATTGTCACAGATCCAGCCCACAGTGCTGCTGCTGCCATCCGCTCCCTCCCCCTCCCTCTCACACTGTACCGATCGGTACAGAGAGGGGAGGGAGGAACCGGCGTCATCAAATGACGCCGGTCTGTTTACAAGTGATTGCTCCGTCATTTGACGGAGCGATCACGTGGTAAACGGCCGCTATCAGCGGCGATTTACCGCGATTCGTGATCCGCCGGGTCCTCTGGACCCGGCGGTCACGGAGTTTCCCGTGTGCGCGCCCCAGGGGGCGCGCGGGAGCGCGATTCTGGGAGGACGTTATATAACGTCCTCCCAGAGTTAAGCAACCACCTTGTCGACGTTATTTGTCGGCAGGTGGTTAAGTGGTTAATAATATCCATAAGAATAGTTCAATTAAAAATTGATTTTAGTGGAGTAGGCAGATTTTGTATGTACAGTAGGGCAGCAGAGCAGGGGTCGGCGTCCCTTCCTTGCAGACCCCTGAACTGCTACATGCACACATGTAGAGTTGCACAGGGAAGCAACAACTTGGTATGCTGCGCCGCTGACAAGCAGAAGGAAAGGGAGCCTGGGAAGGGGCAGCATTTACTGGAACCAATTCCCTGTAGTTCCCTCCTGCAACAGCTAAAAGCCAACTTCTCCTCCTCCTCCTCCTCCTCCTCCTTTTCCCTCCCGCTGGCTTTCAGCTGCTGCAGGGGGAATCTACAGGGGATCGGTTCTAGTAAATGCCGCCCTCTGCCTCTCCTGTCCAGGTTCACCTTTCTTCTGCTGCCTGGGACCACCCGTCTGCTTCCCAGGTGCCCCGTGGGATAATTTCAGGATAGAGAGCGGGGGCGAAAGTGCCAGTAAACGTCATTTACTGGTCCCTTCCCTTTTCTGTAGAAAAGCAGTACATTGTGTTCATTTATAACTGAAGCATAGTAAACTGTTTTTGTAATGCTTCAGTTTGTGAATGAACAAGTAAGACTGTGCAGAGCTCTTCTGTTCATTATTTTCTGTGCAGCAGAGGCTATAGAGATTGAGAACTGTCCTCAATCACTTCAGTCTCAAAAGCGAGATATCGGGGTTGATGCTTCACCCTAAGCCAACCCCCCCCCCCCCCCCAGCAGGACTGTTGAAGAAAAATTGTAAAAAATGAAATAATAAAAATAAACAACTGACTCAGCCCTCATTTTAAAGTTTTTCCTTACTATTTTAGTTAGAACTTTTTTTTTTTTATGAAAATAAGCGCACCGCACCCCAGTGTTCTTTGATCTTTCATGTTCAGGTAGATCTCCACCTCTCAAAGGTTGCCTAATCCTGCAGCTTTTCTTTATCCTGCATTTTTTGTGCACAGGGTAATGTGGGGACAGCAACGCTTATTGAGTTTCCTTTTTAACAGCCTTATCGTGGTGGGCTGGTGAGATCTCCATACCAGGGTCTTGCATCCTCTAGTGTGGACTAAACATGGCTTTACTGCTTGTTTTGTCATAATAGAATATACAATTTTTAAACCTAGAATTGTGTAGCAGAGTTCTCTTCAAAATCATTTCCATGTATATGAGCACAAAAGAATCCTACAAATAAATGGCACCTTTTTAACATACAGCAATGTTTAAATTATAAACTAAACATAGTTTCTGCATAATGTGTTTTATAAGTCAGGATTACAGTTAATGCAGCATTACAATGCCTACACATTATGCTATACAGTTGTGCTCAAATGTTTGCATACCCGGAAATTGTGAAATTGAAAATATTGACTGATCATGCCAAAACTGTCTAGTATTTAAAGCGGTTGTATACCCCGCTTTCACATTCTTACCTACAAGTAAGCCTATAATGAGGCTTACCTGTAGGTAAAATGAATATCTCCTAAACCTGTACGGCTTAGGAGATATTCCCCTCGCAATGAGCTGCTGACTGCAGCAGGGATTTTTGGCTAAAGCCCGGCAGCCGCCGGAAAGAAGTCTCCCGCGCGCATACGCGCGAGTGACGACATCACCGCTCCAGCCACTCACAGCGCTGGAGCGGCGATACCCGGAACACATGCCGAGGCAAGCTGATATCTACCTCGACGTGGACCAGGTAAGTTGCCGACGCCTCATTCTAAGGTAAGTATTTCATAATGAGCTAGTATGCGGTATCATACTAGCTCATTATGCCTTTTGCCTTTCAGATATGTAAAAGAAAAAAAAAAACAGCAGCAGGTATACAACCGCTTTTAAGGCTAGTGATCATATGAAGCCATTTTATTATCACATAGTTGTTTTGGCTCCTTCTTTTTTTTTTTTCCATTTTAAATCATAACAGAGATTACCCAAATGGCTCTGGTCAAAAGTTTACATACCCTGGAATGTTTGGCCTTGGGACACACACGCACACGTTAAAATTGCAATTAGTGTTTGTGTATAAATGGTCACTGAGTTTGTTAGCTTTCACATGGATGTACTGAGCAGACTAGATACTAAGCCATGGGGATCAGAAAAAAACTGTCAAAAGACCTGCGTAACAAGGTAAATTAACTTTATAAAGATGGAAATGTATATACAGTAATAAGATACCCAAAGCCTTGATTATGCCAGTCAGTACTGTTCAATCCCTTATTAAGAAGTGGAAAATTTGGTGATCTCTTGATGCCAAGAAAGATTGCAGCCACAACCGTCAGAGTTGTTCATGACACAAAGAAAAACCCACAGGTAACCTCAGGAGAAGTATAGGCTGCTCTGGAAAAAGACTGTGTAGCGGTTTCAAGGAGCACAATGTGGCGACCCTTGAAAAAAATAAGCGCATGGCTGAGTTGCCACAAAAAAGACAGTTACAATATGCACGACAAAACTTTGACATGCCTCACAGCTTCTAGCACACTGTAAGTGATGAGACCAAAATGGAGCTTTATGGTCACATCCATAAGCGCTATGTTTGGGAAGGGGTCAACAAGGCATATAGTAACAAGAATACCATCCCCACTGTGAAGCACGGTGGCAGCTTACTGATGTTTTGGGGTGTGTGAGCTCTAAAAGCACAGGGAATCTTGTGAAGATTAATGGCAAGATTAATGCAGCATGTTATCAGAAAATACTGGCAGACAATTTGTGTTCTTCTGCACTAAAGCTGCGCATGGAACGCCCTTGGACTCTCCAGCACAACAATAACTTTAAGCACTAGTGGCGAAAATTTACTTTTTAATTGTGGCTCACAAATGTATAAGAGCCTCCAAATCCTGGTTAAGGGGCCATATAAAGACATAAGTGTGGTTTTACCTTAGCTGATTTTTACCAAAGGAATGTCATTGTTAACTGACCAGGGTGGCCGTGGAAACTTTTTTCTTTAACCACTTCCCTACCGTGCACGAAAACCCCCTTCCTGCCCAAGCCATTTTTCAGCTTTCAGCGCGGTCACACTTTGAATGACAATTGCGCGGTCGTGCGACATGGCTCCCAAACGAAATTTGCGTCCTTTTTTCCCCCCACAAATAGAGCTTTCTTTTGGTGGTATTTGATCACCTCTGCGGTTTTTATTTTTTGCGCTATAAACAAAAGAAGAGCGTCCAGTTTGGAAAAAAAACACAATTTTTTACTTTTTGCTATAATAAATACCCATTTTTTTTTTTTTTCAAATAAAATTTTCCTCAGTTTAGGCCGATACGTATCCTTCTACATATTTTTGGTAAAAAAAAAAAAAATCGCAATAAGCGCGTATTGATTGGTTTGCGCAAAAGTTATAGCGTCTACAAAATAGGGGATAGATTTATAGCATTTTTTTTATTTATTTTTTTTTTTATTAGTAATGGCGGCGATCTGCGATTTTTTTTTTTTTTTTTTTTTTTTTTTTTTATATTGTGACTGCGATATTGCGGCGGACACATCGGACACTTTTGACACATTTTTGGGACCATTCACATTTATACAGCGATCCCTGCTATAGAAATGCATTGATTACTGTATAAATGTGATTGGCAGGGAAGGGGTTAACCACTAGGGGGCGGGAAGGGGTTAAATATGTTCCCTCCAATGTGTTCTTACTGTGGGGGGAGGGGACTGACTGGGGGAGGTGACCGATGGTTGTCCCTATGTACAAGGGACACACCATCGGTCCCCTCTCCCTCACAGGACGTGGATCTCTGTGTTTACACACACACAGATCCACTTTCCTGCTCGTTTCCCGGGCAATCGCGGGTGCCCGGCGGCAATCGCGGCCCCCGGGCACACGCATTGGGGCCTTGGGAACGCAGCGCCCTCCCAGACCGAGAGTGTCCTCCGCCCGCCGTCAATTGACAGTGGGCGGGGGACAAGTGGTTAAAAGAGGATATTGCTGTCCAAACTATGGTTTTACTTGCATACCACTTCTGTATATACCATAGCCAAGTCTTGTCTCAGAGCTGCTATCATGCAAGCATTTAATTTTGATAAATTGTGCAACGCCATATCAAACCGGGGACTCTGTCGTGAAAAGGCATCTTTAGTTAACCACTTCAGCTCCGGAAGATTTTACCCCCTTAACGACTAGGCAATTTTTTGCTGTTCAGCATTGCACTGCTTTAACTCACAATTGCGCGGACATGCAAAGCTGTACCCAAAATAAACCAATATAGTTCCTCTTTTCGTCCATGGATGGACACCGCTCCTTAATTCTTGACTTATGGGTTATGTTCCGTCTATTAGGAGAGGACTAGGCAGACATGCTAGTTATATAAATACATGTAACTTTAACAGAGTTGAACAGCATCGCCCAGGGAGCGGTCCCTCCGGTCATAACCCCTCACCCTGCAGCTAGCAGCTCAGTTTTTTTCTGCCTAGTAGAGAAGGACCTGGCTCCCTCTTGGGCCCAGAGTCCTATGGAAATTTTTAACTTTTTTCTTGTTTTATTATTTTATATCTTCTATCAATTGCCGGGTGGGCAACAAGCTGGATAATATAGATCCTGGTAGTCTCCCCAGCCCGGCTTTGGAGCGTGAGCAGACCTTAGCTAAGCACTGGGTCGCCACAACATACTCCAGGGGTGGCCGGTGAGCTATTGCTCCGGGGTCCACATATGACCGGGCTGCTTGCTGTCTGTCATAGTGGACCGTGGCCGACAGCCACTCCGTACTGTCCGGCGGTGAGTCTGTCTGGAACGCACCAGCGAGTCCACGCATGGACGGGTAAGTACAGTTCTTCCTGTTTTGGGCAGTTTGGAACAGCTGGGCTTTCCTGGAGGGTCAATAGGGGGTCTCCTGTTCTCCCTTTTCCTCTTTCTGTCCCTCACTCTTTCCTCCTCCCCATTGCAGGGCCTACTGCGTCGCCGGGGTGTACCTGTAGGGGGCCTCCGTATCCCGGTTGGGGGCTGTGGGGGTGTCTGGGTCCGCTCTCTGTGGGGGGTGTCGGTTTTTTGGGAGCCTCCGCTCGGCATCCCTGCGGCCTTCTCGTCCACCTTAGTGTGCTTGGCAGCCATTTTCTAGCTTTTTTATTTTTTATTTCTGTTTTGAAAATTCCCATTGGCGGCCATTTTGTCGTGGCCGCGCTGTGACGCAGGTCTTCATTGCGGGCGGCCGCCATTTTCTTGTAGCCCGTGCCCTTTTACAGTGTTTTTTTTCACTGTATGGCTTGGCCACTAGCGCTGCAGTCTTTCTGAACGGTGTGAATCCCCTCACAGACCACCTCAGTCACACGCTGTGTGTGAGGCAGAGTGGACAACGGCGCTGAGCAGTCTCTGGCTGGGTGGCGAGTCCCTGGGTAAACCCCCCCCCCCCCTGGTCAGCGCAGTTAGGAGGGTAGACATTTGTTATTACAAGTGCATTGACTTGTCCCTAAGGACTGTCAGTGGGTCAGAATGGAGTCTGAAGCTGGCGTTTCTTCCCCAGACATTCCAGAGGCAGCAACCGGTGCCCCTGCGGTTCCCATGGACGCTTTGTTGGCAGTCCTGGAGTCATTTGTTGCCAGGGTGGAAGCGGCATGCCATCTCCTGCGGAGTGCTCTGACTCAGACTTGGGCCTGGCTGCAGCTCAGGACCCCTGTTCTGGGATGTCAGAGGATGCGGACCAGGACTGTCCGGGCACTGAGGAGTTCTCCTCGTCCGGGTCAACGTAGGACAGAGCACTTGTGGGAGCATTTATCACCGCAGTAAGGGGCACCCTTAAGCTAGAAGATACAGCTGGGACATCCACTGAGGTGTCAGTCCCTTTTGGGTCTCAAACCGACCCGCTCTGTTAAGGTTTTTCCTTAAGTAGATTTCTTTGACAAGTTCATAGATAAGGAATGGGAACGGCCGCAGAGATCCTTTTGTGGTCCCTCAGCACATTGCGGTCCGTTAACCATTTGAAGAGAGCCTTTTGAAAAAATGGGCTTCTCCAGCTGTCGATGACCCCCCCCCCCGGTCTCAAGGTTGAACAAGGTAACCACTATCCCGGTGGAGGGGACCCCTGCTTTTAAGGACCCTACTGATAGGAGGTCCGAAGCGGTGAGTCAGACCGTGTTCACCATGCTGGGATCAGCATTGCGGCCGATAATTGCTGCGACTTTGGTGTCCCAGACACTCACTGAATGGGGTAAACTTTTGCACCATGCAGTGGAGGAGCATCAGCTCCCACAGGAAATCATGACACTGGCCGGCCAGCTGGTGCAGGGTCTTGTGTACGTCTGTGACGCAACACTGGATGCGGCCCCTTTAATCTCCAGGGCCTCTGTATCCGTGGTGGTCTTGCGCTGCCTGATATAGCTAAAATGCTGGTCCGCGGACCAATCTTCTAAGAAGGCTCTGACAGATTTACCTTTTTAAAGTTGGGAGGCTTTTTGGTGCCTCACTGGACGACATCATTAAGGATGTCACTGGAGGTAAGAGCACACTTCTACCTCAGTCCACTAACTTGGTCCTCCATAAGGATAAAGCGGTGCTACGCCCGCAACCCTCATTCCTTCCTAAGGTAGTTTCGGCTTTTCACCTAAACGAGGACATTGTACTTCCATCCTTGTGTCCTCGGCCGTCGCATCCCAAGGAGGCTGCGCTACATACTTTGGACGTGGTACGTGCCCTACGGGTGTACCTGTCAGCTACTGCTCTGTTCCGGAGATCTGACTCGCTGTTCGTGACGGTGTCTGGTCCAAAGAAGGGCCTGGCTGGCTCGTCGGCTACCATTTCTCGGTGGCTCAGACAGACCGTGATCCATGCCTATGCCCTTAAGGGGCGGGCGCCTCCCTTTCCTGTCATGGCGCATTCGACCAGGGCTATTGCTGCCTTTTGGGCTTTCTGACATCAAGCGTCTGTCTCAGGTGTGTAAGGCGGCGACCTGGTCGTCCGTTCACACTTTCTCAAAGTTTTACAAGGTTGATGTGAGTGCATCTTCGGATGCTTCTTTTGGCCGCAAGGTTTTGCAGGCGGCTGTTTGAGGTTGCAACTCCTCCCTTGAGGAGCTCTGCTGTTTGGGGTGAAGTTAGTTTTTTGATTGCTGTTCCCACCCTTCGTTTTTCTGACACTGCTTGGGGACGTCCCACAAGTCAAGAATTAAGGAGCTGTGTCCGTCCATGGACGAAAAGAGAAAATAGGATTTTTGTACTCACCGTAAAATCCTTTTCTCTGTAGTCCATGGACGGACAGAGCACCCACCCCTCTTTAAGTTTGTACTGCTTTTTGACAAACTGAGCTGCTAGCTGCAGGGTGAGGGGTTATGACCGGAGGGACCGCCCCCTGGGCGGGGCTGTTCAACCCTGTTAAAGTTACATATATTTAGATAACTAACATGTCTGCCTAGTCCTCTACTAATAGACGGAACATAACCCACAAGTCAAGAATTAAGGAGCTGTGTCCGTCCATGGACGACAGAAGTATTTTACGGTGAGTACAAAAATCCTATTTTTTCACACACAGCGCTTTTTTTTTAATGGTATTTGATCGCCACGGGGTTTTTTATTTTTTGTGATATAAACAAAACAATTACCAATTTTTTTGAAAAAAAGCTATAATTTTAACTTTCGGCTGCAAAACCTCTCCAATAAAAAAAAAATAAAAAAAAAATTTCTTCATAAATGTTGGGCTAATGTGTTCTGCTATATTAATTAGGGGAAGATGAAGCCATTAGCCAGCAGATACAGGGCAAGTTACCATTTTTACCAATCACATCCCGGTAATTTTGAAAAAATTGGAAAAGGGGTGCCCCTGGGATTGTGTGGATTGGAGTAAATTATGGATTGCCACCAAGTATATATAGAAAAATATAAAGAATTTTATTTATACATAATACACTTATATATCAAAAATGGTTTAAAAGCAAAGAGAGGAACAGACATATACAGTCATTGAAAAACAATTGCATGAGGACACCTTACTACTTGAGACATATAAGTCATATAGCTAGTGGTGACACAACCGACATGTTTCGGATACTCGAGCTATATCTGTGATAGCCTCCATTATTTCCTTCTTCAAGGTTCATGCAATAGTTTGAAGACAATTTAGTCTCTATATAAGAGAAAAAACAACATAGTATGTGATAGCTATATAATACACAACAGTGTATTGACATGATTAAATTATTTTGAATTTCTCCCATATGTGGGCAGCTAGAAGATAGACATTGTTGCAGAGAGAAAATAAAATAAACTAAAATAAACAATAAGAGAAAAAGAAAAAAGGCGGGGAAGAGAAACAAAGGAAGAGAAAAAGAAAAAGAAGAATAAATATACATGGAGGTTCATTTAAGAATACATGAATGCATATATACATTGTATAATTGTATGTCTATAGGATACAGTACATCTATATCAAATAGTGTTGCATACATACATTTCCAATGGTGATATAAACATCAGCCGTTTGGAGGAATTATCCCGGTGATATAAGGCCCAAACGTATATGGTGCGAGTTTGCTGGTCGCATAAAGACAAATACAGCGGCCAAAGAAACACTGCAGGCAAGATGACAGAGCCACGGGGAAATATGTAGGAGGACCAACCCAAAAACGCCCCTCAAAGCTCACAGGGAAGCCTCAAATTGCAGTGGAAAGACTGCCACGGCCTCTCTGTAAAAACATACACAAATGGATTATAGTTTATAGGTCGCAGACTAGCCCTGTAACTAGGCATCCCATAACTATGATGAAGTGTTTGAAAAAAAGGGCTTGGTACCTGTCAATGTGACGCAAGGACATCCACACTCTGGCTGTGCAGCAATTGGCCAAGTCAGGTGGGACTTTTTATAGAGCTGTCGCTGGTGTTGCAGCCAATCAGCTCAAATGGCGCCAAGGGTGAAGCTGTAAAAGGAAGGAATTCAGCCAATGAGGTAGAGCGTGGGAGGCCACAACAGGGCTAGACTGTGCGTCCGGGTAGAAACCCAATTAACTACGTATTGAAAATGAATAGAGAGGCTCTTACCGGACAGGCACCGCATACAGAGGCCGCCCTCGATCCCGGCGGCGTCCGGCGTCATCGCGCACCCACACAAATGTGAAGGACGTCCACGACGCCGGCGCGGTGACGTCAGACGTCGACCCGACCGCCAGCACAACGAAAAGGGCGGAAGTGCTAAAAGAAAGATCACTCCGTTGCCCGCACCAGACCCAAAAAGGTCAGCGCAAAGGCAGCACAATTGTGTGTGCTGCGCCAAACGGCGCCATCGGAGGAATGGGGAAAAAATGACTAATCCAAAACCCCATGGGTAGTAAACAGTGTAACATGAATGCCCTCCGTCCCATATGTGTGTGATTCTTAGGACAGGGAGAGAAATTTATTTATATACACATAGCCGTCCATTTGCTCAAATATGAGCAATCAGCCCCCGATTATCAAAATAGCCGGGGGCTGTTTTTGTGCTGGGGAGCGTCAGTGGGCCCAATGGGTGGTCCCCAAATCCCCGGGCTCCAATATGTCAAAAAGTGCAGGATACAATTATTGTTTGATTAATTTCTAAATAATGAACAATGATCAACAATATAATAAATAAGCACTAATCTCCAGTGGGCAAATCATCAGGTAAAGTTCCACCAATTGGATCCAATCTTGTTTACTTAAAAGGATTTTTTAGTTTTTACATGAATATCTAACCGGCATACATCAGAAACATTAGTACACATGTTATACAGCTGGCATAATTCGTACATATTTATTTATTTTTCCTTAAAAAAAAAAAAAAAATGTACGAATTATGCCAGCTGTATAACATGTGTACTAATGTTTCTGATGTATGCCGGTTAGATATTCATGTAAAAACTAAAAAATCCTTTTAAGTAAACAAGATTGGATCCAATTGGTGGAACTTTACCTGATGATTTGCCCACTGGAGATTAGTGCTTATTTATTATATTGTTGATCATTGTTCATTATTTAGAAATTAATCAAACGATAATTGTATCCTGCACTTTTTGACATATTGGAGCCCGGGGATTTGGGGACCACCCATTGGGCCCACTGACGCTCCCCAGCACAAAAACAGCCCCCGGCTATTTTGATAATCGGGGGCTGATTGCTCATATTTGAGCAAATGGACGGCTATGTGCATATAAATAAATTTCTCTCCCTGTCCTAAGAATCACACACATATGGGACGGAGGGCATTCATGTTACACTGTTTACTACCCATGGGGTTTTGGATTAGTCATTTTTTCCCCATTCCTCCGATGGCGCCATTTGGCGCAGCACACACAATTGTGCTGCCTTTGCGCTGACCTTTTTGGGTCTGGTGCGGGCAACGGAGTGATCTTTCTTTTAGCACTTCCGCCCTTTTCGTTGTGCTGGCGGTCGGGTCGACGTCTGACGTCACCGCGCCGGCGTCGTGGACGTCCTTCACATTTGTGTGGGTGCGCGATGACGCCGGACGCCGCCGGGATCGAGGGCGGCCTCTGTATGCGGTGCCTGTCCGGTAAGAGCCTCTCTATTCATTTTCAATACGTAGTTAATTGGGTTTCTACCTGGACGCACAGTCTAGCCCTGTTGTGGCCTCCCACGCTCTACCTCATTGGCTGAATTCCTTCCTTTTACAGCTTCACCCTTGGCGCCATTTGAGCTGATTGGCTGCAACACCAGCGACAGCTCTATAAAAAGTCCCACCTGACTTGGCCAATTGCTGCACAGCCAGAGTGTGGATGTCCTTGCGTCACATTGACAGGTACCAAGCCCTTTTTTTCAAACACTTCATCATAGTTATGGGATGCCTAGTTACAGGGCTAGTCTGCGACCTATAAACTATAATCCATTTGTGTATGTTTTTACAGAGAGGCCGTGGCAGTCTTTCCACTGCAATTTGAGGCTTCCCTGTGAGCTTTGAGGGGCGTTTTTGGGTTGGTCCTCCTACATATTTCCCCGTGGCTCTGTCATCTTGCCTGCAGTGTTTCTTTGGCCGCTGTATTTGTCTTTATGCGACCAGCAAACTCGCACCATATACGTTTGGGCCTTATATCACCGGGATAATTCCTCCAAACGGCTGATGTTTATATCACCATTGGAAATGTATGTATGCAACACTATTTGATATAGATGTACTGTATCCTATAGACATACAATTATACAATGTATATATGCATTCATGTATTCTTAAATGAACCTCCATGTATATTTATTCTTCTTTTTCTTTTTCTCTTCCTTTGTTTCTCTTCCCCGCCTTTTTTCTTTTTCTCTTATTGTTTATTTTAGTTTATTTTATTTTCTCTCTGCAACAATGTCTATCTTCTAGCTGCCCACATATGGGAGAAATTCAAAATAATTTAATCATGTCAATACACTGTTGTGTATTATATAGCTATCACATACTATGTTGTTTTTTCTCTTATATAGAGACTAAATTGTCTTCAAACTATTGCATGAACCTTGAAGAAGGAAATAATGGAGGCTATCACAGATATAGCTCGAGTATCCGAAACATGTCGGTTGTGTCACCACTAGCTATATGACTTATATGTCTCAAGTAGTAAGGTGTCCTCATGCAATTGTTTTTCAATGACTGTATATGTCTGTTCCTCTCTTTGCTTTTAAACCATTTTTGATATATAAGTGTATTATGTATAAATAAAATTCTTTATATTTTTCTATATATACTTGGTGGCAATCCATAATTTACTCCAATCCACACAATCCCAGGGGCACCCCTTTTCCAATTTTTTTAATGTGTTCTGCTACGTGTTTTTTGATAAAAAATAAAATCAAAATTCCAATAGGTGTTTGGTTTGCGTTTTTAAAGGTTATAGTGCCTACAAACTATAGTATAATGTATATACTGGATTTTTTTATTTTTAGAGCTACTAATGGCCACAATTAGTGACTTTTATAATGGGACTGTGACACTGGGGCGTTCAATCTGCCACTGACGCTGGGGAAGGGGGGGGGGGGACTGATATTAACTGCCAGTGACATTAATGCAGTGGTAATACTATACACGGTCACTGTACTAATGACACTGGCTGGGAAGGGGTTAACATCTAGAGCTATCCAGGGGTTAAATATGTGCCTAACTATGTGTAATGTGTTTACAATGTGTTGCTTTTACTAACTGATCTGTTTCTCATCCTTTCTTTGCAGGGATGAGAAACTGACAGATCGTTCCCTTCCTACAGAGCTCCGTGGTGTTTACCAACACGAGCTCTGGGGTGTGATTGCACAGCCGATCCCAGCCATGAATCATTGGCTGGGACTTGCTGACGGGCTCCCACTGTGTACGATCACAATGGGGGTGCACGCGAGCGCACCCTTAACCCGGAAGTAGGCTTCTCCCTGCAATAGCTAACTCCCTCTGGGAAGCTCTCTCACGAGGAGGTTACCTTGCGGGCATGCTCCTACACTCTTACCTTGCGGGCGCGCTCGTCATACACTCGGCATCCATAGCCGCCCAGTGTATGACTCGGTCCCGCCCCCTGGCGGCCGCGTCATTGGATTTCACTGACGGCAGCGCGAGCCAATGGCTGCGCTGCTATCAATCTATCCAATCAACGCCGAGACTCCGTGGGGAAGAGGACGCCAGGGGGGCGCAGAGCGGGTTAACGGGCTCCGGTAAGTAAAACGGGGGGGCTGGGGGGCCTGTGATTGCCAGGTGTTTTTTTCACCTTAATGCATTAAGGTGAAAAAACACGAACCTTTACAACCCCTTTTTAATGTGCGTCCTATACAAAAACTGTTTTTATTATTTAGACTGGCACAACATAAGGGGTTACTCCATCTGCAGGGATTGTAGCTCTGTTCTTGTAAACATTGTCTATATATTGTAAATCATATGAAGATAATCTGAGGCTAAAATCTATAATTTTGCTGATTATTTATTTAACTTTTTTTTTTTTATTAAATTTTTTTCTCCAGATACGCTCATTATGGTTCTAAATGCCACAGATGCGGATAAGCCTGACACCTTAAATACCAAGCTTGCCTACAAAATAACTTCCCAAGAACCAGGAGACAAACTCCTTTTTGTGGTGACAAAGGATGGTGAAGTCCGCACAACATCAGCAACACTTGATCGAGAGGTAATAGATGATTGGGCATAGATGTTTAAAGCTGTACTTTGAAAAAACTGCTAAATACAGTTAACATACAAATATTTGTGTTTTTCCTGCCTACGGTTTTGTAACTTTGCTAATCCAATGATGTGATCAAGGCATTTCTGCCAGACAACGCAGCCTAGATCTCACTGCAGACTACGCTGCAGTTTAGCAATATAGCCTTGTAATTGGGCAGTACAGCTGAGGTCACATACAGGTAAACATTAGGCTCCATGTACACAGAAGCTCAAAAACAGTAGTTTTGAACGCCAGATTTCTGGCAGAAAAAGCTGCTTTAAAATATAGCTTTTATCAACGTTTTTTACTAGCGTGTATTAGCGTTTTTCAGTGTTAGCGTTTTTATCTTTTTTTTTCTTTTTTTTTTTTTCAATGGATCAAAAAACGCAAAATGCGAGGGCGCATGCGCGGCGCGATGCGGAACAGACGTGCTTGCTGAGTGCTCCGTCTGACCGGCTCTGCCAGGCTCGATTCCCGGGGCTAATTTCGCCCATCACCGCACGAGAACTCTCCAGCACCCCTGGGAAACATTGCGGTGCATGATTCCGCACAAAAACAAGGGCAAACGCCGCTATAACTACTCCCTCACAAACTACCTTCTAGGCCTGGAAGGACACACTGTGAAGATGTCCCAAAATGGCGCCGGCGCGAGGGCTGCTTCACACAGCTCTACACAGAAGCATCTCCAGCCTGCTAAAGACGGTGAGTACAACTCCTCTCTGTCTAAGGCTGATCTTGATGCAAGCCTCTCTGCTATATATGATAAGTTGGCAGATAAATTCCAACATGAGCTACATAAATCCACCAGTGCCTTATCACAGGAGATTGCTAATATTGGGGGCCGCACAGACATTTTAGAGACTAAACATGACGAACTTTCCCTGGCACACAATGACCTCAGAAGGGATTATGAGACGCTGGCTGATAGCTTCTCCTATATGCAGGCACACATAGAAGATTTGGACAATCGAAATCGCAGGAACAATATTAGACTTCGTGGCATTCCTGAGTCCATCACAGAGCTATTCCCTGCAGTTTCTAAAGTGTTTCAAATGCTCCTGCCTGATAAACCGGCCTCAGCTTTTGCCTGCGATAGGATTCATAGAGCTCTTCGCCCCAAACCACCTCCTGACAAACCTCCACGTGACATAATTTTGTGTATGAAGGACTTCCTCACCAAAGAGGACATAATGAGGGCCTCCAGAAATACTTCCAATATTGAACTTGAGGGCTTCAAACTACAAATTTACCCTGACATTTCTCCTGCCACCCTGGATCGCAGACGCAGGATGAAGGAAGTTACCACAATCCTCCAAACAGCCAGAATTAAATACCGTTGGGGCTTTCCCTTCAAACTGTCAGTAAATGCATAATGGAACTACACACACAATATACAACGTCATTGAAGGAAAAGAATTACTGGTCAAGCTAGGCCTACTAGATCCTGAACCCCCAAACCGACCTCCTGCGACTCCTCACTCATCTCCCATCTGGACCACACCTTCTACCAGACGTAATCCAAGAGACCAGAGAAGATGGCGAAACTCCCTCCAAGACCAGGACTAAAGGATAAGAAATTTCCTCTTCTCTGCCTTTTATGACTTCCCATCTTCTTTTTTTTTTTTTTTCTTTTCTTTTCTCTTATCGGTAGGGGGGGGGGGGGGGGTTAGGGGAGTGGGAGGGGAGGAAGGGGAGAGAGATTATTTTTTTTTTCTATGCTCTTTTTTGTTTTGGCCCTATTTTTACCTCCCCAGATCTGAAATTTCTTTTATTGTTATGAGTAAATACTTTTTTTTTTTATTTCCTGACTCTGATAAATATCATATGCTTGGTTCGTGACTCCTTGCCCCCTCCCCCCCTTTTTTTTTTTTGCCATACTTTTACCTCCCAGGCCTAGGGAGGGAGGAAAAGAAAGAGAGAAAATATTTTTTTTATTTTTTTTTACAATAACTTTATATTGTGATTTCCGGACTCTGTTAAATATCATATGCTTGGTGTATTATTCCTTTCCCCTTGCCCCTCCCCCCCGTTTCCCCTTTTTTTTTTTTTTTTTTTTTTTTTTTTTAGTGTGTCTGGGCTTCTCCCTCTCCGCCTCCTGCCCTGGTGAGGGATGGGGGGTGGGGACAGAGAATGTGTACATAAGACGGTGATGTTCCTACGGCGTAGGAACACACTACAGGTAGAAAAGTATGTTACCATCCTATATGGTTCTAGGCCTATATAACTATTGTTCATACAATAATGGCTCTATTTCAACTGTTATGTTTGTCCCTACATTCTAACCCCTAACATGCACACAACTGACATAACTGTCTTACATTCCCTGGCACATCCGTCGCCGCTGGTTTGACCCCACACTCTCGTCCATATCCCGGCGTGGCTTCGCTGGGCCTTGGTTGTGAGTTTCGGACTTTACTGTCCATCTTTACAATTTTTTAGGTTAGTGGACTCCCAGTCCTCTAACTCCCTTTTACATATACTCTATCTGTTATTTGTTATTCACATTGTTTTTCATATGACTGAGAAATACTATGGAAGATTAAATTCCAAATGGTCAGTAGATTTTCTGCTTCCTGACCCCACCTTGATATATTACAAAACTTTTCAAGTTGCCCATAAGGCATTTTCTCGCACTAGAATTTCCTTTGAATCTCTTTGCAGTTATGATTATGTTTCTACACCCTTGAGGATACTCAAACTACTACTATACGAACACTATCCTTCTATAAATCATACCTTTGCTCTTTATGACACTACTTTACACCCTGTTGTGGACAATTATGTCACACAACTTCTTACAGTACCTTCTTACACGATCCAAATCCCATACAGAACCCTCGCTATCCTGTCCCAAATACTCAGCGTACTCATCCCCTTTATCAATGGGTCTTAAAATCATTTCTCATAACGTCCAGGGGTTTAACTCACCACGCAAAAAAGCATTCAGGCACTATAAAAGATTGGGCGCTGATATCCTTCTCCTACAAGAAACCCATTTTTCCTCAGGAAACCACCCAAATTACTTTGATAAAACATATAACCAACACTTCTTTACCACATTCTCTAACAAGTCAAAAGGGGTTGCAATCTTCATTCGTAATTCTATCATCTTTGACATACAAAACATATATAGAGACACAGAAAGCCGTTTCATCATACTAAAAGGCACAATAAACAAACGTTCGATCACGATCGCCTCCATCTACGCACCTAACGATACACACTCTACATTCTTTAATACCTTTTTTGACACCCTTGACCGACACAGCTCCCCTCATATTGTGTTAGGGGGTGACTTTAATTTAGCTGCACACCCCTCTCTAGATAGGAGTAAGATGACTCCCTCCTCAAAAGCCTTCTCCAGATCAATGTGCCGCTCACTCAATAAATTCCAACTGATCGACTCATTGAGATCCCACAATGTAGGCATAAAGGCCTATACCCATTACTCCCACCCACATGACTGCTACGCCAGACTAGATTATATATTTTGTACCCCCATTCTTCTAGCGGACTCCTCTAGAGCTCGAATTCACCCTTGCCCCTGGTCTGACCATGACATGGTTGAATTTGACACCTCTCAAGTGGGGCTCGCCCCCACTGCATTTAGCTGGCGCCTTAATGACTCCCTTTTATCTGACCCACACACACTACAAGACATTAACTCTCACATTGTAGACTATTTTGCCAACAACTCAACTGAAGACATCGCTCCTACCTCACTCTGGTCGGCACACAAAGTTGTCCTGAGAGGACACTTGATTAGCATTGCTGCAGCCAAAAATAAAGCTAAACTTACAGAAATCAAAACTCTAACTAAAGAATTAGACCTGTTGTACAACAAACTTAGCCAATCCCCATCTCCAGAAATTACAAACCAAATCCATTCCAAACGCCAATCCCTAGACACAATTCTATCAGCTGACACTGAGAAATCCCTTAGATTTTCCAAAGCAAAATTCATGTTACATAGCAACGCCACATCCAAAATGTTTGCACGCAAACTCAACCAGGAACATAACCCCCCACACATATACAAACTACGTAACCACAAAGGTAACTTGGTTACACATCCCCGTGATGTCCTGGACATCTTCTCCACTTTCTATAAAAATCTCCTTTCAGGGCCCCAGACCCACCCCTCCACCTCCTCACTTAATTGGTTAGACAATATACATCTCCCCACCCTTAATGACCAACAAACTGCAACTCTCAATAATCCCTGTACAGAGCTAGAAATTACTAACATCATTAAATCTCTCAAAACTTCGACAGCGCCGGGTCCTGATGGCTTCTCCACATTATACTACAAAAAATTTACACCCCTTTTAGTACCTAGATTAACTAAACTTTTTAACCATATCCTCACAGGTGGCCATTTCCCAGAAGACATGCTCCTTGCGAATTTGTCTCTTATTCCCAAACCTCTTAAAGACCACTCCCTTCCCCAAAATTTTCGCCCAATATCAGTCCTTAATAATGATTTGAAAATCTTTGGCCGACTCCTTGCTGATAGACTAGCATCAGTCATCACCCCCCTTATCCATATTGACCAATCAGGGTTCATCCCTGGCCGTCAAATCACAAGCAACATCCGACTTGTTACCAATATCATCCAAGATGCTAATCTTTCCTCCAGCCCACTATGCCTCCTTAGTCTCGACATTCATAAGGCATTTGATAGTGTAAATTGGTCCTATCTTAACTTCCTTCTCCCTAAATTCGGCATCACAGACAAATTTATTCATGGATTCAAAGCACTCTACCACCACCCCCAGACCAGAATCAAAATCCCAGGCCACAATTCTGACTTCTTCCCCTTAAGCAGAGGTACCAGACAGGGCTGCCCCCTCTCCCCACTTTTATTCGCCTTAGCAATTGAACCTCTAGCACAAGCCATAAGAAACAACCCAAACATCAAAGGGTATAACAAAGGCCCACATGAATTCAAACTTAGCCTCTATGCTGATGACGCGCTGGTGTTTCTTTCGAACCCCTTAACATCTTTACCAAACCTTATCTCCGAACTTAAATCGTTTCACAACATTTCTGGTTTAGGTATTAATGTCAACAAATGTTCTGCCCTCCCTATCAACCTCCCCACTGACCTTACCACTACCCTACAAAAAAACTTCAACTTTATATGGTGCTCTACATCATTTAGATATCTAGGTGTCCTCATCACTTCCCATCACAAAACCTTATATACTACCAACTTTACCCCCCTATTCCAACAGATTAGCTCCCTACTCAAAGTATGGTCCACATACCACATTTCACTCCTCGGTAGGATCTGCGCCTTTAAAATGACCCTCCTTCCAAAATTATTATATTTTTTTAGAGCTTTACCTATCAATGTCCCCAAAACAAGGATTGAATCCCTTCAAAGGGAGATTAACAAATTTATCTGGTCATCAAAAAAACCAAGATGTGGCTACCCTCTCATGTTTAGACCCCAAAATAAGGGCGGCCTAGGCCTCCCCAATATCTGGCACTACTTTATTGCCACTAAACTTTCACAGATTGCCCAATGGCATGCTCCCACTCCACAGCTCCCATGGCTTAAATTCGAATCCTTCTCCATTGCTCCATACCACCTACAAGGCATCATCTGGTCTAACTGTATTCATCACCAAAAACTTCTCAAACATAACCTTATTGTTGCCCATTTTCTCCGACTATGGCTTACACTTACTAAAACCCTCAAACTTTCATCTGACACTCCCCCTCTTGCCTCCTTTTTAGGTGACCCCAGACTTACACAGAACTTGAACAACACACGTTCGTTCCCCCTATGGCGAAATAATAATTTGTCCTCCCTAAAATCATTGTCCTCTAACAATACATTCCTCACATTCCCCGCTCTCCAATCTAAACACGATCTCCCATCCTCGGAACTCACAAACTACTTTCAAATCAAAAACTTTTTCAACGAGCATTACTCTTTATGTATTCGTCCCCCTACGACGATATTCGAACACGTTTGTTTAAACTCCTCGAGAGATAGGGGCCTAATCTCCCTTTTTTATAAAGACCTTAACAGCTCCTCGATGCCAGATAAATCTATCCAAATGTTACACTGGGAATCCGAACTAGATTGCTTCATCCCCATAGAATCCTGGAACACTATGACGGACAATCTCCGCAAATGCAACATAGCTCCAGCATACAGAGAATCCCCAATTAAACTATTTACTAGACTATATCTAACTCCTGAAAAAATTCACTCTTTCTACCCATCATCTTCTCCATGCTGCTTCAGAGGTTGCATAGAAACTGGCACATACACTCACATTTTCTGGAGTTGTAGATTTTTAGAAACAATATGGAGACACGCCGAATTGAAAATAGAAACCATAGTCAAAAAGAGAATTGCCCTCTCCCCACAAATTTGTATTCTCTATGCTATTATCCCAGATATCCCCCCACCCTGTGTTAGATTGATCCATTCACTAGTAAGCTCAATTCAAAGGATGATTGCTCTCAATTGGAAATCCAATAACCTACCCTGGCCCCAGGTTTTATCCAGAATGAGAAATCTACAGTTATCCGAAAGAATCCATCATACCCTAACTGATAGCATTCACACCTTTAATTCAAAATGGATGTACTGGTCTAATGATTGAAACATATGCCTTCCGAATCTCAGGAACTTCTTTTTTTCTATTTTGACTCTTTTTTTTTCTGTCCCTATACACCCCCTCGTTACCCCTTCCTCTGATTTGCACCAAACTCACTAGGTACCCTATCCCTATATTGTCATATGATTTTCTGCTCTCAATAAAAACTCTACTCTATTCTCATGGTATATATCATATTGCATTATATCTTCTACTGTAATACTTCCTCAGTTTTGTAAATTATTTTTGAATCTTCCAAATAAAAATGCTGGTGACCTGCGTTTTTCAGAATTTTGCGTTTTTTTTTTTTTTTTTTTTCGCGGAAAAACGGCACTTTGAATGCAAATTTCTTGCGTTCAGAAAAAAGCCCATTAACTCCACTGCTCATTAACGCTAAAAAACGTCCATGTGTACATAGGCTAACATAGAGTGCAGTTAATGGGCTTTTTAAAAAAAAATGCCAATAAACTACATTTTATCAGCTTCAGTGTACAATGGAGCCTTAAGCCCCGTACACACGGTCAGACTTTTGCCCAACAAACTTCGTTTTAAGCAAGTTGGACCAACAATCTGACCGTGTGTATGCTCCATCGGACAAACTTTTTTTCGTTTGTTTTTGTTTTCAACGGACAAAAGTTGGGTCTGCAAACGCACAAACTTTTGCCCAACAAAAGTCCGATGGAGCAAAGTCCTACCGTGTGTACAGAAAACCATAGGACTTTTGTCCGATGGACAAAACAACTAATGTTAAAATCAACCAACAATAGCAGAAGTTGACCAAAGGGTGGCAGAAAAGAGCAGAAAAACCATGTAATGTTGCAAAAAGTTTTGGGAAAGTTTGCAGAAAAGTCCTGTGGTGTGTATACTATGGGTGTGCCCGGCCAACTCCGTTCTGACAAAAATCCACGGAAAAGTCCGATGGAAGTCCGACTGTGTGTGTACGAGGCTTTATACAACATAGTAGAGCTCAGGAAAAAAAATGAAAATCTGCACTTTTGAGTCAGGCAGCTAGCAACCAAACAGTTTTTTTCTTTTTTAATGAATCTGCAAAAATGTCAACAATTCTGTGTTTTTCTGTCAATATGGGGTGCTGTGTGTACATTAATGAGGAAAAAAAATGAACTTAAATTATTTTAGCAAATGGCTGCAATATAACAAAGTGTGAAAAATTTAAGGGGGTCTGAATACTTTCTGTACCCACTGTATATCAAACAAAAGTGTAATGATCACATAAATCAGAAAAGTTCATGTACTAAACTTGTCTACTACCATTGTGTCAGACCTGTATCAAATCTACATGTGTACAGTGCATATGGAAAATATTCACATTGCTTCACTTTCTCGTTTTTTGTTGTTACAGCCTTATTCCAAAATGGATTAAATTCATTATTTTCCTCAACATTTTACAAACAATACCCCATAATGACAATGTGAATAACGTTTGTTTGAAAGCTTTGCAAATTTATTAAAAAGAAAAAAGAAAAAAATCACATGTACATAAGTATTCACAGCCTTTGCCATGACACTCAAAATTTAGTTCAGGTGCATCCTGTTTCCACTGATCATCCTTGAGATGTTTCTACAACTTGATTGGAGTCCACCTGAGGTAATTTGGTTGATTGGACATGATTTGGAAAGGCACACACCTGTCTAAGGTCCCACAGTGCATGTCAGAACACAAACCAAGCCATGAAGTCCAAGGAATTATCTGTAGACCTCCGAAAGAGGATTGTATCGAGGCACAGATCTGGGCAAGAGTACAGAAATATGTTCGTGGCATTGAAGGTCTCAATGAGCACAGTGTCCTCCATCCATAAATGGAAGAAGTTTGGAACCACCAGGTCTCCCCTAGAACGGGCCCACCGGCCAAACTTAGTGATTGGGGGAGAGGTGCCTTAGTCAGGGAGGTGACCAAGAATCCAATGGTTACTCTGACAGAGCTCCAGTGTTTCTCTGTGGAGAGAGGAGAGCCAACCAGAAGAAACCACCATCGCTGCAGTATTGCACCAATCAGACCTGCATGGTAATAGAGTGGCCAGACAAAAGCCACTCCTCAGAAAAGGCATATGACAGCCTGCCAGTTTGCCAAAAGGCACCTGAAGGACACTCAGACCTTGAGAAACAAAATTCTCTGGTCTGATGAAACAAAGATTGAACGCTTTGGCCTGAATGGCAAGTGTCATGTCTGAAAGAAAACAGCCACCGCTCATCACCTGGCCAATACCATCCCTACAGTAAAGCATGGTGGTGGCAGCATCATGCTGCGGGTATGTTTTTCAGCAACGGGAACTAGAAGACTAGTCTTGATCGAGGGAAAGATGAATGCAGACATTTAAAGAGACATCCTTGATGAAAACCTGGGCATCAGACTGGGGCAAAGGGTCATCTTCTAACAGGACAGCGACCCTAAGCACCCAGCCAAGATAACAGTTGCTACGGGACAACTCTGTGACTGTCCTTGAGTGGCACAGCCAGAGCCCAGACTTGAATCCAATTGAACATCTCTGGAGTGATCTGAAAATGGCTGTGCATCGACACTCCCCATCCAACCTGATGGAGCTTGAGAGGTCCTGCAAAGAGTGGGAGTAACTGCCCAAAAATAGGCGTGTCAAGCTTGTAGCATCATATTCAAAAAGATTTGAGGCTTTATTGGTGCCAAAGGTGCTTCAACAAAGTATTGAGCAAAGACTGTGGGTATAGTTTGTTGAATTTTGAGCAAAATAATGAATTTAGTCCATTTTGAATAAGGCTGTAAAAACATAATGTGGAAAGTGAAGTGCTGTGAATACTTTGAATACTTTCCGGATGCACTGTCCGTCGTGTCAGATCTGTATCCAATCTACATGAAAGTACATGAACTTGATTTTATTTTATCATTCCAATATAGTAGATCACTGATGGGCTGGGAGTACTTCCCCTCTATCGCGGTCTAAGTGCTGTGCCGGGAATTCTAGAATCTGATATTTTAGGCCCCATGCACACGAGACGCAGGTGCAAACTCTGCTGAACACACGTTTTTAAACGCTGAAACCGGCGTTTATAAACGCGCGTTTTGCCGCGTTTGCGGCCGCGTTTAGCGGCGTTTAACCGCGTTTGCGTTTATAAGCGTTTCATCATAGACCCTCCCTAAGCTCAAAAAATAGTAAATTTTAACCATTTCAGCCAGTTTGTGAGACCAGAGTGAGTAGCAGCTGAGAGAGCAGCAGTGTACTTGTATTTAGCGTATCACTTGCCACATCATCTGCAACAAGTTGTTGATTGTCCACTTGCCACGTCACCTGGCCACATCACCTGGCCACGTCACCTGGCCACGTCACCGGCCACAAGTTGTGGATTGTCCACTTGCCATGTCACCTGGCCACATCACGTGCCACGTCACCTGGCCACGTCACCTGCCACAAGTTGTGAATTGTCCACTTGCTACGTCACCTGCCACGTCACCTAGCCATGTTACCTGCCCACATTACCTGCCACGTCATCTAGCCACGTCACCTGCCACAAGTTGTGGATTGTCCACTTTCCACGTCACCTGGCCACATCACGTGCCACGTCACCTGCCACAAGTTGTGAATTGTCCACTTGCCACATCACCTGCCACGTCACCTGGCCACGTTACCTGCCACGTCACCTGGCCACGTCACCTGCCACGTCACCTGCCACAAGCTGTGGATTGTCCACTTGCCACGTCACCTGGCCACGTCACCTGGCCACATCACCTGACACAAGTTGTTGATTGTCCACTTGCCACGTTACCTGCCACAAGTTGTGGATTGTCCACAATGCAATGCAAGCAATTACAGTTTTCTTTTATATTTTTTAATAGTTTTTCATCATTTGCCATTTTTGAGATTTCTAATGTTAAAAAATAGGTCACCTTTAAAAACGCTTATAAACGCAAACGCGGCAAAACGCCAGTACCGCGTTTAGCCGCGTTTTAGCAGCGTTTAGCGTCTGAAACGTGGAAAACTTTTGCGTCTGAACCCATTTTTTTGCTTCTGGAAAAACGAGGTTAAACGCAACTGCTTGTAAACGCCAAAAAACGAGAGTGTGTGCATGGACACATAGGATAACATTGAATGGGTTCAGGAGCAGTTGAAAAAAGCGTCCAACTGCCTCTGAACGCGCGTTCAACAGCAAATAACAGCGTCTCGTGTGCATGGGACCTTAGTCTTGTATCAAATTTACTTTTTTTTTCTTTGTAGGTTTATTCTACCAGAATGATTTTAACAGTTTAAAAAGGTTGCATAGTGTTGCTTGCCAGTAATCGCATAATGAAAAGTTAGTAATTTGGAGTAAGCCACACCTTTTGTAATGGTCTGTTTCATGGCTGTCAGAACATGGATCGTGAGTGCAAATTGATGCTTGTAAATCCTGTTTGGTTTTAAATTTAGTAGTGCTTCGCTTAGATCCAAAGGTTGGAAAGGATACAAAGAATTTTATAGGATTCTGTTTCCAGAAACTTTGAGCAATAGGATATGACCATCATATATGGTAAAACGTACAGTACCCGGTTCTGAGCAGCCACAAAAGCAGTTAGATGGGCAACCTGGTATTACACAAGCTAAACAGCTTAGCACCATGTGCCATCAAAGGATAACTTGTAATTTTATGTTCTCCATCTAAAGCATTTTGAGAACAGGACTTCGTAGTGTCCCAAATTTGGTTCTAAACTTCATGTTCTAATTCAATCATTTGTGCATACTGTATAGTTATGAAGTGACAGGGTAAACTTAAGCTGGCCATACATGGGTCAAAATTTAGGTGGTTCAGCAGGGACCGGCTGAATTTCAATCCATGTGTGGCCACTGTGGTTGGAACAGAAGTTGATCTACCATTCTTATATTTAACCACCCTGTTGGTAATAGTTTGCTTGGTCGACACCGCAGGCAATAGACTGCAGAGCCGATTTCTGTATTCTGACATCAGGAAAGCCTCCCTGCTTTCAGAATACAATGACACCGTTAGGAGGATTCCCCCATCCACCCCGATTGTGTGGCTGGGGGAAATCGGGTTAGGTTTTTATTACTTTCGCTGGCTGAATGGGAAAAAAAAACTCTATGTATGGTCAGCTTTAGTGCCTTACTGTGTAGGCTGATATGGAGTAACAAGATTAACCCTGGGGAGTGTGGGTTATTTTTGCATTTTAAATTCAAAAGGAGTTAAAATAGCTCCTTTTATATACAGGCAGGGAAGAAATGCAATGTGTTTACCTGTAGATACAGAAATCTCTTGGAAAATGCATTTCATTTTAATGCATGAATACCTAGATGAACCTTTTTATTCAGCTTTATTAGACCATTTCATCGCAAACAACTAACATAACGGTAGGAGTGCTGGGACCCGTTTGTCTAGGATATCTTTTGGGGACTTAAAGTGTTACTAAACCCAGGAGTCTGCATTCATTATATCTGGACGCCCACAATACACAGAACAAGGAAATGCAATTATTTTAGTAAATATAAACTGCTAAATACCATTTCTCAGCAGTATATAGCAGTCGTATGGCTTCTCTGAATCTGGTTAAAGCTTGTAGGAGGATTTTTCATTTTTCTCCTATTGTCCTATGAGCCTGCAGGACCCCTGACCCTCTGTCTGATCAGTGCTGATTGGCCCTGTGCTGATTACATGCACCTTCCCAAGAAAAAAAAAATCTCTCTAGCAATACACACCAAACTGAGCATGTGCAGAGTACCCCCAATGCTCTGTACGATCAGTAGATGAATTGGACACGAAGAAGGGGAGGATCAGAGAAGACAGGATCAAACAGTCTTTTTTACACAATGCGCATGATTAACCCCTTAGGTTCCACAGTGACTAAAACGAGCATGATTTACTGCATATACAGACTTATTTTACTGTTGCGGGATTAGCAACACTTTTTTTAATTGGCAGAATCTTTTCTTGTAAGTTCCCTGATTTACCTGCCTAAGGTCATAGCATGTGGATCTCGCTTCACTGCTGGTTTTTTAATTATTTTTTTTTACATCCGGAGCCCTTAACCTTGGCACCTCGTGCCAGTCCAACCATAACTGAAATATCCGTTTGCGGTGGATTTAGTGTTAGCTCAAGCCCACTCTGTTTGAATTGCTGTATTTGAAAGTGTATATACATAATCTGAAGTGTGTGGTTCCAGAATATATAACAGCATATCCATATGGTCAGAGCTAAAGATCTAGCTGTTTGGTGGGTATGACGACACGATTTCCAAATCCGCATCACTTGACATGCCTACAATTTTTGGTTTCCAAAAACCAAAGCTTTCTGTGGCGCTGCAACAATTATGTGTAATGAAGAATTCTAAATATTACGGTCTGTATGTGGCCATTCCTCCTCCTTGCCCAGCATGTCATAACTTCATAGGTTTTTCCTTTAAATGCCATTTGCGTGACTCTCTCTGGCTTTGACATTTCTCCAGTCACTGATTTAAAACAAGCATGCAGTAAGTGAAATCAGAACTCCTGTATTTGCATATTTGTTGCAGGTCATTGAATTAGATGGAAATCAGAGGATCATCATGACAGCCAGGCAGCTGGCATCTTCAGAATGAGCAAAACTTACCATGAGAACATGAAGGCTGTCATTGCTGACCCCCTCCTTCTCAAATTTACTTGTTGCCTGGTCATCATGCTGAACATCTTGCTTTTATTTGTACGAATTACTAATCCAGAATCTGTAAATGTAGCATTCTGCGTTGCTTTGACTTTTTTTTTCTTCTTCTGATTTGCACTCCTAATTCGGGGTCAGTGACTCAGCAGGAAAGCCAGATGGACAGCTTATTAAAACAGGCAACCAGTGTTTTCGACAGATCCGCCCCCATATTTCTCCCTGGCAGGTGTACTTTAAATCCAGAAAGAGAATACTTTAAAAGGTTACATAGGCCCATACATTAACAGTGCTGTCATCGTCATCCACATACATCTATTATTCATGCTGATTGAAATGTGATAGGTATTGTCATCTGGAACATTAACATGCGCCATTAAATCCAATTTTATACAGGCACAGGTTTTTTTAACAATGCATGTATCTTCTGTGATTAAGACTAACCACCTATCTTTTAGCAACAAGCAAGCTACTTTCTGGAGGTTGAAGTAAAAGATCGGGATGGAGATCCAAATGGAGGTCTTGCTGGAACAGCCAAAGTGAAAATCAAAGTGGTAGATGTAAATGACAACATTCCTGTTCTCGAAAAGGAAGAGGTGAGACGATGGTTTGAATATATTGGTGTTTTACAGGTCAAGCACAAAAGCAGTGTAAATCCACAAAACTATATTCAACTATTTTTTTTCGGATGTACTGCATATGTAGTTATGACGGGCTTAATGTGAATGGTCTTATGAAGGTGTGTTATGTCAAAATAAAAGCGTATGTACATTCATGTAGTGTGCTTTGTACTTAGTAGTGAAACAAAATGATTATGCTTTATTATGTGAAATAACCGCGCATTCACACCGGTGGAAAGCACTACTATTAATGCATGACTTGTCAAATAATTGCTTTTGTAATGATACTTTGTAGTATTCTACTCACCACACTTATTATTTCTTGTGTGTGCAAAAGCCAAACACGAGAGCCCAAAAAATGTTTTCTTGTAATAAAAGTAGTACTACATCTGTCTTTCCAGTTCCCAAGCTTGTTACTAGTGGCAATGGTTTGGTCATGTGGTGCTGCCGCCATCCAGGTCTTAAGCCCCATACACACTATTTAGATTTTCTGCAGATTTTTGTCTTCAGATTTACCAAAACCATATAATATGAGGTCAAACCCTAATGCCCTGTACACACAATAAGAATTTCCTATGGTTAAAAATCTGATGTAATTTTCTGTCAGAATTCCGTTCATGCTGTCTTGCATACACACTGTCAGACTAAATTCCGACCGTCCAAAACGCGGTGACGTAAAACACTACGATGAGCCGAGAAAAATTAAGTTCAATTCTTCCGAGCATGCGTCGACTTAATTCTGAGCATGCGTGGGTTTTTTCACACAGAAGATCGGAATTTCTCATAGGATTTTTTTCCATCAGAAAAATTTTAAATATGTTCTATTTCTAAAATCCTACGGGAAAAAAAGTCTGATGCGCCCACACACGATAGGAATTTCTGATGAAAAAATTCCATCAGACTTTTTTCATCAGAAATTCCTATCGTGTGTACAAGGCATAAGAGTTTCAATTTGGATGCAATCGGGCAGGCCCTTGCACTACATGGTTTTAGTAAATTTTGAAGACAAAAATCTGCAGAAAATATAATGGTGTGTTAGGGGTCTTAGACTCTGCTCAACTGTGATCCTGCCACACCTGAAAGACCACATGACTTGATATGGAATGTACGATTCCTTTGACAAATTTGGACTCTTCCACATTGTATCCTCCGTTCACTGGAAAAATATGATCTAATTCCCTTGTGTTTTTTTCTTCTTATTCCAGTACTCAGGCGAAGTGGAAGAAAATGTTGAGGGTGTTGAAATATTGCGTATGAAAGCATTTGATGATGATGAAGAGTTTACAGATAACTGGTTTGCTAATTTTACTATAATATCCGGAAATGAAGGGGGCCACTTTCAGATCATAACCGATGAGCAGACAAATGAAGGTGTACTGATGCTGGTGAAGGTAAGAAAACATGCTGTCATAAATCAGGTGTTACCAGACTTGTGTGGATTGCAAGAGGAAACAAAAACGCATGTAAAAGTGAATAATATAAAGTTTATTAAAGATAAGTGATAATAAGGAAAACACCCCAAATACAAATAGTGCTCAACCAACAGAAAACCCACAGACAAAAAAATAATTATATACAGCCAAAGGGAAGTACCAAGTTCATACACATTAGCCAGGCCAGGGTCATACACAGGAGATCAGCAGATGGGGTAAGGAACAACAGGACAGGGAGAGGATGGATCAGGACAGGGAGACAGGATCAGGTACTCAGGTAGCAGATTCAGGAACCGATTCAGATTATCAGGCAGCAGGTACGGATCCGGACACGAGGACGATACCACGGCGATGAGAGTACTCATCAGCCGGGTATATATGTGAATGCCAGTAATTGGCCTCAAGTAACACCTGAGCGCAGGAGGTGCTGTCTGCTCCACACTGCTGGGATACACCCGCTGGTGGACACCGGTACTTAAAGCCCTAGGATCCAACAGTGCCACCAGCAGGTGAGTCCTCTCACTACAGGTCCTGAGTGTTAAACGACACCCGCTGGTGAACACTGGTACTGCGATCCAAGAGACCGACAGCGCCACCAGCGGGTGAACCCTTTCCTGACGCATGCTAAGATACCTGGATGTTAAAGACAGCCGTTACTTCAATTTTGTTAGTTTTATTGGCAAGTTGAATAATATAAAAATAAGTAGTAAAAACATAAAAGAATATTACTAAGCAGCTGTTTAAAAATGTAGAAGATAAAAACAAGTAGTACAGCGATAAAACGGTCCAATAATCTGAATTCAACGGATACTAAAACAGCGCTAAAATGAAGAATGATAATCCGTGTGATAAACACCACAGTCAATAGTCTTTGTGCAGCAATGATAGTGGGTAAAGTTCAAATATATCAAGGGTGATGATGAAAGCGGTAAATTCTGTGCGCACCTTCCACCAAAATAAACATCCGACTTTCCACCTCGTGAAGCACACTCCCCCAGGGGGTCAAACTCACCAGAAGCCTCTAATCAATAAGCCTTAAAGGTAAGTTCTTCAGTCAATCCACTCTTAACCTCACTATCCACAGAGATCCACAGGAAAAACGGCTCCAATAAACATCATAAAAACACGGAAAATTTTGCACATGGCGTGATTCTATTTATTAAAACGTATTCCCCATATAACCAAAGGATCCCTTCATAATATCGCATGCGTCACTTCCGGGATGTCGTGCGGGTCACGCCCTTAAGTGACCCGCACGTCATCCTGGAAGTGACGCCTGCGCTCCACCGCCATACACTACCCAGAAGTGATTGCGGTGTCTGCAAGGAGACACGCGCGGATTCCCTGGGACGGCAGATCACGATGATGGCGCCCTCTTGGGCCACTCTATATGCTTGAAACCTTTTTTATTGTGTACGTAGATATTATGAAGGGATCCTTTGGTTATATGGGGAATACTTTTTAATTAACAGAATCACGCTATGTGCAATATTTTCTGTGTTTTTATGACCTTTATTGGAGCCGTTTTTCCTGTGGATAGTGAGGTTAAGAGCAGATTCACTGAAGAACACTTACCTTTTAAGGCTTATTGATTAGAGGCTTCTGGTGAGTTTGACCCCCTGGGGGAGTGTGCTTCACGAGGTGGAAAGTCGGATGTTTATTTTGGTGGAAGGTGCACACTGAATTTACTGCTTTCATTATCGCCCTTGATATATTTGAACTTTACCCACTATCGTTGCTGCACAAAGACTATTGACTGTGGTGTTTATCACACGGATTATCATTCTTAATTTTAGCGCTGTTTTAGTACCCATTGAATTCAGATTATTGGACTGTTTTATCTCTGTACTACTAATTTTTAGCTTCTACATTTTTAAACCGCTGCTTAGTAATATTCTTTTATGTTTTTATAATATTTTTGAATATTTTATTCTACATTTATAACCTTTTGCTACTTGAGACCTGTGGGACAGAATTAGCGCTGAGTGGTGTATTGTAGGCCTTTTAAATACACCCTCCTTTATTAAGTTGAATAATATGCTTGGGTGTTCCAGGGTCAGAAGGGGGGCCCAAAGAACTAACCATGCCATTCAAAAACCACAGCTGTTACTGAGCCAAATAACACCCTTCTCAAACAGGCTCTCCATAATGATGGAGAAACACTTTGTGGAAGGTGCAGAAGGCACACTACTAGGGGGGGGGGGGGGGGGGAGTTTTGGCAATTGCCGTTTTAGGCCCCTTTCACACGGGATGGATCAGTAATGATCTGCCCCGTGAACCTCCACTTGCTCAGGGGGGAACGCTCCGTTGATCCCCGCTGAGCCGGCGGCTAACAGTGCGGTACCCGCACACTGTGCAGGGACCGCCCTGTCAGATCTCCGCTCTCCCCTATGGGGGGATCGGATGAACACTGACAGTCTGTCCGTGTTCATCTGATCCGCTCCGCAGACGGATAGAAAAATAGGAATTTTTCTATCCAGAAAAACGGAGCATTGCGGACACGGAGGAGATCGGGTGTCGGCGGATGTTCATCCGCTATCCCATAGAGATACATGTATGTCCGGTTTTTTTTCATCCGAAAAAGGATGGATGAAAAACGGACATACGGTCCGCCCGTGTGAAAGGGGCCTTAGAGATATATAGCAGTGATTGCTTTAACACGCCACTGCTGCTCCCTGCAGTTTTATGCTTTTGATTTGCCAGTGTTTGTTTTCAGAAGAAGGAAAAAAATATATTTTTAATTCAAAAATGTTCAAATGACTACTCCTCAAACCGTCGTAAGGGACATTGTCAAAGGTACTTGATTGCTTCAGAACTGCTTGTCTCCTCATATATAAGTCTATGGAAATGTAAAATCAGCTGAATTAGGACACATGCAGATCAAATAATCTTTTGTACCTTTAAACCTGATGTCTATGTTTCAAATCCCTTTTAAATAGTTTGTTTGGACCAAGCTGGTCCAAACAAACTATTTGCTTCAGTAAGTGCTACAGTGTCTCTAAGCACTGTATGTATTGCATGTAACAAAACCGAGTCTGGCTGAGCGACGCTGTGAATAAATACCACCCAGCTTGTTCCAAACAAACTAAAGTGACATGAAACATGGACATCAGCTTTAACTGTTTTTCTCTATAGCTAATGCATACCTGCACCCAGTACAGGTCCCTTTTCTTTTTTTTTTTTTTTTTTTAAGTAAAGCCAGCAGCTACTGTGTGTGTGTGTGTGTATTATTATTATTATTATTATTATTATTATTATTATTATTATTACTTTTAGTTTAAAGTTTTTTTTTTGTGTTCTATTTTGGTCACTTTTCCTAAAATATTACACATCTATTTTCAGGAAGCAGATTATGAAGCGATGCAGAATGCACAGCTGAGTGTGGTTGTCTCAAACCGAGCACAGTATCACAGCTCCATTATGCACCTAGTTAGTGGAGGTAGCTCATCCGGTGGAATGGGAGGCGGTGGTGGAGGTGGAGGTGGAGGTGGAGGCGGCGGCAGCGGAGTAAAAGCTGTTCCCATTAAAGTGAAGGTGAAGAATGTACGTGAGGGACCTGTATTTAAGCCAAGAAAGAAGAACTTTGCTGTGGCTGAAGGAAAGACAATAATAAACTCAGTAATTGGTTCTTATCAAGCATTTGATGCCGACACTGGAAAGGTTGCAAAACATGTTAAGTAAGTCTGTGTTGTGATTTTCCCCCCCCCCCCTCTCTGATGCAGTAAACAAGTCAGTTACATTTTATGAGAACTTTGGTTTAAATAAAGTTGCAGATGTCTGGTGCTTCGCTTGCAGGTACAGTTTAAACAAGTAATGAAAATTACAACAATTATTAACCCTGGGTGAGGTTACAATTTTGGCATTTAAAAAGGTTAGTTCTCATTTAACAAAAAATGCCTATGCAGGTAAGTGACACGTGTAGATAGGAACAAACTGTGCAGCTTGGAACACTGCTAAATATTGCCCTTGCTATAGGTGTAGGCCATTTACATATCTCTCAATGGAAAAACTCCCAGAGTAGGCATCATCCAGTGACAAATGAGATGGTGGACCACACATGTGCAGGGGTTTGAGAGATCCCTCTTGTGATGGTGGGGGTAGGCAGGAGGAGCTGGAAGTGTCTTAGTAATGTACTAGAAATAATGCGGAATGGAATGAAAACATATCAGTTTTTCCGCCAGGCTTCAGGAGGTACATACAGTGTATCACAAAAGTGAGTACACCCCTCGCATTTTTGTAAATATTTATTTTATACCTTTTCATGTGACAGCACTGAAGAAATTACACTTTGCTTCATAGTAAAGTGGTGAGTGTACAGCTTGTATAACAGTGTCAATTTGCTGTCCCCTCAAAATAATAACACACAGCCTTTAATGTCTAAACCACTGGCAACAAAAATGAGTACACTCCTAAGTGAAAATGTCCAAAGTGGCAATATTTTGTGTGGCCACCATTATTTTCCAGCACTGCCGTAACCCTCTTGGACATGGAGTTTACCAGAGCTTCACAGGTTGCCACTAGAGTCCTCTTCCACGCCACCATGACGACATCACGGTGAATGTTGGAGATCTTGCGCTCCTCCACCTTTCGTTTTGAGGATGCCCCACAGATGCTCAATAAGGTTTTAGGTCAGGAGACCTGCTTAGCCTGTCCATCACCTTTACCATCAGCTTCTTTTTCCAGTCAACTTGGAAGTTGTGTTTGGGGTGGTTATGTTGGAATACTGACCTGCGGCCCAGTCCGAAGGGAGGGGGATCATGCTCTGCTTCAGTATGTCACAGTACATGTTGGCATTCATGGTTCCCTCAATGAACTGTAGCACCCCAGTGCCGGCAGCACTCATGCAGCCCAAGACCATGGCACTCCTACCACCATGCTTGACTGTAGGCAAGACACACTTGTCTTTGTACTCCTCACCTGATTGCCGCCACACATGCTTGACACCATCTGAACCAAATAAGTTTATCTTGGTCTCATCAGACCACAGGACATGGTTCCAGTAATCCATGTCTTTAGTCTGCTTGTCTTCAGCAAACTGTTTTGCTGGCTTTTCTTGTGCATCATCTTTAGAAGAGGCTTCCTTCTGGGACAACAGCCATGCAGACCAATTTGATGCAGTGTGCGGCATATGGTCTGAGCACTGACAGGCTGACCCCCAACCCCCCCACCCTTTCAACCTCTGCAGCAATGCTGGCAGCACTCATATGTCTATTTCCCAAAGACAACCTTCCGTATATGACGCTGAGTACGTGCACTCAACTTTGGTCGACCATGGCGAGGCCTGTTCTGAGTGGAACCTGTCCTGTTAAACTGCTGTATGGTCTTGGCCACCGTGCTGCAGCTCAGTTTCAGGGTCTTGGCAATCTTCTTTATAGCCTAGGCCATCTTTATGTAGAGCAACAATTCTTTTTTTCAGATCCTCAGTTCTTTGCCATGAGGTGCCATGTTGAACTTCCAGTGACCAGTATGAGAGTGAGAGCGATGACACCAAATTTAACACACCTGCTCCCCATTCACACCTGAGACCTTGTAACACTAACAAGTCACATGACATTGGGGAGGGAAAATGGCTAATTGGGCCCAATTTGAACATTTTTACCTAGGGGTGTACTTGCTTTTTGTTGCCAGCAGTTTAGACATTAATGGCTGTCCGTTGAGTTATTTTGGGGGTACAGAAAATTTACACTGTTATACAAGCTGTGCACTCACTACTGTACACTGTAGTAGAGTGTCATTTCTTCAGGGTTACATGAAAAGATATAATAAAGTATTTACAAAAACGTGAGGCGTGTACTCACTTTTGTGAGATACTGTATGTGGTGCAACAATTTTAATTCCAGAAATGCCCATGGCGTAACGCTATGGTGGTAAGTCATACAGCCGTTCGCACTCGAGTGTGTTCTGACATGTTCCAACTTGCACTTGTCTGGGTCACAGACCAGTAGACTCGATCTTTACAGAGTATTAGTATCGATAACACCTTGGGGTTGATTTACTAAAGGCAAAAAAACTGTGCACTTTGCAAAGTACAGTTCCATTCTGCAAGCGCAGTTGCTGCAGAGCTTAGTAAATGAGCAGAAGCTCTGCTGATTTCCACCATCCAATCATATGCAAGCAAAAAATATATATATTTTTTTCTTTGAACGTGATTGGGCACACTTTGCAAAGTGAAACCATACCTTGTTTACTAACCTCTGGAGAAACTGCACTTTGCAAAGTGCACAGTCAATTTGCCTTTAGTAAATCAACCCCCTTGTGTGTTGCATTGTTGGTGAAAAATGAGTGACCGCAATCTTTCGCAGCAGATTAATATCAAATTTTGCGTGAAAGTTGGCAAATTTGCAAATGAAATTTTAGCTGTGTTACAACAGCCTTTTTGTAAACATTCTAAAAAGAAATCAAGTGTTTTTGAAAGGCATATGTGGTTTGAGGGGGGGGGGAGCCACCACTATGCCAGTAGAAGGGGCTCCTGTTTTCAAGGACCCTGTGGATAAGAAGGCTGAAGCACTCGCTCGCTACCTATATTCAGTGGTAGGCTCGGCAGTACGCCTGGCATTGGCGGGGGCCCCTAGTGTCTCAGACACTTACTGAATGGGCAAAATTGCTACTCCAGGGGTTAAAGGAGCAAGATGCTCCTCCTAATGAGATAACTTTGGCCGACCAGTTGGTCCAGGGCCTTAAGTTTGTCTGCGAGTCAGACATGGATACTATTCCCCTGCTGTCAGAAGGTTTATGCAGTAGCAATATGCCGCCTGATCTGGCTAAAGGACTGGTCTGCGGACCAGACTTCCAAGAAAGCCCTGTTGGATCTGCCTTTTAAGGGCGACAGACTTTTTGGGGCTTCTCTGGATGACATCATCAAGGATGCCACAGGAGGTAAAAGCACTTTGCTTCCCCAAACTAGCAAGGGTAGGGGGCCACGCCAAGGGCAAGGGCCCTCCTTTACTGCACGCAGGCGTTTTTTTCGTCCCCCCCAGGGCAACAGGGAAAAGACCCCAGGCCGACAAGGCGCCTGCCCAAGGACAAAAGCGTCCTTGGTCCCGCAAACCCAACAAACCTGCGGACAAATCTGTGTCCGCATGAAGGTCCGCCCCCACCCAGCTCTCGGGTGGGGGGACGTCTTCGCAAAATCGCGACTCAGTGGACAGCTCTAGTCTCCGACAGGTGGGTTTGCAAAGTAATCTCCTCAGGCTACAAGATTAGAATTTCTCTCTTGTCCACCGGACAGGTTCATCACCTCCAATCTCCAGCTACTACCGACCCGTCGGGGGGCCCTGTATGGGGCGGTCCAGGGTCTACTGGAACGCGGGGTAGTTATTCCAGTTCCAGAACAGGAACGAGGTCAGGCTTTTTTACTCAAATCTGCTCATTGTGCCGAAGAAGGAGGGGGTTCATCCAATCTTGGATCTCAGAGCCCTCAATTGCTTTGTGAAAGTACAAAGATTTCGGATGGAGTCGGTTCGATCTGTAGTCACGGCTCTCCATCCGGGGGACTTTCTGGCCTCCTTGGACATCAAGGACGCATACCTGCATGTCCCCATATACTCCAGACACCAGAGGTTTCTGCGATTTGCTATCGGGAAGAACCACTACCAGTTTGTGGCCCTCCCGTTTGGCCTTGCCTCAGCACCCAGGACGTTCACCAAGGTGCTCGCTCCGATTCTGGCACTTCTAAGACAGCGGGGTATCGCTATCATGGGCTACTTGGACGGCCTTCTACTGAAGGCCCCTTCAAGCTCAGAATTAGAGGTAAGCGTGTCTATTACCTGTCAGACTCTTCGAGACTGTGGTTGGATACTAAACACGCAAAAGTCAGTATTGGTGCCCACTCAACGCCTAGTGTACCTGGGGTTGATTCTGGATTCCTCAGAGGCAAAGGTATTCCTCCCTGTGGAGAAGTTGCAGACCCTCCGGGCTGCAGTACGGCAGCTGACTTCCGGGAATTGGTCGTCACTCCGTTTTTGCATGCGAGTGATGGGCCTCATGGTAGCCTCCTTCGAGGCGGTCCCATATGCTCAATACCACACTCGAGTGTTACAGAAGGAAGTTCTGTCCAGATGGAACAGATGCTCTTCATCTCTGGATTATCAAATCCGAGTGAGCCACCTAGTCAGGAGATCCCTAGTATGGTGGCTGACCGCACCGGCTCTAATGGCCGGGAAGTCATTTCTTCCAGTTTACTGGATAGTGATCACGACGGACGCCAGCCTTACAGGTTGGGGGGGAGTCTGGGGTGTTCAGTCGACGCAAGGTCGCTGGACCCCAGAGGAAGCCCTCCTGCCAATCAATGTCCTGGAAATCCGGGCGATCAGGCTGTGCCTCTTCAAATGGTCTCAGAGGCTGCAAGGGCGTCCAGTCAGCTGCAGCATCGGCGGTCGCTCGCATCCTGAAGTGGGCAGAGAGGAGCGTACCGGCACTGTCGGCCGTGTACATTCCGGGTGTGGAAAACTGGCAGGCGGACTACCTGAGCCGCCAGATGCTGGACCAGGGAGAATGGTCCTTAGACCCGGAGGTGTTCCAACTCCTCTGCCAAAGATGGGGCACACCAGACGTAGATCTTCTGGCTTCCCGACTCAATCGGAAGGTATTGAGGTTTGTGGCCCGGTCAAGAGACCCATGGGCAGACGCAACGGATGCGTTGGTGGCATCGTGGGGTCAGTATCGGCTAATCTATGCCTTCCCTCCCTTAAGGCTTCTTCGTCTTCTGCTCCGCAGAGTAGAGGCAGAGGGAATTCCAATGATCCTAATCGCTCCAGATTGGCCTCAGCGTCCTTGGTACGCCGATCTAGTACGTCTGGTAGCAGACGTCCCCTGGCGCCTACCACTACGGAAGGACCTGCTATCGCAAGTTCCCGTACTCCATCCTGCTTTACAGTCACTGGCTTTAACCACTTCTCCACAGGGCCTATTCTGGCACTTCTCTCCTTCATGTAAAAATTATAATTTCTCTTATCCTCCATGGACCGACGCAGCTCTCATACTGATTACATGTGGGTATATGTCCCTGCTCGCAGGAGAAGACCTAGGCAGAATGTTAGAGGTTAAAACATTCTAGAACAAGCCAGAGCTGAACAGCCCCGCCCAGGGGGGCGGTCCCTCCGGACATTACCCTTCCACCTGCAGCTAATCAGCCCCAGTTTTTTTCTGCCTAGCAGAAGGAGAAGACGTGGCTCTCAGGAGCCAGTCTCCTGGAAGATTTTACTTTTGATTTTTATTCCTTTGGGAATTTTATTTTTATTTTTGAGACCTTCAATCAACTGTCGGCTGGGCAACAGGTTGGGTACACTAGTATCCTCGTAGTCTTCCCTGTCCGACCATCGAGCGTGCTGATCCTCGCCTTGCGTGCGTGAGACTCAGTTCACGACATACCCCATGGCTCCAGGGGTGGCCGGGTTGCTTTCATGCTCCCGCGGTCCTCTCAAGATTGAACAGTACTTGACTGACTGTATCTCTCGCGGTGGACCGGGCCGACAGCTACGCAGTACGACTCTGTGATAGGTCTGTCTGAAACAAGCCAGTGGGTCCCTGAAAGGGACGGGTAAGTAGTCTCTCCTACTGCAGGTGAGTACATGCTGGCTGTGTTTGTGTGTGGGGGTTTCTCCCTGTCCCCCCCCTGTTATGCTGCTCTCTGCACCCTGTACTGGTGCTGTGCTGTGGGGTGCTTGGGGGTCACTCTGGCCTGGTTGGGCGCTCATGTCTGCAGTTTTTTCTGGTGTGTGAGGTGATTATTGCGTGCGCCATTGGCGCTGTTTGAGGTGGTTATTGCGTGCGCCATTGGCGCACATTAGAGCTTTGAATTTTGCGCTCGGCGGCCATCTTGGCGTTTAGTGGTACAGTTATAGCTGCGGACGGCGGCCATTTTCTTGTGGCCGCCGCGCATTTATTTCTGGCGGCGGCGCGAATCCCCTCACAATCTCCTCACAGACTGAGCTGTTCTTAAGGGTTGGTGGGTCCTCCCGGGTATCCCCTCCTCAGCGTAGCCAGTGGGTGGACTGTATATTCACTGTATAGTGTATAAGGTCTCAGAGGGTGGCGTTTATGGAGTCTGATACACCTGCTCTCCACATTGCCTGGGGCAACTGGCAGTATTGCACAGTTAAACATGTTCATGTGTTTCCTGCACCTGCGGTCCTTATGGACCAGTTGTCAGCAGTCCTGGAATCATTCCTGTCAGAATGGAAGCGGTGTGCGAGCAAAAGGAGCTATAAGCCCCCTCCCCCCACAAAAATCTTTAGTGAAGGAGTGCTCGGAGTCAGATATGGGCCTAGCTATTGGGCTCAGGACCCTACATCTGAATTTTTTAATTTTTATGAACAGGACATTCCCTTGTGAGGAAGACTCCAGTTCTGTGTCAGTGAATGACAGGGCGCTTGTAAGTGATCTCATTGATGTGAGAATCACACTCAGGCTGAAATTGCTGTGACAAGCTTTTCTTTTACACAGTTTCCTCACAGTTTTCCTCACACGCTGCCTCAAGAGCAGCATGGATGAGGGAGGACTTTATTCATTTATGTTTCTAATCCCTGTGAGCCTTGTGTGTGATACCTGAGGTAACATTTCCCGCCATTTCCTGGGGAATGATTTGAGCTCTGACAGACACACGGTCTGAGGATCAGAGGTTACCTGTTACCTGCATGCTGCTTCAGCAGCACTGTCAAGCAGGTTGGAATGATACAGAGAAGATTATGCGCCTCTGCGCCATAATTTAAACTCATCCTATACCTCTACACTGCATACATTCACAGTGTATGTATGTGTTATTGGTCTCTGTGTCTGCGTGGCTGTCCCCACGTTCCAATGCTGTGTTTCAGTGCCATACATGATATAAACGTACAAAATATGTTTATGCACGACTCCAGATACATTCACAGTATATGTATGTATCATACTCTCTGGGCTGGCGGGGGCTCCGGTGTCCTCCCGCACTCTCATGGTATGTGCGCTTCGGCTCTCTGCACAGTATAGACATGTTCAATATGTTTATTGCGCATATTATACATGTTTACAGTATGGGTATACTGTTTGCGTGGGGTTCCTCCGGGTACTCCGGTTTCCCCCCACGCTCCAATGGAAATGCACAGCATAAACATGTGCAATATTATGTTGATTCACATGCTATCATTCCTACACGGTATCTGTGTGCTGTCTGCGTGGAGTTCTTCCGAGTGGGCGCTTCGGCGCTATGCACAGTCTAAATTTGTGCGATTGGACCTACCAGGTATGTCTTTGCAGTCTGCGTGGGTTTCCGCCCACGCTACATGACATGCATGCCTTTGGTGCAATACACGATCTAAACATACACATTATGTTTATACACTACACTAAATACATTCACAGTAGTTGTAGGTATTGCATTCTCTGAGTATGCGTGGGGTACTTCGGTTCCTCCCACGCGCCAACGGTGTGCGCGCCTTCGGTGCTATGCACACATGAGCTTGTGCAAAAGGTTTAGCACACACACTAGAATACCTATACGGTATGCGTATGCAGTCTGCGTGGGTTTCTGCCCATGCTACATGACATGCATGCCTTTGGTGCAATACACGGTGTAAACATACACATTATGTCTATACACTACACTAAATACATTTACAGTAGCTGTAGGTATTGCATTCTCTGAGTATGCGTGGGGTACTTCGGTTCCTCCCACGCGCCAACAGTGTGCGCGCCTTCGGTGCTATGCACACATGGGCTTGTGCAAAATGTTTAGCACACATACTATAATACCTACACGGTATGCGTATACAGTCTGCATGGGTTTCATCCGGGTGCTCAGGTTTCTCCCCTGCGTTCCAATGGTGTGCGCATTCTCAGCGCTATGCACAGTATAAACATGTGCAATTTGTTTATTCGCAGGCTAACATACCTACACGGTTGTGTACGCAATCTGTGTGGCTGGTTTACGTCCAGGCCCCGATGATGTGCACGCCTTCGTCGCTGGCACAGTATATATGCGTTTAATAGGTTTATCCACAAATACTAAACTACATACGCCGTATGTGGTGGTATTATGCTCTTTTGGCTGGGTGGGTTTCCTCCCACACTCTCCATTTGTGCGTTTGACGCAATACATAGTATAAACTATGTGTTTGCACAATCAGCACCTATCCATGGGTAGCTGCTGGATGGAGCATTGTCACAAGGATCCCTGGTTTCAGGGGTATCACTTTCCACCTGCTTTCAGTGGTGATCAGAAGCGCTGGCTTGGACTGTGTTCGCCAGGCTGGGGTTGGCGTTGCGCCCGTTAGTGGCTGCGTCTCTGGCATTTTTTGTAGCTCAATGACTGGGCAAAAGCCTCTGCTTCATTCATCAGTCGTCTAGCAGGTGCACTACAACTGCTTTAGCCTTTTAGGGTCTCTGTGCCCGGGGTGGGTTTGCGCCACCTGTGGAGGCTGAGGTACTAGTCCTCTGACCGAGTTTCTAGGGAAGTTCCGTCAAGTTGCCTTTATTGGCCAACATTTGAGGCACCCTGTACACTGGGGCCTCCCTTCTCCGATACATTGTGGAGTCTCTTTGGGATTTTCATACGTCTCGCTGCAAGACGGTCCTGTCGGCCGTGTGCATTGCAGGCGAAGGGTCCTTGCATTCGGAGGTGTTTCCACCTTCTTTACCGGAGGTGGAGCACCGGAAGTGGACCTTGTGGCCTCTCGACTCACTCGCAAGGTGGCAAGATCGTGGTCAGGTCCAGGGACCCCTGGGCGGATGCGTTAGACGCGTTGGAAGCCCGTGGGGGCAGTATCGCCTGATATATGCTTACCCTCTGCTACTGTTGTTGCCTCGCCGGCTTCGCAGAGCATACTTCATCCTGCTTTACAGTCCTTGGCTTTAATGGCATGGCTGTTTAAAGCCAGGTGCTAAAGGACCGAGTTCTCTCGTATTCGGTCATCTCTTCTATGTTGTTGACACGGGAATCTTCCTCCAGAAAGATATCTCACCTGTACCTGGAAGGCTTACATCGCTATGTGCGAGGAACTTGAGTGGCATCCTCGGATGTTTTCCGTTCCCAGGATTTTGCTGTTCTTACAGCGTGGTGTGACCCAAAAGCTGGCCTTGCATACCTTTTTTTTGAGGGTCGGATTTCGGCCCGGACTGTCTTTTTCAACGACCGCTGCCGGGCCATTCCTTGATTAGCACCTTTTGGGCAGTGGGTTCGCCATGTGGTCCCCCCTGTCAAGCCTCCTCTCCCTACTTGGGATCTGATTTTGATGCATCTCGGTTCTCCAAGAACATCCCTTTGAGAATATCAGAGAGATTCCTCTCTTGACCTTGTCCCGGAAGTTGGCCTTATTGGCCATTGCTTCGGTTAGACGGGTGTCTGAGTTGGCAGCCTTGTCTGGCAAGTCGCCTTACTTGATCCTCCATAAGGATATGTTGGTGTTGCGCCCACGACCATCCTTCTTTTCTAAGGATGGTCTCGGCCTTTCACCTTAAGAAGGACATTGTTCTTCCGTCCTTGTGTCCTCACCCATCGCTTCCCTGAGAGTTTGCGCTTCCTGCATTAAGATGGGTACAAGCCTTACGAGTGTACCTGTCTGCTACTGTTTCCATTCGGAAATCTGTGTCTGGTCCAAAACAGGGCTGAGCGGTGTCGCCTGCCACCGTCTTTAGGTGGATCAGGCAGACCGTCATACAGGCCTATGCCCTTAAGGGGCGGGCGCCTCCCTTTCCGGTTGCGGCGCATTCCACCAAGGCAATTGGTGCTTCCCGGGCCTTCCGACATCAAGCGTCGGTTGCACAAGTGTGCAAGGCGACGACTCGGTCGTCCGTTCATACCTTTTCAAAGTTCTACAAGGTTGATGTGGCTGCATCTTCGGATGCTTCCTTCGGCCGCAAAGTGTTGCAGGCCGCTGTCTAATGTTGCAACTCCTCAGTTGAGGGGCTCTGCTGGTTTGGAGTGAAGTTTTGGTTGTTCCTTACTTTTTTTGCTCCCACCCTTTTCTTATACTGCTTTGGGACGTCCCACATGTAATCAGTATGAGAGCTGCGTCGGTCCATGGACGATAAGAGAAAATAGGATTTTTGTACTCACCGTAAAATCCGTTTCTCTGACGTCCATGGACCGACGCAGCACCCACCCTTCCTTTTAAGTTTGTACTGCTTTGTTACGAACTGAGGCTGATTAGCTGCAGGTGGAAGGGTAATGTCCGGAGGGACCGTCCCCCTGGGCGGGGCTGTTCAGCTCTGGCTTGTTCTAGAATGTTTTAACCTCTAACATTCTGCCTAGGTCTTCTCCTGCGAGCAGGGACATATACCCACATGTAATCAGTATGAGAGCTGCGTCGGTCCATGGACGTCAGAGAAACGGATTTTACGGTGAGTACAAAAATCCTATTTTTTTTGCTAGAAAATTAATCAGAACCCCCAAACATTATATATATTTTTTTTTTTAGCAGACACCCTAGGGAATGAAATGGTGGTCATTGCAACTTTTTATCTTGCACGGTATTCGCGTAATAATTTTTCAAACGCCTTTTTTTGGGGAAAAAAACGGTTTCACGAATTAAAAAATAACAAAACAGTAAAGTTAGCCCAATTTTTTTGTATAATGTGAAAGATGCTGTTACACCGAGTAAATAGATACCTAACATGTCACGCTTTGAAATTGCGCACACTCATGGAATGGCGCCAAACTTCGGTACTTAAAAATCTCCATATGCGACGCTTTAAATTTTTTTTACAGGTTACTATTTTCGAGTTACAGAGGAGGTCTAGTGCTAGAATTATTGCTCGCACTCTACCGCACGCGGCGATACCTCATATGTGGGGTTTGAACGGCGTTTTCATATGTGGGCGGGACTTGCATGCGTGTTCGCTTCTGAGCGCGAGCTACCGGGGACAGGGGCATTCTTAAAAAATTTTTTTTTTTCATTTTACTACTTTCTTTTTATTTTGACACTTTTTTTTTTTTTTTTTTTACATATTTATTTTTTTGATCACTTTTATTCCTATTACAAGGAATGTAAACATCCCTTGTAATAGGAATGTGTGTGACAGGTCCTCTTTATTGAGAGATGCAGGGTCAATAAGACCCCACATCTCTCCTCCAGGCTGGAATGCATGAGATCGGTGAAAAAAAATTCACCGATCTCATGCTGACAGCCGCAATTGCGGCTTTGTTTACCTCCGACGGTCATAGAGATGACTGGTGACCATCTGGTCACCAGAAATCTCTATGCTCTTCATCCGGCGCCGGCCGATTCATTCTCCGGGCCCCCGATGGCACGGGAGAGCCCGGAGAAGCACCGGATGGCGGCGGGAGGGGGGGATGTCCCCTCCCGCCACCTATAAGAACGATCAAGCGGTGGAACCGCCGCTATGATCGTTCTTATGGTGCAGAGAATCGCCGGCCTGACAGAATATCTGAATGATGCCTGTAGCTGCAGGCATCATTCAGATATCCCACCTCAAAGTCAAGGACGTCATATGACATCCTTGGTGGAGAAGTGGTTAACGGCATGGCTGTTAGGCCCCGGTCTCTCAGTACCTGGTTCTTATCAGATTCAGTAATCTCTACTATGAGAAGTGTTCGGAAACCGTCCTCTAGGAAGGTTTATCACCGCACTTGGAAGGCCTACATCTCCATGTGTGAGGAAATGAAATGGCATCCGCGTACTTATTTGGTTTCCAGAATCCTGCTGTTTTTACAGCATGTGGTGGACCAAAAGCTTGCCTTAAGTACGATTTTAAGGGACAGATATCTGCCCTGGCTGTCTTTTTTCAGCGACCCCTGGCGACTCACTCTCTCATGAGTACATTTGTGCAGGGGGTTCGACATGTGGCCCCTCCGGTCCGTCCCTCACTACCTCCGTGGGACTTGAACCTGGTCCTCTCGGTGCTTCAAAAGGCACCGTTTGAGAATATTAGAGATATTCCCCTGTTGACACTTTCTCAGAATGTGGTCTTTCTGGTGGCTGTTACGTCAGTTAGACAAGTCTCTGAGCTGGCAGCCTTGTCCTGCAAGGCTCCCTATTTGATTTTCCACAAGGATAAGGTGGTGCTGCGGCCTTTCTTTCGAAGGTCGTTTCGGCTTTTCATCTCAACAAAGACATTGTACTTCCATCCTTGTGTACTCACCCGTCGAATCCTAAGGAGTCGGCATTGCATTCCTTGGATGTTGTCCGAGCTTTGAGAGTATACCTATCTGCTACTTCCCTGTTCCGGAAGTCAGACTCACTGTTTGTTTAGGTGGCTGGCCCCAAGAAGGGCCAAGTAGTCTCATTGGCCACCATCTCTAGGTGGATCCGACAGATAGTAATCCAGGCTTACGCCTTAAGGGGTCAATCGCCCCCCTTTCCGGTCACGGCGCATTCGACCAGGGCAATAGGTGCCTCTTGGGCTTTCCGACATCAAGCGGCTGTTTCTCAATTATGTAAAGCGGCGACTTGGTTGTCCGCTCACACTTTCACAAAATTCTACAAAGTTGATATAGGTGCATCTTCGGATGCCTCTTTCAGCCGCAAGGTTTTGCAAGCTGCTGTTTAGAGTTGCAACTCCTCCATTGGAGTGCTGTTTTGTGTTTGGGGTGAAGTTTATTCTTATGCTGTTGCCACCCCTCGTTTTTTCTCTGACACTGCTTTGGGACGGCCCACTTTGTCAATAGAGAGGCTGTGTCGGTCCATGGACGAAAGAGTAAATAGGATTTTTTACTCACCGTAAAATCCTTTTCTCTGAGTCCATGGACCGACACAGCACCCACCCCTCCTTTTAAGTTTGTACTGCTTTTTAACGAACTGCTCTGCGAGATGCAGACTGAGGTGATATACTGCAGAGGGTCTGCCCCCTGGGCGGTACTGTAGAGGGTGTGATGCAACACTTTTTACAAGTTTTCTGCCTAGTCACTCCTAATTAACGGATAATACCCACTTTGTCAATAGAGAGGCTGTGTCGGTCCATGGACTCAGAGAAAAGGATTTTACGGTGAGTAAAAAATCCTATTTTTCTCCTGGTTTTTTTTCTTTTGGGTTGTTTACTGGCACCAGAAAAGGCTAAAGGACTTTTACCTTCCTGGAGCTGGGTTTTCTTTCAGTAATCAAGTCCGATGCCTAGTGATCCATACATTTGACTGGACATGTGTAACTATGCACTACTTGTGGTACAATATAATTTATATGGTGCCTGAATACAAATGGTTTTGTGTTGACTGCAAATAAGTTCTACATTTAAATTTCATAAAGATTTCAAATGTTTGTATGTCAACATGTATAAACTCTGTCCCATATGTTTTTATAATAGGTATGCAAAAGAATATGATCCTGATAATTGGTTTACTATTGACCCAATTACAGCTGAAATCAGACTTACTAAAGTACCTGATCGCGAGTCTATATATGTAGTTGATGGTTCATATGTAGCAAAGATATTGGCAATAAGTGAAGGTAATAATATTGCTGTTTTTATTGTTATTATTGATATGCTGTATATTGTGTATTTATTTTGTTACATATTTTACATTGTCTGCAATCTTCTTTGTAAAGAACTGCATGGAGGAGCATCTACATAACATCTCTGTATTCTAAACCATGCAAAATACTTTTTTGCATTAGTCTTGGGCCTGATGGTAACCTCCATTGAGGTAGTTAGCAACTTAAAATCTAGCAGCAGCTTCTTTTGTGTGACAAACGCGCATAGGGCAGCCCATTGACACCTGAAAATCATGCAGAAAAAAAATCAAGAGTGGCAACGCTCATTCCCGCTGCACAATATGTGACCGGGCATTGTTTGTATATTGCAGCCTGACAGTCCTTAGATGTGGAGGGTGCATTTTGTTTTGTTTTTCATTTTTCAGACTAATAAAAATTTTCAGCAAGAACAAAAAAAAATACCCATTGATATTGCCAGAAGTGCAATATTCTTGTCACTTCCTGTGAGCTGAATTAAAAGCAAAATTAATGTTGTCTTGCATACACTGTATACTACTAATCCTCCCCCCATGTACTGGATATGATCGAAGGCAGATATGTTGTCAACCTTGCCTCCTTCCATAGAATACAGTTGAGGAGTGAGTGTAGTTTTTTTGGTTTAGATACACTATTTAATAATATTTCTTTTTTTTTATTTTTTTTATAAGATCTCCCAGGAAAGACTGCTACTGGCACCATCTCTATTGACGTGGAAGATGTCAATGACAATTGTCCAGTTTTAGTAAATGCAGCGCAAACTGTTTGTGAAAACGCACCATTCATCAACCTAACCGCAGTGGATAAGGATTCCTATCCCAATGGTGCCCCCCTAAAATTCACAGTGCTGGATGAACCAACTGGCAATGCAAAGTACTGGTCAATTGGAAAAACTGATAGTAAGTTGTGTGGTTTGTTTTTTTGTTTTTTTATATGCTATGTGTGAGGCTACCTCGTATTATGACCTCTATACACAGATGGCACCTGTGTGTACAATACTGAATGAGAGCTTTGGTCAGAGACTTGATACCTAGGCAGCTGTATTTCTACAGCTCCACACCTGAAATGACCTGCAAACATTTTATCCTACCTGCAGCACATTCAAGCCCTGCCCTAAATAGAAACCTTATTCACTTGCAAATGCTACATATCCCATTCTGGTGGTAATTACAAAATTCTATTTACTTGAGACTGCCAATTTACAGGAAGACTGATGAAGTTTGATTAAGAGAGAGACGGCCTTAAAGTGGTTGTAAACCCACTTTGTAAACAAACACCTACAGGTAAGCCTAGATTAAGGCTTACCTGTAGGTGCATGAAATATCTCCTTAACCTACACGGTTAAGGAGATATTTGCATTTAAAAGCAGCGCCGCTGACGTCATGCGCATGGGGTTAATCCCATTCACAAATTCAGCTAGGTCGCAGCATTCGACAACGTAGCCGAATTCGACGACTCATGCGCGGAGTCACGTCTTCGCCGCTCTGGCCAATCACATCGCTGGAGCGGCGCTGTGATTGGCTGGAGCGGCGATACCCGTAAGTAACCTTCCGGCTATCACCGCAGAGATGGCTGCGGCTGAAGAGGGAGACGAGGACGGCTTCAGGGGGCCCGATCTAAGGTAAGTGATGCATAATGAGCTATTATGCTAGTCATATTAGCTCATTATGCCTTTCTCTTACAGGTAGTTTTAAAAAAAATAAAACATTTTATAAGGGTTTACAACCACTTTAAGAAGCAGAATAAACGGTGTCTGTATAGTGCAAGGAGAGTACCAGGAACTGGTGGTATACAAAGATTACCCCATACCACGTTTCCTGAGATTGCCAAATGCCAAAGACGCTGTACCTTACAGAAAAACTAGTTTTGGCAGAAATTTACTGTAAATGGTCAGAAAACAGGGGGAAAATTCCTTATCTGATACAAATTTGTACTTCTTGTTTGACAAATGTGTTTTTTTATTTTTATTTTTTTTTTCTTATTTATCCTAGATAACAGTGCACAACTTATACCAAAAAATATATGGATAGGATCACATCAAGTCAATATTCTAATAACGGACAATCAAGGTCTGAGCTGTCCAGAAAAGCAGGTCCTGAAACTGGCAGTGTGTGCCTGTGAGAGTGGCATTGCAGCCTGCTCAGAAAGACTATCGAACACGTCTGTAGGCCTGGGAGGAGGCGCCGTTGCACTCATGATTCTTGCATGTTTGCTGTTACTATGTGAGTACTTAATCTAATGTATGACTTAGAAAAGAACTTTTCAACACACTCTATAGACCTTTTCATCTTGTAATGTATAATGCAGTAGCAAACTGTACATCAACCAATCAAAATTTTATCTAATACTTTCTGATAGAAATGTTCTATGTATGTGGCATAGTTTACAGTAAACCTGGATTAAGAAGGAAAAAAAAAACACTTGCTGACCACCTTCTGGAAACTTTAGTTGTCTGACTGTCTGTAGGATTGTGCTAGGGATCAGCTGCCCAATTGCTACCATCTGACAACTGACAGTCGACTTGCCAGATTTACACACAGGAGCCAGGAGTGTGTAAACTTGCACGCACACACCCCTTCCACCAATGTATGCCATACTAATGTGGCAGCAAAGGGGTTTTAATTTCTTTAACATTACAAGATTGAATCATAAGCATCCTTTAATGGATTTGTCCTGTTTAAATGCAGATAAATATAGAATCATATTATTAATTTTTTATTTTTTTATTAGTGGTGCCACTTTTATTGCTTTTGTGCTCCTGCGGCTCGAAAGGTAAAGGCTTTTTAACCGTTCCAGAAGATGGTCCTGAAGGAACAATTCTGATACACAACAAAGAAGGACCTGTACCGGAGGACACAGTAAGTACTAAAATTTTGTATAACGGTATTGCTGTTCTTGAAATACCTTCAGATAATTTTAGTGTTTCTTTTTATGATCCCTGCAGTAGTAATGTACTGACACATGTAATTGATGGGGCAGGATTATTTCAGGCATTTTTACAGCGCTATTTTTACCGCGAAAACGCGGTAAAAACGCCTCAGTGTGAAAGGGGCCTAAGGGGTTAATACTTTGAGTTCCAGATGCAGAAAAAGTATGCAGCAGGTGAATTCCGATCTAATGATCTTCATAGCTGATAAATATTTTCAAGAGGAAATCTGCAATGGTATTTTATCAAGAGGATATTTTCAATGGTCGTCTTGTGTTTCTATCATGACATGTTTCAGCATCAAAGCAAGGCAGTTGGCAAAAGCTGGCTTGGGAAAGCATGGGTCATGTCATCTGCTCTCAGGTTTCATAATTATCTGGCTAATCTGCCATTACTTAGGCTGCATTCACACTACAGCGTTTTGAATCATGGGCAGATTTGCTGAGGATCTGCCCACGATTTGACAGCGCCGAGGTGTGACGGACAAAACGCGAGACTCGCATTCGGGATGCCATTCATTTGAATGACACCTCAAATCATGGTGCGGGTCTGCCGCGGTTGTCGGACAATAAAACTCGCTGCAATCCTGGCAAACTGCATCGCAGGATGCATGTCACCCAAAAATAGTTCAGGAGCTACTTTTGGGTGACATGTGTCCTGCGATGCGGATTGCAGCGCGTTTTATTTGCGCGACAATCGTGGCAGATCCGCACCACTATTTGTGGTGTCCTTCAAATGAATAATATCTCGAATGCGAGTCCCATGTTTTGTCATTCACACTTCTGTGCTGTCAAATCACGGGCAGATCCGTGGCAAATCTGCCAGCAATTCAAATTGCTGTAGTGTGAATGCAGCCTTCGAGGTCACCATAAGTGCACATTTAAACATAATTGTGCGATCGTCAGTTTCATAGTACATTTAAAAAATGCAACAAGCAGCTGGCAGGTGACTATTAGATTGTCCAAGCTCATTTTCAAAGAATTTAACATTTAAGCGCAATTAAACCCTTTTGTCCTTTACCGCTGAGGAAGCTGCCATCTTTGTCTGTCTGTTTTGATCTGCAGTTGCTATGATGCTGCACAAGTGATCAGTTTGACATTTGATGGCTTGACAGTTGGGTGGAGAGCACAAGAAACTGACGTTATCATTTGCGGCATGCCTTGACTGTAACTTTTCGGAGAAACCTGTTAAATCAATGGGTTTAGTTCCACTGTAAAAGATGTCTCTAAATGAAATTGACTTCTGTTCTTGTTTTTATAGGCCATCATGCCACTTGCAATTGGAGCCATTGGTGCTGCTGGAGCAGGGGCTGGGGCTGCAGCTGGTGCTGGAATGCTAAAAGGAAGTGGCTATACAATGGAAGCTATGGACGGATATGAATACAGTGCGAAGGGGATGTACAGTTCCAGTATGTATGGAATGGGTGGACGATATGAAGAAACTGGGGCTCTGCTAACTGCGGGAGAAATGGCAGCTGGAGGTGCTGGAGCTGGCATGAGAGGTATTGGTGTTCTGGGCTCAGGAAGCGGAGCTGGAGCTCAGGTCTCCTTTGGTGCTGCAAGTGCGGGTGAAAGCCAGGTTGTTCTGAATGAAGAATTCATGAGAGGCTATTTCTTTGATGTAAGTATCTGTGATTTTTACACTGTAGTTGTTGTGTTGTCTTGATTCTGCAAGGCTCAGGACTATGCAATTCTATAATATTGCATCTGTTCAAACAGCACTAGGAACTTTATCAAGAGATTTTCTGCACTCTTCTGAAGGTGTAAGCATTAGTTTGTGACTGTAGAAAATGTGTACAGTACCTGACCGCAATATTGTATAATATCGTGGCTCGGCAGCGGAGACATTGGTCCCCCGTCGCGGGAGCCAGCGCAGAGCTCTGTCGCTCCTCCCACTCGCCGCCCCCAATAGATTCCTATGGACACGCTGCATCTCGTGGGGGCAGCGAGCACAAGAAGCACAGCCTCGCAACGGCAATTTCCAGTGCGATCCCATCGCCCATTCAGAAAACCTGCGATCCCGGCATGTCCCATTCATTTTGCCAGGACGCTCAGTGCACCGTAGACATTGGTGCAGTGTTTTCTGCAAATATCTCCTTAACAGTGTAGGTTAAGGAGATATTTCTTGCACCTACAGGTAAGCCCTAATCTAGGCTTACCTGTAGGTGCAAGTTGTCAAAGTGGGTTTACAACCACAAAACCGTGAATGTGTGTGTTTATATGTATATGTGTGTGTATATGTATGTGTGTGTGTGTGTGTGTGTGTGTGTATATATGTATGTGTGTGTGTGTATATATATATATATATATATCTATCATACATACATACATACATACATACATACATACATACATACATACATACATACATTTGTGCTCTGAAGTTTACATACCGGGCAGAATTAGATTTCTTGGCCATTTTTCAGAGCATATGAATGATAACCCAAACACTTTTCTTTCACTCATGGTTAGTGTTTTGGCTGAGGCCATTTATTATTAATCAACTGTGTTTACTCTTTTTAAATCATAATGCCAACAGAAACTACCCAAATGACCCTGAAAAAGTTTACATACCCCAGTTCTTAATACCATGTATTGCCCCCTTTAACATCAATGACAGCTTGAAGTCTTTTGTGGTATTTGTGGATGAGTCTCTTTATCTTCTCAGATGGTAAAGCTGCCCATTCCTCTTGGCAAAAAGTCTCCAGTTCCTGTAAATTCTTGGGCTGTCTTGCATGAACTGCACGTTTTGAGATCTCCCCAGAGTGGCTCAATGATATTGAGGTCAGGAGATTGAGATGGACAATCCAGAACCTTCACTTTATTCTGCCGTAGCCAATGACAGGTTGACTTGGACTTGTATTTTGGATCATTGTCATGATGGAATGTTCAAGTACGTTCCATGTGCAGCTTCCTGGCTGATGAATGCAAATGTTCCTCTGGTATTTTTTGATAACATACTGCATTCATCTTGCCATCAATTTTGACCAAATTTCCTGTGCCTTTTGTAGCTCATGCATCCCCAAAACATCAGCGACCCACCTCTGTGTTTCACAGGAGGAATAGTGTACTTTTCATCAGACCTTGTTGACTCCTCTCCAAATGAAGCATTTATGGTTGTGGCTAAAGAGCTAAATTTTGGCCTCATCACTCCAAATTACTTTGTGCCAGAAGGTTTGAGGCTTGTCTCTGTGCTGTTTGGTGTATTGTAAGTGGGATACTTTGTGGCATTTGCTTAGTAATGGCTTTCTTCTGGCGACTTGACCAGGCAGCCCATTTTTCTCAAATCGCCTTTCAGGACAACCTTGGAGAGAGCGTAGCTCCGCCTCTTCAACAGGAAACACACGCAGCCTTTAAATCCCTCCTCTTCCACCATGGCCTCAGTTATTGTGTTTTCCTCCGCCATGGTGGAAGCAACAGGTGGGAACCAGGGAGCTACGCTCTTTCCAAGGGGGAAGAAGTAAGGCTTACCTTTTTTTAGTTTTTTTTTTTTCTGCTGGTGTGCTATATGGTACTAGTGTACCAGTGACCATCCCAGCACCCCCTCCACCGCAAGCAGGGGTGTTCCGGAGTCCCCAGTCTCGCCTGCTCATGGGAGTAAAGGACCCTCAGGAAGCACAGCATCTTGTGCCCGGAATCTGGGGTAAGGCTCCGGGAGCCGGGCGGATGCCGCTGCTGGTCAGCGGCGCGAATCGCATGACGGTCCCGGCCGGCGGGCGACGTCATGTCCGGCGATGCGGCTTCCTGTGGCGGCGCTAGTGGTTCCCAGCGCTTGGAACGCAGAGGCTAGGGGGCGGGTCTATCGACCGGCGCTTCCGTTTCCGGCCCACGTGGGTGACGGGGACCCGGGAACATTTAAAAAACACACAGGTGTGTGTACAGCCCAGCTGCGGTCTCGGTAAGATGGAGGAGAAACAATCAGCGATGGCGGAAGCAGGCGCCCTAAGCTCCGGTCAGGCTCAGGTAAGAGGGGTACAATGGTGCCTTTATTCCTATCCAAATGAGTCTATATGCTGTATGTTCTGTTCCTGAAGGGAGCCTGCGGCTGTTCGGTCGGAGGTTAATTCTCTCTGATCTGTTACAGCTTGGACATGGTTGTTCTATACACTTCTGGGGACACTTCATTCTCTATTTCTGGTGGTGGCCTAAATGCACTAGTTGGTTTAAGGTTTGGTTAGGACATTAGGTGACTTTTACTGTTTGTCTCATTTCAGGAGAAAACTGTAGGGAAAACCAAACATTTAAACCCACCAAGCCAGAGGAAGTGTCCCTCCTGCATGAATCCTTTGATCCTATTTTCCTCAGTAAGAGAGCTTACAAACTCTCTTACTTCAGTTAAAACTTTACTGAGAAGTCCAGCAGTCTTAGCTGAACCCCAGCAACCACCATCCAGCCCAAGAGCCTCCACCTCTAAACCAGCCGAGAGTGTGGACTCTGGGGATGAAGGGGCAAGTACTCTCCCACCTCTCAAGGACTCAGATGATGAGGAGGAGGAAGAGGAAGATGATAGCAGAGCCTCCAGATATAAATTATCCTTAGAAGATGTGGATCATCTCCTAAGAGCAATCTACACCACTCTGGATATTCAGGAGGAAAAAGTACAATTATCAGTCCACGATAAAATGTACTAGGGTCTGGATGATTCCAAACCTAGTGTTCCCAGTACATAGGGTCATATCGGACACAATTAAAAAAGAATGGAAGGATCCTGAAAAGGGTCCTTTTCTTTCCAAGACCCTTAAAGCGCTTTCCTTTTGAAAACAAAGACTCAGAGGTTTGGGAAAAAAAACACGAGTGGATGCTGCCTTCTCGCAAGTCTCTCGTCGTACGGACCTCGCTTTTGAGGACATGGGGGTGTTGAAGGATGCGATGGATAAAAGGGCAGACTCCCTGCTGAAAAAAGCTTGGGATTCCACATCAGCCAGCCTCAAACCAGCCATGGCCTCCACAGTGGTGGCAAGGAACCTGGAGTGTTGGATAGAGAAGCTGATGAACCATGTAGAGGCAGGTACTCCAAGGAAAGATCTGTTGGAGTCCTTCCCTCTAATACTGAAAGCAGTGAAGTACATGGCTGATGCATCCGCTGAATCAATCAAAATGGCTGCGAGAGCAGCAGCATTGGTAAATTCAGCTAGGCATGCAGTCTGGCTAAAAACTTGGTCGGGTGACAGCCTCTAAAATCAAACTTTGTGGCCTACCCTTCTTGGGGGATTTTCTGTTTGGTCCTGAACTAGAAACTGTTCTGGACAGAACAGCTGACAAAAAGAAGGCTTTTCCTTCTAAAAAGAAGCAGCCTTTTAAAAAAAAAAATCGTGCTGTTCAGCGAACCTTCAAAAACAAAGACAACAAAAAACCTTGGTTTTCCCAAAAAGGTAGAGGAAGGGTTGGAGTTCTTTTTAGATCTCCCCCAGACCAAACTTCTAAAAACAAGTGACAGGCTGACAATCTTCCCCCTACTGGAGTAAGATTGTCAGCCTTTCTTCCTCAATGGAACCAAGTATCCATAAGTCCCTTCGTAAAGAACATCATTATGCAGGGATACAGTCTGGAATTTTCGGAATGCCCTCCAAGCAGATTTTATGTCACAGCCCTACCACGGGATCAGGAAAAATCTTCCGCTATGATGACCCTCTTACAGGATCTGATACAACAGGAAGTGATTGTTCAAGTCCCAAAACATCAGGAGGGCCGGGGGTTTTACTCCCATATTTTCCTGGTGAAAAAACCTTCAGGCAAATACCGACTGATTCTAAATCTGAAGATCCTAAACAGATCAATACGGTACAAACACTTTCGCATGGACACAATCCACTCCATAACAAAGTTGTTGACTCCAGGTTGCTTCATGGCATCCCTGGACCTGAGGGACGCCTGCCTACATGTGCCGATAGCTCTGGCTTCCCAACGGTTTCTCCGCCTAGCCATCAATCTGGGGACATCAATATGGCATCTCCAATTCAGAGCCCTGCCGTTCGGTCTTTCATCCTCACCCAGGATATTCACAAAGGTTATGGCAGAAGCCCTAGAGCCTCTGAAACTGAGGGGGATCTCGGTCATTCCATATTTGGACAACCTACGTTTTTTTTGCAGATTCCAGAGATCAGTTTGTGACAAACCTTCAAGTGTCACAAACTCATCTCAAAAGTCTAGGTTGGCTCCTAAATCTAGAAAAGTCAAATCTAGATCCAACTCGGGAGATGAGGTTTCTGGGTTACACCATAAACTCAGTTCTTCAAAAAGTATTTCTTCCCCAGGAAAAGATGGAAAAAATCTATTCTGCAGTGAGTCAGATAGACGAATCTATCATCAGTCCGATCAGCCGTGGCAGTGTTGGGCCTCCTCATGGCCTCAATCCCAGCCATACAATGGGCAAGACTGCATTCCAGACCCCTCCAGAGGAACATTTTACAGGTTTGGTCACATCAGGAGTCACTGGAAAAGTGCTTCAAACTAACTTCAAATGTAAAACGAGCACTCTGGTGGTTGAGAGGCCCAAACAACCTGACAAAGGGTCTCTCGTGGGTTTTTCCCCTGGACAAACGTCTGACAACAGACGCAAGTGCTTGGGGAGCTCACCTGGAAGGTCAAACCGCACAAGGGACTTGGTCCAAAGCGGAAGCAAGAAAATCGTCAAACTGGCGGGAATTAAAAGCCATATTTCTGGGCCTCCTTGCCTTTCAACAGACAGTCAAAGGACATCATGTTCAGGTCCTGTCAGACAACACGACAGCGGTAGCTTACGTGCTCAAACAAGGGGGAACCAGGAGCTCAGGTCTCATGGAGTTAGCCAGTCAGTTGTTGTCCTGGGCGGAGCTAAATGTGACCTCCTTATCAGCAGTTCACCTAAAAGGATCCCAGAATCTACTGGCAGATCTAAGCAGAAGAAGGGTGGTGGAGGCAGAGGAGTCTGAACCAGGAGATTTTCACCATGATCTCCAAAGAGTGGGGGAAACCTCAGGTAAATCTATTTGCCAGTCAGCAAAACTCAAAGGTCCGAGAATTCTTTTCTCTCCACAGAGGGGACCAGGCAGTGGGCATAGATGCTCTAGCACACCCATGGCATTACCAGCTGTTACGCCTTTCCCCCCTTTCCTCTAATCCCACTGGTATTGAGGAAGTTCAGGGAAGAGAACACCAACCTGATCCTGATTGCTCCATATTGGCCAAAAAGGCCTTGGTTTGCGACACTGCTAAACTTAGCCGCAAATCCTCCATGGAAGCTACTCAGGAAGGACTTACTAACACAGGGTTCTGTGAACCATCCGGCGGCAGACCGACTACACCTGACTGCCTGGCTTCTGAGGAAGACCTCCTAAAAGCTAAAGGACTTTCAGATAAAGTGGTAAGGACCCTACTGTCCAGTAGGAAGGAGGTAACTAGGGCCATCTACCTTTAAAGTATGGAAGAAGTTCAACTCTTGGTGTTCTTCCAAAAGCCTCGAAATCAAGAGTGTTGTTTCAGTTTTGGAGTTTCTTCATGAAGGAATGGAGAAAGGACTAGCAGCCAGCACCCTGAAAACTCAGGTTGCAGCTCTTTCAGTTTATTTTGAAAAAACTCTGTCCAAAGAAACTTTAATTTCCAGATTTTTTTTTTAGGGCTCTGGCTCGAAACAGACCTGCAGCCCTTAAAGTTTTTCCCAGTTGGGATTTATCTATTGTTTTACAGGGTCTCACGGGAGCTCCATTTGAACCCCTTCAAGAGACTTCCTTAAGAAATTTAGTTTTCAAAACAATATTTTTAGTTGCCATCACGTCGGCAAGGAGAGTCGGTGAACTCCCAGGCTCTGGCAGTTACAGAACCTTTTTTGAGGGTCTTTTCAGACCAGGTGACCCTTTAGACGGATCCAGCCTTTCTACCGAAAGTGTCGTCAACCTTCCATCGGTCGCAAGAAATAACTTTACCTACTTTTTCCTCAGTTCCTACCAATGCAGGAGAGGAAGCTTTCCATACACTGGATGTGAGAAGATGCCTGCTCCAGTTTCTTGCAGTTACCAAAGAGTTTAGAAAAACAAATGCTCTCTTTGTGATATTTTCAGGTCCCCGCAAAGAAGAGAAAGCTTCTAAAAGTACATTAGGCAGATGGCTTAGACAAGCAATTACAGAGGCCTATCAAGCTAAAGGAGAAATACCTCCCTCAGGTATTGCTGCTCACTCAACAAGGTCAACAGCAGTTTCCTGGGCCGAGAAGGTCGGTGCTACGCCTGATCAGATTTGCAAGGCTGCCACTTGTTCCAACTACTCAACATTTCTCTGTCACTATAGGTTGGACTTGTTGTCTGCCGTAGATCAAGCCTTCGGCAGGAAGGTACTGCAGGCAGTAGTCCCACTCTAGGGTAAGTTACTTGGTCATCCTCTCCAAGGTTGTCCTGAAAGGCGATTTGAGAAAAACTTAGTTAGACTTACCGGTGACGGTATTTCTAAGAGCCTTTCAGGACAACCGCTATTTCCCTCCCTAACATATCTTAGAAGTATTGATTAAGTGTCTATCATGGTTGTTGTGGTTCTTCTGTGCTTTGTCTTCCAGTTTGTCGGAGACCACAATAGCTGAGGCCATGGTGGAAGAGGAGGGATTTAAAGGCTACGTGTGTTTCCTTTTGAAGAGGCGGAGCTACGCTCTCTCCAAGGTTGTCCTGAAAGGCTCTTAGAAATACCGTCACCGGTAAGTCTAAGTTTTTTTTTTCAAGTGCCCCCTTAATGTACATCTTAAAACGGCCACATCACATGTTTTCAGAGAGTCCTGTATTTCACCTGAAGTTTTGTGGGTTTTTCTTTGCATCCCAAACAATTTTGATGGCAGTTGTGGCTGAAATTTTAGTTAGTCTACAGAACCCCTCATTTTCCACTTCTTGATTACAGTTTGAACACTGCTGATTGGCATTCTCAATTCCTTGGATATCTTTTTGTATCCCTTTCCTGTTTTATACAGTGCAACTACCTTTTTGCCACAGATCCTTTGACAATTCTTTTGCTTTCCCCATGACTCCGAATCCAGAAACGTCAGTGCAGCACTGAATGAATGATGCAAGGGTCTGTCAGGAGTCCAGAAACTCATTTGACCTTTTTTTTTTTTTTTTTTATACACACACACACTAATTACAAGCAAACAGATCACAGGCGAGGAAGGTTACCTTTTTAATAGCCATTCAAACCCCTTTGTGTCAACTTGTGTGCATGTTATCGGGCCAAAATCACCAGGGTATGTAATCTTTTGATCAGGGTCATTTGGGTAGTTTCTGTTGCGATTTATGATTTAAAAACGGTAAACACAGTTGATAATAAATGGCTTCAGCCAAACACTAATCATGAGTGAAAAAGGTTTTGTGTCATCATTCATATTCTCTGAAAAATGGCCAAAAAATCATCAATTCTGCCAGGGTATATAAACTTATGAGCACAACTGTGTGTGTCTTCTTTTCTTTCTTTTCTTTCTTTTCTTTCTTTTCTTTTCTTTTCTTTCTTTTCTTTTCTTTCTTTCTTTCTTTCTTTCTTTCTTTCTTTCTTTCTTTCTTTCTTTCTTTCTTTCTTTCTTTCTTTCTTTCTTTCTTTCTTTCTTTCTTTCTTTCTTTCTTTCTTTCTTTTTCTACAGTTTGTAGAGCATGTCTAACCTACTTCGGGTTACCAGTCCTTAGGCTGGCCATACATACAATTTTCTTAAATTTTTACTATGTAGTGAAAGGGCCTGCCTGATTGCATACAAATCGGTGTTTAGGTTTGACTTCCCATATTATATGGTTTTGGTAAGAGGAAAATTGAACAAGAAAATTGTATAATGTATGGCCAGCCTTGGATGTGGTGGCTGCATTAGAGACTTGGATGTTCATAGACCCTTGCTTATAGGCTCGTACATTCAGGTAATTTGACACGCCCATGTAGCATTCCCTTATAACCCTACCCCATTCAGTGAGTCCTTTGTTTTTTGCTAGTGTTATAAGGTGATCTTCTGCTTGACATTTTTTATTTTTAAGTTTATTTATGTTCATCTGTGTAGTGGAGAATGGGGAGGGAGGATTAAAGCAGAATGAGAAAAAACGGAACTTGCCTGTCCACATCTGATCAATAGATTCTGTGCAATAAAGCAGGTAGAGATGCTCTCACCATTTCGTCTGCTTGGTCTGCTTCCTCATTCCTCCACCCATCCCTCCGGTTCGAGCTGCGCTCTGTGGGTCACCAGAAGTTTTCCACCCTGGATCTGTCCGTTCTCTGAATGAGCTACCATCCCCGCCTCCAACGAACTTTCAGCTGTCAGTTTGTCACCACCTCAGTATACTGCTCGTGCTGTGGGCTGCGACACATTTCGTTAACCAATTACGGCTAACTTCAAAAAATCTATACACCTGATGTTACAGCTTGACTCTGTATGTATGCCATTGTTGTTAAAGCTCTCTTCTGTTGTGTACCAAAGACTCCGGATTGACACACTTGATTCTCCTCCGTCTCACCGTGCCTCTTTGGATACTAAAAGACCTGGTAACTCTCTAAAAAGACATTCCCCATTCAAAAACAAATAAAATTGGCAATTTATGACAATTGAGTCAATCAAGAAAAGTTATTCACCGACCCAAGAATCATTGCCAAACTCTATTCAGTGTAAAAAGAGTAGCATGTTCCAGTAGTAGACCCTGCTACCTGAGTCTTGAGCAGACTGTTTACGTTTTTTGTTGCCTAGCTTTTTCATTGTTTGCTTGGAGAAGTCCCAGGGTCTATGAATATTAAACCTGTGTCTTGTACGGTAGGATTAAGATAAAAGATTTTTGACTTGCCTACAAATTCCTTGTCTTGGAGTACAGTTTACAACACAGACCATCCATCTGTTTTTGTGGTACTCTGCATTACTTGCTAAAACGCTGAGGACTCAGAGTGGGGTAGGGTTACAGGAGGTCACCCAGGGGGAAGTGTTCGCAAAATATTTGCTAGTGTTCAATAGGGGTGCAACGGATCAAAAAACTATCGGATCGATCCTCGGATCAGAGTCACGGATCGGATCATTTTTCGGATCGGCAAAAAAAAAAAGGCAATCTTGTTACACCCACCGGAGTTTTAGATTTCAGTTATTTTCAACACAAAACGGAGCTTATTTGCTTAAATACAGTATTTGTAAATCCGATGGACTCTTTTTACATTTTAAATTTTAAAAGCAGCAGCAAACCTTACATGCTTGCTAATGTGACAGAACACCTCTGATTTTCACATTTAACTAAATGTTAAATGTGAAAATCAGAGGTGTTCTGTCACATTAGCAAGCATGTAAGGTTTGCTGCTGCTTTTAAATTTAACATGTAAACGGTCCGATGGATTTCCAAATAATGTATTAAAGCTGATAAGCTCCGTATTTAGGTTGAAATTAACTGAAATCTAAAACTCCATTGGGTGTAACAAGATGTCCGCTTGGCCCCTTCTCTGTCATTACTGTGCAGGAGTGTGGGGTGGAGCAAGATGGCGGCGAAACCTCACTACAGCGGCCGCCACCGGGTGTACCAAGATGGCCGGAGCTAGGCCGAAGCCGCGGCCTTTCCTGCGGCCGAGGCTCCCGAGCGCTCCGCGGATCGCGTGGTGATCCGAACAGGGTGACCCATTCGGATCACCACCGATCCGTTGCACCACTAGTGTTCAATCACCTGAAAGAACCAGCTTATAACTATCACGTCCGCACCTTGTACTATGCTCAAAGATATGTGGACATAATTAAAGGTCTGGTGTCACCCCAACATCACCTCCATCCCCAATTCAATACATATATACATAAGGTTCGCCTTGGGACTTTGAGTGAGGTGAGTATAATTAGCCAAAAAACATATCATGATTGTATAAAAAGTAGATTTATTACAATTTGTTGCGCATATAAAACACAACAGAAATGAATGCAGGCCGATTTTTAAAATATGCATACTATGTGAAAATAAGACAATCCACATACATAGTAAACCGTATATAACCAATATACAAACATCAGAAAAATGTGCAAGCATCAGTAGTACCCGGCGACGTTTTGCGAGACTGCGCTCGTTGTCGTGGAAATTCCACTATACGCTAAGCGTAATCCATATCTCCTGCGCTAATGAGCGCCATTTCAGTATTTTGGTATAATGCATCTTAGTATCACCCTGTCCTGTTTCCCCGCATTTCTCCAAGTAAACAGACATAGTCCCCGTCCTCTAGCATCCTTAGCTCCACAGCTCGACCAACTGACCTGATCCTGGGAGCAATCTTTATTCATATAACAATAGAGCTTGGTGGCTTTACAAATTGCCCAATCAAGCACAGGCAAGCAGGAGGGGTTATACAACAACCAATGAACAATGACTAGGGGAGTCTTATGGGCGTGTCTGGGCAGGGACAGTGTATGATTTCCCTTTCCCTGTACCTGTAAGCCATCATCTTTAACTAGACAAAGGAAGCCGCATGGCTCGTCTTGAGATTATGGATGCTCTCCCCGACCATAACAATTCAAAGACTCCCGTTTTCACCATTGACGTGAATCCTTATTCTGCAATGTTCAGAGAACAACCCATACCCAGATTATACTACTGTTCCTGTGGATGGGAGATTATCTGCAGGGGCATTCCATGCCCCCCCCCCCCCATGTGTTGATCAGGTACACAGGGGCGACAATAGCGTACATCCCCTCATAACCGATAATGTGTGTGCAGAGACTCTTCACTGGCGGACATATCCACACTCTGCAAACACCTCTCTGCAACTTCAGGAAGCTTTCCACTACCAGACGGGACTCCAACCAGCGTCAGTCTGCCCCAGTCCGCTAGAGCGGGCTGTGGGAGAACTAACACTGGGAGACACTGTGACAATACATAATAACATTTCCACAACATCGCTCTTCAGGGGTAAATGCTTTGTTATATCTGTAATACAAGTAGTAAATCAAATGAATGTATGTTGCATAAGATTGGCAGGGAGGTGAGTAATCATCAGAGTATAGGACCCCATGCTCACCAATGGGCTGGGCCAGGTCATCAGTCACTGATTCAACATGCGGTGGCAGCAACAAAAATCCAGCACGGGAGCTGAGGAGGCAGAGCAAAAGGTAACCCCAACAGAGGAACAACCGGAGCACCGACATGGCTTTAGTGGGTGCGAGTGCAAGTGTCCCTAGAGGTCTCACCTTGTCCATGATAATTCACTGCAAAAAATAGTAAGAGTATATATGTATATAAGACGGGCCCTGCAAATACAGGTGAACTTCCTGAAGTATTTATTATGCATGTAAATATACAAGGACCAGCATGAAGTAAGTGCTAGTATGGGCTCAGGGACTGGAAGGACAAAAAGTGATTCATTACAGAGTATGAAAAAATATTGGCAGGTGAGATAAAGTGAAGGTTGAAGGAAAAAGCAAACAAATGTGCTGAATTGTCAACTATGCTAAAAAGCAACATAAATTACCTGAGTGTAATGTGAGACCTTCCCCTCGTGGAGGTGCACTGGTGTGTGCATATTAATGATGTGAATGAGAAAAGCTGCCATGTCGGGCTCCAATTATACCCCCGGGGGGGAGGGACCAAATGCTCTGCCCTCACCGTCATGTACGAGCAAAGAGGGGTGTGCGCGCTGGAGACATTTGGGTCCGCGAATACGCAGTATCTCCCATTGTTCAAGACGTACCACACAGCCAAGGCGTGACGACGCCGAAATTGGCGCCACCCGATGGGCGTTGAAAACATGGCATCGATATGTGGATGGCCACACCCAACCACAAGGACAGGAGGCGACCGCAGGGGATCTGGCAAACCCCCCTTGACCCATATCACAGCTCCCGAGCTGGACGATGGGAATTGCCACCGACAGGGAGGAGAAAGAGGGAACGGGGAACCCAAAAACCACCTGCCTATTTATACACGGCAAATTGTAAATATGTCCCGCTATAAATGATGGCTGATGGTGGCAACAGACCAGGTTTTGTGCTAAATTGGTGTCTTCCACCTGAGTTTCATAGAGACATAATAAAATGTCTGGTGTCACCCCAACATTACCTCCATCCCCAATTCAATACATATATACATAGGGTTCGCCCTGGGACTTTGAGTGAGGTGAGTATGGTTAGCCAAAAAACATGTCATAATTGTATAAAAAGTAGATTTATTACAATTTGTGCGTATATGAATGCAGGCTGATAATATGCGTACAATGTAAAAAGAAGACAATCCACATACATGGTAAACCGTATATAACCAATATACAAACATCAGAAAAATGTGTAAGCATCATCAGTAGTACCCGGCGACGTTTCGCAAGACCGTGCTCGCTCTTCAGGGGTTAATGCTTTGCTATATATGTAATACAAGTAGTAAATCAAATGAATGTATGTTGCATGAGATTGGCAGGGAGGTGAGTAAGCCCATTAGTGAGTATGGGGTCCTATACTCTGATGATTACTCACCTCCCTGCCAATCTTATGCAACATACATTTATTTGATTTACTACTTGTAGTACAAAGCATTTACCCCTGAAGAGCGAGCGCGGTCTTGCAAAACGTCACCGGTTTACCATGTATGTGGATTGTCTTCTTTTCACATTGCTCTGCTGATAAAATATGCATACATTCTCAGCGTGGAGAGGACACACCACTTCAGCGGCTACAAACGGCTTTCGTTACCTGTATAGATTGTTGCACTATAGCACCCATTTAATGTGAGTACCCTAGTATAGGGATTGTTGTTGCATATTAATAAACATTTTTAAACGATTAATACACTATCGAGTTTCCTCTATTGTACCCATATGTGGAAAAACATACCGTAAACCAGCCCAGGATCCCAGCATACACATTGAACCCAGAGGTGGTTCTGAAGCGTGTTTTGACCAAGCTTAGCCGCAAGGTCGCACGCTCTAAGGTGAGTGCATAACTGAAGGGGGAGCACCAGAGTGGACACATGTGCACGTTTGATTTTTAACACCTGAATTTATGAAGTTGATGGAATTGAAATTGACTTTATATGTACATTAACGCATGGTATCGCATGAAGAAAATCGCACGCAGCACTTTAGTGCACTGGAACACATTTTTTGTGATATCATTGAAGCACTTTTTATAAGGTCTTTGTTTACAAATATACACTTTTTAATAAGGACTTTGTTTACAAATATACACATTGCAATATATTTTGCACTTTAGCACTTTTCATCACGTGGACACTTTAATGGATAAGGCAATAGTTGTATGATTTCCAATAAGAGCATTTATTTAAGAAGGTATCACAATTTTAGGTTAAGACAGAGCGGCACTCTCCTCTATATTTCAATTTGTTGTGCATGATCATATGAGACGTGATCAGTGCGAGCAGCTGACTTGATTAATTAATAGGCATCATATGGTGGCTCGCAAGAATTTCACTGTTTTGGCTAACCATACTAGCCTCACTCAAAGTCCCAGGGTGAACCCTATGTATATATGTATGCTCAAAGATATGTAATTTGTTACACTTGGCTACCTCAACAGATGCAGTGGAGTTATGGGTTGTGACCCATGCTGGACTTTGAACATGTCTGCCTTTGTTCCTCTTCATTACATGTTGAATTAATAGAATTGGTAGTTAAAGTGTAATTAAAGGTGCGTTTTTTGTTATTTTTTTAAATCGCAAACCTGTCATACTTGCCGGCTCTGTGCAATGGTTTTGCACAGAGCAGCCCTGATCCTCTCTTCTTGGGTTCCCCCGCTGGCGCACCTCGCTCCCAAGCACCACTCTATGCATCTATAAGGCACATAGAGCTACGGCTTGATCCTGCGCGCTCCTCATTGGTTTACTGGCTGTGATTGACAGCAGTGGGAGCCAATGAGGAGAGAAACCCGGGACAGCTGAGGCTCCCATGCACATTGCTGGATCAAGAAGGGACACAGGTGAGTATGGAGAAAGGGGAGCAGTACACAGATGTGTTTTTTATTTTTTTTTATCTCCACGCATGGAATGCATGAAGGTAGAAAAAAACCTTCAGCCTTTACAACCAGTTTGACAAAAGTAACGTAAGCTTATATTTGCTGTTATTTCAATTTATGGGAAGTGGCAGGACACTATTGGTCAAGATCAGCAGGTGTATTCTCTTCTTGCCAAAAAATGTTTTAGCCTGAAAAATTTAAACTAATGCTGTTTATTACATGAAATGACTGATAAGCTGCCATATACTTATTTTTTTGTTTTTGGGTTTAGATGTGCTTTTAAATAGAAAATACTTGTAAAGGCCAAGTGGACTTCCTATTATTCAGGTGTTTTGTTTTGCTTTCCCTGGCCCAAATTCTCAAATTTTTAAGTTACATTTTTAAGATTTGGGCAGGGTTCTTTTTTTTTTTTTTTTTTTTTTTTTTCCAACCAACTTTCTACTTGTATAACAAGCTTTGCGAACCAGACTTTAACAGGTCAGTCCCCTGCTTTAACCCATGATATAAATGAGAGGAGAATCCAGAAGTGAGAATTTCATTTACTTGCAATAATTGTAGTGGTAGGGGCAGATACAGATCAATGGCAAGGAGAGGATTAGATTAGTTGATCAAACGAATGGCATTTACCTGGCACTTAAGTTTTTTTTACCTTTTGGGAATTTACATCAGGAGGGCATTTGAATATAACTGCTTACAAAAATTATTTTAAGTGGAAACTGATGCCTCTTTTTGTTTTTTTGTGTTGGGTGATCTATTATCTGTGTGTGTGTTTTATGTAGATGGATATAGGTTTGTTGACCTTATTTCAGAACAATACCTGTCAGTTTTAATATTTCTGATTTTAATATATATTTTTTTTATTTTGTAGAGAGGTATGGTGTGTGCTGATGAAGACATGGCCCAGGCAGCCAAAGACTGTTTACTTTTGTATTCACAAGAAGGAGCTGGATCAATTTCTGGGTCTGTTGGCTGTTGTAGTTTAATTGAAAGCGATTTTGAAGATGACCGTTATCTGGATGATCTGGGACTGAAGTTCAAAGTCTTAGCAGATATTTGCCTAGGTGTAAATGTAGACAGAGATGCAGAAATATCCAAGTATACAGCCTTTGAGGAAGTTCGACAAGGTGCTGTATTGTCAGAAGTAGTAGCAGATATTGATCTAGCTCATAAAGAAGAGGTAGAACAACATGGTTACGAAATGCAAAGCTCTTATATGTCATCGAAATCTCACGTTCAAGAGGCTCAACCAATAGTAAGGGAGAATGTGGTGTCTGAAGAATCTCTTGTTAGTTCTAGATATGTGCAGGAGCCCATCATGCGTGGTAATGTTCTGGTCACAGAGAAAACGTACACCACTGCTCCTAGGGTATTTTTTGAGCCAGTTCATAGACAGAATGTTCTGGTGACAGAACGAGTAATTCGGCCTGCCGCCAGCTTGCATAATGTACTGGAGGTTACTGATGCAGAAAATGTTATGTTAACTGGACGAGTAATCAAGTCTGAAAAAGAGTTATCTGGCCTGGTGGGTGTAGCAGAAGTCCCCGAGTCCCAGTATCTGCTTGTCACAGAACGAGTTCTTGCACCCAACACCAATACCAAAGCTGCTGTTAGTATTCCTGATGTGTCTATGGGGAAAAATGTGATGGTCACAGAGAGACATTTTACCCCAATATCTGGGATTAATGGCAATGTGGTCATTCCTGCAGAGCTTGCAGCTGGTCCTAGTATGGTAAATGAGAGCATCTCTATCTCAGATGGTTTAAATCAAGGACGATCTGTGTATACAAAAGGGGGATTTGGGGTGGAAGAAACTCCATCTTCAGGCAGCGCTGTAGGGAATTCGACAAGCAGAGTGACAAAATACAGTAAGGTTCAATATACTCGTTCCTAAGCCAGTCTTCTAGAACACTGGATTTCGAGGAATGTTTTGCTTTTAGTGTGTGTGTTTATACAAAGCCACTGAGATGTTGTACAAAAGCACAAAGTTGCACTAAGGCCCCTTTCACACTGGGGCGTTTTTCATGCGGTTTAGCGCTAATAATAGCGCTGTTATACCGCATGAAAAAATCCTGCCCTGTGCCTTCAATGTGAAAGCCCGAAGGCTTTCACACTGAAGTGGTGCGCTAGCAGGACCGCTCCAAAAGTCCTGCTAGCCGCTTCTTTACAGCGGTAAAGGAGCGGTGTGCTCACCGCTCCTTTACCGCGGTCTCCCATTGAAATCAATGGGACAGCGCGGTAGTACCGCCCGCAAACCGCGGCAATAGCCGCGGTTTGCGGGCGGTATTAACCCTTTTTCGGCCGCTAGCGGGGATTAAATTAACCCCCCTAGCAACCGCATACCGCGGTAAGAATGACAGTATAGCAGCGCTGAAAATCGCGCTGCTATACCGCCACCGCACCTGCCCGCCCCAGTGTGAAAGGGGCCTAAAATTCCGGATTTTTTTTTTTTTTTTTTTTTCTACCAACAAAAATGTGTTTATTGAATCAAAGGTGGTACACAGCCATAGACATCAAAAACATTAATCAGCACTTCCATTATACATGACCAAGTGATGAATAACAGGGTTAAATTAGCAACTTCACAGTACCTTCCCCCCCCCCCCCCCCACACAATATTGCAACTATGAGCAGAGCTACACTCCCACATCTAGCCAAATAATCTGTCCGCAACCAGGTCCACCGGGGCAAGCCCCGGTGTATCCAGCCACGGTGCCCAGAGATTCTCATACTTCTGAACGCTCCCCCTGTGCTGGTAAATTAGTTTTTCCATACGTCCGGAATTTGTTAAACTATTTTACATTATAAAAGGAAAAAAAAAATCTTAAGAATCCAGATTACAAGTCCTGCTGATCCACTGAGTAGACCATTTGTAAACTTGATATGCTAAAGCATTTGTCATGGTGGAAATAGAATGTAACTTCAATCTAACCTTTTGTATTTCTAGAATGCAAACTCAACTGGTGTCTAAGCTATTAGAACCCAAAAAATAATTGGTCCAGAATGATTGATTGATTTTTATAGTTTTTAGAACGGTTTATTCAAATTTTATTTAATTTTAAATTGTTAAATATTTTTGGGCAGTATTAAAGCCACTACCACCATATATTGATTTCATTTTGCTTTTACATTCAGGTGTAAATATTGAGTGATGAGTGTCAGCATATCCTTGCTTTATAAGGCCTTCCTCAATCTTAAAGTTCAACTCCAGACAAAATGTGTGTTTTTGTGGTTTTAATCTTTGGATAAAGTGGGGAAGGGTTAAAACGTACGAGTATTTTAGCCGTCTGTTCTTGTGAAGATCTCCCCTCATTTTTTTTTTCCTATTTGACTGGTGTCATAACCGGAGGTGAGGGGAAATCTCTGTAAAAGGGGAAACCAGATCACATGTTGGGTTTATAGTGCTGTGCCCCTATTGGGATGATTCTGGTTTCCTCTTCATCGCATAATCCAGTTTCACTAATCCATTCCTTATTTAAATCCAAGGCTCTGCTGTCAGCCATTTTTATTAGTTCTAATCTTATCAGTGTTTCAGTAGGTTAGATGGCCATGGAGCGATAGTATGAGAACAGAAGGATGTGGTTTAGTCGGGACAGAAAGTGCTCAAATGATGGGGGAAAATGCATATTCAGACCTTTTCATAATTTAGGAGAGGTAAATAATAATTTTTACAGCATATAAATATTGTGGTGTACAAACGTCCTATACATATATTTCACACCTAAATGAAATCACCTTATACGTCCATCTTTGACATGGTTGTGGCATTTCAAAAATATATAGGATGGCCATTAACAGTCAATATTCATCATCCTGTATTTGCATACTAAGCCGGAGTTGCTGCTAGTTCAACCTTTTTTATATATTTAGTATATATGAGTGCAAAGCACAGTCACCCATTGAAAAATAGCTTACTACAAACATATGAGGCGTAGTAACATAACTTACTGTGTATTTATACTGTAATCTGATTTTGTGGCTTTGACTGTTGGCTAATAGATTTGGTTGTTTTAGACCATATATAATGTACTCGTGGTCTCAAGGTTACTGTTTTGTACATTAAGCCCTGCCCAATTTTACAGCAAGCACAACACACATTCAACTGCTTTCTGAAAGTGTCTAGTGTGTGCCAGACCAATAGAAGGGAGACTTGGTTCTAATGGATATACAGTGGAGTAGGTCTTCCTTCAAAGGAGCTGATAGATAATGTAGGTATAGTCTAGGTCAGGGATATGCAATTAGCGGACCTCCAGCTGTTGCCAAACTACAAGTCCCATGAGGCATAGCAAGACTCTGACAGCAGCAAGCATGACACCCAGAGGCAGAGGCATGATGGGACTTGTAGTTTTGCAACAGCTGGAGGTCCGCTAATTGCATATCCCTGGTCTAGGTGGACCTTGCTTTGGTACTAGGCTGCCATCTCTTGATAGTGACAAAGAGCACTCCGTAGATGTACTCTGGGGTGGGTATTGAGGAGCACCTAGTAGTTCATATCACTCAAAAAAAAGTGTTTCAGAAAAACAGGTTTAATATAGTGTATGGAATTTTTGGCGATGGCCAGTTCAGCCAAGCATAAAGCATGTTATTTTTTCATAAGCATTAGCTAGAGATGTTTGTGATTGCAATGGTGTTTAAAATTCATTCAAAGTTGTATTGCAAGTCCTTGCACATCTTGGTGAACTGACCCTGACATCTGTCAGTCTAGGCAAATGCTAAATATGGTAACCTAAGATGAATGAATCCCCTTCAATAAACAAGTTAATTTGGACTTGACTCAGAAGTCTGTGACCTTTGTTAGTGCATGTGTACTGAGGCCTTAAAGGGGTTGTAAAGGTTTGTTTTTTATTTTCTAAATAGGTTCCTTTAAGCTAGTGCATTGTTGGTTCACTTACCTTTTTTCCTTCGATTTCCTTTCTAAGGCCCCTTTCACACTGAGGCGCTTTGCAGGCGCTATTGCGCTAAAAATAGCGCCTGCAATGCGCCCCAAAAAGCCGCTCAATAGTATCCAATGTGAAAGCCCGAGGGCTTTCACACTGGAGCGTTGCGCTTGCAGGAGGGTGAGGCGCAATAGGAGCGCTAAAAATAACGCTCCTATAGCGCCCCTGCCCATTGAAATCAATGGGGTAGCGCCTCTAAAATGATCGTAAAACGCAGCAAAGAGGCGTTATTGCAAGCGTTTTTAACCCTTTTTCGACTGCTAGCGGGGGTTAAAATCCCCCTGCTAGCGCCCGCAAATCGCGGAAAAAACGACGGTATAGCGGCGCTAAAAATAGCGCCGCTATACCGCCAGCGCATCCAGCGCCTCAGTGTGAAAGTAGCCTTAATGTTTTTTTTCTTTTGTCTTTTTTTCCTTTGTTTTTTTTTTGTCTGAATTTCTCACTTCCTGTTCCTCCTCGGTAAGCTGTTCTGGCTGACTAACCACCGCTCAGATAATGGGGGCAAGCTTACTTAGGAGAAACAGGAAGTGAGAAATTCAGACAAAGAAAAAAAAAACATTTAGAAGGCAAATCGAAGGAAAATGTAAGTGAACCAACAATGCCCTAGCTTAAAGGAACCTATTTAGAAAATAAAAAACAAACCTTTACAACCCCTTTTTAACAATTCCTTGTGTCTTTTACCAGTAGAGGGTTTATACGTTCATGTGATCTAAAACAGATCTCTGGTTTGAGCAGGGCTGTTAAGGCAGTTCATAGTTTCAGCACTGATTGTTTAAAGTCTTCCGGAATATAAAAAGCATGCTATTGTATCTCAAGACAACTAGCCATTGAATGTTCCTTTATATTAACTCCAATGTCTGTGGCGTTTTTAGTAAGATTTACATTGGCAAAGAATCGGAACTATATTTCATAAGAAAAATGTTTTTATATCTAAATATCTGTATTTTTGTATGGCTTTATAAAGTATTTCAGTAAGCACCTGTTATTGCTTTTTGCTATTGCTTTGGTTAAAACTATGTTAATGATCACATTTCTACATCTTCATTTCTAGATTCCTATTTCTTGTAAGCGGGTCTTCAAAAAAAAAAAAAGTAGCACTGATGGAATGGCTGAGAGTCTGTTGCATTTTGTAAAACCTTTATTTGTGAACGGCAAAGTGGTACATCACAACACACATTGTCATAGGCATTTGCAGCAAACCGTATGCCAATCCTTTTTCTTAAATATAAAAACAGAACATTTTAAAACAGACAAAACAAACAGTAATAATGTGACCCAGTGTCATATCGAGCATAGATTAGACTGACACCTGATAGCGAGCCAAAGGTGGAGTCTCCCCCCTTCTTAAAAAAAACACCATATCAGTAAAACATGAAGGGGGGAGAGTCACTCCTGACCTTATCTGCGGATAAAGGCAGGTGTCCTCTGAGGAGGAGTGAGGACCTGGAGGCAAGCCAGCCATTCGTCCGGACGGCAAGTAAAGTACTAGGTAGAGTGCAAATTGGGGGGGGCAAGCCAGTCGGGTGGGCACGAGGGGAGGGGGGCCACTGTAGGACCTATCTTACCTCCCCTCACACCGCAACACCGGCTGGTCCCCATTTAGGTTGAGATATCCGCTCCTAGGTAGCAAAAAGAAGGGTCAGGCTGCCCCCTGGCGACGGACTCTTGTGTCCGTCAGGCTCGCCTGCACTCTCAAGTCCCACCCATCACCTGGGGAGTTCACAGCTGGGTCATGTTGTGGTCAGGTGACCAATAAAGGTAAAACAGAAAAAGCCAAGAAAGATATAAAAAATAGAGATCTTAGAAAGAGAGGAGGAATAAGATCAGTTGGAACATACCTGGAATCATACTCCAGCTCCGCCCCCGTGTCACATGCCTCCGTCACATCGCCACATTGTAAGTGGCTGAAAAGGAAGAGTCACAACACTTCCTGCCCCTCTCTTGTTGCTTGCTTAGTCCAAGACAGTCTGGCTGAAGGCTCTGTGTCAAATTAGGGGGCCTGAAGCCTTCGCTTAAGGGACGGGTCCGCCAGTTCCAGCAGTGCTACTTCCAGTCTTGAGGACACGTACCCCGGGTCTGAGACATATGTTGCCCAGGCCGACTAGGTGTTGGAGAAGCGCTCCCGGGTGTTCCTGCAGGTGGCGATCCAGTCCTCTGCCTCCCATACTAACCTTACAGATCCATTCCTCCCTGTTAGGGACTTGTGGACGCTTCCAATATATAGGAAGGAGCCGCTTTGCTGTGTTCAGTAAGTGGGGCAGTACACTCCTTCTGTACTGGCCCACTGGCATGGGAGGAATGTGTAACAAAGTGAAGGGGGGAGAGAGAGGGATGTCCAGGTCCAAAATGACCTTGATCTGGGACTGTATGTCCTCCCAATAAGGTCTGATTACTGGACACTCCCACCAAATGTGCAGGAGCGTACCCCTATGGCCACAGCCCCTCCAGCACTGGTCAGACGTGGATGGGTAGATCCTAGCTAGGTCCGCGTGACAATATTTTGTGAGTCTGTTGCATTTGATCAGAGCGTCTGGTTTTTTTTTTTTTTGTTTTTTTTTTATCTTTTGTGTTGCTTGTGTTTCCATGTTCAGGAACACACATTGCAATGCTTAAAACTTCTAGAAAATTAAAAGAATGTGCAAGGTAAAGTAGAACTATGGCTTCCTATTTAAAAAAAATAAATAAAATTTATAACCATAAATACCTGTAGATCCTGCCAGTGAGATCCATCGAATGCAGCTTTCTGTGATGTATCAACTGTGCTGCACTGCTACTGTTCAAAGAGTTATCACACTCCTGTAGATTATCTCTGCTTGCATTACAGTAGGTTTTGGGGGAGAAAAATTTGCACTGGGCGTGTCTATTGGCATTTTAACTGCAGATTCACAAGCCTGCAGATTGTCAAACACATGACCACACTCTGTCCTGCCCATTGCTTTCTGGGTTTGGAAGTGAGCTGCAGTGTCTAGGAAGGAAGACTGTAAGACACAAACGAAGGGGGATTTGGCTCTGTCTTGAAATGAAGTTTTTGCTTACTATATGAAGTTACACATAGTTACTAGATTTGGTACTTATTTTAGTAGTAGAGCCTTTAGTTGTGCTTAACGTTGAGCTTGCATACTCTCTCTCTCTCCCCCCCCCCCCCCCCCCCCCCACTGTAATACAGACTTGACTTCCACAGCCACGTTGTCAAACGTTTTCTGCCCTGCTGGCTACAAATAGGAACTCCTTTTAAATTCTATTAATGATGATTTAAAAATGTATGTATTGATAACTGAATTTAAAAAATTTAAATATATATTCCTCACATACAGGATACAAAAATTCTACATTTTAGATTGTCCTTTTTAAATATCACTAATGTTTATCGCCAAAGAATTTGGTGATAAACGTAAAAAGCGAAGTGCTACCTTTCTGGCAACACACTTTTTTAATGTATATAATGTGTAAATATATATATATATATGACCTGAGACCTGCTGACATCTTATCTAGAAAATAAAATCCATGCAGCTTTTCTTTTTTTTTTTTTTTTTTTGCAGCTTGTACATTCATTTTCTTTCTTTTTAGAGTATTGTATAAGAAACACTAATTTCAGCGATGATAATAAGTAAATGCACATGATGCATGAATGACGAATTCATTATTTTTCTAATGTATGTGTTATGTTATTCTTTATTTTACAATAGAAAAACAATTAACTTGTACATATTAAATTGAACTGTGTGGTGTGCGTGGTTTTTTTTTTTTTTTGTTTTTTTTTGCAAGCTTGGTTGCCACCAGAAATAATGGTGTTTTCCAGTTTTGTTGTTGTGGTTTTTTTTTTTTTTTTTTTTTTTTTGGGTGCAGCATCACATTAATTTAATCATACATTTCTCTTGAGCCTGCACTATACATCTAAAAGCGTAACCTAGTACATATTCTAGGCTAATCTTCTATGAAATAAAATAGACACCACTCCCCCTCCACTTCTGGCAGTAATGCCGCTGGGACAGATGGGAAAAAAAACACTGTAAGCTACAAGTAGATCATAATCAATGCATACACAGGGATGAGGACTCTATACCCTCACCTATGTCACAGCATTGGTGCCAGTACTGTGATGGGTGAGGAAAAGGTGTGGATCACATGCTTCTCTATACCTAGAAGTACCAGGCCTTGAATGGGGAAAGCATAGGTTCACATTAAATCAGAAGTTCACCTTTTGGGAGCATGTTACACATTATACTTATATTTAAGCCTAGTACACACAGGCCAGATGTTAGGCCGCATCAGCCGGTTCAATAAAACTGGCTGACATTCGACCCGTGTGTATTGCAGTCGGTCCAATGGCTTCTGTTGAAGGCGGCATGACCGATAAAGGTCTGCTCCTGATCAGCACGCTCAGCCAATGGCTGAGAGAACTGACTGGATTGTTCTGGCGGGGCCGTCCCCCCTATCAGAACACAATGGCAATAATTGCACAAGAGGTGTGCTGTTTACATTCAGCATTTTAATATGTATGTAATTTTAACAACCTGGAATGGTCTTATGTGAAATGTTGATTTAGAAAATTGTTTCTGCAGTTTTAAAAGATGCTAGAACTTGTAAGACTTTTATCTTTCTTTGGTGCCTATGTGCACCTTTTTAACAATGTATTGACTGGCATTTTTTTTTTACCAGTTTGTGCTTATCGCAGAATAATGTACAATGGTTGTTTGGTTTGTCTTGGTACACATTAAATAATCTTTGCACTGGGGATAAATATATTGAAATTTTGAAGTAAAATCTGTTTGTTTTTTTGTCAATTCATTTTGTTTTTACTATCCTTTTTGTATATTTTTTGCTTTAGACTTAGAATTTATACACCTGTAGACGTGTGCATTCGTTTTCGTCCGAATGCATTTTCGTCCGAATTTCAGGCATTTTCGTTATCGTTTTAACAAACAAACGAAAATGCAGAATCCGAAAACCGAAAGATCTGACCTAAACAAATGCTTAACTTTCGTTTTCGTTGCAACAACAGTTCGATATAGATAGGAGATTTGGCATGAGGCTGACAATAACAATCTGTGTCCATCGAACCAGTGGTCGAATGTGCCTAACCTTAACTCTATTAGTCCAAGATTATTCTACATAGAGAGAATAGATTTGACATTATAGAGAGAAAAGATTCGACATAGAGAGAAAAGATCGCTGCTGGAATTGGGTGGGGGAAGTAAAATAAAAAATGATGAATGTTATTGGCTGATTGTAACCAAAGAGGAGCAGTAAAATAGCTAGAACTAACTTGACAATTCAACGTGAACGACGAAGATTCGACAAAGCATCGAAAAACATACAAACGTTGAATCTGTCATTGAAGGCTTATGGTGTCTGTTGACAGTTCTAAGAAGATTCGACGGAGCAGATAAACTGTACGACGCTGCAATCGTACATTTCCAGTCAAATACTCTGCCCATAGGCTATAGAAAAATTCTAATGTTGGTTGACTAGTAATAATAATAAATATAATTATTACTAGTCATACAACATTATAATTCTACTATAGCTAGCTTATAGGCGGAACATTCGACCGGAAATGTACGATTGCGGCCTCGTACAGTTTCGCTGCTCTGTCGAATCTTCTTTGAACATTCGACAGACACCAAAAGCCTTCAATGACAGATTCGACCTTAATTCAGATTTTCGGACGAATGCAATTTCTAACGAAAAACTAAATAAATAAAAACAAATTTCGGGAGTAACTAAATAATTTTTCGAACGAAATTCCGAAACAAAATATTTCAGTGTGCACATGTCTATACACCTGTTCTTTATTATCTAGCTCCAATAGCTTTAGTACCCTATTTTGGTCTGTAGGGGGCGACAGTTGATCTGTACAGGCACTGTGCTAAAAGCTATACATACTGAGCAATTCTGGATACTGTTTTTAATATATCTTCCTGTTACACCCCTTGATGGCAACACTTTAAATGTATATACAACCCCAATTCCAAAAAAGCTGGGTCGCTGTGTAAATACTACAGACCAGTATGCAGTGATTTGCAAATCTCATAAACCCATATTTTCACAATAGAATAAAAAAAAAACTATCATATTTAAAGTGTACCATTTTAACCTCCTCCCTGCCCAGGGCAATTTTCAGCTTTCAGCGCTCTCACACTTTGAATGACAATTCCGCAGTCATGCAACACTGTACCCAAATGATTTTTATATATTTTTTTTTTTTTACATAAATGGCTTTCTTATGGTGGTATTTGATCACTGCTGGGTTGTTTTTTTTTTTTGCAAAAAAAAAGACCACAAATTTTAAAGAGAAGAAAATAAAAATGTCATAGTTAAAACATTTTGAAAACAGTTAATTTTTCTTCTTCTGCGCTGATTTGGTAGCACTGATAGGTGGCAGCAGTGCTTCTCCCTGTTCGGGGCCGATGTCCCTCTGTCAGAATCCGGTGAACGGCTTTATTTCCCTCGCACTGTCAGCATGAGGGAAAAAACAAATTACCGATCTTCTGTTTACATCACGTGATCAGCTGTCATTGGCTGACCGCTGATAACTTGGTAAGGGTCCGGTATCGGCCTCTTACTCCGATCTGTGATCAGCCGAGTTTCATTGATTCAGTGATCACCGAGCGCGGCCTGCGGGGGGTGCGCAGGCAGCTCATGCACAGGAGGACATCTATTGACAGCCTCCCGGCTATGGAGGCCTGTGCTGTAGCCGTCATTCGGCTATAGCGCGGGGTGGGAGGTGGTTAAGAAAAAAAATAATTTTGAAATTGCTGGCAAAAACACATCTCAAAGTTGGGACAGGCCAAGAGAAACTAGAAAAATAAGTGGTACGAAAGAGGAAGAGCATTTTGTAACTAGGTTAATTGGCAACTGGTTACATAGTTGCATTGGTGGGGGTTGAATAAAGACACCAGTTTATCCAGTTCAACCTGTGTGGATGTATTTACAACTTTACCACTTCCCAAATCCCTGTATAATGCGTACGCTAAGATGCGTATTTAAAAGTTTTTTTTAAATGGTCGACACTTCCCGCTAACGCCATTGATTTGTCGAAGGGAGTTTCACATCCTTACTGTTCTAACCCTAAAGAACCTCCTTTGTAGTAGGTTAAACCACTTCTCATCCAACTTCATTGACTGGCCGCATGTCCTCTTGAGCGACCGAAGACTAAATGGTTTTCCTGGTGCCTCCATGGCAGCATACCAATGCTTGGTGGCTCCGCCCTCGCTCAACCCACAGGACCACGTAACTCTATAAAAGAAAGAGTTACTCCCCCCTCAGGTATTCTTTTTCCTGTCCTCATCCCTGCAGGATCACAGATCAGCCCTGCCTCACCGTCATATGGCGTAACCATTGCAGGTTCATGCTCTCCTGCAGGATGGAGTCCCATCACTTGGACTGCTAAATGCGTCGCATAAGTATGGGAGCCCATTTTTCTGTGGATCTTTTTGGGGCCTGTTTTTAAAACATCCAGGGCATCTCCTTCTCTGTGGCTTTTGGCTGGCTATTCCAGGGGCAAGACCGCACAAGGTACCTTTTTAAAAAAAAAAAAAAAAAAGCCTACAATGACGTTTTTATTCTTGTGCACCTGACGCTGCCTCCATGTACACTGGACACTTGCCTTACATATGCACCTGATATTACCTCCATGTGCACCTAGGCACTGTGGCTCTACATCCTGGAGCACCTGGTACTACCTCCATGTCCGCCGGCAGGCTGTCCTTCCATGGGACCCTTCCTGGAGCTGTCGTGGCCTGGCAATGCCGCCGTGTGCGTGCGCTTTGCGTGCGTCTCCTAACACAGCTTTATTATCTCGGGGGGCGGAATGTCATGGCGCAGTAGCCTTCTGAGGCTGAGCGGCAGCCATTTTGGTACACCTTGGTCGAGTTTTTCCTATCTCATAGATTAATGGCAATTTTTTAATCTGCCAAAGTAAAGGCATCTCCAGATGTCTGTTGCCTCTTTTACCTCCCTCTATTATTTGTCATGGAGTCTGGCCAATTAATGATTGTGTGTGTGTGTGTGTATGTATGTATGTGTATATATATATATATACACACACACACAATGTGTGTGTGTATATATATGATATATTTTCTTAATACCTTTTCTATACCTTTACGCAATTAAATTTAATCTTAGCCCTAGCCACCTCTGATATTAAAATGCTGCATCAAAAAAGATCCTCAACATACCACTAGGTAAGGGCTGCAACAAACAGGTAAGTTCCTTCATTCAAAGAGCTTAGGGCATATGGAAACATCTTTGTTTTTTTTCCGTAGCCCACACCGAGAGTCACTCCGCAGGAGTCCTCTCGAGGGGAATACCTCCCGCATCGACAGAGGTCACCCCCAGTATACCTCAAACAGGCATGATTCCCAGCGCAAATCTGCACATCCAAGGGGAAAGGCCTGTTGAGTGTGTGGGAAGCAAGCCCTACCGGAAAATTGGCATGTGGTCAGTTCCTCCTGAAAGCCACGGCGGACAAGCAAAATCCAAAGTCCGTCTACGGAGAGAATTTGGCCCTTAGGTGTTGGTGTTGCCACAACACTGTAAGCCCTCACAGTTACTCTTGGTGGGCGCTGGAACGCCCTGCTGTGAACTATTATATCAGGAATTGTAATTACATGCCATTGTTGAACAGTGGTAGGAAAAATTGGGCCTTTGGTGGTGGTGCTGGTGCCACAACACTGTAAGCCCCCACAGTTACTATTGGTGGGTGCATGAATGGGCCCTGCTGTGAATTATTAGATCAAGAATTGTAATTGCATGCCCCTGTTGAACAGGGGCTGAAAAATTGGGCCTTTGGTGGAGGTGGTGGTGTTGCCACAACACGGTAAGCCCTCACAGTTACTCTTGGTGGGCGCAGGAATGGGCCCTGCTGTGAATTATTAGATCAAGAATTGTAATTAAATGCTCCTGTTGAACAGGGGCTGAAAAATTGGGCCTTTGGTGGTGCTAGTGCACAAGACTGTAAGTCCTCACAGTTACTCTTGGTGGGCGCAGGAATGGGCCCAGCTGTGAAATATTAGATCAAGAATTGTAATTACATGCCCCTGTTAAACAGGGGGCTGAAAAATTGGGCCTTAAGCACTGGTGCTGGTGCCACAACACTGCAACCCCTCACAGATACTGTACTTGGAGCTGTCAGGAAAGGCATGTCAGCAGTCAAGATGGCGTTAGCGGCGCATCGGCGCGCGGTGATGGCTCTAGGCGCCAAACGGGGCTATTTAAAGGGACTGATGCCTGGGCTCCTTGCTGTCTGGTCTACAGCGTTACCTGAGACCTCTGATCCCTGTTTACCTGTATCCTGCTCCAGCTGACCTTACCTGGCTTGCTTTGACCATCCCTGCTTATCTGCCTGCATCTGACCTCGGCCTGTGTTGACTACGTCCCTGCCCACTCCTCCTGCCACCTTGCTGTCTGCCTGTTGCCGAACCTGCCTGTACCTGAGACCACGTCCTGTCTACCCCATCTGCTACCTCGCTGTCAGCCTGTTGCCGAACCTGCCTGTATCTGAGACCACGTTCCTGCATGCCCCGTCTGATGCCTTCTGCCAGCCAGTGCCTAAACCTGCTTGTACCTGACCCTGCTCCAGTGTTCACCTGCCTTGAACCGGTGTACCCACTCTTCCAGTCCATCTGACCGCACCTGCCTGAGCTCCCATTTCCAGTCTGACAGCTGTTCCCGGGTCCGTTCCAGTTCCTGTCCAGCTCGTCTACCAGCAACCTAGCCAAGCTCTCGTGCGACTCTGCACTCCTGCGCCTCCTGTCTTCACTACCAGGGGCCTCGAGTGAGAGGTGTAAGAGAGGCCTCCCTCTGCATACCAGACTCTTCCACCAGGTACGTGACAGGAGCGCAGCAATGAGCCCTGTTGCAAAGTATTGCATCAAAAATTGTAATTACAAGCCCCTGTTAAACGGGGGCTGAAAAATTGGGCCTTAGGCACTGGTGCTGGTGCCACAGCAATGCAACCCCTCACAGATACTGTAGTTGGAGCACAGCAATGAGCCCTGCTGCAAAGCATTGTATCAAAAATTGTAAATACACGTCCCTGTTAAACAGGGGCTGACAAATTGGGCCTTAGCCACTGGTGGTGGTGCCCAGAACCAAAAATGTTCTTTCAAGCTATCAGCATGATTGTTGAGGAGGAAGAAGATAGTCACTCAGCATAACAGGATAGTCACTCTGCATCAGCATAGGCAGTCTTGTAGGGATCTGACATTTCAAATAAAATTATTCTGTTACATCAGCATCAGATGCTTGGTAGCTGGTGGTGATCCAAGACTGATTCATTTTTATGAAGGTCAGTCGATTGAGTCGGTTGACAGGCGCACCCTGTGATCGGTTACAAAGCCTCCAGCAGCACTGAATGTGCGTTCCGAAAGAACGCTGGATGCAGGACAGGCCAGTATCTCAATTGCATAGTGTGCGAGCTCTGGCCAGTGATCCATCCTCAAGACCCAGTAACCCAGAGGATTTTCGGTGGGAAAGGACACAATCCTCCTCCTCCTCCTCCTGTGTGATAGCCGGGCCAGCAGGAACACTGTCTGGATAAAGGGGGCCTTGAGAGGTAAGGAATTCCTCTTCTTCCTGCCTCTGTTCTGCCTCAAGTGCCCTGTCCATTAGTCCACGCAGCGTGTGCTCCAACAGGTGGACAACAGGGACAGTGTCACTGATGCATGCAATGTCACTGCTCACCATCCTCGTGGCCTCCTCAAATGGTGCCAGGAGACCGTGCATGCATCCCTGATCATGGCCCACTGGCGTGGGGTAAAAAAATCCAAGCACCCCTGACCCTGTCCTGGTGCCATATTGCAACAGATACTCATTGATGGCCCTCTGCTGCACGTGCAGCCGCTGCAGCATGGCCAATGGAGAGTTCCACCTGGTGGGCATGTCACAGATTAGGCGGTTCTTGGGCAGGTTGTAATCCTTTTGCAGCTCAGCCAGCTGAGCACTGGCATTATATGACCGGCGGAAATGCCCACAGAGTTTCCTGGCCTGCTTCAGGACCTCCTGTAAGCCCGGGTACCTGCCCAAGAACCGCTGTGCCACCAAGTTAAGGACGTGAGCCAAACAGGGCACATGGGTCAGTTGTCCCTGTCGGAGGGCGGAGAGGTGGTTGGTGCCATTGTCGGAAACCACCTTTCCTGGCTTAAGCTGGCGTGGCGTCAACCACCTCTGAGCCTGCCCCTACAGAGCTGACAGAATCTCTGCCCCAGTGTGGCTCCTGTCCCCCAAGCACACCAGCTCAAGCACCGCATGGCATCTTTTTGCCTGCGTACTGGCGTAGCCCCTTGAACGCCTACGGAGCATCGCTAGTTCCGAGGACAAATCAGCACAGGAAGAGGCCATGGAGGAAGAAGAAGAGGGGGTGGAGGAGAGAGGTGTGTCAGAATCACCAGTAGTAACATTTTGGAGGTGTGGTGGCGGAACAACCTACAACACTACTGCACCTTGTCCTGCATCCTTCCCAGCTGCCAGCAGAGTCACCCAATGCGCAGTGAAAGATGGGTAACGTCCCTGTCCATGCCTGCTGGACCATGAGTCAGCGGTAATATGCACCTTACCGCTGACCGCTCTGTCCAGCGAGGCCAAGACACCAAGACAGGCCTTTCACATGCCGGGAAAGAGAGCCGGAATCGCCTTCCGTGAGAAAAAGTGGCGTTTGGGAACCTGCCACTGAGGAACCGCACATTCCACAAACTCATGAAAGGGGGCAGAGTCTACCAACTGAAAAGGCAGCAGTTGAAGTGCTAGCAATTTAGCCAAGCTAGCATTCAACCGCTGGGCATGAGGATGGCTGGGAACGAACTTCTTTCGGCGGTGCAGCAGCTGGGGCAGGGAAATTTGCCTGGTACAATCGGACGTCGGTGTACCGATAGCAGATTGCCCGCAAGTACTTGGCTGTGACACACCTAATTCTACACCTTTATTCCTCTCAGTGCAGGTTTCAGAGAGGACTGAAGGTATAGTGGGGTTGGAGATCCCAGCTGATGAAGAGCAAGGAGAGGTCTGCCTTGTTCTTTGGTGTGGGTCTTTTAGGTGTGCTTGCCAACGGACTGCATGGCAGGTCGTCATATGTCTGGTCAAGCACGTGGCGCCCAAGCGGCTGATGTTTTGGTCACGCGAGACACGCTTTAGACATATGTTGCAAATGGCAACGGTGTGATCTGCTGCACATGTCTGAAAAAAGTCCCACACCAAAGAACTTTTTGAATAACGCGCAGAGACAGCAGCGCCCTGCACATGCGGAGCTCTGCGGTGTGATGCCCTTAAGCTGGCCCCTGGAGGGCAACCTGCCTCGTTGGAGATGTGCCTCCTCCTCCTCTCTCCTATCAGGCACCCACGTGGAGTCAGTGACCTCATCCCATCCCTCCTCATCACTGGAGCCAATCTGGCAGTATGCTGCAGCTGGGGGAACATGACTGCCAGATAGCTGACCTTGTTGGGCACCCCCTCTCTCTGGGCTCACGTTACTACCCCCTCTCTCTGAGCTCACGTTACTGCCTTCCTCCAGCTGGGTTCCATAATCGGAGCCTTCAAAAAGCTGGGCATCCTCTTGGAGCATGTACCCAACACTGTGCTCAAACGGTTCGGGGGACTCCTCAGGAGGACATGGTGGGGCTAGGGAAGGAGTGACTGATGTTATTGAGCCGAGGGAAGAGCCCGCTTTGCCAGACAAAGTACCCTGAGCCTGGGTGAGAGAGGATGAGAAGGAGGAGGAGGATGGCTTGGTCATCCACTCTACCAAGTCTTGGGCATGTTGCGGCTCAACATGGCCAGCTGCCGAAAAGAAGGACAAGCGTGTCCCGCGGCCACGTGCTGATGAGGATGCACCGTGTTCACAACCAGCAGCACTGTTGCCTCTAGACACAGAGCCTGCTTGCCCTATTTTATTGCATCGTGACTGTCTGCCTCTCATTGTTTGCCTTCCAGACATACTAATGGCCTGCTGTGGTGTTAGTATGGGAAAAGCAGCAATTGTTTTCAGTTAGTTTAAGGTGAAAACTGTGCAGAGGACACAGTACACTGAAAATACTTGCAGCTCTCTGCTTGTGGTTTTATTATGAGAACACCACTATAATAGTCACTAACTGTATTCAGGTGAGCTTTAGGTGAACGCTATGCAAAGCACACAGTAGTACACTAAGTGAAAAACTGACTGTCTACAGCTTGCACAATCACCGGCCTGCCTGTCACAGTATAGAGAATAATTGTATTCAGGTGAGTTTTAGGTGAACGCTATGCAAAGCACACAGTAGTACACTAAATGAAACACTGACTGTATGCAGCTAGCACAATCACCGGCCTGCCTGTCACAGTATAGAGAATAACTGTATTCAGGTGAGCTTTAGGTGAACGCTATGCAAAGCACACAGTAGTACACTAAGTGAAACACTGACTGTCTGCAGCTAGCACAATCGCCTGCCTGTCACAGTATAGAGACTAACAGGAACGGATCTAGCTAAACTCAATACAATGTATAAATATATATACAACACCTAGGATGCATATATATCCTCTACACACTGTAACAGCAGCTAACTGACTCGCCTGCCTGCTCTATCTAAAGCAATATAAATGACACTGTCTCTCTCTCTGTAACTCTCTCTTTCACAAACGCCAACACACTACACAAGGCCGACTTCCAGGCAGCCTTATATAGTGTGGGGCGTGTATCTACTCCTCTGAGCCATGATTGGCCAAAGCCAACCTGGCTTTGGCCAATTACGGCTCTCTGTACAGGCGGCGCTGTGATTGGCCAAGCATGCGGGTCATAGTGCATGTTTGACCAATCATCAGCCAGCAATGCACTGCGATGCCGCAGTGAATTATGGGCCGTGACGCGCCACTCGAATTTGGCGCAAGCGCCCCATAATGTTCGATCTTCATCGAACAGCCGATGTTCGAGTCGAATATGGGTTTGACTCGAACATGAAGCTCATCACTAGTGGACATGACCACCCAACCTTTTTAGTTCGCCGCTCCCTTGATCCATCTCATGGACCATTCTTACGTCTGAAGCAAGTTAACTAAGGACTGGGGGAGAGGCACACGAATGGATGGCACATCTAGTCCCTCTTCTCAGAAACAAGTCCATACTGGTCCAGATGGACAACAGGGCGTCAGTGGCCTATGTTCAAAGCCAAGAGGGGACGCACAGCAGGTCTCTGTCCAGCGACATGGCCCCAATTAGTTCATGGGCTGACGATAATTTGGTCAATCTTCAGGCTGCCTACATCCCAGCCCCTGAGAATCAGCTAACCGATCGCCTTTCAAGGTCTCTCAACAGCAACAATGAATAGTCACTTGGCCTGTGGATTGTCCGGTGGATATACCAACAGCGGGGTACTCCCCATTTAGAGCTTTTAGCTTCCCGCTCAAAGCGAAACTCCTCTGCTTTTTACGAGATTCCCACCTCTGAGGTCAGCAGGAGTGAATGTCATGCAAAAAATCTGAGGAAAACGCTTGGACAGCCGCACTCCAAAAAAGGTTCTTTTATTTAAAACAAAAGCACAAATAACATGCCACAGCAAAAAAAAAAAAAAAACAGCAAGTATGAGCTGACGTTTCGCACTGCGATTCAGTGCTTAATCATAGCTTAGGAGTGAATGTCATATTTCAACCGTGGAACTTCCAAAGGGGATATGCGTTCCCTCAAGATTACTCTGATACTGAGTTTCCTCCAGCTTCTAACATCGGAGAAGGTCACTATCCTGGCAACCATGCCATACTGGGAAAGGAGACAATGGTTTCCACTCTTAGTAAAAATGGCTCGGCGCAGCCCACTTCCGATTCCACACACGGTTTCCACTATTAGTCAAATAGCTCAGTACAGCTTCCACACATGGACAACCTCCTATATCAAAGACGACTTCTTTCTTCCACGTCCAGGGATCCTGGACTTGAAGCCCTGAAAGCTGAGCAAAGCAGACTGGGTGACCTAGGGTGCTCGCATGGTGTCACCCAAACATTATTACAGCCAAGAGAGTCATCCACCTATGCCACCTTCTATTAGGTTTCAAAGGGGATTCACAGAACTGGCAGAATCCAACCATTTCAATCCGCTAGACCCTGGGCTCCAAAGATTCTACTCTTTCTACTAACTGTTCTGGACTTAGGCTGAAGTCTAAAGCACTCTGAAGGTTCAGCCTGTAGCCTTGTCAGCTTTGACGGGCGCACGCTGGGCACTGAATCTCCTCATAGAACGTTTCCTGAAAACAGTCAAAGTCTACGTCCTCCCGGGATGACTCATACCCCATATGGGTGTCTGACAGATGTCTTAACAAACCCTTCCTTTGCACCCACTAAAGAGTGTGCATTGAAAGACATTACATTGGGAACCTACCTTGCTGATTTCCATCATGTCAGGTCATAGGGCGTCAGAAACACAGCCTCTAGGGGCACAGGAACCCTACGTCACCTTTTTCCCAGGCAGGGTAGTCCTACAGCCTATTCACCAGCATGTCTCTAAAGTGTCTGCAGTCTACCTTCTCAGCCGGGAATGGATTCTCCTTACCTTCGGAGAAGATCCAATCTCCTCAAACTACACGGTTTGGATATAGCCAGATCCCTGAGGCGTTACTTAGAACTAACACAACAGTTTTGCAAAGATCAATATTCATTCGTTATTGCCAAGGGCGCGAAGAAAGCGATGACGCCCTCCAAGCTAGTCCAAGGATGTATCGGGCTAGTGGTCTCCCAGTCCCAAGTGCGCCGAATGCGCACTCATCACGGGGAATGTCCTCTGCCTCGGCAACGTTTGGGCTAGGGTCTCTCCTGAGACAATTTGCAGGACGGCTAGTTAGTCATCCTTCATCACCTTCATGTCGCACTATACCCTAGACGCGGCAATCCTTATCTTCCGAGATTTGGGAGGAGGTCTCTTAGAACTATTAGTTCTGTAAACTCATTTGATTGTATTATTGCAGTACCCTCCCTGTAAGCGAGTTAATTACCATTGGTATGCTGCTATGGAGGCACCAGAAAAACTGAAAATTGTATACTTACCTTTCTGTAATTTTCCTTTCCTGGTGCCTACCATGGCAGCATACACCCTCCCTTCTATAATCCTTAAAGTTCTGAAGACTAGTTACAAGAATACCTGAGGGGGGAAGAAACTCTTTCTTTTATAGAGTTACGTGGTCCTGTGGGTTGGACGAGGGCGGAGCCACCAACCATTGGTATGCTGCCATGGTAGGCACCAGGAAGGGAAAATTACGGAAAGGTAAGTATACAATTTTCCGTTTTCTCCCTATGCTAGAATCGCCATTTAGATATTTATATATTGTGATCATATCGCCTTTCCTTAGAACTGAGATCCTCAAGTCCCCTTATTAGTTTTGTTGCACTTCTATGGACTCACTCCAGTTCCAGCACATCCCTTCTGAGCACTAGTGACCAGAAATGCACAGCATAATTGCTCTGTGATCACGGGTTCCTACTGTAAGTTATCCCTTACTTCCACATCTGCTATCACTCTGGGTTGTGTGTAATTAGTAGGTCAAATCCGAGCCTTGTTTCTAGATCACTTATTGACACATCATATTTTCCCACAAGATATTTAAGAAGTGCCAAGCCTTATGCCGCGTACACAAGATCGGAAATTCCGACAAGAAAACCGTGGATTTTTTTCTGACGGAATGTTGGTTCAAACTTGTGTTGCATACACACGGTCACACAAAATTCCGACCGTCAAGAACACAGTGATGTACAACACTACAACCAGCTGAGAAAAATTAAGTTCAATGATTCCGAGCATGCGTCAAATTGATTCAGCGCATGCGTTTTTTTTGCGCGTCGGAATTGCATACAGACGATCGGAATTTCCGAAAATAACTTTTCTTGTCGGAAAAATTGAGAACCAGCTCTCAAATTTTTGCTGTCGGAAATCCCAACAGAAAAAGTTTGATGGAGCCTAGAATCAGTCGGAATTTCTGACCAAAAGCTCACATCAAACTTTTCTTGACGGAATTTCCGATCATGTGTACGCGGCATTAGAAAAGTGCGCACTTCCATCTGCCCAGTCAGTGTCTGGATACTTAAAGTCCCCAATGATGATAACATTGCCTTGCCGCCATTTCTATCTGTGAAAGGAGATCGGCCTCCTCTTCATCCTTCAGGGTAGGGGGCCTGTAGCATAGGTAAGTAACATGATTGAGTATATAAAAAAAAAAGCATCTTGGAAAGTCAGTGTCTCAGAAGTAAAGATGGCCAGGGGTTCACCAGTCTGTGAAAAGCTGCATCTTCAAATCGTCAATTTCAGAATAATGTTCTATGTAAAATTGCAAAGACGTTATATCATCAATATAACAGTACATAATATCAAAAGATTCAGAGAATCTTGGGAAATCTCTGTGCTCAATGGACAGGGCTGAAACGCAATATTGGATGCCTGTGATCTTGGGGCCCTCAGACAGCACTGCATTAAAAATAGGCATGATTCAGCTTTACCACAGTAAAATGTAAAAACGTACACAGCGAGTATTTTGGGATCATTGCCCCCCATTTCCAGTTTGTTTGGTATCTTACCAGGCTTCTACATATACATTATTTACTGTACCTCATCTAGAGTTCACTGTTGCTGGAAAATCACTACTAGGTTGTGCTCTTGTATGGAAGAGCCCTGGGGCCATCATAAAAAAAAAAAAAAAAGACAAAATTCTGAGATTAAATGTCAGAATTCTGAGATAAAATGTCAGAATTCTGAGATAAAATGTCAGAATTCTGAGATAAAATGTCAGAATTCTGAGATAAAATGACATTTTATCTCAGAATTTTGTCTTTTTTTTTTTTTTTATGATGGCCCCAGGGCTCTTCCATATTTTGTAAATACACAATGTTGAAATAAAAAAATTACAAAAAAAACAGGCATGATTCTCTGATGGGACTGAATGGGCTCAGGAATACTTCACTGTCTGTGAACACAGTTCGTTGTGCCATCTAAAAATGCAAGTTAAAGCTCTATCATGTAAAGAAGTCGTCATATCTGAACATAATCCAGAAGTGCCAACGTCATCTCTGGACCAAAGCTCATTTAAAATGGTCTGTTGCGAAGTGGAAAACTGTTCTGTAGTCAGACAAATAAAATTGTACATTCTTTTTTGGAAACCATGGGCAGTGCGTCCTCCAGACTAAAGAGGAGAGGGACCTTCCAGCTTGTTATTAGCACTCAGTTCAGAAATTTGCATCTCTGATGGTGTAGGGGTGCATTATGCATATGGAATGGTCAATATGCACTTGTGGAAAGGTACTATCAGTCCTGAAAGATATACAGTATGCAGATTTAGAGCAGCATATGCTCCCATTCAGATGACATCTTTTTCAGGGAAGGCCTTGCATATTTCAGCAGGACAATGCTAAAGCGCATGATGCATCTATAACAGCATGGCTTCGTAGTAGAAGAGTCTGGGTGCTTAACTGGCCTGCCTGCAGTCAAGACCTTTCAGCAACTAAAAATATTAGGTGCATTTTGAAACGAAAAATACAATAAAGACTCTGGATTGTTGAGCAGTTAGAATCTTATATCAGGCAGGAATGGGACAACATTCCTCTCAAACTCCAGCAATTGGTCTCCTCAGTTCCCAGATGTTTGCAAAGTGTTGTTAAAAAGAAGAGCGGATTATACATGTGGTAAACATGGCCCTGTCCCAAAGTTTTTGAGATGTGCTGCTGCAATTTGAAAATGTACTTATTTTGTTCTTTAAAATGGTATTTTTTTTTTTTTTTTCAGATTAAACATTTAATATGTTTTCTATTGTGAATAAAAAATGGTTTTATGAGATTTGCAAATAATTTTATTCTGTTTTTATGTAGATTTTACACACCGTCCCAACTTTTGGAATTGGGGTTGTATGTTTTAGATGTGATCTTTGCACTTTATGCCATGGAATGAAAACACTGGGCATCAGAAAGGCTTTCTGTATCGAATGTTCTGTTTTATTTTGTTTACATGCTTTCATCGCCCATTAAGACTTATACGTGTTTTGCAATACCTATACCCATTTTTTTTTATTTTTATGGAATGACCTATTTCTTTTTCATGTGACACGTTTTAGCGGCGTTTTACCGGCGCTGTGCGGGCGGTAGCTGGGCGCTTTTAACCCCAAAGAAGAAGTGTTTTTTTTCTATTACAAGGAATGTAAACATCCCTTGTAATAGGAATGGTTCGTGACAGGTCCTCCTTTATGGAGAGATGCGGGGTCAATAAGACCCCACATCTCTCCTCCAGGCAAAATTCACAGATCGCGGCTTTGTTTACATCCGCGGACGTGACGTCATATTGTCGCGCCTGGGCTTCCAACGGTCATAGAGATGACGGAAATCTGTTTGTTGTCATCCGGCGGCGGCAGATTCTTTTTCTAGGCCCCCGATGGCATGGGAGAGCCCGGAGAAGCACCGGATGGCGGGAGGGGGATGTCCCCTCCCGTTGCCTGTAAGGCGGAACTGCCGCTATGATCATTCTTATGGTGCACAGAATTAGACGGCTAAAAACTAGGATATCTGAATGATGCCTGTAGCTGCAGGCATCATTCAGATATTCCCACTGAAAGTCAAGGACGTCATATGACGGCCTTGGGCGCTGGAAGTGGTTAAAGTGAAATGCTGTCTCATGTACAACTGTGAGTCAGTCATAGCAGATCTGTCAGTTGACTGCCTAAATGGGTCAGGGTCTGTAAAAATTACAAAGCGAGAGGCAGCCTTATTTATATCTAATAGTGTAACTAATTGCATGATAAATGTCCCACTGTGTGTCATGCTCTGGGTTTGCCGGTTTCAACAGAAAGTAGGTGCCAATGGAATTCATGATTTTGTAATTTTCATCAAATCCTAAAATTGAAAGAAGAGTGCTTTTGAAATGGAAATATTTCTTCCTTTTTTTTTTTAAGCTGACCGCCCACAATAAATACATGTCATTACTTGCTAGCTGCCATAGCCTTGGTATTGTTATATACTGTAGGCGATTCTGCGTCTGATAAAAGTGGTCCCGTGGGCGCAATCCAGTGTGGTCGAACGCTGGGCAGGAAGTCAAGTGAGGGCAATAAGGCCCCCACTTGGCTCTTTGACGTTGGAGGACCTCTGGCGATACTTCCGGTTCTCGGGCATAAACACAGGATTTTTTTTATTCCTAAAGTCAAAATGTAAAAAAAAAGTTTTCTTTTGCTTTAAAAGGTAAATGAGAGATCTGGGTTATTTTTAACCCCAGATCTCTCAATAAAGAGGACCTATTATGCTTATTTTTACATTCCTTTTAATAGAAAGAAAAGTGATAAAAAAAATAAAGTAACAGTGTAAAAAGTAAAATAAATAAGAATTGTTTTTTAAAGCACCACATCCCTCCGAGCTCGCACACAAAAGCGACCGCATACCTAATTAGTGCCTGCATATGTAAACAATGTTCAAACTGTACATGTGAGGTATCGCCACAATCATTACAGCAGGGGTGTCAAACTCAATTTCATCTAGGGCCCCATCAGCATTATGATTGCCCTCAAAAGGGGCGGTTGTATCTGTGAGATTAGATGTCCAGCGCATCCCCTCCCCTTACATTAGATGTTAAGAGACACCCCACCATCAGAAATTGAGTCCCCCACTCTCCCTTACATCACAATGCACCCCCCTTTCCTTAAGCTGCTGCTGGGAAAAAGCTGGATGCATTGCTTAAAAGCAGTAAGTAAGGGTCTTATGGAGGACCAGAGGAGGGCTGGAGCTGCAGGAGAGGTGCGAGGGCCACATGAAATGGCCTGGAGGGCCGGATTTGGCCCGCGGGCCTTGTGTTTGACACCTGTGCATTAGAGCAATAATTCTAGCACAAGACGTTCTCTGTAACTCTAAACAGGTAACCTGTAAAAAAATAAAAATAAAGCGTCGCCTATGAAGATTTTTAAGTACTGTAGTTTGTCGTCATTCCAATTTTAAAGCATGACATGTTAGGTATCTATTTACTCGGCGTAACATCATCTTTCACATCATACAAAAAAATTGGGGTAACTATTGTTTTTTGTTTCTTTTAATTCATTATAGTTTATTTTTGCCCAAAAAATTGTGTTTGAAAGACCGCTGCCCAAATACAGTGTGACATAAAATATTGCAACGATCTGCATTTTATTTTCTAGGGTCTCTGCTAAAATATATATATATATATATATATATATATATGTATATATAATGTTTGGGGATTCTAAGTAATTTTCTAGCAAAAAATACAAATTTAAACTTGTAAACAAAAAGTTCCAGAAAAGGCCTGGTCAGCAAATGGTTAAATTAGAGTAATAGATTTAAAGACAAAGCTAATATATGATTGCTGATGCAGTGATGTCCCCCTTATCCTGTTTTTAGGGTGACCCATTGACCCAGAACACTTATCCAGGATGGGAGGTCCTACCTTACTAATTGTTCTGGGTGTGTCTCTCCCTAGGTAGTGATAATGCCAGCGCTGGAGTTTGCAGCTGTGGCCACTCCGATATTTCTATTGTGAGAGGCTCTTTTTAATTTATCATCATTTTTTTTATTATTATTGAAATATACAGTAGTATAGATTGTCTGTCAGTAAGATTGCATACTGTTTGTTTACTGTACAGGGGTTATGGAGTTTTTCAGTTTAGTTCCCTGTAATGTTGATTTAAGCAACACCTTTGAAATAGCTGGCCCCCAGACCTACTGAACAAATACAGGGAAACTGTCCTTCACAAGAGTGTAGTTTGTGTTGAAATTCCCTACCCTTTACATCTCCCATTTTATTCATGGATAACCCATCATATCCTTGTTTTGATGCGATAAAGTTCATGACCGGTCTTTAAACCCAAAAGTGATATTTCAACTTGTTGGCCAGCCTGAGTCACATGCTGTCACCTCATTGGTTTTGAGCCTCCTCATTAGTTTTGTTAATCACTTTTTTGACCCCTTTCACACTGAGGCGCTTTTCAGGCGCTTTCACGCTAAAACAGTGCCTAAAAAGCTCACGAAAACGTATTTCCATTAAAATCAATGAATGCTTTCACACTGGGGCAGTGTGCTGGCAGGACTGTGAAAAACGCCCCTCTCCATTATAATGAATGGAAAGCTCTTCAAAAGCACCTGAAAAGCACTTCAAAAGCGCTCAGTGTTTATACTGGCAGTTTAGAAGCACCTCAGTGGGAAAGTGGCCTAAGTGTACTCTAATCCGGGGGTTACCTTTTTATTTATTAAGTAAATTAAAAACTTGTTAGGAATGGTGTAATCTTGTATAATGCTGCATGTGAGCTGACCTGGAGACTGGAGTAAAGGTTTCTCCTAAATAGAGTTGTAGCGGGGTCCCCTTTAAGACTCCCAGGACTACCTTACCCAGAACCCCTTTCGGCAATGTTTCCACCCCAGAGACTCATGGGAGGGGTTATAAAAGGAGGAGGCGAGGCTAGGCTCGGCCTCTTTGGGACACGAGACTTCAGTGACTGATCCTCCTGTGCGGATGTGCCGGAGTGCAAGGCCTGAAGCCTGAGGCCTTGCGCAGCACCAAAGAGCCTTCCACCCCACTGCGAGCCTGGGTGGCATCTGACTTCGCTTATCTACAGCCTTGGTTGGATCGGGGACCCGATTGCTGGAGACACTGTGTGTGAGGACACAGTCGGTGGAAGTTCCCGGACTGGGATCGCGTCCGGAGGGGTGAGCGAGCGTATGCTCTGACCATATACCGTTTATTGCTGATGTGCCTATAGACTGCCGTGGCCCACAAGTTTATATCTGATACTCTCACTGGAGATCCATACCAGAGCTGAACTCAGAGGTTCTTCAGTAAAGTGTTTATTCTATTACAATCGTTCCACTGGATTACAAATGTTATTCTGTTATGAGCACCACCTTTAAAGACTTGCCGGTGAAGAAACCATCACCCCCTATAGACTGAGTTTTAGATATCTGAGCCAGGCCTGGCCAGCTAGTTAGTTCATTTGGTTACTGCGCCACAGGGCGCCTAGTTAACGGTCGCCCACGCGGCGCACCTTTACTGTTCTATTAATGCATAGTGTGTTTATTGCTGCAGGGCTCTGCAACCTATTACCTGTAAACTGTTACCACTGTTAACCTTTTTACCACAAATCTAAAGTAAATTAGATACCCCTTTCATTATTGCCTTGGTGTCTGAGTTTAATCATATAGCATAAGAATTATATTGCTGCCATAACTAACTGTGTCAGTAGGGGGTCGAGTAAATTGCCAGGGGTTGGCGGAGCTGTCTTCAGGGCCCAAACTAAATCTGCGGCCCTCTTAGTTGAAGGTAACGCTACACGTGGGGGTTCTCGTCCGGGATCCTGATACAGCAATTGAACGCCAGAGGTGCCGGCATGGACCCACAAGCAGTAGAAGAGTGGTGCAAAACCTCTAGGGCAGAGCCAAACAACTCGATAGTCATCAGCCTCCCAGGGGAGGAATGGAAGACTGACATGGTAGAGGAGTTAATGAAGTTAGTGTCCCCAGATCACAGACCATGGGTGATAGATATAAAGTCAGACCCAGACACTTCATATCAGTATGCACTGGTGGAATATGGAGACGGGATACCAGAGGCTTGCAAGCACAAGTGTGTTAAGACGCCAGACAATAGAACCTATAGGTTGGCGCCCGCAGTAACTATAAAGAAGGAACCATCGCAGATGGGATCACCGCAGGCTGCGGCCCGTACCTCACTAGAAAGAGGAGACGGAGTGACACCCCCGGGGGCACCCGCACCTGCCACTGCTATATCACCAGAATTGATAAAGGCAATAGGGGATCTACTAATCAAATGTCAGAAAACAAACACGGTGCATATAGAGACTAGCTACCGGAGACTAAAAACATTCTCAGGGAAGCTCCCTGTCCCTGCAGGGGAAGAAGATTTTGATACCTGGGTGGAGCAGGCATTACAAGCAGTAGAGGCATGGGAGGTGCCTGAAGCGCAGAAGAGGCAACGAGTGGTAGAAAGCCTCAAAGGCGCAGCAGCAGAAGCAGTGAAAAGCTTTCGGTTTGGGAATGCAGATTGCACGGCTCAAGACTGTCTAGCCATGCTACAGGAAGAGTTTGGTCAATTTGAAAAGGTGACAGAGATGGTCTACCAATTTGAACATACTTTCCAACAGCCAAGGGAGAAACTTTCAGAGTATGTTAGGAGACTGAACAGGTTGCTGTGCAAGATTGTGTTGAAGAAGGGAATGAAGCCCCAAGATACAGATGCGACAAGAATGAAGCAAGTCTTAAAGGGAGCGTTACACTCAGATCCAGTCTGGCTGCACCTGAAAACCTCGGGAGGAGGAACGTTGCTGACTTATGCTGACTTGATAAAAATCATCAGAGATGAGGAGGCGCTACAACAGGACCAGCAAATGATTAAGACAAATGTTGTCCCCGCACAGGTGCTAGTCAATCCAGTGATGACCCCTGAAAGAGACTCAGAGGTAGACACTCTAAAATCACAAATGTCCAAGGTGTTAGAGATGTTGACCTCTCTGATAGCAAAAGACCCAGAGGGTCCCAAGAGAGAAGTACCAAGGAAGGAATTATTCCCAATTGCCTCAGCACCCGCATCTTTACAAGAATGGGGAGATATAGTCTGCTTTAACTGTGGAGGAATTGGCCATATTGCAGCTACATGTTCCAGTCCCAAGAAGAAGAAAATGGACAACCGCAAGCCGGCGGGAAACTTCAGAGGGCCCCAGTGAAGGAGTCAACCGGGTGCCCATCACCTTCAGTGAGCTCCAAGCTGAATGCGAAGCAGAAGAAAAGAGGAGATAAAACACCTCAGAGGAAACACAACATTCCTCAACAGAGATACACCCCAGAGAAAGGGGGCAAGACCCCTCAGAAGAGGCACAGCACTCCCCAGAATGGGTGCACACCTAAGAAAAACAATAGTATCCCTCAGCGGGTCCGTACACCCATTGAAAGGAGGGAAATCAATGCATACCAGGCTCAAGAAAGATTAAAGTCCAAAGGGAGTTGGATGAGAGAGAGTCCGAAGGGAAAGGGTCAGAAGGCGACCCCTGCCAGGCCATATCCGGAGAAGCTGGTAGGCCCATCTCCTATAGTGCCCATTCAAGTGGAGGGAGTCTACACCAGAGCAATCTTGGATACTGGGGCACAAGTGACCCTATTATACCGGGATTTCTACGATAAACACTTGAGTCACCTGCCCATCCAGAAGCTAGAGGAACTGGAAATATGTGGGATTGGAACCCAGAGTTTCCCCTACGATGGCTATCTGCCTGTCAAGATGACTTTTGACCCATCCGTGGCTGGGAAGGCCGAAGTGTTTGACACCCTGGCAGTTGTGTGCCCCCGACCGCCAGGAGCCAACAAGAGTTCCCTTATAATAGGGACAAACACGGACCTGGTCCGAAGACTCTTGACCCCTCTAGTGGAAGAGAAGGGGCCAGCGGCCACCAGGATCCACCCCATGCTGAAGACGGCCTACCAACGGCTGGTCCTAGAGCAGAAGACCCCTGGAGAGGGGATAGGGAAGGTGTGGAGACTTGGAAGAGAAGGGGTAGTGTTACAGCCCGGCGAAGTAACCTGTCTCAGAGCCACTGTGAAGCTTACTTGGGAGCAGCCTGGACCCTTTGTCATGTTGGAGTCCGACCCAAGGGAAGAGTCCCCCGGTCTGGAAGTGATACCAGAAGTGATCCCACTAAAGGCCCTGAAGAAGGCCCATTGTAGAGTTCCGGTGAGTGTTAGGAACACTACAGATGGCCCCATGGAAATCCCAGCCAGGATGCTGCTGGGCCAGGTGAGCCCTGCTGCCCCTGTTACCCTGTCAGAAGTCAAGGGGACAGGTGAAGGAGGAGATGTTTGGGAGAAGCTGTCCATGGAAAACCCGGATCTGCCCAGGACTTGGAAAGAGAGAGCCAAGGCCCAGTTGATCAGATGGGAGAAGATCTTCTCCAAAGATGAGTTCGATGTGGGGTGTGCAAGGAGTGCCACCCATCGGATCCGCCTCCAAGAAGATAAGCCCTTCAGAGAGAGGGTCAGGCGGGTCACACTAGCAGATCTGGAGGATCTAAGGGAACAACTTGCAGAACTCAAGAGGACTGGTGTGATCCGGGAGTCTAGAAGCCCCTATGCCTCCCCGATAGTGGTGGTCAGGAAGAAGAATGGGTCATTGAGGCTCTGTACAGACTACAGGACTCTCAACAGGAGAACCATACCCGACCAGTACACCACTCCGAGGATAGAGGACGCTTTACAGAGTTTGTCTGGAGCCAAGTGGTTCAGCGATATGGATCTCAAGAGTGGATACTATCAGATCCCTATGCATCCAGAAGACAAGGAGAAGACAGCCTTCATAACCCCAGTGGGGTTCTTTGAGTTTGATCGAATGCCTCAGGGGTTGTCTGGAGCTCCTGCTACCTTCCAACGTCTCATGGAGAAGACTGTAGGAGACATGAACCTTATTGAAGTCCTTGTATACCTGGACGATGTCATTGTCTTTGGAAGAACCCTGGAGGAACACGAGGAGAGGCTGGAAAAAGTCTTGAGGAGACTCAGTGAGGAGTAGTGATGAGCCGAACACCCCCGGGTTCGGTTCGCACCAGAACCCGCGAACGGACCGAAAGTTCGCACGAACATTAGAACCCTATTAAATACAATGGATGCGAACGTTCGGATTCTAAAGTGCTAATTATAACGACTATTATCCATGTTATTGTCCGAAACAGAGTTTGGGAACCCGGGTTCTGCACCAGGGGACATGTATCAATGCAAAAAGAAGTTTTAAAAACGGACGTTTTCTGGGAGCAGTCATTTTAATGATGCATAAAGTGAAAAAAAAAAGTCAAATATTCCTTTAAATATTGTACCTGGGGGGTGTCTAAAGTATGCCTGTGAAGTGCCACGTGTTTCCCGTGTTTAGAACTGTCCCTGCACAAAATAACATTTCTAAAGGAAAAAAAGCCATTTAAAACTGCTTGCGGCTTTAATGCAATGTCTGGTCCCGGTAATATGGATGAAAATCTTTAGGAAAAATGGCATAGCTACCCCATCAACCCCCCCCCCCCCCTACCCCAGCCCATTACCAGCCCCTTTGGGTCTTGTATGGATATTAAGGGGAACCCCACACACAAAATAAAAAAGCCCCTATATACTCTGAACAGCCGTATACAGGCGGTGCATACAAGACAGGGACTGTAGGTTTGTTCTTATGTAGAATCTGTTTGTAATTTTGAACAGCTGCATTGTTTAAGTGTAGCTCCATGCCAAATTCCTTTTTTTTAGCTTTTTGGAAAACATAGGGAACGGTTATCACCCCTGTCACATTTTTTTTTGCTGTCTGTGCCCCTGTTCAGAACATTTCACCTTACTTTGCGTCCCAATGACAACTGTTTTTGAAATGTGGTGTTTTTATTGAAACAAGGATTGTTGATAAAGCATCAGTAGAGAGGAGACGCCTTTCTCCCATATTAATTCTTACAGGAGAGAATTTTCCTTCCAAGGGGTAGATTTCCTCTCACTTCCTGTTGTCTTCTTCCGTTTGCAAGTAGTAGTAGTTTGTAAGTTGGATGTTTGAAAGTAGGGACCTGCCGTATATACTCTGCAGAAATTGGCCCCTTAGGTGTTGGTGTTGGCACAACACTGAAAACACTCACAGTTATTCTTGGTGGGTGCTGGAACGCCCTGCTGTCAACTATTATATCAGGAATTGTAATAACATATAATTGTTGATCAGTGGTAGTAAAAATTGTGCCTTTGATGGTGGTGCTGGTGCCACAACACTGTAAGGCCTGACAGTTACTCTTGGTGGGCGCAGCAATGGGCCCTGCTGTGAATTATTAGATCAATAATTATAATTGCATGCCCCTGTTGAATAGGGGCTGAAAAATTGGGCCTTTGGTGGTGGTGGTGGTGATGGTGGTGCTGGTGCCACAACACTGTAAGGCCTGACAGTTACTCTTGGTGGGCGCAGCAATGGGTCCTGCTGTGAATTATTAGATCAATAATTATAATTGCATGCCCCTGTTGAACAGGGGCTGAAAAATTGGGCCTTATGCCCCATACACACGATCATTTTTAATGTCATTTTTAAAACTGACGTTTTTCTCGTCATTTTTTTTCTTGTTTCCTCTCAAGCCTGTCTTGCGTACACACCATCATTTTAAAAAATGTTCAAGAAAAGCGCAGTGACGTACACCACGTACGACGGCACTATAAAGGGGAAGTTCCGTTCGAATGGCGCCACCCTTCATGTTAGTAAAGTTTGTTGAGAGACGATTCGCTCTTTTCAGTCTAGTGCTTTTCAGTCCGTTACAGCATGACGAATGTGCTATCTCCATTACGAACGCTAGTTTTACCAGAACGAGCGCTCCCGTCTCATACTTGATTCTGAGCATGCGCATTTTTTTTCACGTCGTTAAAGCATACACACTATCGTTTTTCACGTCGTTAAAAAAAACGACATGAAAAACGACGTGAAAAAAGAGAGCATGTTCGAAATTTTTAATGCCCGTTTTTCACGTCGTTAAAAATGCTCTGGAGCATACACACGATCATTTTTAATGGCCATTTTTTTTAATGGCATTTTTAACGGCATGAAAAATGATCGTGTGTATGGGGCATAAGGCACTGGTGGCACAACACTGCAACCCCTCACAGATACTGTACTTGGAGCACAGCAATGAGGCCTGTTGCAAAGTATTGCATCAAAAATTTTAATTACACGCCCCTGTTAAACAGGGGCTGAAAAATTGGGCCTTAGCCACTGGTGGCGTCACCCATAAACCAAAATGATCTTCCAAGCTATCATCATTAATCGTATCATTGAGGAGGAGGAGGAGGATAGCCAGTCAACATAACAGCACAGGCACTCAGCATCAGCATCAGTCTTGAAGGGATGTGACATTTTAAAATCAATTAGTCTGTTATATCAGCATCTGGTGTGTGGTAGCTGGTGGTGATCCAAGACTGGTTCATCTTGATGAAAGTCAGTCGATCAACTGAGTCGGTGGACAGGCGCACCCTGTGATCCGTGACAAATCCTCCAGCAGCACTGAATGTGCGTTCTGAAAGAACGCTGGATGCAGGACAGGCCAGTAGCTCAATTGCATACTGTGCAAGCTCTGGCCAGTGATCCATCCTCAAGACCCAGTAAGCCAGAGGATTTTCGGTGGGGAAGGTGTCCAAGTCTGACCTTGCCCCTAGGTATTCCTGGACCATGTATATCAGACACTGGCGATGGTTGCTGGAACCGATCATACTTTGGGGCTGCGGACTAAAGAATTGTCTGAACGCATCGGTCAGACGGCCACCTTCCCCACCGCTCCTTCTTTGACTGCCCGAAGCCTCAGCAACTCGTTGTCCAGGACCAGGAGTTTGTAACCTCCCAGTCTCTGGGAACGCGTTGCACAGACCTTTCTGCAAGGCCTCCCGGAGTTGTCTCATCCTCTGCTCCCTCTGTGACGGTACGATAAGGTCCGCAACCTTACCCTTGTACCGTGGATCAAGGAGAGTGGCCAGCCAGTAATGGTCCCTCTCCTTGATCCGAAGAATACGAGGATCCTTCCGCAGACTTTGCAGGATCAGGGAGGCCATGCAGCGTAGGTTAGCTGAGGCATTCAGTCCGGAGTCCTCTGGGTCACTAAGGACGACATGATCCGCAGCCACCTCCTCCCAGCCACGTACAAGTCCACTGGTTTCTTGGGACTGTAAATCATCCCTAAAAGACTGCTGCTGATGATGCTGAGTGCCAGCCTCCACCTCCATGCTGACACAATCCTCCTCCTCCTCCTCCTCCTCCTCTTCCTGTGCGATGGGTGGGACAGAAGGAACACTGTCTGGGTAAAGGGGGCCTTGAGAGGCAAGGAAGTCCTCCTCTTCCTGCCTCTGTTCTGCTTCAAGTGCCCTGTCCATTATTCCACGCAGCGTGTGCTCCAACAGGTGGACAAGAGGTACAGTGTCACTGATGCATGCACTGTCACTGCTCACCATCCTCGTGGCCTCCTCAAATGGTGCCAGGACAGTGCATGCATCCCTGATCATGCCCCACTGGCGTGGTGAAAAAAACCCGAGCTCCCCTGACCCTGTCCTGGTGCCGTAGTCGCACAGGTACTCATTGATGGCCCTCTGCTGCGTGTGCAGCCGCTGCAGCATGGCCAACGTTGAGTTCCACCTGGTGGGCATGTCACATATAAGGCGGTTCTTGGGCAGGTTCATCTCCTTTTGCAGCTCAGCCAGGCGAGCACTGGCATTATAAGATCTGCGGAAATGCACACAGACTTTCCTGGCCTGCCTCAGGACATCCTGTAAGCCCGGGTACCTGCCCAAGAACCGCTGCACCACCAGGTTAAGGACGTGAGCCATACAGGGCACATGGGTCAGTTGTCCCTGTCGGAGGGCGGAGAGGAGGTTGGTGCCATTGTCGCAAACCACCATTCCTGGCTTAAGCTGGCATGGCGTCAACCACCTCTCGGCCTGCCCCTGCAGAGCAGACAGGACCTCTGCCCCAGTGTGGCTCCTGTCCCCCAAACACACCAGCGCAAGCACGGCATGGCATCTTTTTGCCTGCGTACTTGCGTAGCCCCTTGAACGCCTACGGAGCACCGCTGGTTCCGAGGACAAACCACAGGAAGAGGCCATGGAGGAAGAAGAAGAGGAGGGGGTGGAGGAGAGAGGTGTGTCACAACCAGTAGTAGCATTTTGGAGGCGTGGCGGTGGAACAACCTCCAACACTACTGCACCTTGTCCTGCATCCTTCCCAGCTGCCAAAAGAGTGACCCAATGGGCCGTGAAAGAAAGGTAACGTCCCTGTCCATGCCTGCTGGACCATGAGTCAGCGGTAATATGCACCTTACCGCTGACCGCCCTGTCCAGGGAGGCCAAGACATTGCCTTCCACATGCCTGTAGAGAGCCGGAATCGCCTTCCGCGCAAAAAAGTGGCGTTTGGGAACCTGCCACTGAGGAACCGCACATTGCACAAACTCACGGAAGGGGGCCGAGTCTACCAACTGAAAAGGCAGCAGTTGAAGCGCTAGCAATTTAGCCAAGCTAGCATTCAACCGCTGGGCATGTGGATGGCATGGAGTGAACTTCTTTCGACGGTCCAGCAGCTGGGGCAGGGAAATTTGCCTGCTAGAATCGGACGTTGGTGTACTGCTAGCAGAGTGCCCGCAAGTACTTGCCTGTGACACACCTAATTCTACACCTTCATTCCTCTCAGAGCAGGTTTCAGAGAGGAGTGAATGTATAGTGGGGTTGGAGATCCCAGCTGATGCGGTGCAAGAAGAGGTCAGCTTTGTTCTTTGGTGTGGGTCTTTAAGGTAGGCTTGCCAACGAGCTGCATGGCAGGTCAACATATGTCTGATCAAGCATGTGGTGCCCAAGCGGCTGATGTTTTGCCCACGCGATATACGCTTGAGACATATGTTGCAAACAGCAGCTGTGCGATCTGATGCACTCGCCTCAAAAAAGGCCCACACCAAAGAACTTTTTGAATGACGGGCAGAGGCAGCGCCCTGCACAGGCGGAGCTCTGCGGTGTGATTCCGTCGGTGTGCTGCCCATACGCTGGCCACTCAAGGGCATCCTGCCTCGTTGGAGATGTGCCTCCTCCTCATCCTCCTCCTCCTCCTCCTCTCTCCTATTAGGCACCCACGTGGAGTCAGTGACCTCATCATCCCCTCCCTCCTCATCACTGGAGCCAATCTGGCAGTATGCTGCAGCTGCTGGAGCATGACTGCCAGATTGGTGTCCTTCTTGAGCATCCCCTCTCTCTGCTCTCACGCTGCTGCCTTCCTGTAGCTGGGTATCATCATCAGATCCTTCGAAACGCTGGGCATCCTCCTGGAGCATGTACCCAACACTGTGCTCAAACAGTTCGGGGGACTCCTCAGGAGGAGGACATGGTGGGTCTAGGGAAGGATTGACTAATGAAGATAATGATACCAGAGAAGAGGACGCTTTGGCAGCTGCTTTGCCAGTACCCTGAGCCTGGGTGAGAGAGGATGAGGAGGATGAGGTGGGCTTGGTCATCCACTCTACCAAGTCTTCGGCATGATGTGGCTCAACATGTCCAGCTGCCGAAAAGAAGGACAAGCGTGTCCCATGGCCATGTGCTGATGACAATGCACCGCGTCCACGACCAGCACTGTTGCCCCCAGACACAGAGCCTGCTTGCCCTCTTTTTTTGCCTCCTGACTGTCTGCCTCTCCTTGTTTGCCTTCCAGACATTTTAATGGATGGCCTGCAGGGAGATGGGAAAAATAGCAATAAGGGCTACCTTCAGGTGTATACTGTGCAGAAGGCTTAGCAACAATGACACTGACACTGTCCCCTGCCTATCCTTCTCTGTCCCTAAACTCAAGGATTTGAAATATGGAACAGCAAAATTGGTTTAGAACAGAATAGCACACTGTCAGTTTCACTCACTGTACCTCTCTGTCCCTAAACTCAAGGATTGAACATATGGTTCAGCAAAATTGGTTTAGAACAGAATAGCACACTGACACTTTCCCTCACTGTCCTACTCTGTCCCTCCCTACAAACAAGATTTAGCACAGAATAGCACACTGATAATTTCCACGAGTGTCCTTCTCTGTCCCTAAACTCAAGGATTGAAAATATGGAACAGCAAAATTGGTTTAGAACAGAATAGCACACTGACACTTTCCCTCACTGTCCTACTCTGTCCCTCCCTACAAACAAGATTTAGCACAGAATAGCACACTGAAAATTGCCACGAGTGTCCTTCTCTGTCCCTAAACTCAAGGATTGAAAATATGGAACAGCAAAATTGGTTTAGAACAGAATAGCACACTGATAATTTCCCTCACTGTCCTACTCTGTCCCTCCCTACAAACAAGATTTAGCACAGAATAGCACACTGATAATTTCCACGAGTGTCCTTCTCTGTCCCTAAACTCAAGGATTGAAAATATGGAACAGCAAAATTGGTTTAGAACAGAATAGCACACTGACACTTTCCCTCACTGTCCTACTCTGTCCCTCCCTACAAACAAGATTTAGCACAAAATAGCACACTGACACTTTCCCTCACTGTACCTCTCTGTCCCTAAACTCAAGGATTGAAAATATGGTTCAGCAAGATTGGTTTAGAACAGAATAGCACACTGACACTTTCCCTCACTGTACCTCTCTGTCCCTACAAACAAGGATTAGCACAGAATAGCACACTGTCACTGACACTCTCCCTACCTATCCTTATTTGTCCCTAAACACAAGGAATCCAGGATTAGTAAAGGAAAAATAATGACACTGTCCCTGCCTATGCTTCTCTTTCCCTGCTCCGGAACACACTACACAAGGCCGCCGCGCTGGCGGCCTTTTATAGTGTGGGGCGTGTACTAAACCCCCTCAGCAATAATTGGCCACAGGCATCCTGCCTGTGGCCAATCATTGCTCTCCTCGCTGCCGGCGCTGTGATTGGCCAAGCATGCGGGGTCACAGTGCATGCTTGGCCAATCACAGCGCCTGGATGACACTGCAATGGCGTAGTGCATTGTGGGCCGTTCGCGTCACTTGAATTTGGCGCGAACGGCCCAAATCGTTTGATCTTCATCGAACGATCGAACAGCCGATGTTCGAGTCGAACGTATGTTCGACTCGAACACGAAGCTCATCCCTAGTGAGGAGGGACTCAAGCTTTCGCCTGAGAAGTGTCGGTTCTACCAGTCTTCTGTGAACTATCTGGGGCACATAGTGTCTGAAGAAGGGGTGGCCACAGACCCTGAGAAATTGGAGGCAGTTACCTCCTGGCCACGACCCACCACAGTAACAGAACTCAGATCCTTCTTAGGGTTCTGCTCTTATTACAGGAGGTTTGTGGAAGGATTCGCCCGAATTGATAGACCATTGAATGAACTGATCAAGACTGAGGGAGAAGAGGATGACTCAGGGCCCAGGAAGCCGGGAGAGTCAGTCAGAGATCAGTGGAACCAGAAGTGTAAAGAGGCCTTCCAGGCGTTGAAGAAGAGCCTAACCACTGCTCCAGTCTTGGCCTACGCAGACCCAACCAAACCCTATGAACTACACGTAGATGCTAGTCATGACGGTCTGGGAGGAGTACTTTACCAAGAACACGAAGGGCAACTACGGCCTGTTGCCTACGTGAGCAGGAGCCTGACCCCCTCTGAGAAAAACTACCCCACTCACAAGCTGGAGTTCCTGGCCCTTAAGTGGGCGGTAGTAGACAAGCTCAAAGACTACCTGTATGGGGCGGAGTTCACTGTGAAGACCAACAACAACCCCCTTACCTACCTATTCACTACAGCAAAGCTGGACGCCACTGGACACAGGTGGCTGGCCGCATTGTCTGGATTCAATTTCAGCCTAAAGTACAGGCCAGGGATTGGGAATCGAGATGCAGACGCTCTGTCCAGAAGATCTCATGGTCCCACCCGTGACATGGAAGACTGGACTCAAGTGGCACCAGACGGGGCGCGGGCCCTTTGTCAAGGGGCTGAATTACAAGCCAGAGGGGGGCTCAAGGGCGGAAGAGATAGGAGTTACCATGATAGGAGTCCCCAAACAATACTGTGGAGTAACTCAACTGGAGGAAGACCATCTGCCAAAGCTGTCCAAGAAGGAGCTAAGATGTGACCAATTAGAAGACCCCATGGGGAAATTAGTTCTGGAAGCCCTGGAGAATCAGGATCCAAACAGACTTCTGAGTCACTCCTCAAAGGAAGCTCGCCTGTTGAGGAAAGAGTGGGACAGGTTACAGGTGCATCAGGGAGTGGTCTACCGAAGGGGCCCCTCTGATGACCTGGAAGATAAATGGCAATTGTTTCTTCCGGAAAAACACAGAGAGACTGTTCTGATTGCCCTACATGACAATCATGGCCACCTAGGGGCGGAAAGGACCTTTCAACTTGTCAGAAGTCTGTTCTATTGGCCCTGCATGAGGGCAGAAGTGGAAGAGTACTGCCATTCATGTGCACGCTGCATCCAGAGGAAGACTTTACCCCATCAAGCTGCCCCAATGGGCCATCTACAAAGTCAAGGCCCAATGGATCTGGTATGCATTGATTTCCTCTGCCTCGAACCCAACCTGAGTGGACTAGGAAATGTTCTGGTGATAACCGATCATTTCACCCGGTATGCCCAAGCTTTCCCAACCAAAGACCAGAAGGCTTCCACAGTAGCCAAGATACTTATGGAGAAGTATTTTGTCCATTATGGGCTGCCCCAGCGACTTCATTCAGATCAAGGAAGGGACTTTGAAAGTCGACTGATCCGGAAACTCCTGTATTCGTTAGGAATCAAGAAAACTCAAACTACACCTTACCACCCACAGGGAGATGCTCAGCCAGAGAGGTTTAACCAAACTCTGCTCAACATGTTGGGGACTCTGGAAAGTGAGAAGAAACAACATTGGAGCAAACACATAGCAGCTATAGTACACGCTTACAACTGCACCACCAGTGATGCTACAGGCTACTCCCCATATCGACTCATGTTTGGGAGAGAAGCGAGGTTACCTGTGGACTTGGCCTTTGGCACCTCTTTAGACCATTCCTCAGCCACATCCCACAAAGGATATGTGGACAGGCTCAGACACAGCCTGAAAGTAGCCTATGAACAAGCTCAAGCGGCCTCAGATCAAAGGGGAGCTCGAAACAAAAGAAACTTCGACTTGAAGGTCCGGGTACAAGACCTGCAGCCCGGGGACCAAGTACTGTTACGCAATCTGGGGGTCCCTGGAAAACACAAACTTGCAGACAGATGGAGATCTGAACCCTATGTCATCAATAGGAAGCTGCCGGGCCTACCTGTCTACAAGTTGAAGCCAGAAGGAAAGGTAGGCCCACTGAAGACGTGGCATCGAAACCACCTGCTCCCACTTGCTGAAGCGGTCAGGATACCTCCAGTGAGGGACTCCCCTGAACCAGTCTCTATTCTGGATACCCCCAGGCCAAACACTCGGTCCCAGACCTCTCGGGCTGAAGATGGAGAAGCTTCTGAACTCAGTGGAGATGAAGAGAGAGAGCTTGACTGGCTGTGGCCTTCCCCAACTCAAGGAACTTCTGCTATAGATCTTCCAACTACTGAAGACACTATAGATGGACAACTGAATGCAGAAGCCGCTGAATTCATCCCATCTAGTCCTTCATCGGATTACTGGGAAGATGCCTGTGATGTTTACCCTGAACAGGACCCTAGAGACTCTATGTATCCCTCGGCTCCTGAAGCAGATGTTACAGAGCCTGCCGTGTCGCCTGAAACTGTTACAGAAGAAGAGCCTGTGGCGCCAGAGCCAGAAACCCCAAGGGAACAAAGGGCTTGCAGAGTCATAAGGCCTCCCAGAAGGTTGACCTACCCACAAATGGGGGAGAGCTCAGAAGATTCTGTGGTCACTGCCAGGAGGAGTGTAGAGAAACCGGATCCCTCCACTGTTCATTTAGTAGAGGGCAACCCCCACTCACTCTCTGGCACAGTTAGGCAGGCCACTCAGGATAGTGTGACCTGTGGGCAAGGGAATCCAACCCCTCGTTTTGGTGGGAATTCCCTATGCCAACCTCTTATGCAATGTTGTCTGGGGTTGTACGCAGTGTATGCTAGAATTTTCTTTGGGGACCAAAGAATTTAAGTGGGGGAGTGTGTAGCGGGGTCCCCTTTAAGACTCCCAGGACTACCTTACCCAGAACCCCTTTCGGCAATGTTTCCACCCCAGAGACTCATGGGAGGGGTTATAAAAGGAGGAGGCGAGGCTGGGCTCGGCCTCTTTGGGACAAGAGACTTCAGTGACTGATACTCCTGTGCGGATGTGCCGGAGTGCAAGGCCTGAAGCCTGAGGCCTTGCGCAGCACCAAAGAGCCTTCCACCCCACAGCGAACCTGGGTGGCATCTGACTTCACTTATCTACAGCCTTGGTTGGATCGGGGACCCGATCGCTGGAGACACTGTGTGTGAGGACACAGTCGGTGGAAGTTCCCGGACTGGGATCGCGTCCGGAGGAGTGAGCGAGCGTATGCTCAGACCATATACCGTTTATTGCTGATGTGCCTATAGACTGCCGTGGCCCACAAGTTTATATCTGATACTCTCACTGGAGATCCATATCAGAGCTGAACTCAGAGGTTCTTCAGTAAAGTGTTTATTCTATTACAATCGTTCCACTGGATTACAAATGTTATTCTGTTATGTGCACCACCTTTAAAGACTTGCCGGTGAAGAAACCATCATCCCCTATAGACTGAGTTTTAGATATCTGAGCCAGGCCTGGTCAGCTAGTTAGTTCATTTGGTTACTGCGCCACAGGGCGCTTAGTTAACGGTCGCCCACGCGGCGCACCTTTACTGTTCTATTAATGCATAGTGTGTTTATTGCTGCAGGGCTCTGCAACCTATTACCTGTAAACTGTTACCACTGTTAACCTTTTTACCACAAATCTAAAGTAAATTAGATACCCCTTTCATTATTGCCTTGGTGTCTGAGTTTAATCATATAGCATAAGAATTATATTGCTGCCATAACTAACTGTGCCAGTAGGGGGTCGAGTAAATTGCCGGGGGTTGGCGGAGCTGTCTTCAGGGCCCAAACTAAATCTGCGGCCCTCTTAGTTGAAGGTAACGCTACAGAGTCTCAGAGAAATGTGAGTAATCTCCATCTACCACAAGCTAATATTTGTGGATGGCATGATATATTTGATAATCATTGGCTAGTTATTTTTAAAAGCCATTAAAAAAAATTGTGTTCTTGTGTGAGGATAAAATATGAAATGGAAAGTTACTAAACTAACCATAAATAAGCATGATGTTGCAAGCTCTCTATGTAGAAACTTGTAAATTCAGAGCTGAATACTTTTAGGCCCCTTTCATACTGCTACACTGCAATTTCCCCGAGATGCAGTGTACCCATGACTTTCTTGCGGGTTACTCACAGGACTTTTGCTGCATTTCAGAAAATACATCTAAACTGCCCGATCTAGTAGAAGTCAAATTGCGAGTAACCTGCATGAAAACCGCGGGGAAACCGCAGCAGAGCAGTGTGAAAGCAGCCTTAGTCATCTCTAAGTTAACAGTAAAAAGTAAAATGGCGCAAAAAAAGTTCTGGCATAGTATGTGGTCCAAATGTCAGTAAATGATGTATGCACCAGTGGCAGCTACCATAAGCAGAAGCAGACTCTGTAAAATATAATAAGAAAAGGAAGGTGCGCCAAACTAAGTGCAGTATTACGATTTTAATAGCAAATAGTAAAAACAGCCAAATGGCTACTCACAGGATGATGGTATATATAAGGCATATATATGGTAAGAATGGTCCGGGGTCATCTATGGCAGTCTGCGGGGATGGTGTAGAGCCCAGATGAAGAAGGAGCTGGAGACAGATCTGCGGTGTCAGCAGGGAAAGTCTATGGCATCCAGGCGCCGAGGACGTGCGTGGTGTATCCCTTCTAATGCACAGCGAGGACCAGGAAGATGCGCTTCAGTGTGCGCTGCAGCGTGCCGTCAGACCAGAAGTGACGTGTACAAGGAACGGACCAATAGGATGACGCGTTTCACAGCATCCGCTGTTTCATCAGATCCATGGAGAGCATGGTGATTGGTGGACGTTATATGGGAGAGAGAAGTCTCATGATTGGTTGTCAGCACACATGCATTTGTGAGGGGACACTGTGATAGGTTTAAATCGGAATACATAGCAAATGATTGTACACAAATATATGGAGAATATATGAAGACTTGGAACGTAAAGGAACAGAAATAAAAATAAAAATAAAATTAAAATGAGGATTATGGAATATAAGCAGTGTGGGGTATATCTTATAATGAAATTATATAGAGAACATTATGCAGGAGAGCAGCGCACACAGAATTAACTGGGAATTATTTAGATATAAATAAAAGGAGTTTAAAGATGACCAAAAACATCATAAGGACTGAAATGATACATATGTATATATATAGAAAATGGATGATACACAAACAGTGGGGGAAAGAAAATTAATTATGATATATAATATATGGTATAGGTGTCTGGGTGTCTGGATGGGTACCTGGCCCACAATTGGGATAAAATGAAAATGGAGGAGGAGAAACGGGGGAAGAAATTAACAAAATATGAAATACAAGGGAAGATAATAATAAATAAATAAGACATTATATATATAAAAATATAAATATGAGAGAATTCATATATATATAAAAAATATTACATAGGAAGCGGCGGAATTATAAATGGAAAAAACCTTGTACATATGTATATGGATGAGTCTAGCTCAATCTAGACATTAAGATAATAGGTGGACGGACATCCGTATATATATATATATATATATAAGAGGGAGGGGGAGGAGGGGCCGGGGAGGGGGGCTAGCTGAAAAGAAAAAATGGGAACGAGTGAATATATATAAAACATATATATGCACTATGTACATATAAACCATTATATATATGTGAGAAAACTATAATGAGGCATGAGCAGTCTGGTGGTAGGGAGGGACTATGAAGGCCAAAAAACGCACCAGAAGTCGCACAAAAACGCATGAATAAAAGAGACAATAATAAAGTTAAAAAAATAATAATAATAAAAATAAATTAAAAAAGGCACAGAATGGTGGTAATGTAAGATGTTTTAGATTATGTTGTTGGTTTCTATTTCTTCATTGAGGCCATGAGGCGACATGGTGTTCAAAGAATAAATCCAATAGGTTTCTTGTCTGTAGAGACGTTGGAATCTTTCAACTGCGGTAGGCGTTTCTGGTATGGATTCGATGATCCAAACTTGGAGGCCACTAATATCTTTGTGATGGTGGGCTGCAAAGTGGCGTGCCACACTGTACTTTGGATTGCCCCCTTGGACTGCATATACATATACATATGTATCATTTCAGCCCTTATGACGTTTTTGGTCATCTAAATAATTCCCAGTTAATTCTGTGTGTTTATATGTGATATTTCCTCCCCTTCTTCCCCCAAACCCCCCCCCCCCCCCCTTGTCTTTTATATCATCTCAGCGCTGCTCTCCTGCATAATGTTCTCTATATAATTTCATTATAAGATATACCCCACACTGTTTATATTCCATTATCCTCATTTTTATTTTATTTTTATTTTTATTTCTGTTCCCTTACGTTCCAAGTCTTCATATATTCTCCATATATTTGTGTACAATCATTTGCTATGTATTCCGATTTAAACCTATCACAGTGTCCCCTCACAAATGCATGTGTGCTGACAACCAATCACGAGACTTCTCTCTCCCATATAACGTCCACCAATCACCATGCTCTCCATGGATCTGATGAAACAGCGGATGCTGTGAAACGCATCATCCTATTGGTCCGTTCCCTGTACACGTCACTTCCGGTCTGACGGCACGCTGCGCTCCACGCTGAAGCGTACACTGAAGCGCATCTTCCTGGTCCTTGCTGTGCATTAGAAGGGATACACCACGAACGTCCTCGGCGCCTGGATGCCATAGACTTTCCCTGCTGACACCGCAGACCTGCCTCCAGCTCCTTCTTCAGCTGGGATCTACACCATCCCCGCAGACTGCCATAGATGACCCCGGACCATTCTTACCATATATAAGCCTTATATATTCCATCATCTCTAAGTTAGCTGGGATGTATGATGAACATGTTTCTAACTTACAAATTACCACGATAAATATGACCTAAGTTACAAATACAAAAATAAAAAAAGTTATATTTCTACTCATTATAAAACTGATTTACAAAGATTACTTAATTGTATTACCAAGAATGCACTTGGATCCAGTGGCTGGCTTTTTAACAAGTAAAAATGAATGGTGCAGTGTTGTGGACCCCTTTATTTCTAGAGATTAGTATGTAGCACAGTGTCAGTTTTTGATTGCTCAGTAACACCCCCTATATGTAAACTTGCCTATTCAGTAAAGTCCGCGGTGCGCAGCAGTAAGTGGGGTTTCCTGCGCTGTGCCCAGCAGGTTTCATGGGGTTTCCCTAAACCCCATGATGAGCAGACATAATTGCCTATTTTTTCCAGTGGTACATTGGATTGGCATCCCTGCCAGGGGACGCAGGCTCTCCTAAGGCATGAAGTCTGACAACCTGGTCTTTATCAGAGCAGCCCACAAGGACTGGTGGCCCCTAAGCTACTTTGCTGCAAGATGACACAGAATTGTCCTACCAGGGAGCCACAGGAACAGAGTGGCTAAGCTGTGGAGACAGGGTAATGACGTAGCAGGTCAGAGGTCGCCACAGGCAAGAGAATAGGCAGTGTCTAGGAAGATTTTGGTTAGGTCTGTCACAGCAGGCACCAGGTAAGTGTGTAGTTGTAGTCCAGGCAAAGGTTGAGGCAGGAAAGGGGACAACTAAGAAAAGTAGAGTCCGCAACCTGGACAGGACACACAAGCAATCCGGGTCAGTAATGAGCAAGGCAGAATAACATTAAGCATACCCACTAGATAGTTGTCAAGAAGACACCACACTGAACAGAGCAGCCCATATTATCCTCTCGGGTCCCTCACTGGCACTACTGGCCCTTCCCTGCTGCTGAGTGCCCCCACTGCAAACAGTTTGCTATAGGGGCTCCCGAGCCGAGCCGCTGCTCTGTGTCCATTCAGACACGGAGTCAAGGCTCAGGCCCTGCCCCCACTCTCTCCTCATTGGCTCACTGATTGGCAGCAGTGGGAGATAATGACACCCACTGTCAATGAGGAGGGAGAGTCCCAGACAGCCAAGACTCTTGTGCAACATAGCTGGATCTAGATGGGGCTCACGTAAGTATTAAGGGGCTGCTGCACTCAGAAGTTTTTTATCTTAATGCATAGAATGCATGAGGATAAAAAAAAAAAAACTTCTGCCTTTAGAACCACTTTAAAGTGGTTGTAAGGCCTTAAGGTTTTTCACCTTAATGCATAGAATGCATTAAGGTGAAAAATCTTCTGTGCTGCACTGCTGCAGCTGCCCCCTAGACTCCACCTTTTTCCTCACCTGATCCCGATCCAATCTAGCGATGTGCATGAGCACAGTGGCTCCAGACGCTGTCGCTCTCCTCATTGGACAGATTGATAGCAGCAGGAGCCATTAGCTCCTGCTTCTCTCAATCAAAAGCTGTGATGTGGGGGGCGGGGCTGAGTCCCGCTGTCTGTGTCAATGGACCCAGCAGCAGGACTCGGGAGCAAGCCCACATGGGTGCCCCCATGGAAAGCGGCTTTCCGGGGGCACCCGAAACAGAGGAGGGGTCTGGAGTGCCGACAGGGGGTCCTAGAATAGGGTGACCAGACAACCCCGGTTTCCAGGGACAGTCCCCGGATTGAGGACACTGTCCCTGGACCAAGTTTGTCCCTGGTTTTGTCCCCGGATTGTATTTGAACAGGGGCTGGGGCAATTTCAAAGACAGTCAGTGCAGAATAATGAAAAAAAAATCTGAATTAAAGACCCCTGCTCTGCCGCTCCTACTAGCTGGGGGGGGGGTGTATTTTATTCATTATCTGTGCCCCTTTCTGATGATCATGTGCTGGTCAGAGCGGAGGGAATATTTCTTCAGTTTCGGGTGCATGCCCATTCAGCTCCGCCTGCATGTTCTTCTGCCTTGGCTCAAGTCCCGGCCAGCCACCTGCCTATCTCCTTGCCTTCCTTGGCGGGGTGATCTTCCTCTGCTCCCCACCCAGTAGTAGCCGGGGCCCGGAGAGTAAGACTTGACAGGCTGTGAGGTGGGCAGCGACGGGCAGAGAGTAGCTGATTGCTGCCATTACTGGTAAAAATAAAATACGTCCCCGGATTTCATGTTAAAAATCTGGTCACCTTTTCCTAGAAGAAGAAAATCGGGGCTGCTCTGTGCAAAACCATTGCACAGAGCAGGTAAGTATAGGCATGTTTGTTTTTGTTTTTAAATAACAAACGTTTACAACTACTTTAAATCTATTTTCTCCCCCCCCCCCCCCCCTCCATTCTAAGCTTAGTCTATCTACCCTGTAAAAGGAAAGGTGCCTATACCTTTCCTGTGTGCATGTCCTAGCTTTCATGTGCAATGGCTCATAGCCAAAAGGCCACACATGCACTGCATGCACGTGCATGACATGCCGCACATGAACAGGATGAACTAGGCCCCAGGATGAACAAAGGCAGACCCTGGAGGTAATGTAACAGACCTTTAAACCTGAAAATTTGACTCAAAACATTTTCCCTTTTACTATTTTAAAAGGATACATGACATATCAGGGTTAAAAAACACTGCCTAATTTTAAAGCTGGGGTTTTCAGATTTCTAGAAGTATGCATCTTTTTTCTAAACAGTATACAGGCAGACTGACTAGCATGATCTTGCATAAATTCAGCAATATCCAAGGTAGAATGTAGTCTATATTCCCATCACTGGACTTTAGTTTTTTATCCAAGAAGTCAAAATAAACTGTTCTGTGTTCCCATTCATTAAATCCAATTGTTCACATGGAAACACAAAATGTCAAGCGGTAGTAACCCTCTGTTCATAAGGGATGCTTTATCTGCACACAACAGATAGCTATAAAAGCTAGTAAAATCACTGGAGCACTGCGGTTTTGGTATGCTTCTATGAGTAGAAAAGGGAAATTACAGGATTTATGCCGCGTACACACAATCATTATTCACGGCGGTTAAAAAACCGCCGTGAATAATTGTCATTTAAAACGAGGGAACAGCTTGTTCCCCACACACGGTCGTTTTTCACGTAATTTTTTCTCTTGACGAGAAAAACGACCGTCTGTGGGCTCCGCGGCAGTGTTTCCCTATGGGAAACACTGCCGCGGAAAACATGTCGAAAAAAACGACGAGAAAAATTAGAACATGTTCTAATTTTTCTCGTCGTTTTTAATGCTCGTCGAAAAAAACGACAGAAAGCCCACAGACTATCGTTTTTCTCGTAGAATGGGAAAAATGTCTTTTTTTTCGACGAGAAAAACGACCGTCTGTACGCGGCATTACAGGTATTTGCCTGTTTCACTTATGGTGTTCTGTCCCAGCAGGCATGCAGCTTGATAAAAGCCAATGTGTGTTCAAGTGTGTGCATTGAAATTCTTTCATGTTTTCTGCTTTACTGTTGCCATTAATGTACCTTTTGAGAATTCAAAAAAATAAACATACATACCCAGCTAGGAGTATTCAGCATCAGTCCATTGCTGCATCTGTGCCCTGCCAGTACTAAGACCAAGAACCGGCAATTAAAGATAGCCAATTGCTCGGCTCTCAGTCTTCACTGAGCAGAGAGCCAGTGACTGCTAGTCAGATTGTCACCAGCTTTGTGCTCTGCCCCTCCAGCACTCACTGGGGCATTGGACTGTGGAAGGGGCGGCAGCGGCAGCGGCTGGCTCAGGCCCTAAGCGATGTGCTGAGAGGCTGAACCAGCTGTCGGTCCACGCAGGGCCGCTGATAGGGCAGTACAACCAGCCCTGTTGTACCAAGCCCGGGCCCTATCAGCTCATCAGAGGGGCTGGACAGCTTTAGAGTGCATTTCATTCAAACCCAAAAAACAGGGCTGAATAAATTACACCCCCGCTCCTACTGGCTTAGGGGGTGTATAATAGGATTTTTATAACAGCTTACCTGTAAAATCCTTTTCTTGGAGTACATCACGGGACACGGCATAGTCATTACTATGTGGGTTATATAGAATTACCTTCAGGTGCTGGCACTGGCAACTTCCAAAACAGGAAGTACCCTCCCCTATACAAGCCCCTCCCATCCGGGAGTACCTCAGTTTTGTAGCAAAGCAATACGTGTCCCCAAAAGAGGGGTGGGAGCTCTGTGTCCCGTGATGTACTCCAAGAAAAGGATTTTACAGGTAAGCTGTTATAAAAATCCTATTTTCTTCCTCGTACATCACGGGACACAGAGCGGCATAGTCATTACTATGTGGGACGTCCCAAAGCAATGCCAAATGAGGGGGGGGATACACCATACATAAGCTGGGCGCCATCAGGCATGAGGATCTTTTGCGGCCTGCACCACACTGCGCCCAAAGGCGACATCCTCCTGACTTCTAACGTCCACCTGGTAGAACCTAGTAAACGTGTGTACTGAAGACCATGTTGCGGCCTTACAAATTTGAGCCAGGGAGGCCTGGTGATGCACTGCCCATGAAGTTCCAACTGCTCTCGTGTAGTGCGCCCTAACTTTGAACGGAGGCGGTCTACTTCTCAAGCCATAGACTTGTATTATGACCTGTCGAATCCACTTGGCTAAAGTAGATTTTGATGCTGCCTGACCCTTTCTGGGGCCTTCCGGCAGAACAAACAAAGAATCCGTTCTACGAATCTGAGCAGTGGCTTTTAGATAAGTTTTAACTGCTCTTACTACATCCAAAGAATGCAATAACTTTTCCTCTACCGAGCTTGGTTTGGGGAAAAAAGAAGGAAGAACCACATCCTGGTTCAAGTGAAACCTCGATACCACCTTAGGAAGAAAGGCTGGGTGAGGACGTAGTACTACTCTGTCCTTATGAATAACCAGATATGGCTCCTTACAGGACATGGCGGCTAATTCCGACACTCTTCTAGCCGAGCATATGGCTACTAAAAATATCAATTTTCTGGTGAGTAGAACCAAGGAAATGTGCCGCAAAGGTTCAAATGGCTGTTTCTGCAGAACCGACAGAACCAAATTTAGATCCCATGGGCATATGGGAGCTTTAATCGGTGGAATAATACGAGTCACCCCTTGCATAAAGGATCTGACAAGTGAATGCATAGCCAGGGGCCTTTGAAATAGTATTGATAAGGCCGAAACCTGACCCCTGATAGTACTTAAGGCAAACTTTCTGTCTACAGCCCACTGTAGGAAGTCCAGAATTCTGCCTATAACGTACTTACGTGGATGCCATTTTCTGGCCTCGCACCAAGTGTTGTACGCCTTCCAAACTCTATAGTAGATCTGCCTGGATACAGGCTTCCTGGCATTGATTATAGTTGATACCACAGAGTTAGAGAGACCTCTCTTCTTTAGGATGTGGGATTCAATAGCCAGGCCATTAAACTTAGAGTTAGTAAGGAAGGGTGGTATATCGGTCCTTGCGAAAGCAGGTCCGGACGACGTGGAAGGGTCCAAGGACTCCCCACAGACATTTTGATGATCTCCGCGTACCAGGCCCTTCGGGGCCACGCTGGAGCCACCAGGATCACCGGCTTCTTTTCCAACCTGACTCTGCGAAGGAGTCGAGGCAACAATTGTAGCGGAGGGAATGCATATATCAGTCTGAACTGATCCCAAGGGAACACCAGAGCATCCGAGCCGCAAGCGAGGGGATGCCTTGTCCGGGAGACAAATCTGTCCACCTTTGCGTTGAATCTGGATGCTAGCAGATCTACATCCGGTGTTCCCCACCGCTGACATATTGCTCGGAAGACCTCGGGATGAAGGGACCATTCCCCTGGGCATAACTGTTGGCGACTCAGAAAGTCCGCCTTCCAATTCTCCACCCCTGGAATGGAGACAGCTGATATACATGGGACATGCTTTTCTGCCCATTCCAGGATGTGACTTACTTCCCTCTGGGCTGCACGACTCCTGGTGCCTCCCTGATGATTGATATATGCCACTGCTGTGGCATTGTCTGATTGAATTCTGACAGGGGACCCTTGGAGTCTGGATGTCCAGGCTACTAGGGCATACCGGGCTGCTCGTATCTCTAAGAGATTGATGGGCAGGGTTTTTACTACATTTGACCATCTGCCCTGGAGAGACCATTGCTCCAGTACTGCCCCCCAGCCTATAAGGCTGGCATCTGTAGTGACCACCTTCCAGGATATTGGACTGAAGGGTTTTCCCTTCTGGAGATTCTGGGGGATCAACCACCAGCAGAGACTCTTCCGAACGGAAGGGGACAAAGCCATCGGGAAGTCTAGAGCCTGAATTTTTCCGTTCCAGGCTGACAATATGGCCCTCTGTAAATTCCTTGAGTGGAATTGGGCGTATGGCACAGCTTCGAATGATGCTACCATCTTTCCTAGCAGCCTCATGCACAGGCGTATGGACGGCTGTCTTTTTGCACAAAGCAGACGGACCAAGCCCCTCAAAGAGGATACCTTGTCTAGAGGTAAGAAAATCTTCCTCTGGTCTGAATCCAGCCGTAGCCCTAGATATACCAGGTTTTTCACTGGCTGTAGGGCTGACTTGTCCAGGTTGATGATCCAACGTGAGATTCTAGATACTTGATTGTATCGACAATTACCACTTCTAGCTTGGCAACTGAGTGGTCCATCAACAACAGGTCGTCTAGGTATGCCATTATCGTTACACCTCGTGTTCTTAGATCGGCCAACAGTGGGGCCAGAATTTTTGTGAACACTCGTGGTGCTGTGGCCAGACCGAATGGTAAGGCTCTGAACTGAAAATGGCGCCCTTCTACTGCAAAGCGTAGAAATTTTTGATGACCTGGAAAGATGGGAACATGCAAGTAAGCATCTTTGATGTCGATCGAGGCTAACCATTCCTCCCCCTCCTGTAGGGCAGCGGTGACCGATCGGATCGACTCCATCCGGAAGGACCGGACGTTTAGAAATTTGTTTAGACTCTTTAGGTCCAATATGGGTCTTATGTCCCCGTTTGGTTTCGGGACTGTGAAAAGGTTTGAGTAGAAACCCAACCCCCACTCTTCCATAGGAACCTCCATAATTACTCCTTGGAGCAATAGTTGTTCTAGCGCCAATAGGAGAGACCCTCTTTTCAGAGGGTCTTTTGGCATGCCTGACCACATAAAATGGGAAGGAGGAGACTCTTTTAACTCCAACTTGTATCCCAGAGTTACTGCGGAGAGCACCCATCTGTCCTTGATCGTCTCCCGCCAGGTCTCTGCGAACAACTGAAGTCTTCCCCCCACCCGTTTGAGTGGGGGCAGCCCTTCATAGGCTTGACTTGGAGGCTGGTTTAGTACCCCTTCGGATCCAGGGTTTCTTATTACCCTGTGACTGTCCCTGATTTTTACCCCCTGAGTTTGACCGAGGAGGCCGTCGGAACTGCTTAGTAGCAGACGTCCCAGGGATAGGAGAGGTAGTCCTCTTAAAAGATGGACCCCTAGACCTCTTTTTACTTGGTAAGAGAGTACTTTTACCACTGGAAATCTTCTGGATATACTTATCCAGGTCTTCGCCAAAAAGGCGTTCCCCATGAAATGGGAAGCTAACTAAGAGCTTCTTACAGGGAGCCTCAGCAGACCAGTTCTTGAGCCACAGAAGCCTACGCATATGTACCAAAGACAGCGTGAGGCGGGAGGCCTGATGGATGGAATCCTTGATGGCGTCAACCGCAAAGCATAATGCTCTAGGCAGATCAGCCAGAGCCTGGGCCTACTGGTCTGGCAAATCCCTCAGGACCATTTTCATCTGATCCTTTAAAGCTTGGCAGACCCCAATAGCCTCCACTGCTGGCTGTGTAACAGCCCCTGCTGTGGAAAAAGCAGATTTTAATAAAGATTCCAATTTTTTATCTACTGGATCTTTGAACATTTGAACATTATCTACTGGGCATGTCAGTGATTTGTTCACAGAAGAGATGGCTGCATCCACCGTAGGAACATTCCATCTCTGGGTGAACTTTTCCTCCATGGGATAGATCACCGGAAATTTCTTAGGCGGAACAAATAGTTTATCAGGATGTTCCCAGTCCTGGTATATAAGTCCTTCCAATAATGGATGTATTGGAAAGGAGTAATTAATCTGGGGAGCTTTTAGCGACCCCAATGAGGAGACAGCAGTAGTTGATGGTTCAACAAGAGGCATTTTAAATGCAGATCGAACCATGTCAGTTAGGGTCTGGACCCACAATCTTTCAGTCTGTGATGCTGAAAATGGTTCATCTACTGTCGATTCCTCAAAAACAGAGTTAACCTCCTCCTGATCCCCTTCAGGTAGGTCAATCCCTTCCTGGGACTGTTGCTCTGCCAACAGGCACTCTGATGGAGGTGATGGAGATCTGGTGCGCTTTCTTTCCTGTAGAGAAGAAGCGATCAATGCTGCCAATCTCTGCTCCAATCCCTCCAGAGTTGAGGCAAAAACCTCCTCTGTTATATATGCAGGAGCAGGTGGACTGAGGACAGCCGCAGTACCTGGCACTCCCGGGGGTTCCTTATGGGTATTAACCTCTGATTTCTCAGGGGAGGAAGGTGCAGATGACTGCTCCAGATCCTCAGAGCCCGATGGAGACCCCCTACACTTCCTGAGAGGTATATCCCGGAGTTTTTTAGGCGGCATATTCCTTAGTTCAAAGCTGAGGTATTCCAGCCGCAATACACCCCTTTACTGAAATAGTCTAATGCAATTTGCTGCTATGTACATCAGTGGGTGTCTACTAATGCGTCTTTCTGGGGATGCCTGTAGCAACCGCCCGCTGTAAGCCCCTATACCATGCTACCAGCTCCTTTTCATGCTCTGTGTCCATAGCAAGCAGCGTGGACTGAGTCCTTTTATCTTGCTGGGACGCCCGCACATGCGCAGAAGCGCTAGGCGCACAGAGCGTGTCATCCGCCAGGCTCCGCCCCCTTTTTTTAAGCTAAATCTATAAAAGAAAGCGTGTGCGCGTGCGCGCGCATGCACATGTGCGCTCTTGGCGCCATGTAGGGAGAGGAGCCAGGGTCCCTGTTTCACCAGGACTCGGGGATGGAAGGAAACTACTTGGCAGCATGACAGAGGAATGCAGCTTCCCTGATAGAGAGCTCACTCATCTGCCTGGACTTTCACCATGGAAGGAATAGTCCCAAGAAAAAAAGACGTTCCACAGCGGCCTCTAGTGGACAAACACAGGTACCGAACTTTTGTATTTTATTTTTTTTTTTAAACCTCCTTTATGAAAAACATTTCCAGGTTTACAGTTTTTTTTTTTTTTTTTAAAAACTTCCTTTATGAAAATACATTTCTAGGATTTCTAGGCATATACAGCTATTAGCGGGAATACCTTTAGGTAACAGGCAGAAAGACATATTAGGCTTGGGGGTCCCCTCAATAGAACCAAGTTCCTGAGGGGCCCCCACTTACCTTTTCCCCGCCGCAGGACTTTGTTTGGTCCACAGAAGCCCAAACTTCACCTCTCACGGCAGGCATTGTACTAGACCTTCAGGGACCGGGTTCCCAAGGATTCCACTCCCCTGGACCTGTATAGCACCCTGCACAGATAGCCTCTTGGTTTTGGGTATGACCAGAGCTCTGGATCCCAGGGTCCAGCCCTCCTAAGAGAGGCATTACAGGCAAAACCTTGCTCTTCTCTGCAAGGCCCGGGTACCGACCGTTTAGCTATGAAGCTTTTTTGGTCGGATCCGGAATAGCTTGCTAAGGCCCAGAGAACCTGTACACAAGCCCAGATGAATACATGTTAACCTTGGCCAACACCTTAGACACTGGCAAAAAAACTGAGGTACTCCCGGATGGGAGGGGCTTATATAGGGGAGGGTACTTCCTGTTTTGGAAGTTGCCAGTGCCAGCACCTGAAGGTAATTCTATATAACCCACATAGTAATGACTATGCCGCTCTGTGTCCCGTGATATACGAGGAAGAAAAAAATATTTTCCTGGGCCCCATCAGGTGAACAGAGGGGCTCAGGAGGTGGGTGCTGAGGAGTAGGGATGAGCTCGGTGTTCGAGTCGAACATACGTTCGACTCGAACATCGGCTGTTCGATCGTTCGACGAAGATCGAACGATTTGGGCCGTTCGCGCCTAATTCGAGTGACGCGAACGGCCCACAATGCACTACGCCATCGCAGTGTCATCCAGGCGCTGTGATTGGCCAAGCATGCACTGTGACCCCGCATGCTTGGCCAATCACAGCGCCGGCAGCGAGGAGAGCAATGATTGGCCACAGGCAGGATGCCTGTGGCCAATTATTGCTGAGGGTGTTTAGTACACGCCCCACACTATAAAAGGCCGCCAGCACGGCGGCCTAGTGTAGTGTGTTCCGGAGCAGGGAAAGAGAAGCATAGGCAGGGACAGTGACATTTTTTTTTCTTGCTTAACCTGGATTCCTTTAGTTTAGGGAAAGAGAAGGATAGGTAGGGAGAGTGTCAGTGTGTTTTACTGTGCGAATCCTTGTTTCTAGGGACAGGGAAGGACAGTGAGGGAAATTCTCCTTGTGCTATACTGTGCTAAAGCATTGATCATCAACCATCTTTAAAAAATCATTTTTTCTAGGGACAGAAAACTATAGGTAGGGAGAGTGTCAGTGTGTTTTACTGTGCTAATCCTTGTTTCTAGGGACAGGGAAGGACAGTGAGGGAAATTCTCCTTGTGCTATAGTGTGCTAAAGCATTGATCATCAACCATCTTTAAAAAAACATTTTTTCTAGGGACAGAAAACTATAGGTAGGGAGAGTGTCAGTTTCTTTCACTGTGCTAATCCTTGTTTCTAGGGACAGGGAAGGACAGTGAGGGAAATTCTCCTTGTGCTATACTGTGCTAAAGCATTGATCATCAACCATCTTTAAAAAAACATTTTTTCTAGGGACAGAAAACTATAGGTAGGGAGAGTGTCAGTTTCTTTCACTGTGCTAATCCTTGTTTCTAGGGACAGGGAAGGACAGTGAGGGAAATTCTCCTTGTGCTATAGTGTGCTAAAGCATTGATCATCAACCATCTTTAAAAAAACATTTTTTCTAGGGACAGAAAACTATAGGTAGGGAGAGTGTCAGTTTCTTTCACTGTGCTAATCCTTGTTTCTAGGGACAGGGAAGGACAGTGAGGGAAATTCTCCTTGTGCTATAGTGTGCTAAAGCATTGATCATCAACCATCTTTAAAAAAACATTTTTTCTAGGGACAGAAAACTATAGGTAGGGAGAGTGTCAGTTTCTTTCACTGTGCTAATCCTTGTTTCTAGGGACAGGGAAGGACAGTGAGGGAAATTCTCCTTGTGCTATACTGTGCTAAAGCATTGATCATCAACCATCTTTAAAAAAACATTTTTTCTAGGGACAGAAAACTATAGGTAGGGAGAGTGTCAGTTTCTTTCACTGTGCTAATCCTTGTTTCTAGGGACAGGGAAGGACAGTGAGGGAAATTCTCCTTGTGCTATACTGTGCTAAAGCATTGATCATCAACCATCTTTAAAAAATCATTTTTTCTAGGGACAGAAAACTATAGGTAGGGAGAGTGTCAGTGTGTTTTACTGTGATAATCCTTGTTTCTAGGGACAGGGAAGGACAGTGAGGGAAATTCTCCTTGTGCTATAGTGTGCTAAAGCATTGATCATCAACCATCTTTAAAAAAAACATTTTTTCTAGGGACAGAAAACTATAGGTAGGGAGAGTGTCAGTGTGTTTTACTGTGCTAATCCTTGTTTCTAGGGACAGGGAAGGACAGTGAGGGAAATTCTCCTTGTGCTATACTGTGCTAAAGCATTGATCATCAACCATCTTTAAAAAAACATTTTTTCTAGGGACAGAAAACTATAGGTAGGGAGAGTGTCAGTTTCTTTCACTGTGCTAATCCTTGTTTCTAGGGACAGGGAAGGACAGTGAGGGAAATTCTCCTTGTGCTATACTGTGCTAAAGCATTGATCATCAACCATCTTTAAAAAAACATTTTTTCTAGGGACAGAAAACTATAGGTAGGGAGAGTGTCAGTTTCTTTCACTGTGCTAATCCTTGTTTCTAGGGACAGGGAAGGACAGTGAGGGAAATTCTCCTTGTGCTATACTGTGCTAAAGCATTGATCATCAACCATCTTTAAAAAAACATTTTTTCTAGGGACAGAAAACTATAGGTAGGGAGAGTGTCAGTTTCTTTCACTGTGCTAATCCTTGTTTCTAGGGACAGGGAAGGACAGTGAGGGAAATTCTCCTTGTGCTATAGTGTGCTAAAGCATTGATCATCAACCATCTTTAAAAAAACATTTTTTCTAGGGACAGAAAACTATAGGTAGGGAGAGTGTCAGTTTCTTTCACTGTGCTAATCCTTGTTTCTAGGGACAGGGAAGGACAGTGAGGGAAATTATCCTTGTGCTATACTGTGCTAAAGCATTGATCATCAACCATCTTTAAAAAAACATTTTTTCTAGGGACAGAAAACTATAGGTAGGGAGAGTGTCAGTTTCTTTCACTGTGCTAATCCTTGTTTCTAGGGACAGGGAAGGACAGTGAGGGAAATTCTCCTTGTGCTATAGTGTGCTAAAGCATTGATCATCAACCATCTTTAAAAAAAACATTTTTTCTAGGGACAGAAAACTATAGGTAGGGAGAGTGTCAGTTTCTTTCACTGTGCTAATCCTTGTTTCTAGGGACAGGGAAGGACAGTGAGGGAAATTCTCCTTGTGCTATACTGTGCTAAAGCATTGATCATCAACCATCTTTAAAAAATCATTTTTTCTAGGGACAGAAAACTATAGGTAGGGAGAGTGTCAGTGTGTTTTACTGTGCTAATCCTTGTTTCTAGGGACAGGGAAGGACAGTGAGGGAAATTCTCCTTGTGCTATAGTGTGCTAAAGCATTGATCATCAACCATCTTTAAAAAAACATTTTTTCTAGGGACAGAAAACTATAGGTAGGGAGAGTGTCAGTGTGTTTTACTGTGCTAATCCTTGTTTCTAGGGACAGGGAAGGACAGTGAGGGAAATTCTCCTTGTGCTATAGTGTGCTAAAGCATTGATCATCAACCATCTTTAAAAAAACATTTTTTCTAGGGACAGAAAACTATAGGTAGGGAGAGTGTCAGTTTCTTTCACTGTGCTAATCCTTGTTTCTAGGGACAGGGAAGGACAGTGAGGGAAATTCTCCTTGTGCTATACTGTGCTAAAGCATTGATCATCAACCATCTTTAAAAAAACATTTTTTCTAGGGACAGAAAACTATAGGTAGGGAGAGTGTCAGTTTCTTTCACTGTGCTAATCCTTGTTTCTAGGGACAGGGAAGGACAGTGAGGGAAATTCTCCTTGTGCTATAGTGTGCTAAAGCATTGATCATCAACCATCTTTAAAAAAACATTTTTTCTAGGGACAGAAAACTATAGGTAGGGAGAGTGTCAGTTTCTTTCACTGTGCTAATCCTTGTTTCTAGGGACAGGGAAGGACAGTGAGGGAAATTCTCCTTGTGCTATACTGTGCTAAAGCATTGATCATCAACCATCTTTAAAAAAACATTTTTTCTAGGGACAGAAAACTATAGGTAGGGAGAGTGTCAGTTTCTTTCACTGTGCTAATCCTTGTTTCTAGGGACAGGGAAGGACAGTGAGGGAAATTCTCCTTGTGCTATAGTGTGCTAAAGCATTGATCATCAACCATCTTTAAAAAAACATTTTTTCTAGGGACAGAAAACTATAGGTAGGGAGAGTGTCAGTTTCTTTCACTGTGCTAATCCTTGTTTCTAGGGACAGGGAAGGACAGTGAGGGAAATTCTCCTTGTGCTATACTGTGCTAAAGCATTGATCATCAACCATCTTTAAAAAAACATTTTTTCTAGGGACAGAAAACTATAGGTAGGGAGAGTGTCAGTTTCTTTCACTGTGCTAATCCTTGTTTCTAGGGACAGGGAAGGACAGTGAGGGAAATTCTCCTTGTGCTATACTGTGCTAAAGCATTGATCATCAACCATCTTTAAAAAAACATTTTTTCTAGGGACAGAAAACTATAGGTAGGGAGAGTGTCAGTTTCTTTCACTTTGCTAATCCTTGTTTCTAGGGACAGGGAAGGACAGTGAGGGAAATTCTCCTTGTGCTATACTGTGCTAAAGCATTCCTCATCAACCATCTTTGAAATCCTTGTTTTTTGGACAGTCAGGGAAATTGTCGTTGTGCTATTCTGTGCGAAAGCAATCATCCTCAACCATATTTAGAAATCCTTAAGTAAAGGGACAGAGAAGGACACCTGAAGGTAGCCCTTATTGCTTTTTTCCCATCTCCCTGCAGGCCATCTATTAGAATGTCTGGAAGTAGGGATGAGCTTCGTGTTCGAGTCGAACATACATTCGACTCGAACATCGGCTGTTCGATCGTTCGACGAAGATCGAACGATTTGGGCCGTTCGCGCCAAATTCGAGTGACGCGAACGGCCCACAATGCACTACGCCATCGCAGTGTCATCCAGGCGCTGTGATTGGCCAAGCATGCACTGTGACCCCGCATGCTTGGCCAATCACAGCGCCGGCAGCGAGGAGAGCAATGATTGGCCACAGGCAGGATGCCTGTGGCCAATTATTGCTGAGGGTGTTTAGTACACGCCCCACACTATAAAAGGCCGCCAGCACGGCGGCCTAGTGTAGTGTGTTCCGGAGCAGGGATAGAGCAGCATAGGCAGGGACAGTGACTTTTATTTCTTTCTTGCTTAACCTGGATTCCTTTAGTTTAGGGAAAGAGAAGGATAGGTAGGGAGAGTGTCAGTGTGTTTTGTGCTATAGTGTGCTTAAAAAAAAAAAAAATTCTAGGGACAGAAAACTGTAGGTAGGGAGAGTGTCAGTTTCTTTCACTGTGTAAGTCCTTGTTTCTAGGGACCTGGAAGGACAGTGAGTGAATTCTCCTTGTGCTATATTGTGCTTAAAAAAAATTTTTTTCTAGGGACAGAAAACTGTAGGTAGGGAGAGTGTCAGTTTCTTTCACTGTGCAAGTCCTTGTTTCCAGGGACCTGGAAGGACAGTGAGTGAATTCTCCTTGTGCTATATTGTGCTTAAAAAAAACATTTTTTCTAGGGACAGAAAACTGTAGGTAGGGAGAGTGTCAGTTTCTTTCACTGTGCAAGTCCTTGTTTCTAGGGACCTGGAAGGACAGTGAGTGAATTCTCCTTGTGCTATATTGTGCTTAAAAAAAACATTTTTTCTAGGGACAGAAAACTGTAGGTAGGGAGAGTGTCAGTTTATTTCACTGTGTAAGTCCTTGTTTCTAGGGACCTGGAAGGACAGTGAGTGAATTCTCCTTGTGCTATATTGTGCTTAAAAAAAACATTTTTTCTAGGGACAGAAAACTGTAGGTAGGGAGAGTGTCAGTTTCTTTCACTGTGCAAGTCCTTGTTTCCAGGGACCTGGAAGGACAGTGAGTGAATTCTCCTTGTGCTATATTGTGCTTAAAAAAAACATTTTTTCTAGGGACAGAAAACTGTAGGTAGGGAGAGTGTCAGTTTCTTTCACTGTGCAAGTCCTTGTTTCTAGGGACCTGGAAGGACAGTGAGTGAATTCTCCTTGTGCTATATTGTGCTTAAAAAAAACATTTTTTCTAGGGACAGAAAACTGTAGGTAGGGAGAGTGTCAGTTTCTTTCACTGTGTAAGTCCTTGTTTCTAGGGACCTGGAAGGACAGTGAGTGAATTCACCTTGTGCTATATTGTGCTTAAAAAAAACATTTTTTCTAGGGACAGAAAACTGTAGGTAGGGAGAGTGTCAGTTTCTTTCACTGTGCAAGTCCTTGTTTCCAGGGACCTGGAAGGACAGTGAGTGAATTCTCCTTGTGCTATATTGTGCTTAAAAAAAACATTTTTTCTAGGGACAGAAAACTGTAGGTAGGGAGAGTGTCAGTTTCTTTCACTGTGCAAGTCCTTGTTTCTAGGGACCTGGAAGGACAGTGAGTGAATTCTCCTTGTGCTATATTGTGCTTAAAAAAAACATTTTTTCTAGGGACAGAAAACTGTAGGTAGGGAGAGTGTCAGTTTCTTTCACTGTGCAAGTCCTTGTTTCTAGGGACCTGGAAGGACAGTGAGTGAATTCTCCTTGTGCTATATTGTGCTTAAAAAAAACATTTTTTCTAGGGACAGAAAACTGTAGGTAGGGAGAGTGTCAGTTTCTTTCACTGTGTAAGTCCTTGTTTCTAGGGACCTGGAAGGACAGTGAGTGAATTCTCCTTGTGCTATATTGTGCTTAAAAAAAACATTTTTTCTAGGGACAGAAAACTGTAGGTAGGGAGAGTGTCAGTTTCTTTCACTGTGCAAGTCCTTGTTTCCAGGGACCTGGAAGGACAGTGAGTGAATTCTCCTTGTGCTATATTGTGCTTAAAAAAAACATTTTTTCTAGGGACAGAAAACTGTAGGTAGGGAGAGTGTCAGTTTCTTTCACTGTGCAAGTCCTTGTTTCTAGGGACCTGGAAGGACAGTGAGTGAATTCTCCTTGTGCTATATTGTGCTTAAAAAAAACATTTTTTCTAGGGACAGAAAACTGTAGGTAGGGAGAGTGTCAGTTTCTTTCACTGTGTAAGTCCTTGTTTCTAGGGACCTGGAAGGACAGTGAGTGAATTCACCTTGTGCTATATTGTGCTTAAAAAAAACATTTTTTCTAGGGACAGAAAACTGTAGGTAGGGAGAGTGTCAGTTTCTTTCACTGTGCAAGTCCTTGTTTCCAGGGACCTGGAAGGACAGTGAGTGAATTCTCCTTGTGCTATATTGTGCTTAAAAAAAACATTTTTTCTAGGGACAGAAAACTGTAGGTAGGGAGAGTGTCAGTTTCTTTCACTGTGCAAGTCCTTATTTCTAGGGACCTGGAAGGACAGTGAGTGAATTCTCCTTGTGCTATATTGTGCTTAAAAAAAACATTTTTTCTAGGGACAGAAAACTGTAGGTAGGGAGAGTGTCAGTTTCTTTCACTGTGCAAGTCCTTGTTTCCAGGGACCTGGAAGGACAGTGAGTGAATTCTCCTTGTGCTATAGTGTGCTTAAAAAAAACATTTTTTCTAGGGACAGAAAACTGTAGGTAGGGAGAGTGTCAGTTTCTTTCACTGTGCAAGTCCTTGTTTCCAGGGACCTGGAAGGACAGTGAGTGAATTCTCCTTGTGCTATATTGTGCTTAAAAAAAACATTTTTTCTAGGGACAGAAAACTGTAGGTAGGGAGAGTGTCAGTTTCTTTCACTGTGCAAGTCCTTGTTTCTAGGGACTGGGAAGGACAGTGAGTGAATTCTCCTTGTGCTATAGTGTGCTTAAAAAAAACATTTTTTCTAGGGACAGAAAACTGTAGGTAGGGAGAGTGTCAGTTTCTTTCACTGTGCAAGTCCTTGTTTCTAGGGACTGGGAAGGACAGTGAGTGAATTCTCCTTGTGCTATAGTGTGCTTAAAAAAAACATTTTTTCTAGGGACAGAAAACTGTAGGTAGGGAGAGTGTCAGTTTCTTTCACTGTGCAAGTCCTTGTTTCTAGGGACCTGGAAGGACAGTGAGTGAATTCTCCTTGTGCTATATTGTGCTTAAAAAAAACATTTTTTATAGGGACAGAAAACTGTAGGTAGGGAGAGTGTCAGTTTCTTTCACTGTGCAAGTCCTTGTTTCTAGGGACCTGGAAGGACAGTGAGTGAATTCTCCTTGTGCTATATTGTGCTTAAAAAAAACATTTTTTCTAGGGACGGAAAACTGTAGGTAGGGAGAGTGTCAGTTTCTTTCACTGTGCAAGTCCTTGTTTCTAGGGACCTGGAAGGACAGTGAGTGAATTCTCCTTGTGCTATATTGTGCTTAAAAAAAACATTTTTTCTAGGGACGGAAAACTGTAGGTAGGGAGAGTGTCAGTTTCTTTCACTGTGTAAGTCCTTGTTTCTAGGGACCTGGAAGGACAGTGAGTGAATTCTCCTTGTGCTATATTGTGCTTAAAAAAAACATTTTTTCTAGGGACAGAAAACTGTAGGTAGGGAGAGTGTCAGTTTCTTTCACTGTGCTAATCCTTGTTTCTAGGGACAGGGAAGGACAGTGAGGGAAATTCTCCTTGTGCTATACTGTGCTAAAGCATTGATCATCAACCATCTTTAAAAAAACATTTTTTCTAGGGACAGAAAACTATAGGTAGGGAGAGTGTCAGTTTCTTTCACTGTGCTAATCCTTGTTTCTAGGGACAGGGAAGGACAGTGAGGGAAATTCTCCTTGTGCTATACTGTGCTAAAGCATTGATCATCAACCATCTTTAAAAAAACATTTTTTCTAGGGACAGAAAACTATAGGTAGGGAGAGTGTCAGTTTCTTTCACTGTGCTAATCCTTGTTTCTAGGGACAGGGAAGGACAGTGAGGGAAATTCTCCTTGTGCTATAGTGTGCTAAAGCATTGATCATCAACCATCTTTAAAAAAACATTTTTTCTAGGGACAGAAAACTATAGGTAGGGAGAGTGTCAGTTTCTTTCACTGTGCTAATCCTTGTTTCTAGGGACAGGGAAGGACAGTGAGGGAAATTCTCCTTGTGCTATACTGTGCTAAAGCATTGATCATCAACCATCTTTAAAAAAACATTTTTTCTAGGGACAGAAAACTATAGGTAGGGAGAGTGTCAGTTTCTTTCACTGTGCTAATCCTTGTTTCTAGGGACAGGGAAGGACAGTGAGGGAAATTCTCCTTGTGCTATAGTGTGCTAAAGCATTGATCATCAACCATCTTTAAAAAAACATTTTTTCTAGGGACAGAAAACTATAGGTAGGGAGAGTGTCAGTTTCTTTCACTGTGCTAATCCTTGTTTCTAGGGACAGGGAAGGACAGTGAGGGAAATTCTCCTTGTGCTATAGTGTGCTAAAGCATTGATCATCAACCATCTTTAAAAAAACATTTTTTCTAGGGACAGAAAACTATAGGTAGGGAGAGTGTCAGTTTCTTTCACTGTGCTAATCCTTGTTTCTAGGGACAGGGAAGGACAGTGAGGGAAATTCTCCTTGTGCTATACTGTGCTAAAGCATTGATCATCAACCATCTTTAAAAAAACATTTTTTCTAGGGACAGAAAACTATAGGTAGGGAGAGTGTCAGTTTCTTTCACTGTGCTAATCCTTGTTTCTAGGGACAGGGAAGGACAGTGAGGGAAATTCTCCTTGTGCTATAGTGTGCTAAAGCATTGATCATCAACCATCTTTAAAAAAACATTTTTTCTAGGGACAGAAAACTATAGGTAGGGAGAGTGTCAGTTTCTTTCACTGTGCTAATCCTTGTTTCTAGGGACAGGGAAGGACAGTGAGGGAAATTCTCCTTGTGCTATAGTGTGCTAAAGCATTGATCATCAACCATCTTTAAAAAAACATTTTTTCTAGGGACAGAAAACTATAGGTAGGGAGAGTGTCAGTTTCTTTCACTGTGCTAATCCTTGTTTCTAGGGACAGGGAAGGACAGTGAGGGAAATTCTCCTTGTGCTATACTGTGCTAAAGCATTGATCATCAACCATCTTTAAAAAAACATTTTTTCTAGGGACAGAAAACTATATAGGTAGGGAGAGTGTCAGTTTCTTTCACTGTGCTAATCCTTGTTTCTAGGGACAGGGAAGGACAGTGAGGGAAATTCTCCTTGTGCTATAGTGTGCTAAAGCATTGATCATCAACCATCTTTAAAAAAACATTTTTTCTAGGGACAGAAAACTATAGGTAGGGAGAGTGTCAGTTTCTTTCACTGTGCTAATCCTTGTTTCTAGGGACAGGGAAGGACAGTGAGGGAAATTCTCCTTGTGCTATACTGTGCTAAAGCATTGATCATCAACCATCTTTAAAAAAACATTTTTTCTAGGGACAGAAAACTATAGGTAGGGAGAGTGTCAGTTTCTTTCACTGTGCTAATCCTTGTTTCTAGGGACAGGGAAGGACAGTGAGGGAAATTCTCCTTGTGCTATACTGTGCTAAAGCATTGATCATCAACCATCTTTAAAAAAACATTTTTTCTAGGGACAGAAAACTATAGGTAGGGAGAGTGTCAGTTTCTTTCACTTTGCTAATCCTTGTTTCTAGGGACAGGGAAGGACAGTGAGGGAAATTCTCCTTGTGCTATACTGTGCTAAAGCATTCCTCATCAACCATCTTTGAAATCCTTGTTTTTTGGACAGTCAGGGAAATTGTCGTTGTGCTATTCTGTGCGAAAGCAATCATCCTCAACCATATTTAGAAATCCTTAAGTAAAGGGACAGAGAAGGACACCTGAAGGTAGCCCTTATTGCTTTTTTCCCATCTCCCTGCAGGCCATCTATTAGAATGTCTGGAAGTAGGGATGAGCTTCGTGTTCGAGTCGAACATACGTTCGACTCGAACATCGGCTGTTCGATCGTTCGACGAAGATCGAACGATTTGGGCCGTTCGCGCCAAATTCGAGTGACGCGAACGGCCCACAATGCACTACGCCATCGCAGTGTCATCCAGGCGCTGTGATTGGCCAAGCATGCACTGTGACCCCGCATGCTTGGCCAATCACAGCGCCGGCAGCGAGGAGAGCAATGATTGGCCACAGGCAGGATGCCTGTGGCCAATTATTGCTGAGGGTGTTTAGTACACGCCCCACACTATAAAAGGCCGCCAGCACGGCGGCCTAGTGTAGTGTGTTCCGGAGCAGGGATAGAGCAGCATAGGCAGGGACAGTGACTTTTATTTCTTTCTTGCTTAACCTGGATTCCTTTAGTTTAGGGAAAGAGAAGGATAGGTAGGGAGAGTGTCAGTGTGTTTTGTGCTTGTGCTATAGTGTGCTTAAAAAAAACATTTTTTCTAGGGACAGAAAACTGTAGGTAGGGAGAGTGTCAGTTTCTTTCACTGTGTAAGTCCTTGTTTCTAGGGACCTGGAAGGACAGTGAGTGAATTCTCCTTGTGCTATATTGTGCTTAAAAAAAATTTTTTTCTAGGGACAGAAAACTGTAGGTAGGGAGAGTGTCAGTTTCTTTCACTGTGCAAGTCCTTGTTTCCAGGGACCTGGAAGGACAGTGAGTGAATTCTCCTTGTGCTATATTGTGCTTAAAAAAAAAAAAATTCTAGGGACAGAAAACTGTAGGTAGGGAGAGTGTCAGTTTCTTTCACTGTGCAAGTCCTTGTTTCTAGGGACCTGGAAGGACAGTGAGTGAATTCTCCTTGTGCTATATTGTGCTTAAAAAAAACATTTTTTCTAGGGACAGAAAACTGTAGGTAGGGAGAGTGTCAGTTTCTTTCACTGTGCAAGTCCTTGTTTCCAGGGACCTGGAAGGACAGTGAGTGAATTCTCCTTGTGCTATAGTGTGCTTAAAAAAAACATTTTTTCTAGGGACAGAAAACTGTAGGTAGGGAGAGTGTCAGTTTCTTTCACTGTGCAAGTCCTTGTTTCCAGGGACCTGGAAGGACAGTGAGTGAATTCTCCTTGTGCTATATTGTGCTTAAAAAAAACATTTTTTCTAGGGACAGAAAACTGTAGGTAGGGAGAGTGTCAGTTTCTTTCACTGTGCAAGTCCTTGTTTCTAGGGACTGGGAAGGACAGTGAGTGAATTCTCCTTGTGCTATAGTGTGCTTAAAAAAAACATTTTTTCTAGGGACAGAAAACTGTAGGTAGGGAGAGTGTCAGTTTCTTTCACTGTGCAAGTCCTTGTTTCTAGGGACTGGGAAGGACAGTGAGTGAATTCTCCTTGTGCTATAGTGTGCTTAAAAAAAACATTTTTTCTAGGGACAGAAAATTGTAGGTAGGGAGAGTGTCAGTTTCTTTCACTGTGCAAGTCCTTGTTTCTAGGGACCTGGAAGGACAGTGAGTGAATTCTCCTTGTGCTATATTGTGCTTAAAAAAAACATTTTTTATAGGGACAGAAAACTGTAGGTAGGGAGAGTGTCAGTTTCTTTCACTGTGCAAGTCCTTGTTTCTAGGGACCTGGAAGGACAGTGAGTGAATTCTCCTTGTGCTATATTGTGCTTAAAAAAAACATTTTTTCTAGGGACAGAAAACTGTAGGTAGGGAGAGTGTCAGTTTCTTTCACTGTGCAAGTCCTTGTTTCTAGGGACCTGGAAGGACAGTGAGTGAATTCTCCTTGTGCTATATTGTGCTTAAAAAAAACATTTTTTCTAGGGACAGAAAACTGTAGGTAGGGAGAGTGTCAGTTTCTTTCACTGTGTAAGTCCTTGTTTCTAGGGACCTGGAAGGACAGTGAGTGAATTCTCCTTGTGCTATATTGTGCTTAAAAAAAACATTTTTTCTAGGGACAGAAAACTGTAGGTAGGGAGAGTGTCAGTTTCTTTCACTGTGCAAGTCCTTGTTTCCAGGGACCTGGAAGGACAGTGAGTGAATTCTCCTTGTGCTATATTGTGCTTAAAAAAAACATTTTTTCTAGGGACAGAAAACTGTAGGTAGGGAGAGTGTCAGTTTCTTTCACTGTGCAAGTCCTTGTTTCTAGGGACCTGGAAGGACAGTGAGTGAATTCTCCTTGTGCTATATTGTGCTTAAAAAAAACATTTTTTCTAGGGACAGAAAACTGTAGGTAGGGAGAGTGTCAGTTTCTTTCACTGTGCAAGTCCTTGTTTCCAGGGACCTGGAAGGACAGTGAGTGAATTCTCCTTGTGCTATAGTGTGCTTAAAAAAAACATTTTTTTCTAGGGACAGAAAACTGTAGGTAGGGAGAGTGTCAGTTTCTTTCACTGTGCAAGTCCTTGTTTCCAGGGACCTGGAAGGACAGTGAGTGAATTCTCCTTGTGCTATATTGTGCTTAAAAAAATCATTTTTTCTAGGGACAGAAAACTGTAGGTAGGGAGAGTGTCAGTTTCTTTCACTGTGCAAGTCCTTGTTTCTAGGGACCTGGAAGGACAGTGAGTGAATTCTCCTTGTGCTATATTGTGCTTAAAAAAAACATTTTTTCTAGGGACAGAAAACTGTAGGTAGGGAGAGTGTCAGTTTCTTTCACTGTGCAAGTCCTTGTTTCTAGGGACTGGGAAGGACAGTGAGTGAATTCTCCTTGTGCTATAGTGTGCTTAAAAAAAACATTTTTTCTAGGGACAGAAAACTGTAGGTAGGGAGAGTGTCAGTTTCTTTCACTGTGCAAGTCCTTGTTTCTAGGGACCTGGAAGGACAGTGAGTGAATTCTCCTTGTGCTATATTGTGCTTAAAAAAAACATTTTTTCTAGGGACAGAAAACTGTAGGTAGGGAGAGTGTCAGTTTCTTTCACTGTGCAAGTCCTTGTTTCTAGGGACCTGGAAGGACAGTGAGTGAATTCTCCTTGTGCTATATTGTGCTTAAAAAAAACATTTTTTCTAGGGACAGAAAACTGTAGGTAGGGAGAGTGTCAGTTTCTTTCACTGTGCAAGTCCTTGTTTCTAGGGACCTGGAAGGACAGTGAGTGAATTCTCCTTGTGCTATATTGTGCTTAAAAAAAACATTTTTTCTAGGGACAGAAAACTGTAGGTAGGGAGAGTGTCAGTTTCTTTCACTGTGTAAGTCCTTGTTTCTAGGGACCTGGAAGGACAGTGAGTGAATTCTCCTTGTGCTATATTGTGCTTAAAAAAAACATTTTTTCTAGGGACAGAAAACTGTAGGTAGGGAGAGTGTCAGTTTCTTTCACTGTGCAAGTCCTTGTTTCCAGGGACCTGGAAGGACAGTGAGTGAATTCTCCTTGTGCTATATTGTGCTTAAAAAAAACATTTTTTCTAGGGACAGAAAACTGTAGGTAGGGAGAGTGTCAGTTTCTTTCACTGTGCAAGTCCTTGTTTCTAGGGACCTGGAAGGACAGTGAGTGAATTCTCCTTGTGCTATATTGTGCTTAAAAAAAACATTTTTTCTAGGGACAGAAAACTGTAGGTAGGGAGAGTGTCAGTTTCTTTCACTGTGCAAGTCCTTGTTTCCAGGGACCTGGAAGGACAGTGAGTGAATTCTCCTTGTGCTATAGTGTGCTTAAAAAAAACATTTTTTCTAGGGACAGAAAACTGTAGGTAGGGAGAGTGTCAGTTTCTTTCACTGTGCAAGTCCTTGTTTCCAGGGACCTGGAAGGACAGTGAGTGAATTCTCCTTGTGCTATATTGTGCTTAAAAAAAACATTTTTTCTAGGGACAGAAAACTGTAGGTAGGGAGAGTGTCAGTTTCTTTCACTGTGCAAGTCCTTGTTTCTAGGGACCTGGAAGGACAGTGAGTGAATTCTCCTTGTGCTATATTGTGCTTAAAAAAAACATTTTTTCTAGGGACAGAAAACTGTAGGTAGGGAGAGAGTGTCAGTTTCTTTCACTGTGCAAGTCCTTGTTTCTAGGGACCTGGAAGGACAGTGAGTGAATTCTCCTTGTGCTATATTGTGCTTAAAAAAAACATTTTTTCTAGGGACAGAAAACTGTAGGTAGGGAGAGTGTCAGTTTCTTTCACTGTGCAAGTCCTTGTTTCTAGGGACCTGGAAGGACAGTGAGTGAATTCTCCTTGTGCTATATTGTGCTTAAAAAAAACATTTTTTCTAGGGACAGAAAACTGTAGGTAGGGAGAGTGTCAGTTTCTTTCACTGTGCAAGTCCTTGTTTCTAGGGACCTGGAAGGACAGTGAGTGAATTCTCCTTGTGCTATATTGTGCTTAAAAAAAACATTTTTTCTAGGGACAGAAAACTGTAGGTAGGGAGAGTGTCAGTTTCTTTCACTGTGCAAGTCCTTGTTTCTAGGGACCTGGAAGGACAGTGAGTGAATTCTCCTTGTGCTATATTGTGCTTAAAAAAAACATTTTTTCTAGGGACAGAAAACTGTAGGTAGGGAGAGTGTCAGTTTCTTTCACTGTGCAAGTCCTTGTTTCAAGGGACAGAGAAGGACACCTGAAGGTAGCCCTTATTGCTTTTTTCCCATCTCCCTGCAGGCCATCTATTAGAATGTCTGGAAGGCAAACAAGGAGAGGCAGACAGTCAGGAGGCAATAAAAGAGGGCAAGCAGACTCTGTGTCTGGGGGCAACAGTGCTGGTCGTGGACGCGGTGCATTGTCATCAGCACATGGCCATGGGACACGCTTGTCCTTCTTTTCCGCAGCTGGACATGTTGAGCCACATCATGCCGAAGACTTGGTAGAGTGGATGACCAAGCCCTCCTCCTCCTCCTCATCCTCTCTCACCCAGGCTCAGGGTACTGGCAAAGCAGCTGCCAAAGCGTCCTCTTCCCTGGTATCAATGTCAGACTCATCATCAGTCACTCCTTCCCTAGACCCACCATGTCCTCCTCCTGAGGAGTCCCCCGAACTGTTTGAGCACAGTGTTGGGTACATGCTCCAGGAGGATGCCCAGCGTTTCGAAGGGTCTGATGATGAAACCCAGCTACAGGAAGGCAGTAGGGTGAGAGCAGACAGAGGGGATGCTCAAGAAGGACACCAATCTGGCAGTCATGTTCCAGCAGCTGCAGCATACTGCCAGATTGGCTCCAGTGATGAGGAGGGAGGGGATGATGAGGTCACTGACTCCACGTGGGTGCCTAATAGGAGAGAGGAGGAGGAGGATGAGGAGGAGGCACATCTCCAACGAGACAGGATGCCCTTTGGTGGCCAGCGTAAGGGCAGTACACCGACGGAATCACACCGCAGAGCTCCGCCTGTGCAGGGCGCTGCCTCTGCCCGTCATTCAAAAAGTTCCTTGGTGTGGGCCTTTTTTGAGGCTAGTGCATCAGATCGCACAGGTGCTGTTTGCAACATATGTCTCAAGCGTATATCGCGTGGCCAAAACATCAGCCGCTTGGGTACCACATGCCTGACCAGACATATGTTGACCTGCCATGCAGCTCGTTGGCAAGCCTACCTCAAAGACCCACACCAAAGAACAAAGCGGACCTCTCCTTGCACCGCATCAGCTGGGATTTCCAACCCCACTATAACTTCAGTTCTCTCTGAAACATGCACTGAGAGGAATGAAGGTGTAGAATTAGGTGTGTCACAGCCAAGTACTTGCGGCCACTCTGCTAGCAGTACACCGACGTCCGATTCTAGCAGGCAAATTTCCCTGCCCCAGCTGCTGGACCGTCGAAAGAAGTTCACTCCCAGCCATCCACATGCCCAGCGGTTGAATGCTAGCTTGGCTAAATTGCTAGCGCTTCAACTGCTGCCTTTTCAGTTGGTAGACTCGGCCCCCTTCCGTGAGTTTGTGCAATGTGCGGTTCCTCAGTGGCAGGTTCCCAAACGCCACTTTTTCTCACGGAAGGCTATTCCGGCTCTCTACCGGCATGTGGAAGGCAATGTCTTGGCCTCGCTGGACAGGGCGGTCAGCGGTAAGGTGCATATTACCGCTGACTCATGGTCCAGCAGGCATGGACAGGGACGTTACCTTTCTTTCACGGCCCATTGGGTCACTCTTTTGGCAGCTGGGAAGGATGCAGGACAAGGTGCAGTAGTGTTGGAGGTTGTCCCACCGCCACGCCTCCAAAATGCTACTACTGGTTGTGACACACCTCTCTCCTCCACCCCCTCCTCTTCTTCTTCCTCCATGGCCTCTTCCTGTGGTTTGTCCTATGAACCAGCGGTGCTCCGTAGCCGTTCACGGGGCTACGCAAGTACGCAGGCAAAAAGATGCCATGCCGTGCTTGCGCTGGTGTGTTTGGGGGACAGAAGCCACACTGGGGCAGAGGTCCTGTCTGCTCTGCAGGGCCAGGCCGAGAGGTGGTTGACGCCACGCCAGCTTAAGCCAGGAATGGTGGTTTGCGACAATGGCACCAACCTCCTCTCCGCCCTCCGACAGGGACAACTGACCCATGTGCCCTGTGTGGCTCACGTCCTTAACCTGGTGGTGCAGCGGTTCTTGGGCAGGTACCCGGGCTTACAGGATGTCCTGAGGCAGGCCAGGAAAGTCTGTGTGCATTTCTGCAGATCTTATAATGCCAGTGCTCGCCTGGCTGAGCTGCAAAAGGAGTTGAACCTGCCCAAGAACCGCCTTATATGTGACATGCCCACCAGGTGGAACTCAACGTTGGCCATGCTGCAGCGGCTGCACACGCAGCAGAGGGCCATCAATGAGTACCTGTGCGACTACGGCACCAGGACAGGGTCAGGGGAGCTTGGTTTTTTTTCTCCACGCCAGTGGGGCATGATCAGGGATGCATGCACTGTCCTGGCACCATTTGAGGAGGCCACGAGGATGGTGAGCAGTGACAGTGCATGCATCAGTGACACTGTACCTCTTGTCCACCTGTTGGAGCACACGCTGCGTGGAATAATGGACAGGGCACTTGAGGCAGAACAGAGGCAGGAAGAGGAGGACTTCCTTGCCTCTCAAGGCCCCCTTTACCCAGACAGTGTTCCTTCTGTCCCACCCATCGCACAGGAAGAGGAAGAGGAGGAGGAGGAGGAGGAGGATTGTGTCAGCATGGAGGTGGAGGCTGGCACTCAGCATCATCAGCAGCAGTCTTTTAGGGATGATTTACAGTCCCAAGAAACCAGTGGACTTGTACGTGGCTGGGAGGAGGTGACTGCGGATCATGTCGTCCTTAGTGACCCAGAGGACTCCGGAGCGAATGCCTCAGCAAACCTACGCTGCATGGACTCCCTGATCCTGCAAAGTCTGCGGAAGGATCCTCGTATTCTTCGGATCAAGGAGAGGGACCATTACTGGCTGGCCACTCTCCTTGATCCACGGTACAAGGGTAAGGTTGCGGACCTTATGTTACCGTCGCAGAGGGAGCAGAGGATGAGACAACTCCGGGAGGCCTTGCAGAAAGGTCTGTGCAACGCGTTCCCAGAGACTGGGAGGTTACAAACTCCTGGTCCAGGACAACGAGTTGCTGAGGCTTCGGCCAGTCAAAGAAGGAGCGGTGGGGAAGGTGGCCGTCTGACCGATGCGTTCAGACAATTCTTTAGTCCGCAGCCCCAAAGTATGATTGGTTCCAGCAACCATCGCCAGCGTCTGATAAACATGGTGCAGGAATATCTAGGGGCAAGGTCAGACTTGGACACCTTCCCCACCGAAAATCCTCTGGCTTACTGGGTCTTGAGGATGGATCACTGGCCAGAGCTTGCACAGTATGCAATTGAGCTACTGGCCTGTCCTGCATCCAGCGTTCTTTCGGAACGCACATTCAGTGCTGCTGGAGGATTTGTCACGGATCACAGGGTGCGCCTGTCCACCGACTCGGTTGATCGACTGACTTTCATCAAGATGAACCAGTCTTGGATCACCACCAGCTACCACACACCTGATGCTGATATAACAGACTAATTGATTTTAACATGTCACGTCCCTTCAAGACTGATGCTGATGCTGAGTGCCTGTGCTGTTATGTTGACTGGCTATCCTCCTCCTCCGAGTCCTCAATGATACGATTGATGATGATAGCTTGGAAGATCATTTTTGTTTATGGGTGCCGCCACCAGTGGCTAAGGCCCAATTTTTCAGCCCCTGTTTTACAGGGGCGTGTACTTACAATTTTTTTAGCAATAATTTGCCATAGGGCTCATTGCTGTGCTCCAAGTACAGTATCTGTGAGGGGTTGTAGTGTTGTGCCACCAGTGCCTAAGGCCCAATTTTTCAGCCCCTGTTTAACAGGGGCGTGTCATTACAATTTTTGAAGCAATACTTTGCAACAGGGCTCATTGCTGTGCTCCAAGTACAGTATCTGTGAGGGGTTGTAGTGTTGTGCCACCAGTGCCTAAGGCCCAATTTTTCAGCCCCTGTTCAACAGGGGCATGCAATTACAATTCTTGATGTAATAATTCACAGCAGGGCCCATTCCTGCACCCACCAAGAGTAAGTCTGAGGGCTTACAGTGTTGTGGCAACGCCACCACCACCACCACCACGAAAGGCCCAATTTTTCAGCCACTGTTCAAAAGGGGCATGTAATTACAATTCTTGATCTAATAATTCACAGCAGGGCCCATTCCTGCACCCACCAAGAGTAACTCTGAGGGCTTACAGTGTTGTGGCAACACCACCACCACCACCACCACCACGAAAAGCCCAATTTTTCAGCCCCTGTTCAACAGGGGCATGCAATTACAATTCTTGATCTAATAATTCACAGCAGGGCCCATTGCTGCACCCACCAAGAGTAACTGTCAGGGCTTACAGTGTTGTGGCACCAGCACCACCATCAAAGCCCCAATTTTTACTACCACTGTTCAACAATTATATGTAATTAAAATTCCTGATATAATAGTTGACAGCAGCAACCAAGAGTAACTGTGAGTGCTTACAGTGTTGTGCCAACACCAACAACTAAGGGGCCTATTTCTGCAGAGTATATACGGCAGGTCCCTACTTTCAAACATCCAACTTACAAACGACTCCTACTTGCAAACGAAAGAAGACAACAGGAAGTGAGAGGAAATCTACCCCTAGGAAGGAAAATTCTCTCCTGTAAGAATAAATATGGGAGAAAGGTGTCTCCTCTGTACTGATGCTTTATCAGCAATCCTTGTTTCAAGAAAAACACCACATTTCAAAAACAGTTGTCATTGGGACGGAAAGTGAGGTGAAATGTTCTGAACAGGGGCACAGACAGCAAAACAAATGTTACAGGGGTGATAACCCTTACCTATGTTTCCCAAAAAGTTTAAAAATAGATTTTTGGGCTGGAGCTACAGTTCAACAATGTACCTGTTCAAAATTACAAACACATTCTACATAAGAACAAACCTACAGTCCCTGTCTTGTATGCACCGCCTGTATACGGCTGTTCAGAGTATATAGGGCCTTTTTTATTTTATGTGCGGGGTTCCCCTTAATATCCATACAAGACCCAAAGGGGCTGGTAATGGGCTGGGGTAGGGGGGGGGGGGGTCATGGGGTAGCTATGCCATTTTTCTTAAAGATTTTCATCCATATTACCGGGACCAGACATTACATTAAAGCCGCAAGAAGTTTTAAATGGCTTTTTTTTCCTTTAGAAGTGTCATTTTGTGCAGGGACAGTTCTAAACACGGGAAACACGTGGCACTTCACAGGCATACTTTAGACACCCCCCAGGTACGATATTTAAAGGAATATTTGACTTTTTTTTTTCACTTTATGCATCATTAAAATGACTGCTCCCGAAAAACGACCGTTTTTAAAACTTCTTTTTGCATTGATACATGTCCCCTGGTGCAGAACCCGGGTTCCCAAACCCTTTTTAGGACAATAACATGCATAATAGTTGTTATAATTAGCACTTTAGAATTCGAACGTTCGCATCCATTGTATTTAATAGGGTTCTAATGTTCGTACGAACTTTCGGTCCGTTCGCGGGTTCTGGTGCGAACCGAACCCGGGGGTGTTCGGCTCATCACTATCTGGAAGGCAAACAAGGAGAGGCAGACAGTCAGGAGGCAATAAAAGAGGGCAAGCAGGCTCTGTGTCTGGGGGCAACAGTGCTGGTCGTGGACGCGGTGCATTGTCATCAGCACATGGCCATGGGACACGCTTGTCCTTCTTTTCCGCAGCTGGACATGTTGAGCCACATCATGCCGAAGACTTGGTAGAGTGGATGACCAAGCCCTCCTCCTCCTCCTCATCCTCTCTCACCCAGGCTCAGGGTACTGGCAAAGCAGCTGCCAAAGCGTCCTCTTCCCTGGTATCAATGTCAGACTCATCATCAGTCACTCCTTCCCTAGACCCACCATGTCCTCCTCCTGAGGAGTCCCCCGAACTGTTTGAGCACAGTGTTGGGTACATGCTCCAGGAGGATGCCCAGCGTTTCGAAGGGTCTGATGATGAAACCCAGCTACAGGAAGGCAGTAGCGTGAGAGCAGACAGAGGGGATGCTCAAGAAGGACACCAATCTGACAGTCATGTTCCAGCAGCTGCAGCATACTGCCAGATTGGCTCCAGTGATGAGGAGGGAGGGGATGATGAGGTCACTGACTCCACATGGGTGCCTAATAGGAGAGAGGAGGAGGATGAGGAGGAGGCACATCTCCAACGAGGCAGGATGCCCTTTGGTGGCCAGCGTAAGGGCAGTACACCGACGGAATCACACCGCAGAGCTCCGCCTGTGCAGGGCGCTGCCTCTGCCCGTCATTCAAAAAGTTCTTTGGTGTGGGCCTTTTTTGAGGCTAGTGCATCAGATCGCACAGCTGCTGTTTGCAACATATGTCTCAAGCGTATATCGCGTGGCCAAAACATCAGCCGCTTGGGTACCACATGCCTGACCAGACATATGTTGACCTGCCATGCAGCTCGTTGGCAAGCCTACCTCAAAGACCCACACCAAAGAACAAAGCGGACCTCTCCTTGCACCGCATCAGCTGGGATCTCCAACCCCACTATAACTTCAGTCCTCTCTGAAACATGCACTGAGAGGAATGAAGGTGTAGAATTAGGTGTGTCACAGCCAAGTACTTGCGGCCACTCTGCTAGCAGTACACCGACGTCCGATTCTAGCAGGCAAATTTCCCTGCCCCAGCTGCTGGACCGTCAAAAGAAGTTCACTCCCAGCCATCCACATGCCCAGCGGTTGAATGCTAGCTTGGCTAAATTGCTAGCGCTTCAACTGCTGCCTTTTCAGTTGGTAGACTCGGCCCCCTTCCGTGAGTTTGTGCAATGTGTGGTTCCTCAGTGGCAGGTTCCCAAACGCCACTTTTTCTCACGGAAGGCTATTCCGGCTCTCTACCGGCATGTGGAAGGCAATGTCTTGGCCTCGCTGGACAGGGCGGTCAGCGGTAAGGTGCATATTACCGCTGACTCATGGTCCAGCAGGCATGGACAGGGACGTTACCTTTCTTTCACTGCCCATTGGGTCACTCTTTTGGCAGCTGGGAAGGATGCAGGACAAGGTGCAGTAGTGTTGGAGGTTGTTCCACCGCCACGCCTCCAAAATGCTACTACTGGTTGTGACACACCTCTCTCCTCCACCCCCTCCTCTTCTTCTTCCTCCATGGCCTCTTCCTGTGCTTTGTCCTCTGAACCAGTGGTGCTCCGTAGCCGTTCAAGGGGCTACGCAAGTACGCAGGCAAAAAGATGCCATGCCGTGCTTGCGCTGGTGTGTTTGGGGGACAGAAGCCACACTGGGGCAGAGGTCCTGTCTGCTCTGCAGGGCCAGGCCGAGAGGTGGTTGACGCCACGCCAGCTTAAGCCAGGAATGGTGGTTTGCGACAATGGCACCAACCTCCTCTCCGCCCTCCGACAGGGACAACTGACCCATGTGCCCTGTGTGGCTCACGTCCTTAACCTGGTGGTGCAGCGGTTCTTGGGCAGGTACCCGGGCTTACAGGATGTCCTGAGGCAGGCCAGGAAAGTCTGTGTGCATTTCCGCAGATCTTATAATGCCAGTGCTCGCCTGGCTGAGCTGCAAAAGGAGTTGAACCTGCCCAAGAACCGCCTTATATGTGACATGCCCACCAGGTGGAACTCAATGTTGGCCATGCTGCAGCGGCTGCACACGCAGCAGAGGGCCCTCAATGAGTACCTGTGCGACTACGGCACCAGGACAGGGTCAGGGGAGCTTGGTTTTTTTTCTCCACGCCAGTGGGGCATGATCAGGGATGCATGCACTGTCCTGGCACCATTTGAGGAGGCCACGAGGATGGTGAGCAGTGACAGTGCATGCATCAGTGACACTGTACCTCTTGTCCACCTGTTGGAGCACACGTTGCGTGGAATAATGGACAGGGCACTTGAGGCAGAACAGAGGCAGGAAGAGGAGGACTTCCTTGCCTCTCAAGGCCCCCTTTACCCAGACAGTGTTCCTTCTGTCCCACCCATCGCACAGGAAGAGGAGGAGGAGGAGGAGGAGGAGGAGCAGGAGGATTGTGTCAGCATGGAGGTGGAGGCTGGCACTCAGCATCATCAGCAGCAGTCTTTTAGGGATGATTTACAGTCCCAAGAAACCAGTGGACTTGTACGTGGCTGGGAGGAGGTGGCTGCGGATCATGTCGTCCTTAGTGACCCAGAGGACTCCGGACCGAATGCCTCAGCTAACCTACGCTGCATGGCCTCCCTGATCCTGCAAAGTCTGCGGAAGGATCCTCGTATTCTTCGGATCAAGGAGAGGGACCATTACTGGCTGGCCACTCTCCTTGATCATCGGTACAAGGGTAAGGTTGCGGACCTTATGTTACCGTCGCAGAGGGAGCAGAGGATGAGACAACTCCGGGAGGCCTTGCAGAAAGGTCTGTGCAACGCGTACCTGGGAGGTTACAAACTCCTGGTCCTGGACAACGAGTTGCTGAGGCTTCGGCCAGTCAAAGAAGGAGCGGTGGGGAAGGTGGCCGTCTGACCGATGCGTTCAGACAATTCTTTAGTCCGCAGCCCCAAAGTATGATTGGTTCCAGCAACCATCGCCAGCGTCTGATAAACATGGTGCAGGAATATCTAGGGGCAAGGTCAGACTTGGACACCTTCCCCACCGAAAATCCTCTGGCTTACTGGGTCTTGAGGATGGATCACTGGCCAGAGCTTGCACAGTATGCAATTGAGCTACTGGCCTGTCCTGCATCCAGCGTTCTTTCGGAACGCACATTCAGTGCTGCTGGAGGATTTGTCACGGATCACAGGGTGCGCCTGTCCACCGACTCGGTTGATCGACTGACTTTCATCAAGATGAACCAGTCTTGGATCACCACCAGCTACCACACACCTGATGCTGATATAACAGACTAATTGATTTTAACATGTCACATCCCTTCAAGACTGATGCTGATGCTGAGTGCTGTGCTGTTATGTTGACTGGCTATCCTCCTCCTCCGAGTCCTCAATGATACGATTGATGATGATAGCTTGGAAGATCATTTTTGTTTATGGGTGCCGCCACCAGTGGCTAAGGCCCAATTTTTCAGCCCCTGTTTAACAGGGGCGTGTAATTAAAATTTTTGAATCAATACTTTGCAACAGGGCTCATTGCTGTGCTCCAAGTACAGTATCTGTGAGGGGTTGGAGTGTTGTGCCACCAGTGCCTAAGGCCCAATTTTTCAGCCCCTGTTTAACAGGGGCGTGTCATTACAATTTTTGAAGCAATACTTTGCAACAGGGCTCATTGCTGTGCTCCAAGTACAGTATCTGTGAGGGGTTGCAGTGTTGTGCCACCAGTGCCTAAGGCCCAATTTTTCAGCCCCTGTTCAACAGGGGCATGTAATTACAATTCTTGATCTAATAATTCACAGCAGGGCCCATTGCTGCACCCACCAAGAGTAACTCTGAGGGCTTACAGTGTTGTGGCAACGCCACCACCACCACCACCACGAAAGGCCCAATTTTTCAGCCCCTGTTCAAAAGGGGCATGTAATTACAATTCTTGATCTAATAATTCACAGCAGGGCCCATTCCTGCACCCACCAAGAGTAACTCTGAGGGCTTACAGTGTTGTGGCAACACCACCACCACCACCACGAAAGGCCCAATTTTTCAGCCCCTGTTCAACAGGGGCATGCAATTACAATTCTTGATCTAATAATTCACAGCAGGGCCCATTGCTGCACCCACCAAGAGTAACTGTCAGGGCTTACAGTGTTGTGGCACCAGCACCACCATCAAAGGCCCAATTTTTACTACCACTGTTCAACAATTATATGTAATTACAATTCCTGATATAATAGTTGACAGCAGGGCGTTCCAGCACCAACCAAGAGTAACTGTGAGTGCTTACAGTGTTGTGCCAACACCAACAACTAAGGGGCCTATTTCTGCAGAGTATATACGGCAGGTCCCTACTTTCAAACATCCAACTTACAAACGACTCCTACTTGCAAACTCAAGAAGACAACAGGAAGTGAGAGGAAATCTACCCCTAGGAAGGAAAATTCTCTCCTGTAAGAATTAATATGGGAGAAAGGTGTCTCCTCTGTACTGATGCTTTATCACCAATCCTTGTTTCAAGAAAAACACCACATTTCAAAAACAGTTGTCATTGGGATGGAAAGTGAGGTGAAATGTTCTGAACAGGGGCACAGACAGCAAAACAAATGTTACAGGGGTGATAACCCTTACCTATGTTTTCCAAAAAGTTTAAAAATAGATTTTTGGGCTGGAGCTACACTTAAACAATGTACCTGTTCAAAATTACAAACACATTCTACATAAGAACAAACCTACAGTCCCTGTCTTGTATGCACCGCCTGTATACGGCTGTTCAGAGTATATAGGGCCTTTTTTATTTTGTGTGCGGTGTTCCCCTTAATATCCATACAAGACCCAAAGGGGCTGGTAATGGGCTGGGGTAGGGGGGGGGGGTCATGGGGTAGCTATGCCATTTTTCTTAAAGATTTTCATCCATATTACCGGGACCAGACATTACATTAAAGCCGCAAGCAGTTTTAAATGGCTTTTTTTTCCTTTAGAAGTGTCATTTTGTGCAGGGACAGTTCTAAACACGGGAAACACGTGGCACTTCACAGGCATACTTTAGACACCCCCCAGGTACGATATTTAAAGGAATATTTGACTTTTTTTTTTTCACTTTATGCATCATTAAAATGACTGCTCCCGAAAAACGACCGTTTTTAAAACTTCTTTTTGCATTGATACATGTCCCCTGGTGCAGAAAACGGGTTCCCAAACCCTTTTTAGGACAATAACATGCATAATAGTCGTTATAATTAGCACTTTAGAATTCGAACGTTCGCATCCATTGTATTTAATAGGGTTCTAATGTTCGTACGAACTTTCAGTCCGTTCGCGGGTTCTGGTGCGAACCGAACCCGGGGGTGTTCGGTTCATCACTACTGAGGAGGGACTATTTTTCAATTTTCGGGCGGAGGTACACAAACCTGCGCCCAGCCACATGCTCTAGAGTTCCGGCCGCTGTACCTCTTCCCTGGTGCTTGGCGGAGTGATCCGTACAGTGATTTGCCTGCTCTGCTCCTTCAAGGACTGATATGAGACAGCTGACAGGGAGGGAACGGCAAAACGAATGCTGGCGGTGGCGGAGGGTAGTGCGGCACGCACTGGGCAGCACACAGTGAGTGAAGTGTTAATTGTAATCTTAGCAGAATCGTCCATATCCTCACAGTGCCTTATGATAATCACTCACACAGCACACATGGGGCTCTATGGCTCTATCACAGTGTGTCACATGGCTGTTGTGTGCTGACTTTGTTACTTTATGGGTGTGCTGTGTGTTACAGATTGTAGCACAGTACAGCCACAGCAAAGTCAGCAGCCAACAGCATGTGGTACACTGTGATAGAGCCATAGAACACCTTGTGTGCTGTGTGAATGATTATTCTAATGCTATAAGGCCTCATGCACACAGGAGGTTTTAAGAACGCCCCTCCTCTTGGCAGCAGCCTTTTGCCAGAAAAAAACGCCTGACGCTTGTAAAAGTGCCTAACGCCTGTACGAGCGTTTAGGCTCATTTATAGGCGTTAAGCACTTGGGCGGTCATTTAATTGGCCAGAACAACAATTTATTCTGGCCATTGAAATACGCTAACGTTCAAGCGCTAAACGCGCCTTGTGTTAACACACATTTAGGCACGTTTACACGTGTAGCGATACCCCCAGCTAAAGGAGCCGCTGTGATGATTTTCGGGCCTGTAACACACTGCTGTCAACCCCCAGCAATTGGCTCTACCCCCCCTTGGCACAGTTAGTAGGGGATGATAGGATTGTGAGGCCTGCAACTTTAGGCAACACAATCCAGCAACAAGACACACACACAGTGATATAGCGAACACTGACTGTTTCTTCTGCACAATAATAACACCAACAACTAGTTTGCTTAATCCTGGTACTTTTACTAAAGGAAATGATTAAACAGATTAACACAGTATACTTTAGTATATGCAGAGCCCTGCAATAAAAGGTGTCCAACAATAGGCAGATATGCAATCCTGTACAAAGATAACTAATGGACCCCCCTTGCAGCTCTCCTCCCTCGTGGGCAAGATGGCGCCCAGCAATGTCTACACTGATAAGTCAGGCCTGGCTGTAACTATGTGTAAGTTCCGTAGAGAAGAATCTTCGCTAGCAAATGGTGGTGCACTTTTGAAGACAAATTGTAATCCACGGGAATAAAGGTTGACAAACTTGGTGAACAAAGATAAAGTCACTAACGCTATTCAATGCACTGTCCCTCCGGTGTGCATATGCAAACTCTAACGGGTGAGTCCCGAACAACAAACACTGGGCCTAGAGATCCTGTAGTAATCTCTGAGCAGGTGCTCTCTCACCCAACCGGACCAGTCCACATCCGTATCTTCCGTTGCTGTGTCTCGGTACAAAGGTTCCACGACACCAGGGTCTTCGGTCCTCCTGGAAGCAGCAGACGGATAGCAGGATGCGACGTCCCTCAGGCTCCTTGGTGGAAACGGAAGGCTCTTTGGAAACACAGGGCCTAGGCTCCAGGCCCTGTCTGGAACAACAGACTCAGCAGAGAGTTCCACTTGCTGGGTGGGCGATGTCCAAAGAGACCGTACTCCGGTCCGCCCCTCAGTTAAATACCCCACCCCAGCAGTCCTTGCGCGGGGAAATGCATCCTGGGTATGGTAGTCTCTGCGTTCCTCTAGCAACACCCCGCTACACACGCGTCAAACGTTTTTGCAGCCAAAACACTGCTGCTCCTGTACGCACTGGCCCTGGATTTTTTTTCCTGCCTGTAAATGCCCCTGCCACTAAAAGATTCTAAAAGTCTATGTTTGCATAGACACAGGATAACATGGAGGGGCGTTTGGAATCAGTAAAAAAAAAAAACACCTGTGTGCGTGAGGTCTATAGATCACAAGGCACTGTAAGATGCTACTGCACACTTGTGTTTGGGGGGGGGGGAGTAAACACGCACAGCTGAGCTGTGTTTTTACAGGCCCCCAACCATTCCCCTGTAACAACAAACGGAGCTGAGGCCATGCTGCAAGCATTTTTTTTTTTTAACACGTACACACATTTCTGGCTGGAGACAGCAGCCGGGAGTGTGTTGTGGAAGTAATACGGGCAGCTCTGAAACCACCCGATTACTTCCACAATCATTGCACCATATGTTTCCCCTGCAACTTTTGAGACAGGGTCAGAGGTGGGGCCAGGGGTGGGGTCGAGGGCGGGGTTAAAGGGGGCCCCATCAGGTAGGCTGCACGCGGCCCCATGATTTCTAACAGCGGCCCTGGGTCCAAGCATCAGGGTGAATTGCATTAAGGGGTTAAATTAGTGTATACACTGGGAGGCAGGAGAGAGGGTGAGCTTACTCACCCCAGGATGGAGGCTCAGGCATAGGCTGGCAGCAGCTTTCCTCTTCTGAGTTCAAACTTCCCATCCCCGTGGACTATGGGCGGGGCAGGCACAGGAGGAGAGGAGCAGGAGCAGATGAGCTCTCTCTCCTCTCCTGTCAATGCGGATGGGAGGGGTGGGGAGACTATCAGCACTGGCTCTTAGGCAGACCTGCGTGTGAGGGAGACACTCAGCTCAGGGCTGCAGCAAGCTGGAGGAGACACAGGCATGGCCACATAGCAGGAGATGATGCAGCCAAGTATTTGAGGTTGACCCCCTAAAAGACACAGTTGTGACTAGAGTACCAAATAGCAGATATCAATACTATGGTATATAGGGGAATGTAACCTCCAGAAACATTCAGTCCTCAGGTACTTTGGTCACATTTGCAATTTTTAGAGGGACTACCTCAAATAGTGGGTTTCATCATCCATTGTTTTTTTGTTTTGTTTTTTTGTTTTGTTTTTTTGTGCTCTTGTTTTTAATGATTTTGTAATAAAATATTGGCTTTTTTTAAATGTGTGTATTGTGTGTATCGGTACCGATAAAGTCTCTTTTCCACCCTTCAGCCTCATGCACACTGGACTTTAAAATAACGTTATAAAAATGCCAGTAGCTTTGCGATGAGCTTTTCAATGCTTTTGCCATATGGTTTTTTAGCGTTTATTAGCGTTTTTCCGTGTTATCGATTTTTAGCGTTTTTTATTTTTTTTTTTAAGAAAAAAAATGTTTTTTTTTCCAAAGGATCAAAAACGTTAAAAAAACGCTGGTGATCGACGTTTTTGAGCGTTTATCGACGTTTATCAGCGTTTGCGCGTTTTTACAGCTGAAAAACGTCTCTCAGAACCCACTAGTTTTGGGGGTTTTCTTACTGCTCAAAAACGCCACTGCCCAAAACTGCTGATAACAGCCTATGTGTGCATGGACACATAGGATAACATGATGGAGAGTTTAATGACTGTAGAAAAAAATGGGGCAACGTCTGTTACAAGGGTGGTAAGGTCAGTGTAAAGTGCACATAATGTAACAGTGCAGACCACAACACGGCCTTACACCCTGGGCCAGCTCCATGGATTTTACCTCCTGCTCATAGTGGCAAAGAGCATGGCATGGAGCACAGGAACACCGATACAGATTCACCAGCGATCCCTAAAAACTAGTGGTGCAACAGATCGGTGGTGATCCGTGATCTGAACGGTTCACCCTGTTCGGATCGGATCACCACGAGATCTGTGGAGCGCTCCGGAGCCTCGTCCATAGGAAAGGCCGCCGCTTTGGCCTAGCTCTGGAGCGGCGGCCATCTTGGTACACCCGGCGGCGCCGCTGTAATGACGTTTCGTCCATCTTGCTCCACTCACACTCCTGCACAGTAATGATAGTAAGGGGTCAAGCGGACATCTTGTTACACCCAACGTAGTTTTAAATTTTACAGTTATTTTCAACACAAAAAATGTTAAATGTGAAAATCAGAGGTGTTCTGTCACATTAACAACCATGTAAGGTCAGCAGGTTTGCTGCTGCTGCTTTTAAAATGTAACATGTAAACAGTCTGTTGGATTTACAAGTAATGTATTTAAGCATATAAACTCCATTTTGTGTTGAAAATAACTGTGAAATGTAAAACTACTGTCTGCTCTAACGTTGTAAAAGCGCTGCAAAACTGTTGGCATATATAAAAAAGGTATAATAATAAGTAAATTAAATACATTTTTAGACCTCCTTATTGGAATGATCCAGGCCCACCTTTTGTGGAAAGGTCACATGGTCTTAAAACTAGTGTATCCCATATCCTAACATATCCAGCTAATGATCTGATAAAGTGTATTTTGATCAATTCCTGTTCTGGAATCCCCAGCAGACACTGCTATCTGGACTGAGCACTAAGCCCCTGATGTCCAATGGTCAAGTGGGAGAACCCATACTGGCCACCGAAGCTGGTCATACACTGTTCGAATTTTGTCCAGTTCCTGATGAAGCAGCTGAAATTCACTTAGTGTGTGGTCCTATTACCCCCCTCCTATCCAACATCCTTTGATTGAAAAATCAAAGGAGCCAGGCAGAAAATTGTTCAAGGCTTGCCACTCATGCAACCTCATATTCTAACACTCACATTGACTGCACCACCAATCCCCTTATTTAACCAGTTCCCGACCGACTCACGCAGCTATACTGTGGCAGAATGGCTCTCCTGGGCAAAATCCTGTACATATACGGCTTCGCCCAGGAGAGCCACCAGAGGGTGTGCACAGCAGAGCACCCGATGGGCATAGCCGGCGGGCACGATCGTGTGCACGAGCGGCAGCACAGGGGTTTGTGTGTGTAAACACACAAATCCCTGTGCTGTAAGAGGAGAGAAGACGGATCGTGTGTTTCTACAAAGTAGAAACCTCGATCTGTTATCTCTCCTAGTTAGTCCCATTCCCCCACTATTAGAACATACAATAAGGAACACAGTGTTAACCACTTCCCTGCCAGTGACATTTATATAGTAATCAGTGCATATTTATAGCACTGATCGCTCTGTAAATGTCAATGGTTCCAAAAATGTGTCAAAAGTGTCCAACCTGTCCGCCACAACGTCGCAATACCGCAAAAAAACGCAGATCACCGCCATTACTAGTAAAAAATAAAAAAAACACGCCATATATATGCCATAAATCTTTCCCATAGTTTGTAGACGCTATATCATTTGCGCAAACCAATCAATATACGCTTATTGCGGGTTTTTTAAGCAAAAATATGTAGAAGAATACATATCGGCCTAAGCTGATGAAAATTGGGATATTTACTATAGCAAAAAGTACAAAATATTGTGTTTTTTTTTAAATTGTCGCTCTTTTTTTTTTTTATAACGCAATAAATAAAAACCGCAGAGGTTATCATATGCCACCAAAAGAAAGCTCTATTTGTGGGGAAAAAAATATTTCCCTTCATCTAAACATCACACAACTATGCTCTCCCTCCACTGCTGTCCCTCCACTGTCACACTGCCCTCCTCCTAACAATTTAAGAAAAAACATATTAATGAAATCATTAAATACTATTTGCAAATTTTTCATTATTCACAAAGCACTATTCCCACCAAAAAAAGGCTTCCCACCTCCCTCTGCCCTTAACCCCATACTATAGTACTGCACAAACCACCCATACCACCCCCATCATGAACTACTTGCTTACATTACTCCTCCCACCTCCCCACAGCCCTCCACTCTAATGCCCCATACACACGATCGTTTTTCATGCCGTTAAAACTGCCATTTTAAAAAATGGCCCTGAAAAATGATCGTGTGTATGCTCCAGAGCATTTTTAACGACGTGAAAAACGGGCATTAAAAATTCCGGACATGCTCTCTTTTTTCACGTCGTTTTTCATGTCGTTTTTTTTAACGACATGAAAAACGATAGTGTGTATGCTTTAACGACGTGAAAAAAAACGCGCATGCTCAGAATCAAGTATGAGACGGGAGCGCTCGTTCTGGTAAAACTAGCGTTCGTAATGGAGATAGCACATTCATTACACAGTAACGGACTGAAAAGCGCGAATCGTCGCTCAACAAACTTTACTAACATGAAGGGTGGCGCCATTCGAACGGAACTTCCCCTTTATAGTGCCGTCGTACGTGTTGAACGTCACTGCGCTTTGCTTGATCGTTTTTTTTAATGATGGTGTGTACGCAAGGCAGGCTTGAGAGGAAACATGAAAAAAAACGAGGAGAAAAACGTTGGTTTAAAAAATGACATTAAAAACGATCGTGTGTACGGGGCATAATAGTCATACACACACTCACACCTACAACACCATTATCTACTCCACTCCCTCCACTCATTCAATTTCCATATTTTCTTTTACTTTCCCCAAATCCATACCTCTTGCAGTCACAATATGGAATATAAAGCCTTCCACGGTTCATGGATACGCAGTCTTTATTGCTCAATTCTTCTTTCCTACAAATTAAAATATTGCGAACCTCCCACAGCCTTTCCTTCAATTAACTAACAACCATAACACTCTTTCTTCATTCTTTCTAGCCTTGCACAACCCAAACATCATTATCTCAAAAGTCATCCTTTCTACCACAGACAAGCATGTGACCATTTTCCCCAAATGCTTCCACACCCGCATTGCATACTCACATTCTCATAAAACATGCTCCACACTCCTCACCCTCTTACACCCCTCCCTCAAACATATCTCGTTATCAACCAATCTTCTCCTCCTCTGAAACTCTCTCATTGATAAACACCTATGCACCTCCATCCAGGGGCGGATCCAAGGGGGGGGCAACAGGGCAATTGCCCTCACCCCCCCCCCCCCCGAGACCATCTGTCACACTCACTTGCTTGCTCTGTTTTTTTTTACGCCTGATCTCCTGGACTTTGGGGACCCGGCCGGTCATAGGTCCCCTGTTCAAAGTTTGGTGTCTGGAAGACCTACAGCCGGGGAGAACCTATTTTTCAAACCTCCTTCCATAGACTCCAATGTTAAACGGTCATTTCTCCGGTGACTTTGCAGACCCGGTACCAGCCGGTCGTAGGTCCCCTGGACCCCAAGCTTAGCACACATGTAGCCTCATGTCTTCTCTACAGGTGTTCAAAGTTTGGTGTCTGGGAGACCTACGGCTGGGGAGAACCAATTTTTCAAAGCCGGGCACTCCTTCCATAGACTCCCATGTTAAACAACAGTCTAGTCATGGGCACAGTGAAGCATGGGCACAGTGAGGCATGGGCACAGTGAGGCAAAGTGAGACACAGTGAGGCATGCAGATGGACACCCTAGGCTTATACTCGAGTCAATAAGTTTTCCCAGTTTTTTGGGGTAAAATTAGGTGCCTCTGCTTATATTCAGGTCGGCTTATACTCGAGTATATACAGTACTTGCCGCTGCCTCTCTGAGTCTCTCTCTCAATTTCTCACATCAGTTTCTCACATCAGCCGATCAGCGGCTCCGAGAGAGAGACTCGTCTAATGTAGTTACGCGGCGCACTGACACGATACCAGGAGTGGAGGAGGAGGTGGGTGGAGCCTCTTCCCTGCACTTGTTGCTAACGCCTGGGCCGCTTGGCGTCTAGCAACGAGTGACGTCAGTGAGTCACGTCGGGCCGCTCTGCAGGCGGGTGCGATAGCGTGCGGCTCCACAGACGGGTAATAAAGCGTGTGGCTCTGCTTGCGGCGCGGTTTGTGGGCGGGCGGCGCGGTTCGTGAGCAGACCGTGCTGCTCAGTGTGTTGGCAGCGCAGGTGAGAGTGAGAGAGCAGGCTCATCTCTCACCGCCCGTGCCTGCCCTGCATTCCTGCAGTGACTTCCGCCCTCACTGTGCAGGCAGCAGAGAGATTACATTATCTCTCTGCTGCCTGACTCTGGGAGTCTGGGACACAGCAAGAGACAACCAAAACTACACCTTAGCAGGCAAGTTTGTGACAATCCGCAAATTGTGTCAGGTGACGTGGCAAATGACAATCTGCATCTGGTGGCAGGCAAGTGACAATCCGCAAGGTGTGGCAGGTGAGTGGCAAGTGACAATCCGCAAGGTGTGGCTAGTGACAATCCGCAAGGTGTGGCAGGTGATGTGGCAAGTGACAATCCACAAGGTGTGGCAAGTGACAATCCACAAGGTGTGGCAGGTGAGTGGCAAGTGACAATCTGCAAGGTGTGGCTAGTGACAATCCGCAAGGTGTGGCAGGTGATGTGGCAAGTGACAATCCACAAGGTGTGGCAAGTGACAATCCACAAGATGTGGCAGGTGACGTGACAAGTGACAATCCGCAACGTGTGGCAAGTGACACGCTCAGGGCTTCCACTAATTGCAGGTGATGGTGGCAAGTGACACACTCGGGGCTCTCAATGCTTCTGCATTGAACTATTTAATTTTATATTACAATGTAATAATAGAAATAATGCGCTTCAATCATCCTGACACCATAACAACCATGGTGGCAGGATGATTGAAGCGCCAACACCAGCCATTTCCCCGATAAATTTCCCACAAAAAAAAATTTTTTTGGCAGTGCCCCTCCCGAGAAAAGACTCTGGATCCGCCCCTGCGTCCATCCATGCTACATCTTTCTGCCTATTCACCAACTCTCTGCTACACACATTCCTCCATGCTCTCTTACTTTTAATTCATTCAGTCCACCTATCACCTCCAACTCTTCCCTCCCTTCTAACATACCCATAACCTTCTTACTATCACGCCATATGTCCTTCGTCACCTCCTGTAGTCCATACTTCCTCTTCCACCTCTCAATCCTCACATAAGACCAAGGCGCACAAAAAAATACCGGCTTCCACAAATCCATCTCACACTTCTTGTACTTCCTCAATACACTCCCACTTGCATATCTCAGCATACAACTCGCCAAAATCTCTTTCCTACAAATTTTTAAACGCAAACTCACATATTTTACAACCAAAAACGCTCAATATTCACCATACCTTTCTCACTGTTCACTCTTCCTTTTATCACTCTCTTTTCAATTTCTCCATTCTCGAAAAAAAAAAAAAAAAAAATACTCTAATCACTTTCTTCAACCTGCAACCCGGAGCTGAAAACACAAAATACACATACACTTTTAAAGGCAGAAGCACTTGCTTAATTACCAAGACCTTCCCCTCCAGAGTTAGAGTCCGGAAGGACCAGAAGTTATTTTTTTTCTTCACTTTTTCACTTACCTCCTCGTAACTCTCTCTCCCATATAATTCATTATTGAACCTCACACCCAATATTTTTATACTTCCTCTGCATATCTTTCATCCACTCTCACCAATATCCCTCCAATCACCAAAAAACTCACATTTTATCTAGAGGTTGACCGATATGGGTTTTTCTCTGGCCGATGCCAATATTTAGTAATCGGGGCGGCCGATGGTTGATATGTGATGCCAATTTTTGCGGCTGATATTTTAGGCCGATTTTTCTTTTGTTGGCGGGTGGCACGGGTTGGTACTGGCAGATGGCACTGATTGGCACTGGCAGGTGGCACTGGTAGTTGGCACTGGCAGGTGGCACTGGCACTGATTGGCACTGGCAGGTGGCACTGGTAGGTGGCACTGGTAGTTGGCACTGGCAGGTGGCACTGGTATGCACTGGCAGTTGGCACTGGCAGGCACTGATTGGCACTGGCAGGTGGCACTGGTTGGCACTGGCAGGTGGCACTGATTGGCACTGGCAGGTGGCACTGGTAGTTGGCACTGATTGACACTGGCAGGTTTCACACAGCTGATTTGTCAGTTTCACAGTTACACTATATGTAACTGAATGCAGAGAGAGACCAGCTGTCAAAATTTAGCTGTCATGTCGGGGCGGAACCCAGGGTGGGCGGGGCCCTGTAGCTAACACCAGCCAATGATTGGGCTGCTAAAGAAAGGGGGCGGGCCACATACACATAGCAGCCCTCCCAGATCCCATCCCATTGGCTGGTGTTTGATAGCTTCTGAGTCCCGCCCAGCCCGGGTCCCTCCCACCCCCGACATCACTGCTGAATTCTGACAGCTCCTATCTCTCTGCATTCAGTTACAAACGTCCGTTCATATTGAAGTTTCCAATTTTTTGAAGATGTATGGCAAGTTCTTTTGATTAAGGAATATTTTATAAATTTTAGATAAGAGGTGAGTGTGTAGGCAGATGCAGTCTGTTTTTTCCACTGCAGGGCGGCAATGCAGATTTTTTAGTTGAGAGGAACTCAGTTCCTCTATGGTTTCCTTGGTCAAAGGGAGGAAGCTATCCTATTGGATGCTGGCACCTCATGTGACTTTGGCAGCCATCTTGGGTCAGGTAGACCCTGGATCCCAGGTTTGGCGCACATTTTGCAAGTGGTCAGAGTAGGAACAGGTCACCCATCGGTCAGGAACAGTGCTTAGCATCAGGGAAAGGTTCTGAAGGAGTAGGGGAAGTACAGGGATACACCATCTTTCCTGAAAGCTTCCCCATTTGCGTACAGACTGGCTAGCCTACATTCTGCTCCTGAAGACAGACACTGTCCGCACCTTTGAATCACCAGTCTGCTGTCACATTGCTGTTAAACTTGTGAGTGCTCCCGGTCAGGTTGCCTTCCCGCCGGGTCTAAATTGCTGGACTTCTGTTACAAACTATTCTTGTATTCTTGGGGATGTGAGGTTATGGAATGCCCTCTTGACTTCAGTAAACTTCAGGGACAACTTCCTATATACAGTTATATACAATCTCCTCTTCACTTTCCTCCTGCACACATTTTCCAATTTCTTCTGATTTACTCTTGTAGGATCTGGCAGATCCCTTGTCAAACCATTACTGGAAGGAACTTGCAGTCCCTTAACTACTTCGGGACTGCCCACCACACATATATTGCGTCAGGGCGGCTCGGCGCGAACTGATGTACCTGTATGTCTGTCCGTGCATGAGATACAGTGGGCATGCAGGAGTGCGCCCGGAGGTCCGGTGGACACAATGTCCTCCGGCCACCCATGATTGCGGTACAGAGAGGCAGAGCAGGAATGTAAACAAAGCGGATCCCTGTTCTGACCGAGGATAATACTGGGATCTGCTGTTCCTAGTGATCAGGAACAGTAATCTCTGTGTTGTCCCAGTAAGCCCAACCCCCGCACAGTTAGAATACACCCAGGGAATACCGTTAAAGCCTTGATCGCCCAGTAGTGTTAACCCCTTCCCTGACAGTTTCATTTATACATTGATCAGTGCATTTTTTTAGCACTGATCACTCTTATAATGTCACTGGTCCTTAAAAAGTGTCATTTGGGGTCAGATTTGTCCGTCGCAATGTTGCAGTCCCGCTAAAAATTGCAGATCGCTGCCATTACTAGTAAAAACAATAAAAAAATACATAAAAGTCCATAAATCTATCCCATAGTTTGTAGACGCTATAACTTTTGCACAAACCAGACTTTTACCAAAAATATGTAGAAGAATATATATATGCCTAAACTGATGAATACATTTGTTTTTTTATATATTTTTTTTGGTTATGTATTATAGCAGAAAGTATAAAAAATATATATATTTTTAAATTGTCAGTCTTTTTTTGTTTATGTAGCGGGTATGTACTTTCCCAGGTGTAAATTTAACTGGCAGAGACCCTACAGCCCTGCAGGTGGCGCTGTCGCCATGGGCTGGGGGTTGTGCCATTGCTGTGTGCCGGGCCTCCTTTTTGTCCTCTCTCTGCAGTGTTATGGTGGGGCGGGGAACCCGCCGTGCTTGCTGGGAGAGGGTATAAAGGGGCCGGCCATCTTTGTCACGGGGAGTCCCAGGCACCTTCAGCCTGAGGGCGGTGGTTCGTGTCGGTCCTCTAGGCGGCCTAGGCCTAGAGGACAGTCGGAGGTCGTGTTCCATCCCAGGCACCTTTGGCCGGATGGGAGTATCCATACTTGTCCAAGGAACTGCTCTATGAGGTGGAAGTGTGCCGGGAGCGCTGGTACAAAGACTTTGTGTGGACTCACCTTCAGATTCCACACGCACGCAGGTACCTGGCATGCTCTCCCAAAGCCTCTCAACGGTTTAAGGACTGTAAGGCAGAGTGGATGTTAGGACGGCACATCCATGCAGACAAGGTGCTGATCCGGCGCAAGGAAGGAGAAGATGTAGAGTATCATCTGGAGACCATGGACCAGCACTTGAAACCGCTTGTTCTGCCGCATCCTCGTTTCTACCTGTAGGAGAGAGAAGACTCCGTTCTTGTTATGCTGCTGAACTTTCTGGGGCCTGTTGCTTTCGTTGCCCAGAGAAATTAAGAACTGTTCCTGGTTTGTTCTTCACTTTTCCAGCAAGAGATCATGGACTCTGGGGTAGATAGGGCCAAAGAGAAGAGGAAAAGTTCCACGAGTGCAGTTACCGCGATGCTGTCACCAGGTGGCAGTGTTGCGCAACGTTAAACACTTTACACACACTCACTCCTTGGAGGAAAGGGATTTCTTTACGGAGAAGTTTCTTTTCTCTCACACGAATATATGTGTCAGGGTTTATGTGTGTTGATTTTGTTTTTCCCTCTGCAGGAGAGCATCCCATCAAGATCACTGAGAATGGGGTGCATCTTAGTCAGGATGGGTGGGAAAAGTATAATGTGAATATGTGATTCAAAGTTATGGTTAACTGTTGTTGTTTCCCTTCCCCTTTATATAGGGCTCAGACACAATTGCTATAGTTGATCCGTTTTTTTTTCAAAAGTTTTATATTTTTGTACAATTGTTAGTCGGTCTCTGGATTGGATCATGCCAGCCCTTGGGGGTATGATTTGTTCCAGGCACTGGGGTGGGGACCAGTGTCAAATCACCAGGGGGAGAGTGTAGCGGGTATGTACTTTTCCGGGTGAAAATTAAACTGGCAGAGACACCAGTGATGTGTAATTCCCTGCAGCCCTGCAGGTGGTGCTGTCACCATGGGCTGGGGGTTGTGCCATTGCTGTGTGCCGAGCCTCCTTTTTGTCCTCTCTCGGCAGTGTTATGGTGGGGCGGGGAACCCGCCGTGCTTGCTGGGAGAGGGTATAAAGGGGCCGGCCATCTTTGTCACGGGGAGTCCCAGGCACCTTCAGCCTGAGGGCGGTGGTTCGTGTCGGTCCTCTAGGCGGCCTAGGCCTAGAGGACAGTCGGAGGTCGTGTTCCATCCCAGGCACCTTTGGCCTGGGGTGAGGTACTCGGATGGAGGTCTGGAGCTCAGTGCCCAACACTGAGTTCCGCGAGGGAAGGAGGTCCTAGGGAACTCAGGGATTGGGTACCCGAATCCGGAAGGCGTAATGGACCGGGGGGAGCTCCTCACTTGAAGCAAATTGCCAGTGACAGGTGAGCCTCTCACCGGAGACCGCCTGGAAGGAAATTCCCTCTTGCTCGGAGACCGCAACCCACTTTCAGGGAGGAAAGTGGAGAGTTCATTGTGTCTGGGCCTACTCGCATCCACACCTCCTTTTCTGTTCGGTAAAGCCAAGGGAGTCTAACTGAATATGCTGTTCATTCGAGAAGAATAAAGGAATGTTGGACTTTAATGGTGTGGGGCTCTTTTCTGGTGGACATTGTTCAAGGTAATCTCATGTGGAGGTTTTAGGTGCACCACACTGACCCGAAGGTAGAGAAAGAACTTTGCTTATACTGCACTGACACCTGTGGTGAAGGCCAGGCATGGTGTCCCTGCTTCCTCCCCTCTAAGGTACCCCTAGACAAGAAGAGAAACGAGCTGATGCAGAGAGGGGAGGTGAGGAGGGCGCTACACGTGGGGGCTCGGGTCCGGTATAGTGTTTGTGCACCATGGAATTGAACGTGTCTGCTGGAGGAGTTACGCAAGTGGGCAGGCCTTCATTGCCCGAAGTGCATCCCTATGCTCGAAGTCGTAGACATGACCCATTGAAGGGAAAGGCCCACGCAGAAGAGCGAGGAGAGGGGGAAGCTCAGCCGTGTGAGGAACTACACGTGGGGGCTTCTATTTGCACTGCGCCACCAGGCACACCCCCATCGCTTAGTTCGTGGGCGTGACTCAGAAACAGAAAAGAAGAAAAGCCCGCAAACTGGAGCAAAGGGGAGGAGTCCAATACGTGTGAAGGACTACACGTGGGACGTTGGCGCAAAAACTTTGCAGTGTGCGATGGATCAGCAACAGGTCGCCATGTTCGGACATACATTGTGGATTCCAGTTCACCCTTCTACCACGACATTGACTGCTGCTGCTCCGGTAACAGATACGGGGATCCGGCTAAAGCCAAGGGGTCGATTCGCCCTGGGTGTGATTTGTCCCGGCTGTTCGGGACTGGTGTGCCAACTGAAGCCGTTCGGGCGATGTGAGGCCTGTGGGGAGTTCTTGTTTGAAGTGGATCCAGCGGTGGAGAAACCGAGGACCATTTACCCCGGCCGTGCTGCAGGCAACACCACTCAGAGAGGAGGAATCACTGCTTTGACAGCCATCCCTGCGCACACTGCAGCGACCGCGGAGGAGGTCGTAAAAACTCAACGGGAGAAATCCGAGGATGCTGACTCGGTCACCACTGTCTCGCAGTGTCCACCACTGAAGAGAAAGACCGGTATGGTAGCCCCGACCAGCGGTTGTGGTGGACATTCGCGCCCGCTTACGCCCGGCCGGGATGGATCCGTCGACAAGAGTTCCAGACGCCCCGATTCAAGCAAAGGCCGAGGTAAGCCTGGCGGAGAGATTTGGTGTGTGGGAAGAGGTGAAAGCTCAGTCTCCACTACAAGGTACCTACCCGCGGAGGAGTGTGACACCTCTGACCTGGAGTCGCTCTCGGACATGGGAGACGACGTTGCTATAGATGAACTGTTCGCAGAAAAGGGCTGGGACAAAGTACCTCTCGCTTCATCCCGGAAAACCAGGGATCCACCCATGTCTACAGGGGAAAGTACACCCGGGTGGAGGCACCAGCGCCTGAAGAGAGGTCCCGTCCCCGGCCTGCCTCTACATTCCCGGTACCATCTGTACCGAAGACCGGGGAAAAGAGACTGTTACTGCGGGCACCAATGCCCCGACCAGATGTGGTCAAGGTCCCTCGCCACCCGGACTCAATAGTATTGCCTGGCGAAGGGGACAGAACTACTATGCCTCCTTTGGCCAGACTACAACGCCTATTTGGCCAGAAGGTTGCTGCAGAGTACGGATGGGAGTATCCATACTTGTCCAAGGAACTGCTCTATGAGGTGGAAGTGTGCCGGGAGCGCTGGTACAAAGACTTTGTGTGGACTCACCTTCAGATTCCACACGCACGCAGGTACCTGGCATGCTCTCCCAAAGCCTCTCAACGGTTTAAGGACTGTAAGGCAGAGTGGATGTTAGGACGGCACATCCATACAGACAAGGTGCTGATCCGGCGCAAGGAAGGAGAAGATGTAGAGTATCATCTGGAGACCATGGACCAGCACTTGAAACCGCTTGTTCTGCCGCATCCTCGTTTCTACCTGTAGGAGAGAAAAGACTCCGTTCTTGTTATGCTGCTGAACTTTCTGGGGCCTGTTGCTTTCGTTGCCCAGAGAAATTAAGAACTGTTCCTGGTTTGTTCTTCACTTTTCCAGCAAGAGATCATGGACTCTGGGGTAGATAGGGCCAAAGAGAAGAGGAAAAGTTCCACGAGTGCAGTTACCGCGATGCTGTCACCAGGTGGCAGTGTTGCGCAACGTTAAACACTTTACACACACTCACTCCTTGGAGGAAAGGGATTTCTTTATGGAGAAGTTTCTTTTCTCTCACACGAATATATGTGTCAGGGTTTATGTGTGTTGATTTTGTTTTTCCCTCTGCAGGAGAGCATCCCATCAAGATCACTGAGAATGGGGTACATCTTAGTCAGGATGGGTGGGAAAAGTATAATGTGAATATGTGATTCAAAGTTATGGTTAACTGTTGTTTTTTCCCTTCCCCTTTATATAGGGCTCAGACACAATTGCTATAGTTGATCCGTTTTTTTTTCAAAAGTTTTATATTTTTGTACAATTGTTAGTCGGTCTCTGGATTGGATCATGCCAGCCCTTGGGGGTATGATTTGTTCCAGGCACTGGGGTGGGGACCAGTGTCAAATCACCAGGGGGAGAGTGTAGCGGGTATGTACTTTCCCGGGTGAAAATTAAACTGGCAGAGACACCAGTGATGTGTAATTCCCTGCAGCCCTGCAGGTGGCGCTGTCACCATGGGCTGGGGGTTGTGCCATTGCTGTGTGCCGAGCCTCCTTTTTGTCCTCTCTCGGCAGTGTTATGGTGGGGCGGGGAACCCGCCGTGCTTGCTGGGAGAGGGTATAAAGGGGCCGGCCATCTTTATCACGGGGAGTCCCAGGCACCTTCAGCCTGAGGGCGGTGGTTCGTGTCGGTCCTCTAGGCGGCCTAGGCCTAGAGGACAGTCGGAGGTCGTGTTCCATCCCAGGCACCTTTGGCCTGGGGTGAGGTACTCGGATGGAGGTCTGGAGCTCAGTGCCCAACACTAAGTTCTGCAAGGGAAGGAGGTCCTAGGGAACCCAGGGATTGGGTACCCGAATCCAGAAGGCGTAATGGACCGGGGGGAGCTCCTCACTTGAAGACCGGGTGCAGCAAATTGCCAGTGACAGGTGAGCCTCCCACCGGAGACCGCCTGGAAGGAAATTCCCACTCGCTCGGAGACCGCAACCCACTTTCAGGGAGGAAAGTCGAGAGTTCATTGTGTCTGGGACTACTCGCATCCACACCTCCTTTTCTGTTCTGTAAAGCAAAGGGAGTCTAACTGAATATGCTGTTCATTCGAGAAGAATAAAGGAGTGTTGAACTTTAATGGTGTGGGGCTCTTTTCTGGTGGACATTGTTCAAGGTAATCTCATGTGGAGGTTTTAGGTGCACCACACTGACCCGAAGGTAGAGAAAGAACTTTGCTTATACCGCACTGACACCTGTGGTGAAGGCCAGGCGTGGTGTCCCCGCTTCCTCCCCTCTAAGGTACCCCTAGACAAGAAGAGAAACGAGCTGATGCAGAGAGGGGAGGTGAGGAGGGCGCTACATTTATAACGCAAAAACTAAAAACCGCAGAGGTGATCAAATACCACTAAAAGAAAGCTCTATTTATGGGGAAAAATTACATCAATTTTGTTTGGGTACATCGTCGCACTATCGCGCAATTGTCAGTTAAAGCGACGCAGTGCCGTATCGCAAAAACTTGCCTGGTCATTAAGGGGGTAAATCTTCCGGGGCTGAAATGTTTAAAGTGGTTCTAAAGGCAGAAGGTTTTTTTTATTTTAATGCATTCTATGCATTAAGATAAAAAAACCTTCTGTGTGCAGCAGCAGCCCCCTAAACCCTGCTAATACTTACCTGAGCCCCATCTCGGTCCAGCAATATTGCACACGAGACTTGGCTGTCTGGGACTCTCTCTCCTGATTGGCTGAGGCACACAGAGAGTGCCATTGGCTCCAGCTGCTGTCAAAGTTAGTGAGCCAATGAGGAGAAGGAGCTGCTTGCTGTGGGAGAACTCGGCAGAAGGAAGGAGCCAGGAGCAAAGGCGAGGGACCCGAGAAGTTAAACAGCATGTAACTTTTCTTCCTGCTTCCTCTGTGGCCACTGATTCCAGCACCACCTTCTCAGGCACTGCCAGCCCACTAGGGATGAGCCGAACACCCCCGGGTTTGGTTCGCACCAGAACCCGCGAACGGACCGAAAGTTCGCACAAACGTTAGAACCCTATTAAATACAATGGATGCGAACGTTCGAAATCTAAATTGCTAATTATAACGACAAATATGCATGTTATTGTCCTAAAAAGGGTTTGGGGACCCGGGTTCTGCACCAGGGGACATGTATCAATGCAAAAAGAAGTTTTAAAAACGGCCGTTTTTCGGGAGCAGTCATTTTAATGATGCATAAAGTGAAAAAATATTCCTTTAAATATCGTACCTGGGGGGTGTCTAAAGTATGCCTGTGAAGTGCCACGTGTTTCCCGTGTTTAGAACTGTTCCTGCACAAAATGACATTTCTAAAGGAAAAAAAAAACATTTAAAACTGCTTGCGGCTTTAATGTAATGTCTGGTCCCGGTAATATGGATGAAAATCTTTGAGAAAAATGGCATAGCTACCCCATTACCAACCCCCCCCCCCACCCCAGCCCATTACCAGCCCCTTTGGGTCTTGTATGGATATTAAGGGGAACCCCGCACACAAAATAAAAAAGGCCCTATATACTCTGAACAGCCGTATACAGGCGGTGCATACAAGACAGGGACTGTAGGTTTGTTCTTATGTAGAATCTGCTTGTAATTTTGAAAAGGTACATTGTTTAAGTGTAGCTCCAGCCAAGAAATCTATTTTTAAGTGTAGCGGCAGCTCCTCACACTCCCCTCTTGGTTTCGTCTTTCTCTTGTCTAGGGGTATCTTAGAGGGGAGGGAGCGGGGACACTACGCCTAGCTTCCACCACAGATGTTAGTGCGGTATAAGCAACAGTTCTGTATTACCTTCGGGTCAGTGTTGTGCACCTGGATCCTCCCTCCAAGAGTCACCACGAACCATGTCTGTCAGAAAATGAGCTCCACACCATTAAAGTTCAACACTCCTTTATTCTCCTTGTCTGAACACAAACTGTCATGCCTTTAGTAAAAAGGCTTGAATTTTTCCTATTTTTTCTGGTTTAATAACATTTAATCTATGTTGCCATCTAGTGGCCGTTTTGTATAACTGCATCTATTTTCATAAGCAATATTAGAAAAGTTAGCTAGTTTGGGACTTGTAAGCCTCCGTACTTTCAATCCCATCAGGCCTTGCGTCACCTTCTTCAGCCATTTCATCTTTTTCCCTGGAAGCATGCACATGGACTGCTAAGATATATGTTCCAGCCTTCAGAAACCTCTCCGGTATGTCTACTATTTATGTACTCAGCTAGGCAGATAGATAGGGAGGCACTAATTGTACTATCTTTACTAATTGTATTTGTCTGTATCTGTTACAGTTTTACTCTATCTTGTATCAATAAAAGTTCAAAAGGATTCTACGCCTACCGGAATGCATTGGTATGAGAGGAGTTATCAGTGTGCCCAAATACACCTCAGCCACGTGTAGTGAGGGGCATAACAGTAAAACGGAGGCTTCTAAGTACGGCTGGCATACAGAACAGCAGTAAAACGGAGGCTTCTAAGCACGGCTAGCATACAGAACAGCAGTAAAACGGAGGCTTCTAAGCACGGCTAGCATACAGAACAGCAGTAAAACAAAGGCTTCTAAGCATGGCTAGCATACAGAACGCCAGTAAGACAGCAGTGTTACCAGCTTCCACACAGCGAGACACCATGTCACAGACAAAGTCAGAGCACTTTGCGACAAGGTCAGAAGTTTACTCCATGAGCTCAAAGAGGTCAGTGAAAAGCGAAACAATCGCCATTGCCCGCGCAAAAGCAGAATCTGCAAAAGTAAAAGCTGACTTTGCGGCAAAGGAGGCCAAAGTAAAGGCCACGTTTGTCGAAAAGGAGGTGCAAATGAAATTAGAGAAGCTACGCATAGAAGCTGAATCAGAGAAGCTGCGTACAGAAGCTGAGTTAGAGAAGTTGGCTGTAGAGAAGGAAGCAGCAGCAGCAGTTGCTGAGGCAGACATCTTAGAGGAATTTGCCATCCCCACCAGTGAGCGGCTCAGCAACGTGTTTGGGGAAAAATCCGTTCCTGGCGACAGTACAGAGCGTACCTCAGAATATGTGCGGCGACACGCTGAACCAGATGACTGCCCGCTTACAGCGCCAAGAGCGGAATCAACCCCCGCCATTCACACGCCTTATATCAAGCAAGAAAGTAAACCCGCACTCAGTCAGTTTTCAGCACATTCTGCATCCAGACTATCAAAACACTACGTCACAGTTGACCAAATCGAAAATGAAGAACGACGGTCTAAAAGATACAGCGACAGTATCCCTGATAACCGCAACTATCCACCAAGTTCCTGGCACAATAGAGCACCCCCTGGCTACTCACACAACGATCAAGGTATGTCAGATTTCTTCAAGTTCTTAGCACGACGTGAACTGTTAGCAAAGGGACTTGCAAAGTTTAACGATCGCCCTGAAAGTTATAGAGCATGGCGTTCGTCCTTCAGAAATGCAACAAGGGATCTCGATTTTAAAGCAAGTGAAGTAGCCGATCTCTTAGTCAATTGGCTGGGGAATGAGTCATCAGAACATGCAAGGAGAATCAGAGACATTAACATTAATTACCCAACCAAAGGGCTGAGCATGATATGGGAGAGGATTGATGAATGTTACGGTTCCCCAGAAGTTATAGAAAACTCTCTTTTTAAAAGAATAGAGGACTTTCCCAAGATTCCTAACAAAGGCTACCAGAAGCTGAGAAACTTGAGTGACCTAGTTACAGAACTACAAATAGCCAAAGCAGAAGGAGACTTGCCAGGCCTTGCCTTTCTGGACACAGCCCATGGCGTTAACTCTATAGTGCAAAAGCTACCTTACAACCTTCAAGAAACCTGGGCTACACGAGGCTCCGACTACAAGCAAAAGCACAACGTCCCCTTCCCACCATTCTCTTATTTTGTGGACTTTATTCGCCAACAAGCAAAGGTTAAAAATGATCCTAGTTTTGACATCTCATCATCGGACTCTGCCTTCCCTAGGTCAAGTAAGCCTGCTCCCACCCGCAACTTCAAAGACGCACCTGTTGCAGTACGCAAAACAAGTGTATCTCCAGCTCAGAATCCAAGAGGAGAGTGTCCTCTTCACAAGAAGCCTCATTCGTTGTTAAAGTGCAGAGGTTTTAGAAAAAAGACTCTCCAAGATTGCAGAACCTTCCTCAAAGAAAACAGAATTTGTTACAGGTGCTGCGCATCAACTTCTCACCTTGGGAGAGACTGCAAGGTGAGCATCAACTGCTCTGAGTGCAACAGCACAGAGCACAACACAGCTCTGCATCCAGAGCCAGCGCCATGGACTCTTACACCCTCACTCCAGGTGGAAGAGCACGGCGGCGAGCAACAAGACACAGTACCTCCTGTAGTTACACCCCAGTGCACCCAAGTCTGTGGAGAAGGTGTGTCTAACAAATCCTGCTCTAAGATTTGTCTTGCTACAGTTTACCCCATGGGTCGCAGAGAAAAAGCAGTGAAGCTATACGTGATCTTGGACGATCAAAGCAACAGATCACTCGCCAGCTCAGCCTTCTTTGACACCTTCAAAATCAAGGAAGCCGGCTTGTCATACTTACTCAAGACTTGTACAGGGGTAAGTGAAGAAACTGGGAGAAGAGCCATTGGTTACCAAATCGAATCCTTTGATGGTCAGACAACCCTGCCTCTGCCAACTCTAATCGAGTGCAATCAGTTCCCAACGGATAGAGAGGAGATCCCTACGCCAGAGGTGGCACTTCATCACGGACATCTGAAGGGCATAGCACATCTCATCCCTGAACTGGATCCCCAGGCTGAGATAGCGCTTCTCCTTGGGAGGGACATCATCAGAGTTCACAAGGTGAGAAAACAAATCAATGGTCCCCACAACTCCCCCTATGCCCAGAAGCTAGATCTAGGATGGGTCATCATAGGCAACGTATGCCTAGGGAGTGTTCACAAACCAACCAGCATGAACTCTCTCTTTACAAAGACACTAGAAGGCGGACGTCCATCCCTATTTCAGCCTTGCACCAACAGATTCCTCATAAGAGAGAAGCCTGCCAGTGTAATTCATTCAAACCCTTACACCACTAATCTTCTTTGTGATGAAGACAGAGATCATTTAGGGTAATCAGTTTTCCAAAATACTAAAGAAGATCACAAAATTGGACCATCTATTGAAGATCATATCTTCTTGGAGATAATGAGACAGGGATTCTACAAAACCAATGAAAACAGCTGGGTGGCACCCCTGCCTTTCAGAGTGCAGAGACCCTGTCTTGCTAATAACAGAGAACAAGCTTTGAAACGCTTTTCTTCCCTCAGATCCAATTTCCAAAAGAAACCAGAAATGAAAGGACATTTCTTCTCATTCATGAGTAAGATGTTTGAGAATGACCATGCTGAGATAGCTCCACCTCTAAAAGACGATGAAGAGTGCTGGTACCCTCCAATCTTCGGCGTCTACCACCCCAAGAAGCCAGGTAAAATCCGGGTAGTGTTTGACTCCAGCTCTCGGCATCAAGGAATCTCATTAAATGATGTCCTCCTAAAGGGACCAGACCTCAACAACACACTTCTTGGTGTCCTCATCAGATTCCGCAAGGAAGCAGTTGCCATAGTTGCAGACATTCAGCAAATGTTTCACAGCTTCCAAGTCAAGGAAGAACACAGGAACTTCTTGAGATTCCTATGGTTCAAAGACAATGACCCTACTAAAAACATTACAGAATACCGCATGAAGGTGCACGTTTTTGGTAACAGTCCATCTCCTGCTGTTGCCATCTATGGACTTAAGCTATCTGCCCAAGAAGGTGAGAAAGACGTTACACAGTTTATTGAAAGAGACTTTTATGTAGACGATGGTCTGAAATCACTTTCTTCACCCGAAGCTGCAATAAGTCTACTCAAGAGGACTCAAAGTACACTTGCCTCTTCAAATCTCAGACTGCATAAGATAGCATCAAACAGCAAAGTCGTCATGGAGGCCTTCCCTTCCCAAGATTATTCCAGTGACTTCAAAGATCTGGACTTAGCAACAGACTCCCTTCCTATGCAACGCAGCCTAGGACTCAACTGGGACCTCAAGTCTGACACTCTTACCTTTCAGGTTGACCAAGAGCCAAAGCCCTTCACACGGCGAGGTGTCTTATACACCATCAACAGCCTGTATGATCCATTCGGGTTTGCAGCACCGGTTACCATCCAAGGTAAGATTCTGCTTAGAGAGCTCACCGCAGACACATGTGATTGGGATTCTCCACTACCTCCTGAGAAAGAGACATTATGGGTAACATGGAGAGACTCTTTAAAGACTTTATCCAACCTACACGTACATAGACCATACACCCACTTTCCTCCTGCAAGGGTTCAGTCTAGAAAGTTATGTGTATTCTGCGATGCTTCAGCTAAAGCAATAGGAGCAGTAACCTACCTCAAGTCAGTAGACATCGAGGGCCAAATTCACATTGGGTTTGTTATGGGCAAGGCCAAGCTAGCACCATGTCCTGAAACCACCATTCCAAGATTGGAACTGTGTGCTGCTGTACTAGCAGTAGAACTAGCTGAGCTTATTACATCTGAGATGATCTAGAACTCGAGGACACAGAGTTTTACACAGACAGCAAGGTAGTGTTGGGCTACATTTACAACGAAAGTAGAAGATTCTATGTCTATGTACACAACAGAGTCCTTAGAATCAGGAAGTCGATGTCTCAACTGATCATAACCCAGCAGATCATGCTACAAGGTCTGTGCCAGCATCCCGTCTCAAAGACACTACATGGCTCACAGGACCACCCTTCCTGTACAAGCCAGCACCTACCACTACAGTAAAGGAGACATATGTACTGTTAGAACCTGAATCTGACTCAATGTTTCTACAATTGGGAACTTTGAAACTCACACATGAGACTCTGACAACTTTCATGGCTGAAGTATCAGCTATAATGAATGCCAGACCCTTGACATCTATACCCAATGATCCTGAAGATCCTTTCTTGCTTACACCTTCCACTTTACTCACTCAGAAAGTTGAGGTGATCACAGCTCCTTCAGTCAATCTGGACCCAAAGGACTTATACAGATGTCAATGGAAAAGAGTACAAGTTTTAGCTGACACATTTTGGAACAAGTGGAAGAAACAATACTTGTCTAATCTACAGACTAGGAACAAATAGCAAGACAGCAAGCCCAACTTAGAGCCTGGTGCCATCGTTCTCATGAAAGACTCTCGATCTAGGAGAAACGAGTGGCCTTTGGGTCTGATAACCCAAGTGTTTCCCAGTGAAGATGGAAACGTCAGGAAAGTTGAACTTAAGGTCATTAGGCAAGGCCAGCCTAAACTTTTCCTCAGACCTGTTTCTGAACTCATTTTGTTACTCTCCTCTGAAGTGCCATGATTTGTGGTTTCCGTGGGAATCCACGTGGGGAGTGTCATGCCTTTAGTAAAAAGGCTTGAAATTTTCCTATTTTTTCTGGTTTAATAACATTTAATCTATGTTGCCATCTAGTGGTCGTTTTGTATAACTGCATCTATTTTCATAAGCAATATTAGAAAAGTTAGCTAGTTTGGGACTTGCAAGCCTCCGTACTTTCAATCCCATCAGGCATTGCGTCACCTTCTTCAGCCATTTCATCTTTTTCCCTGGAAGCATGCACATGGACTGCTAAGATATATGTTCCAGCCTTCAGAAACCTCTCCGGTATGTCTACTATTTATGTACTCAGCTAGGCAGATAGATAGGGAGGCACTAATTGTACTATCTTTACTAATTGTATTTGTCTGTATCTGTTACAGTTTTACTCTATCTTGTATCAATAAAAGTCCAAAAGGATTCTACACCTACCGGAATGCATTGGTATGAGAGGAGTAATCAGTGTGCCCAAATACACCTCAGTCACGTGTAGTGAGGGGCATAATACAAACAGTTGAACTTCCTTGATAGAACAGAACAGAAAAGGAGGTGTGGATGCAAACAGGCCCAGACACAATGTAAGCTGCCACTTCCCTTCCTAGAAGTGTGTCCTGGTCTCCGCACGAGGGTAGATTTCCTTCCAGGCGGTCTCCGACGAGAGACTCACTTGTCACCGGCAATATGCTGCACTGGTTCTTCAAATTAGGAGCTCCCCCCGGTCCATTGCGCCTTCTGGATTCGGGTACCCGATCCCTGGATACCCTAGGATCTCCTTCCCTCGCGGAACTCAGTGTTGGGCACTGAGCTCCGGACCTCCATCCAAGTACCTCACCCCAGGCCAAAGGTGCCTGGGATGGAACTCGACCTCCGCTGTCCTCTGGGCCTAAGCCACCCAGAGGAGCCACACGACCCACCGTCCGCAAGCTGAAGGTGCCTGGGATGTCAACCCCATGACAAAGATGGCCGGCCCCCTTTATACCCTCTTCCAGCAAGCACGGCGGGTTCCCTGCCCCACCATACCGCTGCCAAGGGAGGACAAAAAAGGAGGCGCAGCACACAGCAATGATTCAACCCCAGCCCAGGGCGACAGCGCCACCCACTGGGCTGCACGGAATTACACATCACTGATGTCTCTGCCAAATTCAAAATTACACCCGGGAAAGTACATACCCGCCACATAAGCTTTTTGGAAAACATAGGGAAGGGTTATCACCCCTGTAACATTTGTTTTGCTGTCTGTGCCCCTGTTCAGAACATTTCACCTCACTTTCCGTCCCAATGACAAATGTTTTTGAAAAGTGGGGTTTTTATTGAAACAAGGATTGGTGATAAAGCATCAGTAGAGAGGAGACACCTTTTTCCCATATTAACTCTTACAGGAGAGAATTTCCCTTCCTAGGGGTAGATTTCCTCTCACTTCCTGTTGTCTCCTTTCGTTTGCAAGTAGAAGTCGTTTGTAAGTTGGATGTTTGAAAGTAGGGGCCTGCCGTATATACTCTGCTGAAATTTGCCCCTTACATGTTGGTGTTGCCACAACACTGTAAGCCCTTACAGTTACTCTTGGTGGGCGCATGAATGGGCCCTGCTGTGAATTATTAGATCAAGAATTGTAATTGCATGCCCCTGTTGAACAGGGGCTTAAAAACTGGGCCTTTGGTGGTGGTGGTGGTGGTGGTGGTGGTGTTGACACAACACTGTAAGCCCTGAATGGGCCCTGCTGTGAATTATTAGATCAAGAATTGTAATTGCATGCCCCTGTTGAACAGGGGCTGAAAAATTGGGCCTTTGGTGGTGGTGGTGGTGGTGTGGACACACCACTGTAAGCCCTCACAGTTACTCTTGGTGGGCGCATGAATGGGCCCTGCTGTGAATTATTAGATCAAGAATTGTAATTGCATGCTCCTGTTGAACAGGGGCTGAAAAATTGGGCCTTTGGTGGTGGTGGTGGTGGTGTTGACACAACACTGTAAGGCCTCACAGTTACTCTTGGTGGGCGCAGGAATGGGCCCTGCTGTGAATTATTAGATCAAGAATTGTAATTACATGCCCCCAGGGGCAGAAAAATTGGGCCTTAGGCACTGGTGCCACAACACTGCAACCCCTCACAGATACTGTACTTGGAGCACAGCAATGAGCCCTGTTGCAAAGTATTGCATCAAAAATTGTAATTACACGCCCCTGTTAAACAGGGGCTGAAAAATTGGGCCTTGGGCACTGGTGCTGGTCCCACGACACTGCAACCTCTCCCAGATACTCTAGTTGGAGTGCAGGAATGAGCCCTGCTGCAAAGCATTGCATAAAAAATTGTAATTACATGCCCCTGTTAAACAGGGGCTGAAAAATTGGGCCTTAGGCACTGGTGCTGGTGCCACGACACTGCAACCTCTCCCAGATACTCTAGTTGGAGTGCAGGAATGAGCCCTGCTGCAAAGCATTGCATAAAAAATTGTAATTACATGCCCCTGTTAAACAGGGGCTGAAAAATTGGGCCTTAGCCACTGGTGGCGGCACACAGAAACAAAAATGTTCTTCCAAGCTATCATCATCATTCGGATCATTGAGGAGGAGGAGGAGGATAGTCAGTCAACATAACAGGACAGTCACTCAGCATCAGCATCAGTCTTGAAGGGATGTGACATTTGAAAATAAATTAGTCTGTTATATCAGCTTCAGGTGTTTGGTAGCTGGTGGTGATCCAAGACTGGTTCATCTTTATGAAGGTCAGTCGATCAACCGAGTCGGTGGACAGGCGCACCCTGTGATCCGTGACAAATCCTCCAGCAGCACTGAATGTGCGTTCTGAAAGAACGCTGGATGCAGGACAGGCCAGTAGCTCAATTGCATACTGTGCAAGCTCTGGCCAGTGATCCATCCTCAAGACCCAGTAAGCCAGAGGATTTTCGGTGGGGAAGGTGTCCAAGTCTGACCTTGCCCCTAGGTATTCCTGCACCATGTATATCAAATGCTGGCGATGGTTGCTGGAACCGATCATACCTTGGGGCTGCGGACTAAAGAATTGTCTGAACACATCGGTCAGACGGCCACCTTCCCCACCGCTCCTTCTTTGACTGACCGAAGCCTCAGCAACTCGTTGTCCATGACCAGTAGTTTGTAACCTCCCAGTCTCTGGGAACGCGCTGCACAGACCTTTCTGCAAGGCCTCTAGGAGTTGTCTCATCCTCTGCTCCCTCTGCGACGGTAAGATAAGGTCCACAACCTTACCCTTGTACCGTGGATCAAGGAGAGTGGCCAGCCAGTAATGGTCCCTCTCCTTGATCCGAAGAATACGAGGATCGTTCTGCAGACTTTGCAGGATCAGGGAGGCCATGCAGCGTAGGTTAGCTGAGGCATTCGGTCCGGAGTCCTCTGGGTTACTAAGGACGACATGATCCGCAGCCACCTCCTCCCAGCCACGTACAAGTCCACGGGTTTCTTGGGACTGTAAATCATCCCTAAAAGACTGCTGCTGATGATGCTGAGTGCCAGGCTCCACCTCCATGCTGACACAATCCTTCTCCTCCTCTTCCTGTGCGATGGGTGGGACAGAAGGAACACTGTCTGGGTAAAGGGGGCCTTGAGAGGCAAGGAAGTCCTCCTCTTCCTGCCTCTGTTCTGCCTCAAGTGCCCTGTCCATTATTCCATGCAGCGTATGTTCCAACAGGTGGACAAGAGGTACAGTGTCACTGATGCATGCACTGGCACTGCTCACCATCCTCGTGGCCTCCTCAAATGGTGCCAGGACAGTGCATGCATCCCTGATCATGCCCCACTGGCGTGGTGAAAAAAACCCGAGCTCCCCTGACCCCGCCCTGGTGCCGTAGTCACACAGGTACTCATTGATGGCCCTCTGCTGCGTGTTCAGCCGCTGCAGCATGGCCAACGTTGAGTTCCACCTGGTGGGCATGTCACATATAAGGTGGTTCTTGGGCAGGTTCAACTCCTTTTGCAGCTCAGCCAGGCGAGCACTGGCATTATAAGATCTGCAGAAATGCACACAGACTTTCCTGGCCTGCCTCAGGACATCCTGTAAGCCCGGGTACCTGCCCAAGAACCGCTGCACCACCAGGTTAAGAACGTGAGCCACACAGGGCACATGGGTCAGTTGTCCCTGTCGGAGGGCGGAGAGGAGGTTGGTGCCATTGTCGCAAACCACCATCCCTGGCTTAAGCTGACGTGGCGTCAACCACCTCTCGGCCTGCCCCTGCAGAGCAGACAGAACCTCTGCCTCAGTGTGGCTCCTGTCCCCCAAACACACCAGCGCAAGCGCGGCATGGCATCTTTTTGCCTGCGTACTTGAACGCCTACGGAGCACCGCTGGTTCAGAGGACAAAGCACAGGAAGAGGCCATGGAGGAAGAAGAAGAGGAGGGGGTGGAGGAGAGAGGTGTGTCAAAACCAGTAGTAGCATTTTGGAGGCGTGGCGGCGGAACAACCTCCAACACTACTGCACCTTGTCCTGCATCCTTCCCAGCTGCCAAAAGAGTGACCCAATGGGCCGTGAAAGAAAGGTAACGTCCCTGTCCATGCCTGCTGGACCATGAGTCAGCGGTAATATGCACCTTACCGCTGACCGCCCTGTCCAGCGAGGCCAAGACATTGCCTTCCACATGCCGGTAGAGGAGCCGGAATCGCCTTCCGTGAGAAAAAGTGGTGTTTGGGAACCTGCCACTGAGGAACCGCACATTGCACAAACTCACGGAAGGGGGCCGAGTCTACCAACTGAAAAGGCAGCAGTTGAAGCGCTAGCAATTTAGCCAAGCTAGCATTCAACCGCTGGGCATGTGGAAGGCTGGGAGTGAACTTCTTTTGACGGTCCAGCAGCTGGGGCAGGGAAATTTGCCTGCTAGAATCAGACTTCGGTGTACTGCTAGCAGAGTGCCCGCAAGTACTTGGCTGTGACACACCTAATTCTACACCTTCATTCCTCTCAGTGCAGGTTTCAGAGAGGACTGAAGGTATAGTGGGGTTGGAGATCCCAGCTGATGCGGTGCAAAGAGAGGTCCGCTTTGTTCTTTGGTGTGGGTCTTTAAGGTAGGCTTGCCAACGAGCTGCATGGCAGGTCAACATATGTCTGGTCAAGCATGTGGTGCCCAAGCGGCTGATGTTTTGGCCACGCGATATACGCTTGAGACATATGTTGCAAACAGCAGCTGTGCAATCTGATGCACTCGACTCAAAAAAGGCCCACACCAAAGAACTTTTTGAATAACGGGCAGAGGCAGCGCCCTGCACAGGCGAAGCTCTGCGGTGTGATTCAGTCGGTGTGCTGCCCTTACGCTGGCCCTCGGAGGGCATCCTGCCTCGTTGGAGATGTGCCTCCTCCGCATCCTCCTCCTCCTCCTCTCTCCTATTAGGCACCCACGTGGAGTCAGTGACCTCATCATCCCCTCCCTCCTCATCACTGGAGCCAATCTGGCAGTATGCTGCAGCAGCTGGAACATGACTGCCAGATTGGTATCCTTCTTGAGCATCCCCTCTCTCTGCTCTCATGCTACTGCCTTCCTCTAGCTGGGTATCATCATCAGACCCTTCGAAACGCTGGGCATCCTCCTGGAGCATGTACCCAACACTGTGCTCAAACAGTTCGGGGGACTCCTCAGGAGGACATGGTGGGTCTAGGGAAGGAGTGACTGATGATGACATTGATACCAGGGAAGAGGACGCTTTGGCAGCTGCTTTGCCAGTACCCTGAGCCTGGGTGAGAGAGGATGAGGAGGATGAGAAGGGCTTGGTCATCCACTCTACCAAGTCTTCGGCATGATGCGGCTCAACACATCCAGCTGCCGAAAAGAAGGACAAGCGTGTCCCATGGCCATGTGCTAATGACAATGCACCGCGTCCACGACCAGCACTGTTGCCCCCAGACACAGAGCCTGCTTGCCCTCTTTTATTGGCTCGTGACTGTCTGCCTCTCTTTGTTGGCCTTCCAGACATAGCAATGGCCTGCAGGGAGATAGGAAAATAATAGGAAATAGGAAATAAGAGGTAGCTTCAGGTGTATATTTTGCAGGAAGCACACAACGCCCGCTGTATGTGCTGCAAATGCCTGTTAGTGTAACACACCAGGAAAACACAGCAATACGGGCTAGCTTCAGGTGTATAATGTGCAGGAGGCACACTCCGCCCGCTGTAAGTGCTGCAAATGCCTGTTAGTGTAACACACCAGGAAAACACAGCAATACGGGCTAGCTTCAGGTGTATAATGTGCAGGAGGCACACTCCGCCCGCTGTAAGTGCTGCAAATGCCTGTTAGTGTAACACACCAGGAAAACACAGCAATAAGGGCTAGCTTCAGGTGTATACTGTGCAGGAGGCTTAGCAACAATGACACCGACACTGTCCCCGCCTATCCTTCTCTCTCCCTGCACACAAGGTTTATCAAAGAATATGACACTGACACTCTCCCTGCCTATCCTTCTCTCTCCCTGCACACAAGGTTTAGCAAAGAATATGACACTGACAATGTCCCCTGCCTATCCTTCTCTCTCCCTGCACACAAGGTTTAGCAAAGAATATGACACTGACACTCTCCCTGCCTATCCTTCTCTCTCCCTACACACAAGAATAGCACAAAGAATAGCACAATGACACTGTCCCTGCCTATCCTTCTCTTTTCCTGCGCCGGAACACACTACACAAGGCCGCCACGCTCACCCTCTAGTTCTAGAAGGTTCTCCAACTTTCCAGACCATTGGGAGGCACCAGAGAGCTGCCAGGATGAGTCATCCAGCCCTAAACTCCCATGAACCCTGACCCAATTAAGACTCACAGAGTTACAATGTGAGTCAGAGTGTGGTTGTGGACTGAGGGGTGGCACTGGATGTGGTATACTTGGATTTTGTAAAAGCGTTCGAATACAGTTACACACACACGGCTCATGTAAGTCTACAGGCTTGGAAATATCAGTTTGTAAATGGATAGAAAACTGGCTAAAAGACAGAATTCAGAGAGTAGTGGTTGATGATTCTTACTCCGAATGGTCTAAGGTTATCAGTGGTGTACCACAAGGTTCAGTGCTGGGACCCTAATGCCCCATACACACGATTGGATTTTCCGTCAGAAAAACCTTGGATGGTTTTTCCGACGGAATTCCGCTCAAGCTTGGCTTGCATACACACGCTCACACAAAAGTTCCCAGAATTTTTGATCGTCAAGAACGCGGTGACGTACAACATTACGATGAGCCGAGAAAATTAAGTTCAATGCTTCCGAGCATGCGTCGAATTGTTTCCGAGCATGCGTCAGAATTTTGCGCGTCGGAATTGCTACAGACGATCGGAATTTCCGATCTGAATTTTTCCCATCTGAAAAATTGAGAACCTTCTCTCAATCTTTTGCTGGCAGAAATTCCAACGGCAAAAGTCCGATGGAGCATACACACGGTCGGAAATTCCTGCCAAAAGCTCACATCGGACTTTTGCTGGCGGAATTTCCGACCGCGTGTACGCGGCATTACTTTTTGATATCTTTATAAATGATATTGGGTCTGGGATCAAAAGTAAAATTTCTGTCTTTGCAGATGACACCAAGCAATGCACTTTCTAATTGGGCGACTATGTGGCAGATGAGTAGGGATGAGCCGAACACACCCCCATCCCCCCCCCCCCCCGGTTCGGTTTGCATGCGGACTGAAAGTTTGCGCAAACTTTCGAACACCGACTCGAACGTGAGAAATCAAAAGTGTGAATTTTAACCACTTGAGACCCTCGCTATAGACGAAAGTTGTATGCAGCGCGGCTCTCAAGTGCCCATGGACGTCCTGCTGTGTTTACATCCCCCGCGCCGCCGAGGGTGCGCGGCGGGGAACAGCTGTGCCCGCCTCATCACGTGATGCCGATGCGCGTGCCTGGCGGCCGCGATGTTCGCCAGGTACACGCGATCGCCTGTTACAGAGGCAGGACGTGGATCTCTGTGTGTAAACACAGAGATCCACGTCCTGTCAGGGAGAGAGGAGACCGATGCTGTATCCCTTGTACATAGGGACACAGATCGGTCACCTTCCTCAGTCAGTAACCCCCCCACACAGTAAGAATCACTAAAAGGGAACATATTTAACCCCTTGATCGCCCCCTAGTGTTAACCCCTTCCCTGACAGTCACATTTATACAGTAATAAATGCATATTTATAGCACTGTTCGCTGTATAAATGTGAATGGTCCCAAAACAGTGTCAAAAGTGTCCGATATGTCCGCCGCAATATCGCAGGCCTGACAAAAATCGCAGATCGCCGCCATTACTAGTTAAAAAAATATAATAAAAATGTCATAATTATATCCCCTATTTTGTAGGCGCTATAACTTTTGCGCAAACCAATCACTATACGCTTATTGCAATTTTTTTTACCAAAAATATATAGAAGAATACGTATCGGCCTAAACTGAGAAAAAAAATTGTTTTTTAGCCAGTTAACGACCCCTTCACGCCGATATACGTCGGCAGAATGGCTCGTACAGGCACAATCACGTACCTGTACGTGGCCCTTTAACTGCTGACGTCGGGGTCGCGTGTGCGCCACCGGCGGCGCGCTCGCGACCCTCCTGCCTTCCCCGTGAGTGGGACCGCGGGTCCCGCGGACTCGAATGGCCGCGGGGATCCCCGCGATCGTCTCACGGAGGCTTAGGGCGGGGAGATGTGTGTGTAAACACAACATCTCCCCGCTCCTCTACTGACAATGTCAGCGATCTCCGCTCTGTGTAATCAGTCGTAGCCACGCCCCCCCTCAGTTAGTAACACGCCCTTAGGCACACTTAACCCCTCCAGCGCCCCTAGTGGTTAACCCCTTCACTGCCAGTGTCATTTTCACAGTAACTAGTGCATTTTTATTGCACTGTTCGCTGTGAAAATGACAATGGTCCCAAAAATGTGTCAAAAGTGTCTGATGTGTCCGCCATAATGTCGCAGTCGTGAAAAAAATCGCTGATCGCCGCCATTACTAGTAAAAAAATAAATAATAAAAATACCTTAAAACTATACCCTATTTGGTAAACGCTATAATTTTTGCGCAAACCAATCAATAAACGCCGATTGCGATTTTTTTTACCAAAAATATGTAGAAGAAGACGTATCGGCCTAAACTGAGGAAAAAAAAAATTTATATATTTTTTGGGGATATTTATTATAGCAAAAATTAAAAAATATGTAATTTTTTCCAAAATTTTCACTCTATTTTTGTTTATAGCGCAAAAAATAAAAACCGCAGAGGTGATCAAATACCACCAAAAGAAAGCTCTATTTGTGGGAAAAAAAGGATGCCAATTTTGTTTGGGAGCCACGTCGCACAACCGCGCAATTGTCAGTTAAAGCGACGCAGTGCCGAATCGCAAAAAGGGGCCTGGTCATTATGCTGTGTATTGGTCTGGTCCTTAAGTGGTTAATATCCATACAAGACCCAAAGGAGCTGGTAATGGGCTCGGGGGAGGGGGGGTACCCATGCCGTTTTTCTCAATGATTTTCATCCATATTGCCGGGACCAGACATTACATTAAAGCCACAAGCAGTTTTAAATGACTTTTATTCCTTTAGAAATGTCATTTTGTGCGCGGTCCGACTCACGGGGAAGGCAGGGGGGTCGCGAGCGCGCGCGACCCCGACGTCGGCAGTTAAAGGGCCACGTACAGGTATGTGATTGTGCCTGTACGAGCCATTCTGCCGACGTATATATACAGTGAGGGGTCCTTAAGTGGTTAAGGGGAACCCCGCAACCAAATTTGAAAAAGGAAAGGCGTGGGGCCCCCAGGCCCTATATACTCTGAACAGCAGTATACAAGCGGTCCCAAGAAAGACAGGGGACTGTAGGTTTGTTCTTAAGTTAAATCTGTTTGTAATTTGGAACAGGTACATTTTTTAAGTGTAGCTCCAGCCAAAAAATCTATTTTTAAGCTTTTTGGAAAACATAGGGAAGGGTTATCACCCCTGTAACATTTTTTTGATGTCTGTGCACCTGTTCAGAAGTTTAACCTCACTTTCTGTCCCAATGACAACTGGATTTTGAAAATTTGTTTTTTTTAGGGAAACAAGGATTGGTGATAAAGCACCAGTGGAGACACCTTTTTCCCATATTAACTCTTACAGGAGAGAATTTCCCTTCCTAGGGGTAGATTTCCTCTGACTTCCTGTTGTCTCGCTCCGTTTGTAAGTAGGAGTCGTTTGTAAGTCGGATGTTTGAAAGTAGGGGCCTGCCCTATATACTCTGCGGAAATTTGGGCCTTAGGTGTTGGTGTTGCCACAACACTGTAAGCCCTCACAGTTATGCCGCGTACACACGATCGTGATTCACGGCATGAAAAAAAAAGAGAAACGAGGGAACGGCATGTTCCCCCACACACGACCGTTTTTCCCGTCATTTTTTTCTTTGACGAGAAAAACGACCGTCTGTGGGCTCCGCGGCAGTGTCTCCCTATGGAAAAACTGCCGCGGAAAAAAATGATGGAAAAAACGATGAGAAAATTTAGAACATGTTCTAATTTTTCTCGTCGTTTTTCCTGCCGTTTTTCTCAACGAGAAAAACGGCATAAAGCCCACAGACGATCGTTTTTCTCGGCGAAAAAAAAAATGTCATTTTTCCCGTCGGGAAAAATGATCGTGTGTACGCGGCATTACTCTTGATGGGCGCAGGAACGGGGCCCTGCTGTGAAATATTAGATCAAGAATTGTAATTACATGCCCCTGTTGAACAGGGGCAGATAAATTGGGCCTTAGGCTGGTGCCACAACACTGCAACCCCTAACAGATACTCTAGTTGGAGCGCAGGAATGGGCCCTGCTGCAAAGTATTACAGCAAAAATTGTAATTACACGCCCCTAGACAGGCGCACCCTGTGATCGGTTACAAAGCTTCCAGCAGCACTGAATGTGCATTCCGAAAGAACGCTGGATGCAGGACAGGCCAGTAGCTAAATTGCATACTGTGCATTTGTGCAAGATTTTCGGTGGGGAAGGTGTCCAAGTCTGACCTTGCCCCTAGGTATTCCTGCACCATGTAAATCAGACGCTGGCGATGGTTGCTGGAACAGATCATACCTTGGGGCTGCGGATTAAAAAATTGTCTGAACACATCGGTCAGACGGCCACCTTCTCCACCGCTCCTTCTGTGACTGACCGAAGCCTCAGCAACACGTTGTCCAGGACCAGGAATTTGTAACGTCCCAGGCTCTGGAAACGCGTTGCACAAAACATTCTGCAAGGCCTTCCGAAGATGTTTCATCTTTTGCTTCCTCTGCGATGCCTGGATAAGGTCCGCAACCTTACCCTTGTAACGTGGATCCTTGATACCACGAATCCGAGGATCCTTTCGCAGGCTTTGCAGGATCAGGGAGGCCATGCAGCGTAGGTTTGCTGAGGCATTCGGTCCAGAGTCCTCTGGGTCACCAAGGACGACACAATCCGCAGCCACCTCCTCCAAGCCACGTACAAGTCCATGGGTTTCTGGGGACTGTAAATGATCCCTTGAAGACTGCTGCTAATGCTGAGTGCTAGGCTCCTCCTTCTCCTCTTCGTCCTCTTCCTGTGTGATCGGCGGGCCCGCAGGAACACTGTCTGGATAAAGGGGGCCTTGAGAGGTAAGGAAGTCCTCCTCTTCCTCCCTCTGTTCTGCCTCAAGTGCCCTGTCCATTATTCCTCGCAGCGTGTGCTTCAACAGGTGGACAAGAAGGACAGTATCACTGATGCATGCACTGTCACTCCTCACCATCCTCGTGGCCTCCTCAAATGGTGACAGGACAGTGCATGCATCCCTGATCATGACCCACTGGCGTAGCAAAAAAAAAACAAGCTCCCCTGACCCTGTCCTGGTGCCATAGTCGCACAGGTACTCATTGATGGCCCTCTGTTGCGTGTGCAGCCGCTGCAGCATGGCCAACGTTGAGTTCCACCTGGTGGGCATGTCACAGATTAGGCGGTTCTTGGGCAGGTTAAATTCCTTTTGGAGATCAGCCAGCCGAGCACTGGTATTATATGACCGGCGGAAATGCACACAGACTTTCCTGGCCTGCCTCAGGAGATCCTGTAAACCCGGGTACCTGCCCAAGACCCGCTGCACCACCAAGTTAAGGACGTGAGCCAAACAGGGCACATGGGTCAGTTGTCCCTGTTGGAGGGTGGAGAGGAGGTTGGTGCCATTGCCGCAAATCACCATTGCTGGCTGAAGCTGGCATGGCGTCAACCTCAACCACCTCTGAGCCTGACCCTGCAGAGCTGACAGAATCTCTGCCCCAGTGTAGCTCCTGTCCCCCAAGCACACCAGCTCAAGCACCGCATGGCATCTCTTCGAGTGCTTGCGTAGCCCCTTGAACGCCTACAGAGCAGCGCTGGTTCCGAGGACAAATCAGCAGAGGAAGAGGCCATGGAGGAATAAGAAGAGGAGGGGTGGAGGAGAGAGGTGTTGCAGAATCACCACTAGTAGCATTTTGGAGGCGTGGTGGCGGGAACAACCTCCAACACTACTGCACCCTGTCCTGCATCCTTCCCAGCTGCCAGCAGAGTCACCCAGTGGGCCGTGAAAGATAGGTAACGTCCCTGTCCATGCCTGCTGGACCATGAGTCAGCAGTAATATGCACCTTACCGCTGACCGCCCTGTCCAGCGAGGCCAAGACATTGCCTTCCACATGCCGGTAGAGAGCCGGAATCTCCTTCCGTGAAAAAAATTGGCGTTTGGGAACCTGCCTTTAAGGTACCGCACATTCTACAAATTCAAGGAAGGGGGCAGAGTCTACCAACTGAAAAGGCAGCAGTTGAAGTGCTAGCAATTTAGCCGAGCTAGCATTCAACCGCTGGGCATGTGGATGGCTGGGAGCAAATTTCTTTTTGCCGGTGTAGCAACTGGGGCAGGGAAATTTGCCTGCTACAATCGGACGTTGGTGTAGTGATAGCAGATTGCCCGCAAGTACTTGGCAGTGGCACACCTAATTCTACACCTTCATTCCTCTCAGTGCAGGTCTCTGAGAGGACTGAAGGTATAGTGGGGTTGGAGATCCCAGCTGATGAGGAGCAAGGAGAGGTCCGCCTTTTTCTTTGGTGCGGGTCTTTTAAGTACGCTTGCCAATGGACTGCATGGAACTTCAACACATGTCTGGTCAAGCATGTGGTGCCCAAGCGGCTGCTGTTTTGGCCACGCTTGATACGCTTCAGACATATGTTGCAAATAGCAATGGTGCAATCTGCTGCACACATATCAAAAAAGTCCCACACCAAAGAACTTTTGGAAAAATGTGCGGAGTCAGCAGCGACCTGCACATGCGGAGCTCTGCGGTGTGATGCAGTCGTTTGGCTGCCCTTAAGCTGGCCCCTGGAGGGCATCCTGCCTCATTGGAGATGTGCCTCCTCCTCCTCCTCTCTCCTATCAGGCACCCATGTAGAGTCAGTGACCTCATCATCCCCTCCCTCCTCGTCACTGGAGCAAACCTGGCAGTATGCTGCAGCTGGGGGAACATGACTGCCAGTTTGTTGTCCTTCTTGGGCACCCCCTCTCTCTGGGCTCACGTTACTGCCTTCCTCAAGCTGGGCAACATCATCGGAGCCTTCAAAACTCTGCGTATCCTCCTGCAGCATGTACCCAACACTGTGGACGTACAGTTCGGGGGACTCTGTGCATGATGGTGGGGCTAGGGAAGGAGTAACTGATGATGACCTCGAGCCAATGGAATAGGCCGCTTTGGCACCTGCATTGGCAGCCAAGGTAGCCTGGGTGACAGAGGATGAGGAGGATGAGGACGGCTTGGTCATCTACTCTACCAACTCTCTGCATGTTGTGGCTCAACACGGCCAGCTGCCGAAAAAAAGGACAAGCATGCCCGACGGCCACGTGCTAATGAGGATGCATCGTGTCCACGACCAGCACTGTTGCCTCTAGACACAGAGCCTGCTTGCCCTCTTTTATTGGCCTGTGAGTGTCTGCCTCTCCTTGTTGGCCTTCCAAACATACTGTATTTGATGTATTGGAATAGGTACACAAGGAATGGCCTGCAGTGAGATGTAGCTGCACAAAGCTGGGATGTGTATATATATATATATATATATATATATATATACTGATTATACTGCAGCTAACTGAATCAATTGCCTGTAGTATATTAGGAAGAGAACAACAGGAATTGTCTGCCATGAGGTTTATCTGCACACTGTGCCCAGTATACAGTACACTGACTTAATATACTGCAGCTAGCTGAATCAACTGCCTGACTGTAGTATTATTTGGAAGAGAATAACAGGAATTGTCTGCAGTGAGTTTTAGCTGCACACTGTGCCCAGTATACAGTACACTGACTTAATATACTGCAGCTAGCTGAATTACTGCTTGCCTGTAGTATTATTAAGACGAGAATAACAGGAATTGTCTGCAGTGAGTTTTAGCTGCACACTGTGCCCAGTATACAGTACACTGACTTAATATACTGCAGCTAGCTGAATCAACTGCCTGCCTGTATTATTATTAGGAAGAGAATAACAGGAACGCTCTGCAGTGAGATCTAGCTAAACTGTATACACTACAGTATATATATATATATATATATATATATATATATATATATATATATATATATATACACAAGGTGTGCAATGCATATATATACTAAATATACTGGAATACTGGATCTAACTAGCTGAATCAACTGCCTGCTCAATCTAGCTAACTGAAATAAAATGACAATCTCTCTCTTTCTCTCTCTCTCTCTCTGTGAGCCGCCAGAACAGACTACACAAGGCCGATGCGCAGGCGGCCTTATATAGTGTGGGGCGTGTACTTAGTCCCCCTGAGCCATGATTGGCCAAAGGAACCCTGCCTTTGGCCAATTATGGCTCTCTGTGCTGACGGCGCTGTGATTGGCCAAAGCATGCGGGTCATAGTGCATGCTTGGCCAATCATTAGCCAGCAATGCACTGCGATGATGCAGTGCATTATGGGCCATGACGCGCAACTCGGATTTGGTGCGAACGACCCATAATGTTCGAAATTCGGCGAACGAGCGAACAGCCAATGTTCGAGTCGAACTCATGTTTCGACACGAACACGAAGCTCATCCCTACGGATAAGGTTTAATGTTGATAAATGTAAAGTTATGCACTTGGGGGCTAAGAATATGCATGCATCATACATACTAGGGGGAGTACAACTGGGGGGATCCGTAGTGGAGAAGGATCTGGAAGTTTTGGTAAGGCATGGAGGAACTCAGCTATGAGGAATGATTAGAGGAACTGAATTTATTCACTCTTGAGAAGAGGAGATTAAGGGGGGATATGATCAACATGTACAAATATATAAGGGGTCCATATAGTGAAGTTGGTGTTGAGTTATTCACCTTACGGTCAACACAGAGGACAAGGGGGCACTCTTTACGTCTAGAGGAAAAGAGATTTCATCTCCAAATACGGAAAGGTTTCTTCACAGTAAGAGCTGTGAAAATGTGGAATAGACTCCCTCCAGAGGTGGTTCTGGCCAGCTCAGTAAATTGCTTTAAAAAGGGTCTGGATACTTTCCTAAATGTACATAATATAACTGGGTACTGACATTTATAGGTAAAGTTGATCCACGGAAAATCCGATTGCCTCTCGGGGGATCAGGAAGGAATTTTTTCCCCTGCTGTAGCAAATTGGAGCATGCTCTGATGAGGTTTTTCGCCTTCCTCTGGATCAACTGTGGGTATAGAAATGGGCATATTGGATTGTACGATATTTTTTATTTTATTTACTTTATGGTTGAACTAGATGGACTTTTGTCTTTTTTCAACCTGACTAACTATGTAACTAGAGGGTGCTACATTAATTTATGTTTTATGGCATGTTTTATTGGTGGATCATTCATTTGTATTTTGTCTGGAATTTCCGTTCAAAGAAAATGGGTATGAAAAATGTTTAACACCTTCCCTCCAAAGCCTATAGCAGATTGATGGCTGGGTGGGCCTTTGGTCCTTTTAATGGACGTCATTTGGTGTCCTCTCAGAAGGCATGATCTTTCACCTGCTGTGTCCACTGGACACAGCCGATGACTGATCACTATATCTGCCAGTATCATGTGATTGCTGTGACCAATCACAGCAGATCACATGACAGTTGTAAACAATGATGGCTTCCTTCCTTTCATGTCATCCATTGTATACAATTGTGTTGCTAGCTGTGGTTGGTCACAGTGATCATATAGTACAGAAAGGGACAATCAAAGCCCATTTGTACCATGTGATTAGCTGTGACAAATCACAACTAATAACACCAAAAGACACTGAATGAATCCGTTTCATTCAGTAAAAATGGTTGCATATGCCAATGAAATTCATTGGTATAAGCCAGGGATATGCAATTAGCGGACCTCCAGCTGTTGCCAAACTACAAGTCCCATCATGCCTCTGCCTCTGGGTTTCATGCTTGTGGCTGTCAGAGTCTTGCTATGCCTCATGGGACTTGTAGTTCTGCAACAGCTGGAGGTCCGCTAATTGCATATCCCTGGTATAAGCAATCATAATGTGTAAAAAAAAAAAAAAAAAAAAAGATCACTTCCCCAGAGTAAGTACAGTGTTACTATGGTAACTCTGTATTGCTCTGGTCACAGTGTGTTAAAAAAAAAATCATTATTAAAAAAAAAGAAAAAAATTGAAAAAGAAAAGCTATATATTTTTTTTTTATACTGTAACCAGTCAGTGTCCCTGATCACCGCCACACCAGTTATATGATAATGTTGTATTGCACTGGTGACAGTATGTAAAAAAAAAAAACTGTGAAGCTTTTTTTTTATTTTTTTATTTTCCCCAAAATTACAACTTCAAAGAACTTGCCATGCCTCTTAATAAACACCGTGGACTGCCTTCTTTCCAAAAAGGGCTAATTTGGGGGATATTTGTACTGTCCTGGCATTTTTGGACCTCAAGAATTGAGATAGGTCAGTACATCAGGATTGATTGATTTTCAGATATACTGTATATACCATAGTTTGTGGACTCTATAACTTTCCTACAGACTAAATAATAAACACTAATTAGTTTTTTTTTTCACCAAGAAAATGTAGAATACATTTTGTCCTAAATTTATGACATTTTGTCCTAAATTTATGAAGAAAGATTATTTATTTGAAAAATGTTATAACAGAAATAAAAAAACCTTTTTTTTGTTTCAATTTTTTTAATTTATTTTTTTTACCAGAAAAAAAAAGAACCCACTGGTGATTGAATACACCAAACAAAAGCTCTATTAGTGTGAAACAAATTATAAAAACTTCTTATGGGTACAGTGTTGCATGACCGTGCAATTGTCATTCAACATGTGACAGCGCTATATGCAAAAAATTGGCCAGGCCAGGACAGGAAGTGAGTAAAAGTGCCCGGTATTGGAAAAGGTATTAAGAATGTTTTATAGTATAACTCTGGGCTTTAGCTTTTTCATGTTAGACCAATCCAGAATTCTACTATCTCCACTGATTTAAACCACCTGGTAGTAAGCAAGCCTTCCTTTTAACCTTGAGACCCTGTTCACACTGAGGGCATTTTTGTGGTTCTTTTGCGGGGCTTTAGCGCCATTTTTGCGGCGTCAGCGGTGTGCTTTTTTAAAGTCATGTGACTTTGTCCCCTTAAAAAAAAAGAGCCAGAAGTCTGCCAAGCAAAATAGGTGAGTTGGAAGCTCTGGTGCATGAGGAGAGCTATGATGTAATCGGTATTGCTGAAACTTGGCTTCATTCCTCACATGACTGGGCTATTAATATTTCTGGCTATGCACTCTTTCGGAAAGACAGGGTAAAAAGGAAAAGTGGAGGGGTCTGTCTCTATGTGAGAAGTGATCTCAAAGCGAGTGTGAAAGAGGACCTGGTGGATGGAGAGAGGGATGAGTCTGAAGCATTATGGGTGGAAATGCATATAGATGTGCGTAGTTCAAAGTTAATCATTGGAGTTTGTTATAAACCACCCAATGTTAATGAGGAGATGGAGACTCAGCTCCTTGCACAGATGGAAAGGGCTGCAAGGGCTGGGACGGTCATAATAATGGGGGATTTTAACTACCCAGAAATTGACTGGAGTAATGGCACTGCTGGGACAGTTAAAGGGCAAACATTTATAAACCTATTGCAGGACAATTTTATGGTCCAGTTTATTGAGGCCCCAACTAGGAATGATGCTCTGTTGGACCTGGAAATCTCAAACTATGCAGAGCGTATTACTAATGTTCAGATAAAGGAACACCTGGGTAGCAGTGACCATAACATGATTTCATTTGATGTTAGCTGTAAGCAAAAATCACATACGGTAAAGATAAAAACACTTAATTTCAAGAGAGCAAATTTTCCAAGGATGAGGGCTGCTCTCCAGGACTGAGACTGGGAGGGAACATTGGCATCAATGGGCACAGAACAGAAATGGGAATTCTTCAAAAAGACTGTTTGTGAACTCACTGCAAAGTATATTCCCATGGGCAATAAGTTTAAAAGGCTAAAAATAAAACCTATGTGGCTCACGGCCAAAGTTAAAAAAGCTATAAACTATAAGAAAAGAGCTTTTAAAAAACATAAAAATGAGGGAACACTAGTGTCATTTAAATGTTACAAAGAATATAACAGGATATGTAAAAAGGAAATCAAGGATGCAAAAATTCAAAACGAACGACAGATTGCAAAAGATAGTACAACAAACCCCAAAAATTCTTCAAATATATTAATAGTAAAAAGGTCAGGTCTGAGCATGTAGGCCCTTTACAAAATAATCTAGAGTGGGTGACTGGGGACAAAGAGAAGGCTAATTTATTAAATACTTTCTTCAGCTCTGTGTATACAAAGGAGCATGGGGGAGCTCATGTCCAAAATGGGGGTGGTAGTGACACAGCCCCAAATGATCCACAATGGCTCAAAAGTGATATGGGCCAGAAATATTTAGACAGAATAAAGGTGGATAAAGCAGCTGGACCAGATGGCATACACCCACAGATCCTGAAAGAATTGAGCTCTGTAATTTCAAAGCCATTGTATCTAATTTTTAGGGACTCATTAATGACAGGAATAGTACCACTGCATTGGCGCAAGGCAAATGCGGTACCTATATTTAAAAAGGGAACAAAGTGTTTACCAAGTAACTATAGACCTGTTAGTTTAACTTCTATAGTTGGGAAGATACAGGACAGTTTAATAAAAGACCACATAGATGAGTTCTTGCTGGAAAGAAAACTATTTAAGCAACAGACAGCATGGATTCATGAAAGACAGAAGTTGTCAGACAAACCTGATTTCTTTTTATGAAGAGGTAAGTAAAACCTTGGACAGAGGTGTGGCTGTGGACGTGGTATACTTGTGTAGCGCTACCCCCAGTTAAGAGAGCCGCTGGTTTGTTTTTTCGGGCCCTGTATACAGCACCGCCAACCCCCGGCAATCTGACTCGACCCACTCTGGCACAGTTAGTCTAGGGATAACTTCCTATCACTCTCAGGTGTATGATACTTAACAGTTCCTAAATAGACAAACAACACTCTGAGGCAGGAATATGAATAAGTAATAGCTTTACTATAAAATGGTGGCATAAAACATGGCATGCAACACTTACATGGGTCTGCAGAACCCTGTATCAACCAATGCAACAGAGGCAGCACTAAAATATGGCGCCGCGCAGTATCCACCACGCGGAGCTATTATGGCGTGCGCGCCCTATGGCACAGCAACACAAACTTTATAACTTTCCCCACCTATGTCAGGCCTGACAGTTTATGAAATAGTCCCCTTTCCCTAAGGGAGTAAGATTTTCTTCACCGGCCAGCTTTCGTTGGTGCACTTGAAGAAATGAACAAATTGTAATCCAAAAAGGTGGTAACTCGTAGCAGCAGTATGCAAACAGGGGGGGGGGGGTAGGCACTTCAACTCTGTCCCAACTACCGGACCCCCAAGGAACACTGGTGAGCGAACAGTGGGCCTAGGCAGTCTATAGGCCTGAATATAACTCAGTCTATGGATATGGGCAGGTGCCCGCTCACCGTTCCAGGCACGTTCCCAGCCTGGGTCTTCCACCGCGTGTGTCCGTCGCACACAGCGTCTGCAACCGATCGGGTCCCCGATCCAACTGGAGTCCTACACTGACGGTCCAGGATCCACCCAGGCTCCGCAGGACGGTGAAAGGCTCTTCGGACTTTGGGTAAGGCCTTAGGCTTCAGGCCTTACCCCGCAGCAGATCCGCGCAGGATGACTTGTTGCTTGAAGCGCGTTGTCCCAAGAGAGCGAGCTCCCCCCCGCCTCTCTCTTAAGTAACCTCTCCCATGAGTCTCTGCGGCGGAACCTCCGCCCTGAGGCCGAATGGGGCTCTGGGTACTGTAGTCCCGGGGCCTTAAAGGAGACCCCGCTACACACTCCCCCCACTTGAACTCTTTGGTCCCCAAAGATAACATAATCTCCAACTACAGATCTCACAACATCCATCAATCCTTCATATGATGTCGGCAGAGGAAATTCCCACCAAAAACGAGGCAGTGAACTCCTCTGCCCACAGGACACATTAACATTAGTATCCTGTCTAACTGTGCCAGAGAGTGAGCTGGGGCTGCCTCCCACCAAATAAACAGCGGGAGGGTCATGGTCTTCCATACTCCTTCTAGCAGTGACTACAGTGTCTTCCGCACTTTCACCCATCTGTGGGTAGGTTAGTCTCCTGGGAGGTTTTATTGCCCTCCGCTTCCTCTGTCCTCTTGGGCTTTCTGTTGGAGCAGACTCTTCTTCTGTTGCTAACTCAGGACTTCCCCCTTCCTCTGGAACATCCGGCTCCGGAGCAGGAAGGTACATGGCTTCTCTTGGATCTTCCTTTACAGATGGTTCACTGGCACTTTCCCAAGCATCCAACCAAGGACAGGAAGGGATAAACTCTGTTGCTTCTGCATTCAGTGTGTGATCCTCTGTGTCTTCGTCAGGCGGAAGATCAATAGCAGAAGTCGTTGGTCCCTGGGAAGACCAAAGCCAGCCAATTTCCTCTCCCTCATCTTCACTCATTTCTGAATCCTCTGTATCCCCCATCCGAGGGGTCTGAGACCGAGTGTTGGGTCTAGGGGTGTCTAGAATGGACATGGGTTCAGGGGAATCCATGCTAGGAGGTAACCGAACCGCTTCAGCCAGAGGAAGTAGGTGGTTCCGATGCCAAGTCTTCAATGGCCCCAACTTTCCCTCAGGTTTAAGTTTGTAAACGGGTAGGCCCGGTAGTTTTTTGCAAATGACATAAGGTTCGGGTCTCCATCTATCCGCAAGCTTATGTTTTCCAGGGACTCCCAGGTTCGGCAGCAATACTCTGTCTCCTGGTTGCAAATCTTGGATCCTAACTTTTAGGTCAAAATTTCTCTTATTGCGAGCCCCCCCTTGATCCGAGGCGGCCTGGGCTTGCTCATTGGCCATTTTCAGATTGTGCCTAAGTCTATCCACATATCCCTTGTGGGAAGCAGCAGAACAATGGTCTATGGAAGTGCCGAAGGCCAGATCCACTGGCAATCTAGCTTCCCTCCCGAACATAAGTCTGTAAGGGGAATACCCTGTAGCGTCGCTGACAGTGCTGTTGTAAGCATGCACAAGGGCCGCTATGTGATTACTCCAATGTTGCTTCCTTTCGCTACTTAAAGTTCTCAGCATGTTGAGCAGGGTTGAACCTCTCCGGTTGAGCATCACCTTGTGGGTGATAAGGGGTAGTCCTGGTTTTCTTGATTCCCAAGGCATCCAGAAGCTTCCGTATGAGTTTACTCTAAAAGTCCCTTCCCTGATCTGAATGAAGCCTTTTTGGCAATCCGTAATGTATAAAGTATTTCTCCACGAGTGTTTTGGCCACAGTGGAGGCCTTCTGGTCTTTGGTAGGAAAGGCTTGTGCATATCGGGTGAAATGGTCGGTTACCACCAGAACATTTCCTTGTCCGCTCAGGTCGGGTTCGAGGCAGAGGAAATCAATACATACCAGGTCAAGCGGACCTTCACTTTGTAAATGGCCCATTGGGGCCACTTGATGGGGTAGTGTCTTTCTCTGTATGCACCGTGCACAGGAATGGCAGTATTCCTCAACTTCAGCCCTCATGCAAGGCCAATAGAAACGGTCTCTAACAAGTTGGAAAGTCCTTTCCACTCCTAGGTGTCCATGGTTGTCGTGCAGAGCAATCATGACAGTTTCTCTGTGTTTCTCCGGCAGGAACAACTGCCACTTGTCTTCTTGGTCATCAGAGGGGCCCCTTCGGTAGGCCACCCCCTGACGCACCAGCAGTCTGTCCCACTCTTTCTTAAGTAGGCGAGCTTCCTTTGAGGGATGACGTAGGAGTACATTTGGATCCTGATTCTCCAATGCTTCTAGGACCAACCTCCCCACAGGGTCTTCCAATTGGTCGGATCTCAACTCCTTCTTCGTTAGTCTGGGTAAGTTGTCCTCTCCCAGTTGGGCTACTTCGCAGTACTGCTTGGGGACTCCTACGATAGTGACCCCTATCTCTTCCGCTTTTGAGCCTCCCCTGGCTTGGAGTTCAGCCCCTTGGCAGAGGGCCTGTACCCCGTCAGGTGCTACTTGGGTCCAGTCTTCGACACTGTGGGTAGGGACATGAGACCTTCTGGACAGGGCGTCCCCATCTCGGTTTCCCACCCCAGGTCTGTATTTCAAGCTGAAATTGAAAGCAGACAGTGCCGCCAACCATCTATGTCCGGTGGCGTCCAGCTTGGCTGTGGTGAACAGGTAGGTGAGAGGATTGTTATCCGTCTTGACTGTGAAGTCTGCCCCATACAATTAATCTCTAAGTTTGTCGACTACGGCCCACTTGAGAGCCAAGAACTCCAGCTTATGGGTGGGATAGTTCTTTTCGGAGGGGGTCAGGCTTCTGCTCACATATGCAACAGGTCTCTGCTGTCCTTCATGCTCCTGGTAGAGCACTCCTCCCAGTCCATCATGGCTGGCATCCACATGGAGTTCGTAAGGCTTCTTCGGGTCCGCATAGGCCAGGACAGGAGCAGTGGTCAAGCTCTTTTTCAGCATCTGGAAGGCATCTTCACATTTCTCGTTCCACTGGTCCTTGACTGACTCTCCCGGCCTCCTGGGGCCTGAGTCATCCTCTTCCCCCTCCGTCTTCAGCAACTCATTCAGGGGTCTTGCTATTCGAGCAAACCCCTCCACGAACCTTCTGTAATAAGAACAGAACCCCAAGAAGGACCTAAGTTCTGTTACGGTGGTGGGTCTTGGCCAGGAGGTGACAGCCTCCAGTTTTTCAGGGTCCATAGACACCCCATCTTCAGACACTATGTGTCCCAGATAGTTGACTGAGGATTGGTAAAATTGACATTTTTCAGGGGAGAGCTTGAGTCCTTCCTCACTCAGTCTCTTCAAGACCTTCTCCAGCCTCTCTTCATGTTCCTCCAAAGTTCTTCCGAAGACTATGATGTCATCCAAGTATACAAGGACCTTGATGAGGTTCATGTCTCCCACAGTCTTCTCCATAAGTCTTTGGAATGTGGCTGGGGCTCCAGACAGACCTTGAGGCATCCGGTTGAATTCAAAGAACCCCACTGGGGTTATGAAAGCCGTCTTCTCTTTGTCCTCTGGGTGCATCGGGATCTGATAATACCCGCTCTTCAGGTCCATAACACTGAACCATTTGGCTCCGGACAAGCTCTGAAAGGCGTCTTCTATCCTTGGAGTGGTATACTGATCCGGAGTGGTTCTCCTGTTGAGGGTCCTATAGTCGATACACAACCTTAGCGACCCGTTCTTCTTTCGTACCACCACTATGGGGGAGGCATACGGACTTCTGGATTCTTGGATTACCCCTGTTCGCTTGAGCTCGGCAAGCTGTTCCCTTAAATCTTCGAGGTCTGCCAATGGAACCCGCCTCACCCTTTCCCTGAAGGGCTTGTTTTCCTGGAGGCGGATTCAATGGGTGGCACTCCTAGCACACCCCACATCAAACTCATCATGGGAGAAGATCCTCTTCCACCGAGTCAACTGGTTCCGGGCTCTCTCTCTCCAAGCCCTGGGCAGGTTTGGATTCTCCATAGAGAGCTTTTCCCACACAGTACCTTCTCCATCTGTCTTCTCTACATCTGAGGAGGCAACTGGTGTGGCTGAGCTCACTCGACCCAGCAACAGTCTGGCTGGGATTTCCATTGGACCATCTGTGGTATTTCTGACACTCACTGGCACCCTGCAATGGGCCTTCTTCAGGACCCTCACCGGGACCACTTCCGGGATTACTTCCAGGCCCGAGGGTTCTTCCCTTGGATCGGGTTCCAACATCACAAAGGGGCCCGGCTGCTCCCAAGTGAGTTTCACTGTGGCCTTCAAACAGGTTACTTCACCGGGTTGCAGTACTATCCCTTTTCTTCCCAGTCTTCAGACCTTCCCTACCCCCTCTTCCGGGGCCTTTTGTTCTAAGATCAACCGTTGGTAGGCGGTCTTCAACATTGGGTGGATCTCAGTGACTGTGGGGTTCTTCCTTTTTGTTAGTGGGACCAAAAGTCTCCTGACCAGATCCGTGTTGGTCCCTATTATCAAGGAGCTCCTGTTGGCTCCAGGCGGTCGGGGGCACACCACAGCCAAGGTGTCAAACACTTCCCCCTTCCCAGCTATGGATGGGTCAAAAGTCAATTTGATGGGCAGATATCCGTCATAAGGAAACTTTTCCGTTCCGATTCCCCATATCTCCAAGTCTTCAAGCTTTCGGATGGGCAGGTGACTCAGGTGTCTGTCGTAGAAGTCTCGGTACAACAGAGTCACCTGTGCTCCAGTATCCAACAGGGCTCTTGTGTAGACTCCCTCCACTTGAATGGATACAATTGGAGAGGGGCCCACCAGCTTCTCTGGGTACTGCTTCGAAGGGGTCTCCTTCTTCTGATCTTTGCATTTCCCTTTCTGACTTTCCTTCTTCCGTTTGTCCCTGGACCTAAGTCTCTCCTGGGCCTGGTATGTACTGATCTCCCTCCTCTGTCTGGGTGTAGCTACCCGCTGAGGGACATTACTATGTTTCTTTGGAGTGCGTTCCTTCTGAGGAACCCTTGGTTTCTCCCGCGGGGTCCTGCTTCCTTCTTTCATGTGCTTCTTATTCAGTATGGAGTTCCGTAAGGATGATGGGCACCCGGTTGACTCCTTCACCGGGGCCCGCTGAAGTTTTCCGGCGGCTTGCGGTTGTTCATCTTCCTCTTTTTGGGACTGGAACACACTCTGGCCGCGTGACCAACTCCTCCACAGTTGAAACAGATCATATCCCCCCTATCTTCCAGGAATGCGGGTGCTGAAGTATTTGGAAACAACTCCTTCCTTGGGCTGTTCCTCTCAGGTACCCTTGACTCCTTTTCCATCAGGGAGGTCAACATTCCCAGCACTTGGGACATCTGTGACTTTAAGGTATCCACCTCTGCGTCTCTTTCTAAGGTCGTGGCGGCCCTGACCATCACTGGAGGGGGCTGCACCAGCTCAACTGGTTGGCTCCTTTTCTTCTCCTCCAGCATAGCTTCTTCTTCTCTGACTACTCGGATCAAGTCAGGGTACTCCAGGCTCTTCCCATCCTGTCTTGTACGTAGCGCCAGTGCGATGGGATCCAGGGGTTGAGATCCTCTCATGACCTGCTGGACCCGGGCCTCATCCACCTTCTTCGGGTCAATCCCCTTCTTTAGGATCATCTTGTGCAGTATTTTATCTAGGCGCATCATAAACTCTGATAGCTTCTCCCCTGCCTTCTGGTAGCAGTGCTCTAGTTGGTAGGTAAGCTCAGTGATCTTTTCTGTTCCTCCAAACACATTCTGCAGAATGTCTAGATAGTCTTGCGCAACACAGTCTTTCTTGCTCATCTTAAGGTTGCGTATGGCCTCTAGGGCAGGCCCCTTTAAGCTCTCAGCAATTCTCTGCTTCTTTCTGTGGTCTGGGACTTCCCACTCCTCTAAGGCCTGAGTAGCGCCATCTAACCACTCCTCAAATCCTTCCTCTCCTGAAGGTACAGGCTTCCTTCCTGAAAACATTCTAAGTTTCCGGTATCCTGACGTTTGGTAATCCGCAGGATCTTTCTTGATTTCCCCTAGGACCGCGCATAATTCTGTGCTGAGAGCGCCCTGTGGCGACCCAGGATTCATCTCTGTCTTGACATCTTTTAAGTCGGGTGGAGCGCGTATTAACTTAAAGATTTGTTTATCCGCCGTTTCTATGCTCGGCTTCTTGAAGTCTTCTGGGACTCCATCCTTCCACTTCACCAGTACATATGTCATGGGAGGTTCTGATCTGACATCCACTATGTATGCTTTTTGTTGCGGGGACAGTGACACCACTAACTGTTTCACTGCATCATCTTGCCAGGTCCCTGCAAGTTCTATGATCACTACTTCATGTGGATCTGTTTTTACTACTGCGCACCACTTTGCTATTTCTAGTGGGTCCATGCTGGTACCTTTTGGCTGCTATTTGCTGTAACAGGATCCCGGACTCAAGAGCCCCCACGTGTAGCGCTACCCCCAGTTAAGAGAGCCGCTGGTTTGTTTTCTCTGGCCCTGTATACAGCACCGCCAACCCCCGGCAATCTGACTCGACCCATCTGGCACAGTTAGTCTAGGGATAACTTCCTATCACTCTCAGGTGTATGATACTTAACAGTTCCTAAATAGACAAACAACACTCTGAGGCAGGAATATGAATAAGTAATAGCTTTACTATAAAATGGTGGCATAAAACATGGCATGCAACACTTACATGGGTCTGCAGAACCTTGTATCAACCAATGCAACAGAGGCAGCACTATAATATGGCGCCGCGCAGTATCCACCACGCGGAGCTATTATGGCGTGCGCGCCCTATGACACAGCAACACAAACTTTATAACTTTCCCCACCTATGTCAGGCCTGACAGTGTATGAAATAGTCCCCTTTCCCTAAGGGAGTAATGCCGCGTACACACGATCATTATTCACGGCGGTTAAAAAACCGCCGTGAATAATGTCATTTAAAACGGGGGAACAGCTTGTTCCCCACACACGGTCGTTTTTCACGTCATTTTTTCTCTTGACGAGAAAAACGACCGTCTGTGGGCTCCGCGGCAGTGTTTCCCTATGGGAAACACTGCCGCGGAAAAAATGTCGAAAAAAACGACGAGAAAAATTAGAACATGTTCTAATTATTCTCGTCGTTTTTAATGGCGTTTTTCTCGTCGAAAAAAACGACAGAAAGCCCACAGACTATCGTTTTTCTCGTCGAATGGGAAAAATGTCGTTTTTTTCGACGAGAAAAACGGCCGTGTGTACGCGGCATAAGATTTTCTTCACCGGCCAGCTTTCGTTGGTGCACTTGAAAAAATGAACAAATTGTAATCCAAAAAGGTGGTAACTCGTAGCAGCAGTATGCAAACAGGGGGGGGGGGTAGGCACTTCAACTCTGTCCCAACTACCGGACCCCCAAGGAACACTGGTGAGCGAACAGTGGGCCTAGGCAGTCTATAGGCCTGAATATAACTCAGTCTATGGATATGGGCAGGTGCCCGCTCACCGTTCCAGGCGCGATCCCAGCCTGGGTCTTCCACCGCGTGTGTCCGTCGCACACAGCGTCTGCAACCGATCGGGTCCCCGATCCAACTGGAGTCCTACACTGACGGTCCAGGATCCACCCAGGCTCCGCAGGACGGTGAAAGGCTCTTCAGACTTCGGGTAAGGCCTTAGGCTTCAGGCCTTACCCCGCAGCAGATCCGCGCAGTATGACTTTTTGCTTGAAGCGCATTGTCCCAAGAGAGCGAGCTCCCCCCCGCCTCTCTTTTAAGTAACCTCTCCCATGAGTCTCTGCGGCGGAACCTCCGCCCTGAGGCCGAATGGGGCTCTGGGTACTGTAGTCCCGGGGCCTTAAAGGAGACCCCGCTACACTTGGATTTTGCAAAAGCGTTCGATACAGTTCCCCACACACGGCTCATGTGTAAGATAAAGTTTACAGGATTGGAAATATCAGTTTGTAAATGGATAGAAAACTGTCTAAAAAGACAGAATTCAGAGAGTCGTGGTTAATGATTCTTACTCTGAATGGTCTACGGTTATCAGTGGTGTACCCCAAGGTTCAGTGTTGGGACCCTTACTTTTTAATATCTTTATAAATGATATTGGGTCTGAGATCAAAAGTAACATTTCTGTCTTTGCAGATAACACCAAGCTATGCAGTGGAATAACGTCCTTACAGGATGTCGCCAATTTACAAGCCAACCTCAATGCTCTGTCTAATTGGGCGACTATGTGGCAGATGAGGTTTAATGTTGATAAATGTAAAGTTATGCACTTGGGGGCTAAGAATATGAATGCATCATACATACTAGGGGGAGTACAACTGGGGGGATCCGTAGTGGAGAAGGATCTGGGGGTTTTGGTAGATCATAAGCTCAATAATGGCATGCAATGCCAAGCTGCGGTTTCCAAAGCGAGCAAAGTCCTTTCTTGTATTAAGAGAGGTATGGACTCCAGAGAGAGAGATATAATTTTGCCCCTGTACAAATCATTAGTAAGACCTCATGTGGAATATGCAGTTCAGTTTTGGGCCCCAGTTCTCAAAAAGGATATTGGGGAAATGGAAAAAGTGCAGAGAAGGGCAACCAAACTGATAAGAGGAATGGAGGAGCTCAGCTATGAGGAAAGATTAGAGGAACTGAATTTATTCACTCTTGAGAAGAGGAGATTAAGGGGGGATGGGATCAACATGTACAAATATATAAGAGGTCCATATAGTGAACTTGGTGTTAAGTTATTCACTTTACGGTCAACACAGAGGACAAGGGGGCACTCTTTACGTCTAGAGGAAAAGAGATTTCACCTCCAAATACGGAAAGGTTTCTTCACAGTAAGAGCTGTGAAAATGTGAAATAGACTCCCTGCAGAGGTGGTTCTGGCCAGCTCAGTAGATTGCTTTAGGAAAGGCCTGGATTTTTTCTTAAATGTACATAATATAACTGGGTACTAACATTTATAGGTAAAGTTGATCCGGGGAATATCCGATTGCCTCTCGGGGGATCAGGAAGGAATTTTTTCCCCTGTTGTACCAAATTGGATCATGCTCTGCTGGGGTTTTTCGTCTTCCTCTGGATCAACTGTGGGTATAGAATTGGGTATATGGGATTGTATGATATTATTTTTTTTTTTTTTATGGTTGAACTGGATGTATTTGTGTCTTTTTTCAACCTGACTAACTATGTAACTATTTTGCGGCGCTTTTGCAGCGCTTCCCATTCATTTCAATGGACAGGGGCGTTTTTTAGGCGTATCCATTGAAGTGAATGGGAAGCAGTTTTCAGACGCTTTTCAGATGCTATTTTTTGTGCAAAAGCACCTCCCCTCCTTTGCTTTGCTGATGTGTTATGGATAGCATTCACTGCATGCCCCATTCACCCTCCTTCATTGTATGTTTGCCACATGCCACCCTCTTAAGTTTAACACATTGATTCCGTCAAAAATGTAGGCCACTAATACACTTTAAGTATTAAAGCAGATCTTTTTGTAGAAAATAAAAGTTTGCTAGCAGGTATGATTTTATTACACAAGAGACTCAGTATGTCTTTTCTGCAAAATAAGCTTCTTATCTATATGCCCAAAAAATTCATTCACACCTAAGTGTAGTGCAGAGACAGCTTCTGCACCACGTTTTTTTTTATAGCTTTATTGTGGGGTTTTTTTGTCGTGTTTTTGGAGCGGCACCATTCATTTGAATGGGCCTCCCTCCGCTCCAAAGAAGCTCATGCACCAAATCTTGGCACAGAGCCGGGAGTGTTTGTGCTTTTTGTTGTGCATGTGCAGCTCAGTGAAAAACCTCAGTATGCTGGGATAAATTTACTTCTGTGTACATACATGGGCGTTATGTCATCCCGGTCCAGCTCTGGCACAGTAGCTTCCAGACATTATGACAGTTAAGGGAAGGGGAGTATAGCTGACTTTACGCTATGTGTTGCTGTCACACATTACAATCTGATTGCACAATTTTCTAGATTTGGGTTTAATGGTACAAAAATCAGAATACCTTAAACCAAAATTTAAGAAAATTAGCAGAAAGAAGAGATTGTATAATGTGTACAGCATAATGTTGGCCACAAATGTTATATTCGGGACTAATGGTGGAAGGACTTTCTATAGAATTGGGAATCTACTGTGCATGTGCGACCTGGCCAGAGCTCTTTCCATACTGTACAGTACAGTTAACCATTCATTTTTTGCATTAGATCAACCAATTGTAAATGTGTACCACATAGCCATAAGTTTAAGTGTTTTACAGATATCCAACAGCAGATCGGGGAAGTATTTACGTTACCTGTTGCAAAGCTTAACCGCTTCCTGACCGGCTCCTGTATATATACGGCGGCAGAATGGCTCTGCTGCGTGAATCACCGTATATATACTGCGGCTGCTTTAAGAGCCATAGCAGGCACGCGTGCTGCACGGCGGGGGACCGGATGCGCATGACCGGCGGGCGCGATTCCCACCGGCCACCCGCGATTGCGGGCACAAGAGCAGGAACAGGGATTTGTGTGTGTAAACCAGGGGTGTCTAAACTTTTTTCAAAAAGGGACAGATTTGATGAAGTGAACATGCTTGAGGGCCAACCATTTTGCCTGGCAGTCTTTAAACCATTAAAATTCGGTCTAAGTGTGCTTGTCCAAGCACTAATACACTGCCCAACTAGAATTCTCTTGCCTTTGTGGCTGTGTGTGGTGAAGAGATGAGCTTGGGAGTGTTATTTAGATATACCGTATTTATCGGCTTATAACACGCACCTTAACTATAAAAAGGAAATTTCAGGAAAAAATCTTAAATTTTAAATAAAGAACTGTGAAGCAAAATAAGGGTCAGTGCCCATCAATGCAGCCTCACAAGTGCCATTAATGCAGCACCCACTCCATTACCATGAATGCAGCATCCACTCCATTGCCATGAATGCAGCATCCACTCCATTGCCATGAATGCAGCACCCACTCCATTGCCATAAATGCAGCACCCACTTCATTGCCATGAATGCAGCCCACTCCATTGCCATGAATGCCGCACTCCATTGCCATGAATGCAGCACCCATCGTATTGCCATGAATGCAGCACCCAACGTATTGCCATGAATGCAGCACCCACTCCATTGCCATGAATGCAGCACCCACTCCATTGCCATGAATGCAGCACCTACTCCCTTGCCATGAATGCAGCCTACTCCATTGCCATGAATGCAGCACCCACCGTATTGCCATGAATGCAGCACCCACCGTATTGCCATGAATGCAGCACCCACCGTATTGCCATGAATGCAGCACCCACTCCATTGCCATGAATGCTGCACTCCATTGCCATGAATGCAGCACCCACCGTATTGCCATGAATGCAGCACCCACTCCATTGTCATGAATGCAGCACCCACTCCATTGCCATTAATGCAGCACCCACATTGACATGAATGCAGACTCACCATTGCCGTCAGTGCAGCCTGATTCATGCCCATCTGCAGCCTTGGAGAAGACAGGGAGGGGGCGAGCGCCAACAGACATACAGGAGCGGCCTCTTTAATTGAAAGTCCCGCCTCCTATGATGGACAGAACAGTTGTCCAATGGCAGCGCAGGAGAGGGGACTTCCTTTTATACAGGGCGCCGTTTAAACAGGAAATACTCCTCTCCTGTATGCACGGCACTCGTCCCGTCGCCTCCAAGGCAGCCAGCATATCTATCTTTTGTGGCCCCCGACGCTCTGGGATTCGTTGGGGGCCACAAAAGATATATATGTCAAAATTACCAGGCGGGTCGTCCGAAACCGGGCCGTAATTGGCCCGCGGGCCGGACTTTGGACATGCCTGGTGTAAACACATAAATCCCTGTCCTGTCAGGGGAGGAGAAGCTACACCAACTACTACAACAAGATTGTGTGTTCGTATTAAGTAGGAACAACGATCTGTCTTCTCTCCCAGTCAGTCCAATCCCCTCACAGTTAGAAACACACCTAGGGAACACATTTAACCCCTTCCCTGCCAGTGATATTTATACAGTAATCAGTCGCTATTTTTAGCTCTGATCGCTGTATAAATGTCACTGGTCCCAAAAAAGTGTTAAAAGTGTCCGATTGGTCCGCCGCATATCTCAGTCCCAATAAAAACTGCTGATCGCCGCCATTACTAGTAAAAAAAACAAATAAAAAATAAAAATCCCATAAATCTATCCCCTATTTTGTAAACGCTATAACTTTTGTGCAAACCATTCAATATACGCATATTGCGTTATTTTTTTACCAAAAATATGTAGAAGAATACCTCAGCCTAAACTGAGGATTTTTTTATTTTTTTAAATTAGTATATTTATTATAGCAAAAAGTAAGAACTGCGCAGTGGAGGTAAGTATTTTATGTTTGTTATTTAAAAAAAAAAAAAAACAACACGAGGGTTTACAACCCCTTTAACAATGCTTTCCTTAGTTTGTTCTCAGTAAGGGATATAGTGCATACGGAAAGTGTTCAGAGGGCTTCCCTTTTTCCACATTTTGTTATGTTACAGCCTTATTCCAAAATGAATTAAATTCATTTATTCCTCAAAATTCTACAAACAATACCCCATAATGACAACGTGAAAGAAGTTTGTTTGAAATCTTTGCAAATTTATTAAAAATAAAAAATTACAAAAATCATATACGTCATGTACATAAGTATTCACAGCCTTTGTCATGACACTCAAAATTGAGCACAAGTGCATCCTGTTTCCACTGATCATCCTTGAGATGTTTCTACAACTTGATTGGAGTCCACCTGTGGTAAATTGACTTGATTCTACAGGCACACACCTGTCTATATAAGGTCCTACAGTTAACAGTGTCAGAGCACAAACCAAGCCATGAAGTCCAAGGAATTGTCTGTAGACCTCTGAGACAGGATTGTATCGAGGCACAGATCTGGGGAAGGGTACAGAAAATTTTCTGCAGCATTGAAGGTCCCAATGAGCATAGTATAAACAGAGAAACACACATGGGAAATGATAGCGCTGCACACCCCAAACAGTATTGAAAAATAGGATGAGGAAAAAGAGTAACTGGATTGGTCAAAGAGCAATAGTTTTGATAAAAGGTATTTTTATTATACAAAAATGGAGTACAAATTGGTTGTAAGTTAAAAGGACATATTTCATCACATATGGCAGTATTCACACAGAGGAGCAAAACATTACAGAATGCCAACCACAATATATTACTCCAACGCATTTGGACCCATATAGTCGTGGTCTTCTTCAGGGGAGTTAGTTCTAAAAAGATACATCAAAAACTCAGAATTGTTACATGTCAAAATGTAAAAACATCCGCATAAGTAATAGAGGTATATTTACCGCCAGAAAATGGGATTTGGAAAAAAGTCTTATAACCAGTGATTTCTAAAAAAGTTGAGTGAACCAGGGGTCTCCATGAGACGTCCCCATCCTCTCAGAGACAGAGCCCAGTTCAAAAGGCTTGCAAGAAGTCACATTCCTGGCCTTCCAATGGAGAAGATAAGTAGCACCTGAGATGCAGTTCCCAGATAATGGCAATGAGTAAGTAAGGATAATGAAGTTTTCATAATCATGACATAATAACATATGTGCAAAACTGGCAAAAAAATAAAAAAAGATTTTTCTGATAAGTGTGATTCTTTATAGTGATGCCATTAATGGGTTGAATATAAAAAGTTGTTTTATAATTTTTATGTATATCTTTAATTCCAATAAAAAGGAAAAAGGAGGAAAAGCGGAACATGTTGAATATGTTGACTTCATTCTTATAGTGATAATAAAATATAATCGAATGGTGCTATAATGTCTATGTTATGTGTGCATAATACTTCATGATATGTGTTAATATGTGTATAATAAGTGTGTGTACAATACTACATGATGTAATGCCATAGTGTCAACAACAAGTGACTAAACCAAGTGAGCAAAAGAAAACTATTAACATTGAAGAAAATATGATTGAAATGTGCAAACAAAATAACCACAATTACCTTATCAAGTGAAGTGGCTAAATATGGCCAACAATTAGGTGTGTTATACGAATCTTTCTCTTTTTTTTCTTTAGATCTTGTAATTTTTGATAATATGATGTAAGATATATTTCCCCCTTGTATATATCAATAAAGTAACATTTTTTTAAAAACAAGTATTTCAATTTTTCTGAGCTGCGCATAGGCCCTTGGGAGAAAAAACTTTAATTTTCAAAGTAAAAAATAAAAACCGCAGAGGAGATCAAATACCACCAAAAGAAGGCTTTTTTTTGTGGGAGAAAAATAACGCAAAATTATTTTGGGTACAGCATTGCATGACCGTGCAATTGTTAGTGAAACCGACGCAGTGCCAAATTGTAAAAAGTGCTCTGATCAGGAAGGGGGTAAAATCCTCCGGGGCTGAAGAGGTTAAATGTCTTCACTCTATATGTCTAATCCTGTCTCTGAGCTCTTCAGACAGTTCCTTTGACCTCATGATTCTCATTTGCTCTGACATGCACTGTGAGCTGTAAGGTCTTATATAGATAGGTGTGTGGCTTTCCTAATCAAGTCCAATCAGTATAATCAAACACAGCTGGGCTCAAATGAAGGTGTAGAACCATCTCAAGGATGATCAGAAGAAATGGACAGCACCTGAGTTAAATATATGAGTGTCACAGCAAAGGGTCTGAATACTTAAGATCATGTGATATTTCAGTTTTTCTTTTTTAATAAATCTGCAAAAATGTCAAACAATTTTGTGTTTTTCTGTCAATATGGGGTGCTGTGTGTACATTAATAAGGAAAAAATGAACTTAAATGATTTTAGCAAATGGCTGCAATATAACAAAGAGTGAAAAATGTAAGGGGGTCTGAATACTTTCCGAACCCACTGTATGTTAATAGCAACACAGCTCATGTTTTAACTCTAGTGTGTTATAAAAAAAAGGGGGGCAGTTGGTGTTTAACCACCCAAAAAAAGGTATAAATAGTGAAACACACATGGAAGATGATAGCGATGCACACCCCAAAAAGACTATAGACTGTGACACGTACCTCGGAGGTGAGCCTGACGTGCAGAGGGAGACCTCTCGTACAGCCCTGGTTCCCAGGTCACTGGAGTTGGGACAGTGGCCGAAGGAGCACAGACCGCTATGGACGGCTGAAGATGCAGGTCAGGTGATGCAGGCCAGCGGGTGCAGGTAGCTGGGGATGCGGCTGGGAAGGTGCAGATCAGCTGATGCAGGTAGCCGAGAATGCCAGTGGATACGGATACAAGCAGCAGGTAGGAGAAAGGTCAGACAAGCCAGGTCATGCACAGCGGATCAGATACAGACAGAAGCGTCAGGCAGCGGAGGGTCAAGTTCAGGCTGGATCAGGCAACAGAGGATCAGGCAGACAGATGAGCAGGACCTGGTCTAGGAAGCCAAAGGTCAGGACTGGAGATAGCAGCAAGGTCAGGAAGCCGGGTCAGAGTAACAGCAGGTGCAAGTTCAGGATCAGGTCACCGGATAACTGCAGATCAGACATCAAGAGTCTGGACAGAAGAAGCCCCTTTTAAAGGCCACTGGGCGCCAAGGCAGCGTCACTGTGCGCGCGCGATTGGTGCGCGTGTGCGCGATTGGCGCGTGCGCAATGGAAAACTTCTGTTTACACTTGGAAGCCTACTAGCAGGGATGTGCCTGAGCCTTGTTGTGGGTACAAGAGGCATACGTCCATGACAGACTGGGTCGAAACACATTGGAGTATTATATTGTGGTTGGCATTCTGTAAGGTTTTGCTCTACTGTCTGAATACTGTCATATATGATGAAATATGTCCTTTTAACGTGTAACCAAAGCTTATATATATTATTTTTTTATTATGAATTTGTACTCTATTTATGTATAATAAAAATACCTTTTATCAAAACTATTACTCTTTGACCAATCCAAATTGCTGCTAAAAAAACCTTGGGCGAATCATCCTATTTTCTAATGAGCACAGTGGCCTCCATCATCCATAAATGGAAGAAGTTTGGAACCACCAGGACTCTTCAGCCTCGTACACACGACCGAGTTTCTCGTCCAAAACAGTCAAGAAAAGTGCCGCGAGAGTTTTTTTGTCGAGAAAAACGTTCGTGTGTATGGTTTTACGACGAGAAAATTGCCGAGAATCTCGACGAGAAAATAGAGAACCTGCTCTCTATTTTCTCGTCAGGATTCCAGATTTCCTCGTCGTGTTTCTCGTCGGCCTGTTTTGTGACGAGAAAATGGTTCGTGTGTATGCTTTTACGACTCTTCCAAAAGCACGCATGCTCACAAGCAACTATGAGACGGGAGTGCATCTTCTGGTAAAACAAGCCTTCGTAATGGAGAGAGCATATTCGTCACGCTCAAAAATATTTCATCGTTTAAATGTTCTGCATTGAAATCTTCGTTAGAATGTTACATTAATCAAAACGAGTGACCTTCTTTTGCTGCTGATATTCACACAGAGTTATGCCTTATTTTTAACCTTTTTCATGCTGCTCTTTATAAGATTTATGTGTATTATATCGTGCAAGTTTTTAGGAATAATTTAAATGGTTAGATTTTTCAAAATGATGTTAATTATAATTTCACAATGTTTTGATAGTGATCTCCCATTTAATTTTGGAATCTATATTATTTAAATTTCCCACCATGTTTTTGTGCTAATCAGATTTAGTTATTCTTTTGGGGGGGGGGTGATATCTGTCCCTTTTATTGTCAGTCAAATGTATCTGCTTACTCCAAAGCTTGATTTTGTTTATTTAAAAATACACATAGTCAAGTATGAACTTAAACAAAAATCACATTTATTCATGTTTATAAATTAAATAAAGAGAAGGCAGCGCTGGAGAAGCTGCTGCCATTTGTGCATCCCAGGGACCCCAGAGCACACAGCAACCCTGTGTGGACACTAAAATTGGGAGCTTGAGAAGGCCAACATTTCTGAACACAATCTGATGCTGGCCTCCCAGAGGTCAGGAACAGCAGCAGGTGATATATATGTCCCAAGTGTGTGGTACTACAACAGGCTGCCTTCTGTCCGACCACAATGAAGCAAGGCCATCACTTCCTCTTCTTCCTGGCAACCTTCCCTGCAGCCTTTCCTGAAGTCTTCCCTGCAGCCTTTCCTGAAGCCTTCCCTGCAGCCTTCCTTCTTCGTTTGGCTGGAGGCTGGCCCACTGGAGGGGTACTCCTGTCAGGAGGAGGAGGTGGAGGTGTAGCAGAAGGGGGTGGGGCAGAAGAAGAAGGTGGAGGTGTAGCAGAAGGGGGTGGGGCAGAAGAAGAAGGTGGAGGTGTAGCAGAAGGGGGTGGGGCAGAAGGTGGAGGTGTAGCAGAAGGGGGTGGGGCAGAAGGTGGAGGTGTAGCAGAAGGGGGTGGGGCAGAAGAAGAAGGTGGAGGTGTAGCAGAAAGGGGTGGGGCAGAAGGTGGAGGTGTAGCAGAAGGGGGTGGGGCAGAAGAAGAAGGTGGAGGTGTAGCAGAAGGGGGTGGGGCAGAAGAAGAAGGTGGAGGTGTAGCAGAAGGGGTGGGGCAGAAGGTGGAGGTGTAGCAGAAGGGGGTGGGGCAGAAGGTGGAGGTGTAGCAGAAGGGGGTGGGGCAGAAGAAGAAGGTGGAGGTGTAGCAGAAGGGGGTGGGGCAGAAGAAGGAGGTGGAGGTTGAGGTTGGGTCAGTTGGGCCACCTCACATATGGCGGTATTGGGGGTAATTTTCTCCATCACCCCCTTGTTGAGCAAGGTGATGAGCAGGGGCTCGCATAGGAGGCGTTGCTCCATGCTCATCACCTTGAACTTAGCCTCCACTAGGCCGGCAATGGCCTCTTCAGGGGATGTGGGCTCCTTAAGGGTGGCATTGGCCTCTTTAATAAGGGCCATTGCTGCCTCACTGGTGGTCCTGTCCCTCCTGCCTCTTTTGTGAAGCCGGATGGGAGGCACCTGGGATCTGGTGCTTCTCCTTTGCCCTGCCACCTCCTGTCTGCCACTGGGCCCTGCCACCTCCTGTCTGCCACTGGGCCCTGCCACCTCCTGGCTGGCACTGGGCCCTGCCACCTCCTGGCTGGCACTGGGCCCTGCCACCTCCTGGCTGCCACTGGGCCCTGCCACCTCCTGGCTGCCACTGGGCCCTTCCTCCTCCTGCCTGACAGTTTCCAGACCCTCCTCCTGGCTGATTTCATCCTGTGTATGAAAAAGGAACATAGTTTAATATGTTGGTTTAATCTTTGCATCAAACTTTGTAATCCTGATTGAAGCAATTAGAATGTAAATGCATAAATCCTTGCTTTAAATTTACCACTACATCAGATTGACTATTTAGCACCCAATTAAGTGCAGAATAATGTCTACAGATCTTGATTTCACTTGTGGAATCCAAAATAATGTATGTTTCTCATCTTGACATATTTGTCAAACATTAATTTTATCCCAATACATTTTCAGTTAATACTATACCTGGCTCCAGATGGCCAAATCAGGATCATCCAGGATGGCTGCCTCCTCTTGCTCCAGAGAAGGCTCAGGTTGGCTGCAGGGAAGTCTGGGGGGAAGAGTGGAGAGTGATGGCCTTGTCTCAATGTGGTCATCCAGAAAGGACATCCTGTTGTAGTACCACAAAATCGGGACATAAACATCATCTGCTGCTGCACCTGACCTCTGAGAAGCCAGCACCTTAGAGCGTTCAGTCCTGTAGGTACCTCTCAAGCTCCCAATTTTAGTGTCCACTTGTTTTGCTGTGGCTGTGGGCACCTTGGTATGCACAAATGGGAGCAGCTTCTCCAGCGCTGCTTTTCTCACCCCTCTTTTTTTATGGATGGGGTTTTTCGTCTCCCACAGAGCCGGCAGCTCCCTTACACGGTCAATAAATTCCGCCAGGAACTCTTTGTCGCTAATAAAGACATTTATATTGTATCTGCAAGTTAAATAAATTATATTTAACTAATGTGAGGCAAACAGTCTAACCTCCTTAACATCCTAGTCACCATATATATCCTCCAACAATCTCAAGACAGTATAGGCGAACAATTTTTACAAGTCACAAAATCACATACCTTCGTTCGCACGTCCGTCACTTGAACTCCTCTCTCCGCACACCGAACGTACTATAGTCACATGTGTGTTTGCTATATACACACCACGCATGCGTCAAAATTCGAACACGTCGCTCCGCACACGTCGCCCGCCCATGACATTCTAACTAACATCTTTTCCCCGCCCCTTCTCTTTCGGCGCGCAGACAGATATGGCGGAGTTACAGCAGGTGTCTGATAATTCCGCAACTAACGAGGAGACAAGCCCGGAGACCGAGGAAACGTCACGATCAAGGAGGAGATTCAAGGCATCGAATATGTCTTTTGCCGAGATGGCGGAGATGGTGGACATCTTGCTCAAGGCTGATTATGATGCCAAGCATGGGCCGTATAGCAAACCAAATAGAAGGAAGGCCAAAATCCTCACTAAAGTTGTGAAGAGTCTGAAGGCGAATTTCGGGGTGAAACGCTCAAATGAGCAGCTCAGAAAGAGGTGGTCAGACCTCAAACTGAGGGAGCCAGACCAGTTGAGGAGCATAAAGAGAATGCTCGCTAAAAGTAAATAAAATGTAGACTTTTCTGCTATTAATCTTTTTATAAACTGACATGTTTTTTTTTTTTCTCATATTGGACTCCCTTCCAAAATGTAATATTTTGAACTTGGTTGGGCACAGTAATCGTTCGTTACGTTACCGACACTTCGTTCGGCCACTATCCGCGGTTTTGGCTTATTTTAGAGCCACAAAAGTAATTAGACATCTGCCATTTTTGATCAAATATTGTTGATAATTTTAAAGTCTAGATGATGTGTTTGTAAAGAGAATGAAATGCAAACTTTTATCAGTGTAAAGGAGAGGACACTCAGCAGCTGCTTCCACATCTGTACTTTGGAGCACTATAGTGTGGGCCACCAGACCCGCCTTTTTTGGGTGTCCCACACAGGTGCATCAGAGAATTTTTGTGGTGCCTCCATGTCAAATAAATTACATCCAAATGTGAATACTAAACATATTTTGGGTCATAAATAATGCATTTTTCTTTAAATTCCGCACAAACACACACTTGTACCCCACTTCCAAGCAATTTAGCCTGTTTTTATTTTAACAATGAGATTTACAGTGTGATAAATAGACCTTTTGTTTTATTCTCATAGGGGAGAGAAGACTGGGAGGAGGACACTCCAGGAAGCACATGCACCCCACAACTTCCAAGCAACCCCAAATTCCCAAAGACCCACAACCGAAGGATGTAGAGGAAGTTGAGGTGGAGAAAGGAGAAGTGCAGGAAGGAGAGGTGGATGACGTTGTGGATCTGGTCACCACAGCTTCAGGTAAGAGAGGTAGGCCTGCAGAGTTATAATACCTTTTTTTTTTTGGTTTTTAAGGGATGTAAATGTTGTGAAGGATAGTACACGGTTCTCTGCTGACAGTGCCCTCCGCCTCATCCAGCAAGTGATGGAATGTAGCACGGAACTGGACCTAATTAAACAAAGAATCCATGTGATGGAACAAACATTTAAAGACATTCTCGATGTTTTGGGGAGAATTCAATAAGCCATCCAAACACATTTGTTTTTACATGTTTGTTTTTGTAATTTTTTGAATTTTTTTGACAATCAAACCAGCCAAAAATTGAATATGCACACAGTGTGTCAACATGTGCTATCTGCCATCAGGGGATATCCATGTACGTCTTTTGTGGGTGCAACCCCTTCCTCGTATCTAAAGTCGATGAACTGAGGAAGGGGATGCACCCCCAAAACACGTCCATTGATCACCCCTGATGGCAGATAGCACATGTTGACAATAGGGATCAGGATTGTAAACTTCCTAGATGAAAAAAATCCCAAATGTGTGCATATTCAATTTTTAGCTGGGCAAGGGGTGGCAGGACCCCATATTAGGACGGGCACATAGAGACATAGTTTGTGTAAGTGAATGTCTCCGATTGCTCAGAGGTATCCAATGTTGTAATTTTTGAAATGCAACTGTTATTTTTGTATTTTCATAAGCAAAAAAATGCCGGGTTGGGGCCAGGCCAACCCAAAATAAAAAAAAAAAAAAAAATGAAGAGAATGTGCACAGAGTAAAATATTTGACCACAAACAACGTGTAGCTTCTTTTTATAATACCCTCTAAGCTTATTTGGTTCTTTTGTAAGGTTACATAGTGAAATGGTTGTTATTTACTAAAGTAAAATACACTTGTCACTACAAATGCACAAAGACAAACTAGGAGACAGGAAAGAACAAATAATTAAAGGTTTAAACAAGCTTTTTATTGGGATACTTAGACATAGGCTGGCATAGGAATTGCCCCCCTACCCGTGAAATACTCCATGTATTTGTCCCGAACCTCACGGGCATTTTGGGGGGGCAAGCCAGGACGGGCAGATTCCAGGCCCGGCAGGGGATTTGCAGGGGAAAGTCCAGCCTCTGGCAAAACTGAGGCCATATATGAATTCGATTTGCGGCAAAGAAAATTGTGTAGCACACAGCAGCATAACACTACATAGTTTATTTTGTAGTCCGCCAAGTGGATGGAAGTCATAAAAAGGCGGAACCGGCTGGCCATTATGCCGAAGGCATTTTCAACGACTCTTCGGCCCCTGGCCAGCCGGTAATTGAACACCCTCTTCTCTGGGGTCAGGGTCCTCTGAGGAAATGGCCTCATAAGATGCCGTCCGAGCCCGAAGGCTTCATCAGCCAAAAAAACAAAGGGGAGTCCTTCAATATTCCCTGCATCCGGTGGCAATGCAAGGTCGTCACTCTGGAGACGGAGGGCAAACTCCGTCTGGATGAAGGATCCCCCATCGGACATCCGGCCATTTTTCCCTACATCAACATAGAGGAATTCATACCGTGCTGACACCACCGCCATCAGCACAATGCTATGAAACCCCTTGTAGTTGTAGTAGTAGGACCCAGAACGGGGTGGCGGCACGATGCGGACGTGCTTCCCGTCTATGGCACCACCGCAGTTGGGGAAGTCCCACCGCGTGGCAAACTCCGATGCCACAGTCTGCCATTTCTGTGGCGTGGAAGGAAGCTGTGGAGTGAAACAAGATGAAATAATATTAGAAAACCAAAGTCATACATTACAAGGAAATTCTATCCAAAAAAATTAGAGGCCAACATCAATCAAATTCTACGTTTATTAAGGTGTTTAAAAAAGTATAATGGAAGGCTCATTTATCATATTCATCACCCCCTCTGATGGGCCATTACTAAATTATTTTGGGGGGGGGAAGATGTGTTTGGCCACAGGATAGCATTGCAGTGGCGGTGCGTCCAGAGTGGGCGCTGGAGCACTGCCCCCTCTCTCCTGTGCCCATCACTCAGAACAATACATAGGTTCATGCGTTGCATGAACCTATGTATTGTCTATGCCGCACACTATTCAGGTGGATGGCCTCTTGTAAAGCGACCGACATATGAATCATTGCGGCATTTAGGGGGTTCAAATTTCATAGCAGAAACAGGTAGTAAAATAGTCTTGCACATTACAACCTGAGGGATGTAATTGGCTTCCTAAAAGTAAAATCGGGGACGCAGGGGGGGGGGCATTCCTTGGGTAAACACTGACAGGCTGCTCTGCCAATCATGTTCACCAAGTCTGTTTAATGGTAACATGATTGGCTGATGCAACATGAAGGGAAGGAGAAGACATCAAGGACAGAAGAAGGATGGCGCTGACCACAAGAAGGTAAGTGCAGGGCTGGGGGGAAACTGGCTGCATTAGAGGGGACTAAATGGCTGCATTGGAGGGAACAAAATGGCTGCATTGGAGGGGACAAATGGGGGCGTTTAATAGGCACCAGAGCAAAAAAGGAGGAAGTTTATTTCCTAAATTGGGGTTTGAACCCCCAAACATTTGGAGCAACAGGCGCCCCTGCTGGAAAAGTTAGTGAAGGGAAATATTTATGGAGGAGAAAAAAGGGGCAATCTAAAGCTTCCAACATGCATGGGGACAAAGGGGACATTCTCAGCATATTACAATCATGGTAATTAGGGAAGGATGAAAGAAATACAATACATTAGCATACATGTAATACATAAAATGTGATGTTAAGGGAGCAAACTTACCCTAATATAGTCCTCCTGCAGGACTTGGATGATGGCAGAACAGGTGTCTGGGATTATGAGGCCCAGAGCCTGGGGGGAGATGCCTGTCGTGAACTTCAAGTCCTGAAGACTTCTCCCTGTCGCCAGGTAACGCAACGTGGCGATGAGCCTCTGCTCAGCACTGATGGCTTCCCGCATAACGGTGTCCTTCCTGGTAATATAGGGGGACACCAAAGCCAACAGTTCCTGAAAAACGGGGTCAGACATCCTCAGAAAATTCCTGTAGTCCTCAGGATTATTCTCGACGATCTCCCACAGCAGAGGCATGTGGTAGAATTGGTCCCGCTGGAGCAACCAATTCTTGGTCCATGAACTCCTCCTCACACCATTCATGGACTGGTCTTGGTCCAAAACAAGCAGACCAACACCAAGCGCACGCACAGCACGAACTCGACGACGAGAACGTCCAGGCGACATGGCTAGGAAACGGTCGTCTAATCAGAACGTACAGAACAGAACGCACTTTAGAACAGCAAGGCCTATGAATAACGAAATGAAAAACAGAAACGAACAGGCAAGAACGCACTGTAAAACAGATACGACCTGCCTAGACGCCCTGAAAGTCAAGATACGAACCCACAAGCACAAACTGAACGGCAGAAAACGATCTGAAAAGTACGAAGACTGAAAAGCGCGAATCGTCTCTTCCCAAACTTTTACTTCACACGCGGTAACACGAGATCAGCAAAAGCAGCCCAAGGGGTGGCGCCAAGAAAAAAGATCTTCCCCTTTATAGTGCCGTCGTACGTGCTGGACGTGAGCGCGGAGAACAACGAGGAAATTGGGAAATGACAGTGTGTACGCATAGAAAGCTTGACGAGAAAATCGACAAGCTTAACAAGAATCTCGTCGAAAAAAACGACGTGTTTTTTACGACGAGAAACTCGGTCGTGTGTACGAGGCCTTCCTAGAGTGGGCCGCCTGGCCAAACTGAGCGATCAGGGGAGAAGTGCCTTAGGAGGTGACTAAGAACCCGATGGTCACTCTGACAGAGCTCCAGGATTTCTCTGTGGAGAGAGGAGAACCTTCCAGAAGAACAACCATCTCTGCAGCACTCCACCAATCAGACCTGTATGGTAGAGTGGCCATTCCTCAATAAAAGGCACATGACAGCCCTCATGGAGTTTGCCAAAAGGACTCTCAGTACATGAGAAACAAAATTCTCTGATCTGATGAAATAAAGGTTGAACTCTTTGGCCTGGATGGCAAGTGTCATGTCTGGAGGAAACCAGTAACAGGTCATCGCCTGGCCAATACCGTCCCTACAGTGAAGTCAGGTGGTGGCAGCATCATGTTGTGGGGATGTTTTTCAGTGGTAGGAACTGGGAGACTATACAGAGACATCCCTGATGAAAACCTGCTCTAGAGTGCTCTGGACCTCAGACTGTGGCAAATGTTCATCTTCCAACAGGACAATGACCCTAAGCACACAGCCAAGATAACAAAGGAGTGGCTATAGGACAACTCTGTGAATGCCCTTGAGTGGCCCAGCCAGAGCCCAGACTTGAACCCAACTGAACAGCTCCAGAGAGAGATATGAAAATGTCTGTGCACCGACACTCCCCATCCAACCTGATGGGGTTTGAGAGGTCCTGCAAAGAAGAATGGGAGAAACTACCCAAAAATAGGTGTGCCAAGCTTGTAGCATCATACTCAAAAAGACTTGAGGCCGTAATTGGTGCCAAAGGTGCTTCAACAAAGTATTGAGCAAAGGCTGTGAATACTTATGTACATGTGATTTTTTTTCATTTTTTATTTTTAATAAATTTGCAATAATTTCAAACAAACTTCTTTCATGTTGTCATTATGGGGAGTTGTTTGTAGAGTTTTGAGGAAAATAATATATTTAATCCATTTTGGAATAAGGCTGTAACATAACAAAATGTGGAAAAAGTGAAGTGCTGTGAATACTTTCCGGATGCACTGTACGTTAATATTTATTTGCTTAGTAAATAAGGAACTAAAAAAAAATAATGACATTTAATTCTGATAAGTTCATTTTATTTATTTTTTTCAACAAAATCTTTTTATTGAACAATGTATATAAATAGGTTTTACAATAAGTGTATTAAGCACAACGCAAAAATTACATACGCAATAAAGAACGTGAAATAGGGGTATAGAACATCCCCTTAGTAGACCTCTAGGTAAGAGATACAATTAAAAAAAGGAATAATGAACAGTATGTAACAATGTAGGCAAGGGTATGCATGCTCTAGTACTACGATACATTTAAGTTAGACATGAACATGTCATCGGTGAGAAACTATAATCATCCAATAGGTCTTCCATTATCTCTATACACAAATTTCAACAACTTGCAGTCCCAAATTGTATTTTATTTGGATGGACATCCTCTGTTAATATACAGGTATTTTTTATATGGTAGTGTGTTGTTTATTTTAGTCACCCAGATGTTAAGTTGAGGAGGTGTCGGTCTCATCCAGTGTTTAGCTATTATTTTCCTAGCTGAGAATAGTGTTTACTGTAAAAAGACCTTAGTAAACTTATCAATATCCGAGTCAGGGAATTTCCCTAGCAAACACTGTTTTGCGTGTAGGGTAAGTGGGGAGCCCATGGTGTCATGGAGGAAAGATACAATTTGTGTCCAAAAACCTTGCATCTTTGGACAGGGCCAAATGAAATAGTAAAACTTACCTACTTCTTGGGAGCACATCAGGCAGGTAGTAGACTGCCCCCTTTGGAATCTAGCCAGTTTTAGGGGATTAAGGTACGCTTGGTGTAAGATGTAGATCTGGGATAGCCTATATGAAAGTTTAGGTGATACTGCTTTACAGGTATCTAAGACTTCACTCCACTCTTCATCATCCATCGTCCCCACATCATTCTCCCAAAGTGTTTTAATCCCATATGCCAGTTTGGTAGTGGAAGGTACAAGCAACATATTGTAAAAGGTAGAAATACATTTTTGGTATTCCTTCCTTCTTACCACCTCCATAATAGCAAAATTGTGATTGCAAAGCATGACGGATTTGTAGAAACCTGAAAAACATGTAGTTAGGGAGCATGAATTCAGTTTTTAGATTGTCAAAGGTTTTTGGAACCCCAGATGAGAGAAGGTGAGACAAGTAGAACACGCCTCTCGCCGCCCAAATATCAGTGTCTGGGATTAGGAGAAATTTTGGGAGGGTCGCGTTATGCCAAATGAGAGTAAAGTTATTGTATTGGTGAATACCAAGTTTATCAGAGGCTAAGTCCCAGATTCATCTGTAATGATACACTAATGAGACTTACGGTCTCCTGTATTTTCAGCACCCTTAGTACCGCTCGCAATAGCACAGAGTGAATCCAAGTTTAAAGAAAGATAGCTAAGGAGTAGTGATGAGCCGAACACCCCCGGGTTCGGTTCGCACCAGAACCCGCGAACGGACCGAAAGTTCGTACGAACATTAGAACCCTATTAAATACAATGGATGCGAACGTTCGAATTCTAAAGTGCTAATTATAACAACTATTATGCATGTTATTGTCCTAAAAAGGGTTTGGGAACCCGGGTTCTGCACCAGGGGACATGTATCAATGCAAAAAGAAGTTTTAAAAACGGTCGTTTTTCGGGAGCAGTCATTTTAATGATGCATAAAGTGAAAAAAAAAAGTCAAATATTCCTTTAAATATCGTACCTGGGGGGTGTCTAAAGTATGCCTGTGAAGTGCCACGTGTTTCCCGTGTTTAGAACTGTCCCTGCACAAAATGACACTTCTAAAGGAAAAAAAAGCCATTTAAAACTTCTTGCGGCTTTAATGTAATGTCTGGTCCCGGTAATATGGATGAAAATCTTTAAGAAAAATGGCATAGCTACCCCATGACCCCCCCCCCTACCCCAGCCCATTACCAGCCCCTTTGGGTCTTGTATGGATATTAAGGGGAACCCCGCACATAAAATAAAAAAGGCCCTATATACTCTGAACAGCCGTATACAGGCGGTGCATACAAGACAGGGACTGTAGGTTTGTTCTTATGTAGAATGTGTTTGTAATTTTGAACAGGTACATTGTTGAACTGTAGCTCCAGCCCAAAAATCTATTTTTAAACTTTTTGGGAAACATAGGTAAGGGTTATCACCCCTGTAACATTTGTTTTGCTGTCTGTGCCCCTGTTCAGAACATTTCACCTCACTTTCCGTCCCAATGACAACTGTTTTTGAAATGTGGTGTTTTTCTTGAAACAAGGATTGCTGATAAAGCATCAGTACAGAGGAGACACCTTTCTCCCATATTTATTCTTACAGGAGAGAATTTTCCTTCCTAGGGGTAGATTTCCTCTCACTTCCTGTTGTCTTCTTTCGTTTGCAAGTAGGAGTCGTTTGTAAGTTGGATGTTTGAAAGTAGGGACCTGCCGTATATACTCTGCAGAAATAGGCCCCTTAGTTGTTGGTGTTGGCACAACACTGTAAGCACTCACAGTTACTCTTGGTTGGTGCTGGAACGCCCTGCTGTCAACTATTATATCAGGAATTTTAATTACATATAATTGTTGAACAGTGGTAGTAAAAATTGGGGCTTTGATGGTGGTGCTGGTGCCACAACACTGTAAGCCCTGACAGTTACTCTTGGTGGGTGCAGCAATGGGCCCTGCTGTGAATTATTAGATCAAGAATTGTAATTGCATGCCCCTGTTGAACAGGGGCTGAAAAATTGGGCTTTTCGTGGTGGTGGTGGTGGTGGTGGTGTTGCCACAACACAGTAAGCCCTCAGAGTTACTCTTGGTGGGTGCAGGAATGGGCCCTGCTGTGAATTATTAGATCAAGAATTGTAATTACATGCCCCTTTTGAACAGTGGCTGAAAAATTGGGCCTTTCGTGGTGGTGGTGGTGGTGGCGTTGCCACAACACTGTAAGCCCTCAGACTTACTCTTGGTGGGTGCAGGAATGGGCCCTGCTGTGAATTATTACATCAAGAATTGTAATTGCATGCCCCTGTTGAACAGGGGCTGAAAAATTGGGCCTTAGGCACTGGTGGCACAACACTACAACCCCTCACAGATACTGTACTTGGAGCACAGCAATGAGCCCTGTTGCAAAGTATTGCTTCAAAAATTGTAATGACACGCCCCTGTTAAACAGGGGCTGAAAAATTGGGCCTTAGGCACTGGTGGCACAACACTACAACCCCTCACAGATACTGTACTTGGAGCACAGCAATGAGCCCTATGGCAAATTATTGCTAAAAAAATTGTAAGTACACGCCCCTGTAAAACAGGGGCTGAAAAATTGGGCCTTAGCCACTGGTGGCGGCACCCATAAACAAAAATGATCTTCCAAGCTATCATCATCAATCGTATCATTGAGGACTCGGAGGAGGAGGATAGCCAGTCAACATAACAGCACAGGCACTCAGCATCAGCATCAGTCTTGAAGGGACGTGACATGTTAAAATCAATTAGTCTGTTATATCAGCATCAGGTGTGTGGTAGCTGGTGGTGATCCAAGACTGGTTCATCTTGATGAAAGTCAGTCGATCAACCGAGTCGGTGGACAGGCGCACCCTGTGATCCGTGACAAATCCTCCAGCAGCACTGAATGTGCGTTCCGAAAGAACGCTGGATGCAGGACAGGCCAGTAGCTCAATTGCATACTGTGCAAGCTCTGGCCAGTGATCCATCCTCAAGACCCAGTAAGCCAGAGGATTTTCGGTGGGGAAGGTGTCCAAGTCTGACCTTGCCCCTAGATATTCCTGCACCATGTTTATCAGACGCTGGCGATGGTTGCTGGAACCAATCATACTTTGGGGCTGCGGACTAAAGAATTGTCTGAACGCATCGGTCAGACGGCCACCTTCCCCACCGCTCCTTCTTTGACTGGCCGAAGCCTCAGCAACTCGTTGTCCTGGACCAGGAGTTTGTAACCTCCCAGTCTCTGGGAACGCGTTGCACAGACCTTTCTGCAAGGCCTCCCGGAGTTGTCTCATCCTCTGCTCCCTCTGCGACGGTAACATAAGGTCCGCAACCTTACCCTTGTACCGTGGATCAAGGAGAGTGGCCAGCCAGTAATGGTCCCTCTCCTTGATCCAAAGAATACGAGGATCCTTCCGCAGACTTTGCAGGATCAGGGAGGCCATGCAGCGTAGGTTTGCTGAGGCATTCGCTCCGGAGTCCTCTGGGTCACTAAGGACGACATGATCCGCAGTCACCTCCTCCCAGCCACGTACAAGTCCACTGGTTTCTTGGGACTGTAAATCATCCCTAAAAGACTGCTGCTGATGATGCTGAGTGCCAGCCTCCACCTCCATGCTGACACAATCCTCCTCCTCCTCCTCCTCCTCTTCCTCTTCCTGTGCGATGGGTGGGACAGAAGGAACACTGTCTGGGTAAAGGGGGCCTTGAGAGGCAAGGAAGTCCTCCTCTTCCTGCCTCTGTTCTGCCTCAAGTGCCCTGTCCATTATTCCACGCAGCGTGTGCTCCAACAGGTGGACAAGAGGTACAGTGTCACTGATGCATGCACTGTCACTGCTCACCATCCTCGTGGCCTCCTCAAATGGTGCCAGGACAGTGCATGCATCCCTGATCATGCCCCACTGGCGTGGAGAAAAAAAACCAAGCTCCCCTGACCCTGTCCTGGTGCCGTAGTCGCACAGGTACTCATTGATGGCCCTCTGCTGCGTGTGCAGCCGCTGCAGCATGGCCAACGTTGAGTTCCACCTGGTGGGCATGTCACATATAAGGCGGTTCTTGGGCAGGTTCAACTCCTTTTGCAGCTCAGCCAGGCGAGCACTGGCATTATAAGATCTGCGGAAATGCACACAGACTTTCCTGGCCTGCCTCAGGACATCCTGTAAGCCCGGGTACCTGCCCAAGAACCGCTGCACCACCAGGTTAAGGACGTGAGCCACACAGGGCACATGGGTCAGTTGTCCCTGTCGGAGGGCGGAGAGGAGGTTGGTGCCATTGTCGCAAACCACCATTCCTGGCTTAAGCTGGCGTGGCGTCAACCACCTCTCGGCCTGGCCCTGCAGAGCAGACAGGACCTCTGCCCCAGTGTGGCTTCTGTCCCCCAAACACACCAGCGCAAGCACGGCATGGCATCTTTTTGCCTGCGTACTTGCGTAGCCCCGTGAACGGCTACGGAGCACCGCTGGTTCATAGGACAAACCACAGGAAGAGGCCATGGAGGAAGAAGAAGAGGAGGGGGTGGAGGAGAGAGGTGTGTCACAACCAGTAGTAGCATTTTGGAGGCGTGGCGGTGGGACAACCTCCAACACTACTGCACCTTGTCCTGCATCCTTCCCAGCTGCCAAAAGAGTGACCCAATGGGCCGTGAAAGAAAGGTAACGTCCCTGTCCATGCCTGCTGGACCATGAGTCAGCGGTAATATGCACCTTACCGCTGACCGCCCTGTCCAGCGAGGCCAAGACATTGCCTTCCACATGCCGGTAGAGAGCCGGAATAGCCTTCCGTGAGAAAAAGTGGCGTTTGGGAACCTGCCACTGAGGAACCGCACATTGCACAAACTCACGGAAGGGGGCCGAGTCTACCAACTGAAAAGGCAGCAGTTGAAGCGCTAGCAATTTAGCCAAGCTAGCATTCAACCGCTGGGCATGTGGATGGCTGGGAGTGAACTTCTTTCGACGGTCCAGCAGCTGGGGCAGGGAAATTTGCCTGCTAGAATCGGACGTCGGTGTACTGCTAGCAGAGTGGCCGCAAGTACTTGGCTGTGACACACCTAATTCTACCCCTTCATTCCTCTCAGTGCATGTTTCAGAGAGGACTGAAGTTATAGTGGGGTTGGAAATCCCAGCTGATGCGGTGCAAGGAGAGGTCCGCTTTGTTCTTTGGTGTGGGTCTTTGAGGTAGGCTTGCCAACGAGCTGCATGGCAGGTCAACATATGTCTGGTCAGGCATGTGGTACCCAAGCGGCTGATGTTTTGGCCACGCGATATACGCTTGAGACATATGTTGCAAACAGCAGCTGTGCGATCTGATGCACTAGCCTCAAAAAAGGCCCACACCAAGGAACTTTTTGAATGACGGGCAGAGGCAGCGCCCTGCACAGGCGGAGCTCTGCGGTGTGATTCCGTCGGTGTACTGCCCTTACGCTGGCCACCAAAGGGCATCCTGTCTCGTTGGAGATGTGCCTCCTCCTCATCCTCCTCCTCCTCTCTCCTATTAGGCACCCACGTGGAGTCAGTGACCTCATCATCCCCTCCCTCCTCATCACTGGAGCCAATCTGGCAGTATGCTGCAGCTGCTGGAACATGACTGCCAGATTGGTGTCCTTCTTGAGCATCCCCTCTGTCTGCTCTCACCCTACTGCCTTCCTGTAGCTGGGTTTCATCATCAGACCCTTCGAAACGCTGGGCATCCTCCTGGAGCATGTACCCAACACTGTGCTCAAACAGTTCGGGGGACTCCTCAGGAGGAGGACATGGTGGGTCTAGGGAAGGATTGACTGATGATGAGTCTGACATTGATACCAGGGAAGAGGACGCTTTGGCAGCTGCTTTGCCAGTACCCTGAGCCTGGGTGAGAGAGGATGAGGAGGAGGAGGAGGGCTTGGTCATCCACTCTACCAAGTCTTCGGCATGATGTGGCTCAACATGTCCAGCTGCGGAAAAGAAGGACAAGCGTGTCCCATGGCCATGTGCTGATGACAATGCACCGCGTCCACGACCAGCACTGTTGCCCCCAGACACAGAGCCTGCTTGCCCTCTTTTATTGCCTCCTGACTGTCTGCCTCTCCTTGTTTGCCTTCCAGACATTCTAATAGATGGCCTGCAGGGAGATGGGAAAAAAGCAATAAGGGCTACCTTCAGGTGTCCTTCTCTGTCCCTTGAAACAAGGACTTGCACAGTGAAAGAAACTGACACTCTCCCTACCTACAGTTTTCTGTCCCTAGAAAAAATGTTTTTTTTAAGCACAATATAGCACAAGGAGAATTCACTCACTGTCCTTCCAGGTCCCTAGAAACAAGGACTTGCACAGTGAAAGAAACTGACACTCTCCCTACCTACAGTTTTCTGTCCCTAGAAAAAATGTTTTTTTTAAGCACAATATAGCACAAGGAGAATGCACTCACTGTCCTTCCAGGTCCCTAGAAACAAGGACTTGCACAGTGAAAGAAACTGACACTCTCCCTACCTACAGTTTTCTGTCCCTAGAAAAAATGTTTTTTTTATGCACAATATAGCACAAGGAGAATTCACTCACTGTCCTTCCCAGTCCCTAGAAACAAGGACTTGCACAGTGAAAGAAACTGACACTCTCCCTACCTACAGTTTTCTGTCCCTAGAAAAAATGTTTTTTTTAAGCACACTATAGCACAAGGAGAATTCACTCACTGTCCTTCCCAGTCCCTAGAAACAAGGACTTGCACAGTGAAAGAAACTGACACTCTCCCTACCTACAGTTTTCTGTCCCTAGAAAAAATGTTTTTTTTAAGCACACTATAGCACAAGGAGAATTCACTCACTGTCCTTCCAGGTCCCTGGAAACAAGGACTTGCACAGTGAAAGAAACTGACACTCTCCCTACCTACAGTTTTCTGTCCCTAGAAAAAATGTTTTTTTTAAGCACACTATAGCACAAGGAGAATTCACTCACTGTCCTTCCAGGTCCCTGGAAACAAGGACTTGCACAGTGAAAGAAACTGACACTCTCCCTACCTACAGTTTTCTGTCCCTAGAAAAAATGTTTTTTTTAAGCACAATATAGCACAAGGAGAATTCACTCACTGTCCTTCCAGGTCCCTAGAAACAAGGACTTGCACAGTGAAAGAAACTGACACTCTCCCTACCTACAGTTTTCTGTCCCTAGAAAAAATGTTTTTTTTAAGCACAATATAGCACAAGGAGAATTCACTCACTGTCCTTCCAGGTCCCTGGAAACAAGGACTTGCACAGTGAAAGAAACTGACACTCTCCCTACCTACAGTTTTCTGTCCCTAGAAAAAATGTTTTTTTTAAGCACAATATAGCACAAGGAGAATTCACTCACTGTCCTTCCAGGTCCCTAGAAACAAGGACTTACACAGTGAAAGAAACTGACACTCTCCCTACCTACAGTTTTCTGTCCCTAGAAAAAATGTTTTTTTTTAAGCACAATATAGCACAAGGAGAATTCACTCACTGTCCTTCCAGGTCCCTAGAAACAAGGACTTGCACAGTGAAAGAAACTGACACTCTCCCTACCTACAGTTTTCTGTCCCTAGAAAAAATGTTTTTTTTAAGCACAATATAGCACAAGGAGAATTCACTCACTGTCCTTCCAGGTCCCTAGAAACAAGGACTTGCACAGTGAAAGAAACTGACACTCTCCCTACCTACAGTTTTCTGTCCCTAGAAAAAATGTTTTTTTTAAGCACACTATAGCACAAGGAGAATTCACTCACTGTCCTTCCCAGTCCCTAGAAACAAGGACTTGCACAGTGAAAGAAACTGACACTCTCCCTACCTACAGTTTTCTGTCCCTAGAAAAAATGTTTTTTTTAAGCACACTATAGCACAAGGAGAATTCACTCACTGTCCTTCCCAGTCCCTAGAAACAAGGACTTGCACAGTGAAAGAAACTGACACTCTCCCTACCTACAGTTTTCTGTCCCTAGAAAAAATGTTTTTTTTAAGCACAATATAGCACAAGGAGAATTCACTCACTGTCCTTCCAGGTCCCTGGAAACAAGGACTTGCACAGTGAAAGAAACTGACACTCTCCCTACCTACAGTTTTCTGTCCCTAGAAAAAATGTTTTTTTTAAGCACACTATAGCACAAGGAGAATTCACTCACTGTCCTTCCAGGTCCCTGGAAACAAGGACTTGCACAGTGAAAGAAACTGACACTCTCCCTACCTACAGTTTTCTGTCCCTAGAAAAAATGTTTTTTTTAAGCACAATATAGCACAAGGAGAATTCACTCACTGTCCTTCCAGGTCCCTAGAAACAAGGACTTGCACAGTGAAAGAAACTGACACTCTCCCTACCTACAGTTTTCTGTCCCTAGAAAAAATGTTTTTTTTAAGCACAATATAGCACAAGGAGAATTCACTCACTGTCCTTCCAGGTCCCTGGAAACAAGGACTTGCACAGTGAAAGAAACTGACACTCTCCCTACCTACAGTTTTCTGTCCCTAGAAAAAATGTTTTTTTTAAGCACAATATAGCACAAGGTGAATTCACTCACTGTCCTTCCAGGTCCCTAGAAACAAGGACTTACACAGTGAAAGAAACTGACACTCTCCCTACCTACAGTTTTCTGTCCCTAGAAAAAATGTTTTTTTTAAGCACAATATAGCACAAGGAGAATTCACTCACTGTCCTTCCAGGTCCCTAGAAACAAGGACTTGCACAGTGAAAGAAACTGACACTCTCCCTACCTACAGTTTTCTGTCCCTAGAAAAAAAATTTTTTTAAGCACAATATAGCACAAGGAGAATTCACTCACTGTCCTTCCAGGTCCCTGGAAACAAGGACTTGCACAGTGAAAGAAACTGACACTCTCCCTACCTACAGTTTTCTGTCCCTAGAAAAAATGTTTTTTTTAAGCACAATATAGCACAAGGAGAATTCACTCACTGTCCTTCCAGGTCCCTAGAAACAAGGACTTACACAGTGAAAGAAACTGACACTCTCCCTACCTACAGTTTTCTGTCCCTAGAAAAAATGTTTTTTTTAAGCACACTATAGCACAAGCACAAAACACACTGACACTCTCCCTACCTATCCTTCTCTTTCCCTAAACTAAAGGAATCCAGGTTAAGCAAGAAAGAAATAAAAGTCACTGTCCCTGCCTATGCTGCTCTATCCCTGCTCCGGAATACACTACACTAGGCCGCCGTGCTGGCGGCCTTTTATAGTGTGGGGCGTGTACTAAACACCCTCAGCAATAATTGGCCACAGGCATCCTGCCTGTGGCCAATCATTGCTCTCCTCGCTGCCGGCGCTGTGATTGGCCAAGCATGCGGGGTCACAGTGCATGCTTGGCCAATCACAGCGCCTGGATGACACTGCGATGGCGTAGTGCATTGTGGGCCGTTCGCGTCACTCGAATTTGGCGCGAACGGCCCAAATCGTTCGATCTTCGTCGAACGATCGAACAGCCGATGTTCGAGTCGAACGTATGTTCGACTCGAACACGAAGCTCATCCCTACTAAGGAGGTACCACATCCCATATCCAATTTTCTAACAGAGTGGATCCAAGGTTATCTGCGCCCATTTGGGACATAGAAGGGTGCTGAATCTTACTCTATTTTTTTTTATCAATGTGGTATAATTGGGACAATTGGGAAACAATATAATAGAGGTTGAAGTCTGGGAGTGCTGCTCCACCCAGATAAGTGGGATTCTTAAGAATTCGCCAGGATTACTTGTGTCTTTTAGTTCTCCAAACAAATGGTTTGAGCAGAGCCTCTAGAGTTTTGAAGTATTTTAGGGGTAAGTATACTGGGGCATGTGAAAAATTATACAGAAGCTTAGGGAGGAGCACCATGATAAGTTAATTTTTACTTTTAACTTCATAATACATTTTTTCGTTTTCCATAATTCAGGTACCTGATGGAATTTTGTATTCACTTGCTAGAGCTTCTGCCAGGCTCACAAGTGTTGAAACTTTTATGAGCCTGTTTTCTCTGTTCAGAGCTCTGTCACATGCTGCACATATATTGACCAGCACAGACTCTTCACATTACTAATCCATTTACTGCATCACAACTTCCAAGTATTGCACAAAGTTACACAGAACTGTGATCCCATGTCTGAGGGTTCATGGTCTTGTGAATGTCCATTCAGCTTCCCCCATACTACATTAAACCACTAAGCTTGTGTACGCCTGATAATTCTTTGTTTAAACAGTCCATTTATCAAAAAGATCATAAACTTTAATGGCATTGCCCCAGAAAAAGCGACCTTTTACTCTGGTTTCTGAGCTTGTTCTATGAGTACAGGTTTACTCTAGCAAGTGTCTTTGTTTATTGTATATATCTTTATTTCTCAATATATTTTTATTTGATAGTTTATGCATGAGAATTCATATAAATATACATAAAGTAACTGAAAGGCCTGTGTTTAGCATTCCTTACTAAAATCAAGGCTCAATTTATATTTAAACTACACCTATTCCATAAAACTGGACCACATAGCAACAGGTTTTCATTGTACGCTATTAAGCCCTTCTAGCCGCCAGCATCCTAACAACCAATGACGGCATCTGCACAGCATCCTTGTTTGCCCCTCCCCAGTTCGATTCCATCAGCACTGGGGTTACATTAGCTAAGTGATTGAGAGAAACTGAGGAAGAAGAGAAACATTGGAATACAAGTCAGTACCAGTGTGCAAAGGTGTATTTGCTTTGGAAGAATAAATCCCCTCTAACGTTGGGTATCCTACGTGTGTGGCTGTTGCTGCATTATGTAAAATTATTAGAAACGTTTTCTCATATATTAGAATGGGGCGCCTTGAGACTGTCCATAATTTTAAAGGGTGCCTCAAGGCTGTCCATAATTTAAAAGGGTGCCCTTAACTGAAAAAAAGTTGAGAAACACTGATCTAAAACAATATAACACGTTCCCTGGTACACGTTCAACATAGCCATGAAAAAAACAACTAAACTGTTTCATCTACCTTTAAAACAGAATGGCAGACTCACATATGCACCAAGGCATCTGTAAAAAGTGTGGCACCTAACTCTAAACTATCTGGTTAGCTTCAGCAAACAGTTTTTCCCCTTTGGAATAAAGGTTTTACATAAATACAAGCTAATAAATGTGGCAGTGTTTACAGTCGGATGGCGGAGGTTGGGTGAGCTAAATTTTAAAAATGCTTTGTATCCAAATGAATGCTGCATTGCTGGGTATTGTTGTGCCTTGCTCCCTGCAACCACTAGCCTGAGCTTCTCCACAGGGAGTACTCTGCATAACAGGTGCACAAAGTAATACTTTGTCTGTTCACACATGGCAATAACCTGTTGGTGGCTTCTCATTATTGCTTTACTATTGTGCCAACCCCCTCAAAAGACCAGCATTTCCAGAGAAGGTAGAGGAGTCACCCATGGATGACTACTGGAGCCAGCTATGGCCTGTTGAGATATGGCATATCCTTTTATATTTCTATGTGCTCTCTGGTTTTTCACCCCCCCCCCCAAAAAAGGGGGGAGAAGCATGTTCATGATGTCTACAATTCCCTTGGTTTGTGTACATTGCAGAATATAATTGTAATTCTGTTGCAAATTCCTAACTTTTTGTTGCTGTTCTGAACAAACTTTTTCATGTCCTGATTCCTGGCAGGGCAAGGTTTAGCTCATTAACCACCTGGTGAATCAGGGCTGTAGATGGAGGCTTCAGTCTCCCTCTAGCAGTGGGTAACCCTTTAGGGTTTGTTACTAAGCAAACAATTTTACAGCATTTAATTATTTTTATGGGCTGGTTTTTTAAATGGCACGCAAAACCCTGTGGAAAGGTTATCTATTGGTAATTACCAGTCTCAGAGCAAAACAGTCCTCTTCAGGCTCTTAAATAAAGAAGATGTGGATGAACATGGCTGTATGAGTCTTGCTTTTATATGGTTATATACGGTATGTTTATATGTTCTGGCAATGACCAATCTAATAGCCTTCCCAGGCAAATCAGCTTCTTCAGACTCTCCAAAGGGCAAGATGTACAGGAACATGACTGTGTGAATCTTGCTTTGATTAAGCAACCAGAGGATGATGATACCTAATAGGATGTCTTATTTAATAAACAAGTGGCCAATACACTCAAAGGAGTTATTCCCACTTACCCTGTGAAGTGGTTAAATTCTCTGACAAGGAGCAGTCTCATAACTTTCCCAAGCAAAACATCCCTCTTCAGACTCTATAAGAGGAATACACGGATGGGCATGACAGTATGTATCCCACTGGCCAAAGCAGCCACGGATAAGGATGACACCTAATAGGATGTCACATTCAATAAACACATTGTAAATACACTCTAAAGAAGTGGTTTCTGCTCACCCTTTGAAAGGGTTATCTGCTCTGGCAATGAGAAGCTGCCTAGCCATACCAGTTAAAACAGCTAATTTTCCAAATTTCCAGATGGACATGACTGCATAAATACTGCTTTGTTCAAGCAACCATGGATAAGACATCTAACAGATTGTTACATGAGGCTAATATGCTCTAAAGAAGTGTTTCCACTCACCCTGTGAAAGGGCTATCCTTTCTATCAGTGAGCAGTCTCCTAGCCCTCCAGGCAAACCATCTTCTTCGGGCTCTTCCAAAAAGAAGAGACAGATGAGCATTACATTATAAGCCCTGCTGGTTCAAGCAGCCAGGGATAAAGATGTCCACACCTGCCAGGTTGTCACATTCATTATAAAGGAGTTGCTTCCACTCACTCTGTGAAGGGGTCATATATGGTGCCAATGAGTAGTCTCAGAACCTCCTCAGGCAAATAAACCCTTGTCAGCTTCTTCCCAAGAAGAGGTGAATGAACATGTGATTCCTACTTTGTTCAGGCAGGCTGTGATTAAGATGATGGTGACCAAGTTGTCACAATTAAGCATATGGTCAAGACACTCTAAAGGAATTGCTCAATTCATCTTCTGCAAGGGCCATCTATTCTGGCAATGTCCAGTCTTCTACGCAGGGCCTTCTCTAGCTAATCAATCCTCTTCAGTCTCTTCTGAACAGGAAGATAATGACGACCTTTGTCCAGATTGGTAAGGTTGGTTAAATGCCTTTAAAAAGAAGTAAAGCTTTGGAAGTATTTTAAATACCTCCAGAGGACAGCTTGACAATTCCCTTATGTTGGATGGATCAAGTGCTCGTTGTGTCCAGGGGTTGGGATCACCCCTCTGGTCAGTGTGCGTCCCTTGTGGGATTGGCCAGATACATGACCTTACCATCAGAAGATGTGGTGGCCTTCAAGGACAAAACACAATCACTGCTTTTTTCATGATCGTAGAAAGTCAAGCCTAAATTTAATAGTGGTCAGTTTGGCTTCCTGCCTCAAGATGAATGTCTGCTGAGTTAAAGGAGACCAAAAAGCTCAAGAGTCAGTTTCCACACTCACTCTTACTCCAGAGAGGTTAGCTTCTGCATTTCTGGCTGGGAGTCCAGGAAAAACTGGGAAGCCAAGCCAAGAAGTCAGTAAAGAGTTCCATGTCAGGATGCTTTCTGGTATTTTGGGATTGTGCCACCCATACATGCCTTATGGGCACTTTTTGGCTCCTCTGTAGACATAGGTACACCTTTGGTGATTGACACGTAGTCCCTTAAGGCAAGCATTTTAGGCCATATTTAGGCCATATTTAGAGATCTTTCATCCCTCACGTCTCAGATTGAGCCATAGAAATCGCCTCGTTTCAGCAGCTCAGATAGGCTCAGTTTAACTCTCGCTCCTGTTCAAGTCGGGTTTCTGGACCAGTGGCCTAAACTTGAGGATGAAGAAACTAAATCATCTGCAATGTCATTCCCTTCAGATGACCAGCAAAGTAGTAGGGGAGCCCTTCTTTAAGAGAAATAGGCTCAGGGCCATTGGTCTTTTTCAAGGGTCCAAGATGGTGTCCTACGTCCTGAAGTTGAGAGCAGCATTTCAGGCTCTTAGCCTTCAGTCACCTCATCCGGGGTAAGCCTGTCCTGGTAAAGTTGGACAGCGCAACAACTGTGGCCCACATCTGGAAACAAGGCTCAGTCTCTCCCTTCTGAAGGAGGTTTCTCTAATTCTAGAATCTGCCAAGTCAATCTTCTGCAGCTATCTGTGGCCTACAGTGGGTCAAAAAAGTATTTTGTCAGCCACCAATTGTGCAAGTTCTCCCACTTTGGAGGGAGTTGAAAGTCTGTGTTGCCCAGCGACAGCCCCAAAACATCACTGCTCTAGAGGAGATCTGCATGGAGGAATGGGCCAACATACCAGCAACAGTGTGTGACAACCTTGTGAAGACTTACAGAAAACGTTTGACCTCTGTCATTGCCATCAAAGGATATATAACAAAGTATTGAGATGAACTTTTGATATTGGCCAAATACTTATTTTCCACCATAATTTGCAAAAAAAATTATTTCCAAATACAGACAATGTTATTGTCTGGATTTGTTTCCACATTTTGTCTCTCATAGTTGAGGTATACCTATGATGACAATTACAGGCCTCTCTCATCTTTTTAAGTGGGAGAACTTGCACAATTGATGGCTGACTAAATACTTTTTTGCCCCACTGTATGTGCCTGGTCAGTAGAGATGAGCGAAACACCCCCCCCCCCCCCCAGTTCGCATCCAGAACATGCGAACGGAACGATAGTTTGCGCAAACTTTCGAACCCTGTTAAAGTCTATGGGACTCGAATGTGAGAAATCAAACGTGCAAATTTTAAAGGCTTATATGCAAGTTATTGTCCTAAAAAGGGTTTGGGGACTCGAGTCCTGCCCCAGTGTACATGTATCAATGCAAAAAAAAAGTTTTTAAAACGGCCGTTTTTTCAGGAGCAGTGATTTTAATGATGCTTTAAGTGAAAAAATAAAAGTGAAATATTCCTTTAAATATCGTGCCTGGGGGTTGTCTAAAGTATGCCTGTAAAGTGGCGCGTGTTTCCCGTTTTTATAACTGTCCCTGCACAAAATGACATTTCTAAAGGAATAAAAGTCATTTAAAACTGCTTGCGGCTTTAATGTAATGTCTGGTCCCGACAATATGGATGAAAATCATTGAGAAAAACGGCATGGGTACCCCCCTCCCCCCCCCAGCCCATTACCAGGCCCTTTGGGTCTTGTATGGATATTAAGGGGAACCCTGCACCCAAATTAAAAGGCGTGGGGCCCCCAGGCCCTATATACTCTGAACAGCAGTATAAAGGCGTTGCAAACAATACAGGGACTGTAGGTTTGTAGAAAAAAAAACGATTTTTAAGCTTTTTGGAAAACATAGGGAAGGGTTATCACCCCTGTAACATTTGTTTTGCTGTCTGTGCACATGTTCAGAAGATTTCACCTCACTTTCTGTCCCAATGACAATTGGATTTTGAAAATTTTGGGTTTTTAGGGAAACAAGGATTCGTGATAAAGCATCAGTGGAGAGGAGACACCTTTTTCCCATATTTACTCTTACAGGAGAGAATTTCCCTTCCTAGGGGTAGATTTCCTCTCACTTCCTGTCGTCTCCCTCCGTTTGTAAGTAGGAGTCGTTTGAAAGTCGGATGTTTGAAAGTAGAGGCCTGCCTATGTACTCTGCAGAAATTTGGGCCTTAGGTGTTGGTGTTGCCACAACACTGTAAGGCCTCACAGTTACTCTTGGTGGGCGCTGGAACACCCTGCTGTGAACTATTATATCAAGAATTGTAATTACATGCCATTGTTGAACAGTGGCAGAAAAATTGGGTCTTTGGTGGTGGTGGTGGTGGTGCTGGTGCCACAACACTGTAAGTCCTCACAGTTACTCTTGGTGGGCGCTGGAACGGGCCCCACTGTGAAATATTATATCAAGAATTGTAATTACATGCACCTGTTGAACAGGGGCAGAAAAATTGGGCCTTTGGTGGTGGTGGTGTTGGTGGTGGTGTTGCCACAACACTGTAAGCCCTCCCAGTTACTCTTGGTGGGCGCACGAATGGGCCCTGCTGTGAAATATTTGATCAAAAAATTGTAATTACATGCCCCTGTTGAACATAATAATCTTGACCCATGGTAGTCGCATCTTTGTTTTATTTGTTGTATCTATGTCCCATGCCCCTGCTCTCCCTAATGGCGGCTGGAACGCTCTGCGTTCCAGTCCACAGCGGTGACCCGAATCTCGGGCGCCGCCGCCGTTTGGCGGGTCTCTCGGCAGTCGCGCAGGCGCAGATGAGAGACTTTCCTCCACGCAGGTGCGCTGGATGAATGAGCGGTGATGTCACAGGCAGGCGGGGGATTTAAAAGCTGATGCTCGCCTGTGTCATTTGGGATCTCCCCTGAAAGGCGAGCAGAGGCTACTGGATCTCCCTGCTGTTTTTTTCTTCTCACAAGGTCAGTGTGCTTTTAAATTTAAAGGCAGAGTATGAAATGTTTTGTCTGCTCTGTATTATCATAGTCTAGGGGTGTATGTATATGTGTATATAATACATGTTTACACTGTATAATGCCTATCATCATGTAGTGCGTTTTTTGTTAAAGGGCAAGTTACCTATTTATTTTTTGTATGATACTGTAGGTTTTCTTTGTCAACCCGTCTCTATTGTGACACTCTAGTCCAGAAGTTATGGACCATTCACCGTTTACATGTGGCCAGCCCTCAAGCACAAGGTATGTGCGGGAGAGGGGAGGGCTTGGGGTTCAGTCGCAAGTATTGTTGCTTGACGGCTTATCTTTCTTCCCCAATTCCCCTTTTTTCCTTTTAGCCCTTCCGCAGATCTTCAAATCGACACAGACCTTGCCATGCCGCAGCATTCGTCAACTTCAAAATCAAAACACAGACGTGATTCCCCGTCTGCATCTCACCACCAGAGGAGAAGCTCCCATTCCTCCTCCAGACACCGCTCCCACCGCCAGGACAGTTATTCTGATCGGAGAGCCTGCTGGGGATGCGGCTCACGAGTCCCAGAGGGCAAATCGTTATGCAGCCATTGCTATGCCCATGCGGTTGGGGAAAAAGAGACAGAGGATCAACGGATCGAGTCTCTAGTGAAACAGGTGGTGCAACGTTCTCTAAAAGAGATGGATGCTTCCCACGCACAAAGCCAGTCCACTACTCGATCTGGCTCCCTGGCTGATGTGGTCCGTGAAGTCCCAGGTCTTTCACAGCCCTACGCATCCTCGCCTCTTCCCTCAGAAGGAGAATTGGAGAGTGATGAAGAGAGTGTGGAATTCGATTTCTCTCAAGTGACTCCGCTTATTAAGGCGGTCAAAGAGGCCCTTATGTGGGAAGACCCACCTACTCCCCCAGCTAAACAGAATTTTTTTTCCAAGCGCCTGGGGAAAGAGCGCCCAAGTTTTCTGCTTTTAGCCGAACTAAAGGGCATTTTTGACGAGGAGTGGAGCAAAGTGGACAGGAAGTCCTCGATGATGAATAAAGCCTCCAGAATGTATCCTTTCAAGGCAGATGAGGTAAAATACCTGGAGAATATTCCTCCTGTGGACGCAGCGGTAATGCGTCTGGCTAAACACGTCACGCTCCCTCTAGAAGACGCAGTCTCCTTTAAGGACAGTCTTGACAGAAGAATGGATCAGGACCTCAAAAGAATTTACGGTCTTGCTGGGACAGCTTGTAAACCCGCCCTAGCCTTGGCAGCCATGTCTAAGGCTATGGAGGCATGGACGGAGAACGTAGATTCCTTCCTTAGAGGTGTTTCAGAAGAGCTGGCCAGTAACTCAGCAGCAGCAGAGCTAAAACTAGCGGTGGCCTTCTTGGGAGAAGCATCGGTTGATCTGATCCGTCTACTGTCCAGGATTATGCTATCCTCAGTTACAGCTAAACGAGCCCTATGGCTACGCCCTTGGCAGGCTGACCCGTCTTCTAAGCAAACATGGTGCAAGATTCCTTTCGAAGGATCATCGCTGTTTGGTAACAAACAAGATGACGCCATAACTAAGGCCACAGGCGGAAAATCTGGCTTTCTTCCACAGGACAAGCGTCCTGCCATGGAGTCTGTCAGGAAAAAAGAAAATTTATTATCAAATACTTACCGTAATTTTCCTTTCCTGATGGACTCCATGGCAGACGGAGTTCCCACCCTGAAAGAAAATATTAATGAAAGAAATAAAGTAAGTGTCCAAGAGTCGGCTAGTTACGGAACACAGTGCTGAGAGGTGATCTTACTTTTATGGGTATGGGGTCCTATAGCATTGGAGAGGAGGCAGGGTTAACCCACACGTAGGCTGCCATGGAGTCCATCAGGAAAGGAAAATTACGGTAAGTATTTGATAATAAATTTTCCTTTTTCCTGACGAGCTTCATGGCAGCACAGATCCCACCCAGCTTGGTAGGACTAGTTACAGAACGCCGAGGCTGTAGTTGGGCTCAAATTTATATGAGTTTAGTCCTGGAGGAATTGGGGGCGGAGCCTATACCCAGCTATGCTGCCATGGAGCTCGTCAGGAAAGGAAAACTACGTTAAGTATTTGAATAAAATTTTCAGTTTTTTCAACCCTCTGATTGCTACATATGCAAGACAGCTTGTTCTGTTGAAAAACGACAGACTTACTGGCCAGATCACCAGGTGAAAATAAAAGAAAGAATGCATAAAAAAAAGCGAATGCAGCCATCACATCTAAGAATTGGTGAGCTGTATTGGTAATAAATATTTGCTTTTGCTCACTTTAAGATCATTGGCAATTGAGGACTGACTGATTATTTCACCAAAATCATTTAAAAAGTGGGGCAAAAGGGGTTGGAAGCTCATGAGCACTATGTAGTTATATTTATGTAGAATTCATCATGTAGAATAATTATCAGTTCAGCCTACAACTAAAATCTCTAAATCTACTTGCAGCCTTAACATAGCTCCCAACTGTCCCTGATTTCGAGGGACTGTCCCTGATTTGGAGCAATATTCCTCCTCATTTGTCCCTCATTTGTCCCTCATTCCTCTTCATTTGTCCCTCATTTTGGTCTGATCCTCATAGTTGTATATAAAATGCACTTTATCTTTCAAAAATTGTTTCCCAGTGCTAAATCTTTCATCCAAATTCTAAATTGCTGCATTTGTAAATTTCTAAATCCAATATAAAGGAATGGTAGTGGTAAAAAAAAAGCTCTTGTGTATTTAATGAACCTTTTTTTTTTGGTTAATTCTCCCTGGCAAGGGGCGTGTCCTATACTTACACACGTTTGCTAGTAGGTGTCAATCATTTCCATCTCAAAATGTTGGGAGGTATGACCTTAATCTAAGACTAATCTATCTAGGCCTGTAAAGCAAAAATCGCTGTACATGCCTTTTCTGAATCCGCTCCGGTCCCACGCTGGGCTGTCAGCTGCCCACAACAGAAGCCCCATAGTAGCTCTATAGGTGACATCATTTCCCAGGCATTTCCCAGCTGTTGTCGGCTGTCTTCTGCACAGAGCTTCCGCTGATGGAGACTGGACGGAGCAGCTTCAGAAAAGGTATGTATAGCGATTTTTGCTTTACAGGGCTAGATAGGTTAGTCTTAGATTGTGGCTGCCAGTAGACAAGTAGATTTAGACATTGTAGTTTTAGGCTGAACTTTCACTTTAAAATCTCATGTCTTTAAAGTATTTTTAGCTACAAAAACATAAAATCTGGCACTTAAGGAGATCACCTTACATGTGCTGTCAAAGTATAGGGTTTAATAAACCAAAAATGTTGGCATCTCTTTGTCCCTTGTATTAAAAAAAGCTAAACCCAAAGGAAAAGCTGTAATATGTCAGGTGCTGTTAACCCCCCGTGTATCTTATCTCTACTCAATAGTGAAGACTGTACCCTTGGCTTTTTATCCTGATTTAGGTGTCTTAATATCATTGTCTTTAATGTCTGAAAAAATGTCTGAGGAAGTGCTAATGGTATCAACTGGAATTTGTATAGAATTTTCAGGAGTATTACCATTTTTACTATGTCTATTCTTCCCTTCCACAGCAGTGGGCGTGTTGAATGTTCATATTTTCCTAATCTCTACTTTGATCTCATTAAATAGTGGAATATTATTTATTTTATACTAGCTCATTATGTGGCACTTACCTAAGATCGAAGCGCTCCTCGTTCCCCTCTGTGGCCACCGCCATGTCCCCTCAGAGCGTCTTCCTTGTATCGCTGCTCCCGCGCTGAGACTGGCTGGAGTGGCGATGACGCACGGTCCCGGCATTTTCCCATTCAGTACGCCTGCGCCGTAGACATCGGTGCAGTGTTTTCTGCAAATATCTCCTTAACCGCGTAGGAGATATTTCTTGCACCTACAGGTAAGCCTTAATCTAGGCTTACCTGTAGGTGTAAGTTGTTTGGTTGGGTTTACAACCACTTTAAACTTATATTTAAGATTTACGATTTTATTGGGTTAATTTTTAGGTTTGAAAGTTTCCTGTATCTCTTCAGTTCTTTTATTAAGTTTGGAAGTGTTGTTCTGGGGTTGGAGATATAGAACAAAATACCATCCGTGTATGCAGCAGCCTTGTGTTCTTCTTCTCCCATCTTCACCCCGTCTACGTCTGTGTTATTCCGTATGGTTGCCAATAAGGGTTCTAGTGACAGTACATTTAGGAGGGGCGACAATGGGCATCCTTGTCTTGTTCCATTTAACATCTCAAAGGATGGTGACATACTTCCGTTGACTTTGACCGACGTGGTGGGATGATTATATAGGTTTTTAATCCATTTGGGTCCTATTCCCAGGTTTTCTATTGTATCCATCATAAAACCCCATTCCACCCTGTCAAATGTATTTTCGGCGTCTATTGACAGGAGTATAGCAGGGGACTTTCCGCCTCTCCCTTTCTGTAGCTTTAGTAATGTTCTTATGCAGTTGTCATTTCCTTCTCTTCCTGGTATGAACCCTGTCTGATCCGTGTGGATCAACTCCGGCATCAGCTTTTTTAATCTTGACGCTAAGATTTTTGCATATAATTTTGTATCTGCATTTAATAATGCTATTGGTCTGTAATTAGAGCATAATGTTGTATCTTTTCCCTTTCTTAGGTATGACTGTTACATACGCCAATAATGACTCTCTCCTCATTTCCCCCCCCCCCCCTAATTTAGTCAGGTATCCTCTCATTTTTGAAATTAGTTGTTCTTTAAATGTTTTATAATATCTATGTCAATAAAGTCCCAAATTCCAAGTTCCAAGTCAGAGCGGACGGGTGTTCGCATAGCAGGCCGGCCGGCCATCACAACTATTTGTTGTTTTACTCTTCATTTATGTAAGTGTTTTTACCATAATAAATCTCCATTGTTTAACGGAATGACACTATGGTGAGCCTTTTTTCACACCCGGTAACACCGATTACCCTCTATGATATCTGAACCTGTGCAAGTACGCAGCCATCCACGGAAGTCAAGTACTTGAAGCTGATGCACGGTGTGTTCCTGGATAAAGGTCCGGGCTGGGGTTTACAGCCGCAAGCTCTTTTTGCTTGCCTTGTGGTAAGCGTGTATTCCCTATGGTGTTTTCACTTTTGGTGGTGGAACCTTCTTTGATGTTATTCACCCATTCAAGATATTGGTGTTTGTGTAATTTGGATCACATCAATTTGGGACTTTATTTACATACTTCTTCACAGTTTGTCCATTCATCCATGTTCTATTATCATTTGTATTTTTTGGTTTCTTTTACACAGGACGTTATATCAATTTCAATTTATTTTCATTTCACTTATGATTATCATATTTGTGAGTTATTTATCATTTAGGTTGGGCTAGTGCAGCTACAACCCCTGTCATTGTTTATTAGTGTGTATTTTCACTTTTTAGCTGCTGCTTATTTAGGTGTATTTAGTTGGTTTAGCGTGGTATTTTCCTTTCCTTTTTTATAATATCGGATTGTGAATCCATTGTGTCCAGGGCTCTTTCCTATTGCTGTACTACTTATTGCTTTTCTGATCTCTTCTTGTGATATTGGATCTTCCAGATCTTGTAGGTTATCTGCCGATATTCTAGCCGGTTTTGCTGCATTTAGGTATTCCTGTTTTTGCTTCCTTTTTTCCTCTGCTACGCGTGTCTCCTTCCCCCTTACTGAGTATAGGGTGCTATAGTAACTTTGGACAAACCTTTGCTATTTCTGATGTTTTATACACCATCTCTCCGTTCATATTTTTCATTGTTTCTATATAGTTTAACGACTTTTTATTTTTTAAGGTTTTTGCAAGATATTTTCCTGGTTTGTTCCCCCATTTATATCTATATTTTGCCACCTTATTAAAGGGTAAGTTCACCTTTGTACACTTTTTTTATTTTGTTTCTAAATTCCAGCTCCCCTATGCACTAATATAGCATTCATGTACCTTTTTTTTTTTAAATATCAAAGCTTTCCAGTAAATATACAATCATTTACTTTTCTTGAGCTAATCCATGTTTCCAGATGTTTCCATTAGTAATGTCTTTCTTCCTTACAGACTGTAGGTCATGACATAGGAAGGAGTTGACCAGCTGATCTCATTAGCACACACCCTGCATCATCCACCCACTCATTCCCAGGTGCACGTTTTTTAAATGAAATGCAATCAATCAGTGATCACCCTTCTCACTTAATACACAATCAGATTGCATAGTGTATGGCCATCTTTATACAAGTACATAGGAAGGAGTGGACAGAAACACTCAGCTGTCATGCTTTTTTTTTTCTTAGCGGGGGGGGGGGGCGTTTTGGAGCATTTTCACTCATCACACATAGGGCAGCCAATCCACCTGAATGGGCTTCCCTACACACAGCAATCGCCCCAAAGAAGCTTCAGAACTTTTATTTAGAGTGGAGCGTTTTTTACTGCAATTTTTGGTGCAGCGCATTTCTGAAGTGCAAGGAAATGCACAGATGTGAATGGAGCCTCATTGTTCGCGTGTTTCCGCACCAATTTCACTTTCAGGCCCCATTTACATCTAGCATAGCGGGAGTTCACATTTTGTGTCTTGTTTTTCCTGTGACACGCATAGGGCAGCCTGTTGATTTCAATTGGCTGCACTACATGTGGTTAATGGTACATTTTGGCGTTTTGTGGGTTGTGTGTTTGTTACTGTGCGTTTTGCAACATTTGTCCCTTGTTTTTTCACATGGCAAAATGTGTGTTTGCTTCTGTGTTTGGTGTGCCGTTAACAATTAATGGCACTGAAAGTAATTTTAGGTGTATAAACATGCCATACACTATGCAATCTGATTGTATATTGGGTATTTAGTGAGAAGGGTGATCACTGATTGATTGCCTTTCATTTAAAAAATGTGCACCTGGGAATGGGAGGGTGGATGATGCAGGGTGTGTGCTAATGAGGTCAGCTAGTCAACTCCTTCCTGTGTCATGACCTACAGTCTGTAAGGAAGAAAGACATTACTAATGGAAACGTAATGGAAAGCTTTGATATTTTTGCAAAAAAAAGTACATGAATGCTATATTGGTGCATAGGGGAGCTGGAATTTAGAAGAAGAAAAAAGTATACAAAGGTGAACTTACCCTTTAACCACTTCACCCCCGGAAGATTTGGCTGCTCAATGACCAGGCCATTTTTTGCGATACGGCACTGCGTTACTTTAACTGACAATTGCGCGGTTGTTAGATGCTGTACTCAAACAAAATTGATGTATTTTTTTTCCTCCGCAAATAGAGCTTTCTTTTGGTGGTATTTGATCACCTCTGTGGTTTTTATTGTTTGCGCTAAAAAAAAAAAAATTGTGACAATTTAAAAAAAATATATATATTTTTTACTTTTTGCTATAATAGATATCCAAAAACTAAATTTTTGGTGAGATACTCCCAAAAGGAACACGTCTAAAGGGATGCAGACCCTGCAATTTTGCTCATTAGTATCTTGCAGGTGCACAGCTGATTGACACAGTGGGATTTCTTCAGAACAACAAAAGGTAGGAATGTGCAACAACGTTTGTTAAAATCCTTGTAATGTACATATATCACCCAGAGGGGAATGTTTTTTGCTCAACAAAAGTGGAGTTACTCTTTAAGTAAACTTGTTATGAAATAGACTGACAGGCTGACGGTAATTTAATCTTCCATTTGTCTGGTTGTAATCCTGTCACTCTTGCATCAGCACTTTGAATCACTTAAAAACATTTTTTTTTTTTTCCTCAAATTTTTCTCGTCTGTATTGTTGTTTCTGGTCAGTGACTCAAAAAGTATAACTAAGGCAATTTCTTAGTTTTGGGTGGAGTGGAGAGGGATTACAACACCTTTCAGATTTTTATTGCTGCTTGTGCTCCCGATATGGGGATTCGCTATCCCCTTTTGTCCTGTTTACAATTATTAGAAAATCCCAAATATTGGGTTGTCACTAAAACAGGAACTAAGGGGACATCTACCTAATCTAACTCACTTCTTATTTTCACTATGGGACAGGAACGGGACAGTGAAGGGAAATCGCCCCAATGGGACACAGAGGTTAATGACCCTTCCATACTCTATTATGAAGAAAAAGTTTTGCCTTCAGTTCTACTTTAAAGCCAGCAGGTCATCACATCAGCCAGACAATTAGCACTTTTAGAAAGGAAGTCAACAGGAAGATTTGAATTAAAAATAATATATATATATATATATATATATATATATATATATATATATATATATATATATATATTATGGTATTCAAGCTACTGCCATGCTTAGCTGACAAAAGGGGAGAAAATGTGCAACCTAGATGAATGTCCTCATGTAGCTAATCCTTCTCAGCAGAACCATGGATGAGTTAATTATTTTCTTATTGTTTACTAAGTCAATAATCTGAATCAGCAGGTTTGTCATTATATAGGTTCTGATTTGCATCTACTCTTCTTTCTAGTATAGATTCTTCAGCTCATTGCTTGCCGTATTTGTCTAGCAACGTACCAAGGAAGCCACAATTAGCATGGCTTATTATAATACATTAGCGCTACTGGCGATTTTCATTTTCTCTGGTGGATTCCATCGGGTAAGTGGTTGTGATGTTATTAATGGTTATTAATGGTGTAATGACAGGGGGTTTATTTACTAAAGGCAAATCCACTTTGCACTACAAGTGCAGTTGGAAGTGCAGTCGCTGTAAATCTGAGGGGGACATGCAAGGAAAATAAAAAACAGCATTTTAGCTTGCACATGATTGGATGATAAAATCAGCAGAGCTTCCCCTCATCTTAGATCTACCCCTCAGATTTACAGCGACTTCACTTCCAAGTGTACTTGTAGTGCAAAGTGGATTTGCCTTTAGTAAATCAACCTCCATAGTATTGTAGCAATGCACATCTGCACTTTGTGTATTTTTCTTTGTTTACATGTTAGGTTCTTAGAAATAGAATGAATAAATAGAAATTAACAGATAGATAGATAGAGAGATAGATAGATAGATAGATAGATATGAAATTTACCTTTTTTTTTTTACTGCAGTTTTTTTTTCTTGAATTATATACTTTGTATGTTTTGCAGCTTTTTTAGTACATGCTGAAAATAACTTTAAGGCCTCATACACACGGACGTTTTAACAGCGGCTTTTTTGAGCTTTTTTTGCTGCTTAAGAACGCCACTCCATGTTATTCAATGGGCTCATACACACCATGGCGTTATTGAGCTGTAACAGACATGGTCGTTTTTAAGCTCCAAAAAAAACCAAGGACCAGCGCGTTCTGAGGCTCCAGCGCTAGAGCTGTTTTGACGCTGACGCCGAAAAAAGCTCAGAAACGTGAATTAGCGCTATACCGACGTTTTTTAGCGTCAGCGTTTTTAAGCTGTAAAATGTTTATTATGTGATATCGCAGTAATTTGGGAGTGTAAAACAGCACAGAGGGATATTTTTTTTTTTAAAACGCGCCTTAGCGATAACGCTTACAAACGACGTTTAACTCGCATTGACGCCAAGTCAAAACGGTAATAAAATCGCGTTTTTAACGCCACTTTTTTTCCAGGCGTCGTTACTAGCTTTACAGCCCGTTTTTTTAAAACGTCCGTGGGTATGAGGCCTTAGGCCTCATGCCCACAGACGTTTTTACAGCCGCGTTTTTTACAGCTTAAAAACGCCTGTCCATGTTATTGTATACATTTTTTGACCTTTTTTTTTTTTCGAAAAAATAAACAAACGTCGGAGCTCAAAAACGCAATCGCGGCGTTTTTGCGCAATTCGCACGTTTCTTAGCGTTTTTTAACGCTTCACTTTTTTTATGCCTAACGTCGACGCCGAGGAACCGAGGTCCTGTTTTTTTTTTTACAGCTTAAAAACGTCTATGCTATTTGCAGCTCAAAAACGCCTAGGTGGGCATGAAGCTATAGACTAACATGGACAGGCGTTTTTAAGCTGTAAAAAACGCTCATTAACGCTGCTGTAAAAACGTCCGTGGGCATAAGGCCTTAAAGTATGTACACAATAGCATGAAGGATTTATTGTACAATTGTTACTATAGTAGGCTATCTACAAGGCACAGGGTGCCACTGTTTTTTGTGCCATTTTCAAGGTTAATATCCTTTCTTAGTTTTAACTATGATTATGTTTTCAGCAGTACTACAACGTAATATTTTAGATGAGACTGCTTCTTTCCTGACTCTGAAACTCATTCCTAGGCACATCATTTATACAATTCACTTAATTCACTCAATGATGTGGCTTCTAGTTTTGGTCATGTGGCTATTTTGTATGTTGTCCTCAGGGCCGTCGGAACAGGACAGGCAAACCAAGCAACCGCTTGGGGCCCCCAGCTGGCCTGGGGCCCCAGCAGAGCTGCCTCCCCTCCCGCGATTGGCGGCCCCCCTCCCGCGATTGGCGGCCCCCTCCTCCCGCGATTTGGCGGCCCCCCTCCTGCGATTGGTGGCCCCCCTCCCGCGATTGGCAGCCCCCCTCCCGTGATTGGCGGCCCCCCTCCCGCAATTGGCGCCCCCCTCCCGCGATTGGCGGCCCCCCTCCCGCGATTGGCGGCCCCCCCACCCGCGTTTGTCGGCCCCCTCCTCCTGCGATTTGGCGCCCCCCCTCCCGTGATTAGCGCCCCCCCGCGATTGGCGCCCCCCCCGCGATTGGCGCCCCCCCCCGCGATTGGCGCCCCCTCCCGCGATCGGCGCCGATGTCCCGCGTTAGCACCCCCCCTTTTCTGAATTAAAAAAAAAAGTAAAAAAAAATACAAATTGTGTAGCACCCCCCCCCCCCCGCTTCTCCAAAAAAAATCAGTAGCACCCCCCCCTGATTGTCCTAATGTACTTATTACAAGTATCCTTTGAGCTTGGAGCTGCATGGACTCAGGCACCCTCTGCATTGCTGGCAGTTATTCAGTAAAGCCTCACCCTGAGCAAGTTTAGCATTATAGTGTAACATTTGTTCAGACTCTGTCAGGATGAGCACAAAGATGCTATTTAGAGTGGAGTTCCACCCTGTTTTTTTTTTCTCCTAAAAATCATAAAGAAATAGAAAAAAATTAATTGAATTATTATTTTTTTACTCACCAGAAAGGGCGGTTGCTATGCGGAAGTAGCTCTTCTGCCTCTTCATCCACCATGGTGGTCTTCTTCCTCGTCCTCCGTCGCGGTGTCTTCTTGTGAATGGGGCATGCTGTGTATCCCAGGAGGCAGCCGCCCATTCACAAAGCGCCGTGCGATTCGCGCATGCGCAGTAGGAAACGGGCAGTAAAGCCGTAAGGCTTCACTGCCTGTTTCCCTTAGTCAGGATGGAGGCACCAGGACCGTTCGATTGCCGTAGGGGGCCCATCATCGCAGGCGCCTAGGACAGGTAAGTGTCCTTATTAAAAGTCAGCAGCTACAGTGTTAGTACCTGCCGACTTAAAAAAAAAAAAATCGCGGGTGGAACTCCGCTTTAATATAATTAGTGAGCTGCAGCATTAGCAATGTTTCCTCATTAACCTTACTTTTTAGGTCTAAAGTTGTTGGTTTAAAGGTCAGTGGGACCAAATGCAGAGGTGTCAGACAGTGCACATCCACAGAACTCAAAAAGTAAAGCTTTCCTTTGTGTGTTAATTGTGTCTAAGCTGTGTGGTGAAAATGTACCCTTTTTCTGGAATTCTTCCTGAAAATTAGCAGGATATTTCTTAGTATGTGAGTATACCTAGGCACTCATGTGCATACTGCCTCATAGCTATATATCTGCAATGTGAGGTATAAGGCACTACCATACCTCCCAATATTTTGAGATAGGAATGAGGGACACCTACTAACAAACGTATGTAGGCATAGGACACGCCCCTGCCACACCCCCTTAAAGGAGCATTAACCAAAAAAACGGTTAATTAAATCCAGAAGGGCTTTTTTTTTTACCACTACTATTCCTTTATATTGGCTTTCAATATCGAGTTGGCCCAGCCTTTGCAGCTATACCAGCTTCAACTCTTCTGGGAAGGCTGTCCACAAGGTTTAGGAGTGTGTCTATGGCAGGGGTCTCCAAACTATGGCCCTCCAGTTGTTCAGGAACTACAATTTTCATCATGCCTAATCATGTCTGTGAATGTCAGAGTTTTACAGTGCCTTATGGGATGTGTAGTTCCACAACAAAAGCGCATTTGTGAGGTCAGGCACTGACATGGATGAGAGGGCCTGGCTCCCAGTCTCTACTGTAATTCATCCCAAAAGTGTTCTATCGGGTTGAGGTCAGGACTCTGTGCAGGCCAGTCAAGTTCCTCCACCCCAAACTCGCTCATCCATGTTTTTCTGGACCTTGCTTTGTGCACTGGTGCGCAGTCATGTTGGAACAGGAAGGGGCCATCCCCAAATTGTTCCCATAAAGTTTGGAGCATGAAATTGTCCAAAATGTCTTGGTATGCTGACGCCTTCAGAGTTCCCTTCACTGGAACTAAGGGGCCAAGCTCAACCCCTAAAAAACAACCCCACACCATAATCCCCCTCCGCCAAAGATTTGCACCAGTGCACAAAGCAAGGTCCATAAAGACATGGATGAACAGGGTTGGAGGAACTTTACTGGCCTGACCTCAACCCAATAGAACACCTTTGGGATGAATTTGAGTGGAGACTGTGAGCCAGGCCTTCTCATCCACATCTGACCTCACAAATGCACTTCTGGAAGAATGGTCAAATATTCCCATAGACACACTCCCAAACCTTCCCAGAAGAGTTGAAGCTGTTATAACTGCAAAGGGTGGGCCAACTCAATATTGAACCCTACGGACTAAGACTGGGATGCCACTAAAGTTCATGTGTGTGTAAAGGCAGGCATCCCAATACTTTTGGTAATATAGTGTATGTCCTAGTAACATTTGATTTTGCTGACATTCACACAGATAAAAAAATGACACACATTTTTGCAAGATGAATAACATGTTCTAGAAATACATCCCCTAGAGCAGGGGTGGCCAACCAGTGGCCTGGGGGCCACATGTGGCCCACGAAGCCCTCTGATGTGGCCCGCGACCTCCTGCTCTGGAATGGCAGGTTGGCAAGCCCAGATCGCAGGTTGCCGACCCGCCATACAACAGCATCAGTGTTGTGAATGAAGCTAGTGGTAGAGGTAGAAAGCGGCTGCGGAGCAGAGCCCCATAAGCCGATGCTTCCTCTACAGCACTGGCTTTTGCCACAGGCAGAATCTATGTTAACCACTTAACGACCGCCCACTGTAAATATACGTCGGCAGAATGGCACCGACAGGCAGAATCACGTATATGTACGTGATTGCCTTTGTATAGTTGGGGGGTCCGATTGGACCCCCCTTCTTTACAGTGAGCGGTCATTTTACCTTCGGGAGCGATCCGGCATGAGGGGACGGCCGTTCGATTCCGGCCACCCCCTCTCGATCGCTCCCAGCGAATCGAATCCTTCCCCTGCCTGTGTACTTGTTTACTGTACACAGGCTGGAGGAAGTGATGTCATCTCTCCTGCGGCGCTCACATATACCGAGCGCCGTACAGGAGAAGATGCAGGTTAGTGCACACAACACTACACTGACACCAGGACACATAGGTACATAAATTGCCCCCCCAGGCCCCCCCAGACACCCCCAGATCACCCCCCAGCCCCCAGTCACAGTGTCACTGATTGCAGTGACCATTTATTTAGTGATCACTGCAATCAGTGACATTTGTGACTGTAAAAGTGTCAGTACATTTAGTTTTAGGTCCAGTGTAGCCCCCTAACCCCCCCCTAATAAAGGTTTAACCCCCTGATCATCCCCCAGATAACCCTTTCACCCCCTAGTACCGCCGTCGCTAAGCGATCATTTTTCTGATCGATGTCTTAGCGTCGGTGATGCTGATCGGTAGCCAGTAATTTTTTTTAGGTTCGCCGCAGGTTTTTATAGCGTCGGGTACCCCCATATATTACCTAATAAAGGTTTAACCCCCTTGATCGCCCCCCAGATAACCCTTTCACCCCCTATCACCACGGTCACTAAGCGATAATTTTTCTGATCGATGTTTTAGCGTCGGCGATGCTGATCGGTAGCCAGTAATTTTTTTTAGGTTCGCCGCAGGTTTTTATAGCATCGGGTACCCCCATATATTACCTAATAAAGGTTTAACCCCCTTGATCGCCCCCCAGGTAACCCTTTCACCCCCTATCACCACTGTCACTAAGCGATAATTTTTCTGATCGCTGTCTTAGCGTCGGTGATGCAGATCGGTAGCCAGTCATTTTTTTTAGGTTCGCCGCAGGTTTTTATAGCGTCAGGTACCCCCATATATTATCTAATAACGGTTTAACCCCCTGATCACCCCCCAGGTAACCCTTTCACCCCCTATCACTACTGTCGCTAAGCGATCGTTTTTATGATCGTTGTCTTAGTGTCGGTGATGCAGATCGGTAGCCAGTAATTTTTTTAGGTTCGCCGTCAGGTTTTTATATAGCGTCAGGTACCCCCATATATTACCTAATAAAGGTTTTAACCCCCTAATTGCCCCTAGTTAACCCTTTCACCAGTAATCACCATATAAGTGTTACGGGTGACGCTGGTTAGTTAGTTTGCTTTTTATAGTGTCAGGGCACCCGCCGTATATAACCCAATAAAGGTTTAACCCCCTGATCGCCCGGCGGGTGATATCAATTAGGTTTTAGCGTCAGAGAGGGTCTGCGTCACACCCCAGGCAGCGTCAGGTTAGTGCCAGTAACGCTAACACCCACGCGTGAAGCATACACCCCCCTTAGTAGTATAGTATCTAAACAGATCAATATCTGATCTGATCAGATCTATACTAGCGTCCCCAGCAGTTTAGGGTTCCCAAAAACGCAGTGTTAGCGGAATCAGCCCAGATACCTGCTAGCACCTGCATTTTGCCCCTCCGTCCAGCCCAGGCCACCCAAGTGCAGTATCGATCGATCGATCACTGTCACTTGCAAAACACAACACGCATAACTGCAGCGTTCGCAGAGACAGGCCTGATCCCTGCGACTCCAGTGCTGTAGGAGGTGATTTCGCCACCACAGTTAAAAAAAAAAGCATATATGCCGAAGCATTGGGGCAGCAGGGGCGGAGGAGCGATTTTGCTCCTAATGCCGCGTACATACAGTCGAAATTCCGACGGAGGCTTGCCCGTGGAAAAGTCTGACCATGTGTACGCGGCATAACTTTTGCGGGAAGATGCCCCCATGCTTCGGCATATATAAATGGTGCATGTATGCCCATCATTAGAAGTGGGTGGATGAAGGGCGGTATTCTAATGGTGGGCATACCCACCGATCAATCTTTTTTTTTCGTTCAGCAAACAGGCTGCATGAAAAAAAAGATTACAATACATGTCCAACAAGGACCAGCAACGTACTGGTATGTTGCTGGACTTTGAATGTTTATACCAGAATGATGCCTGCGGGTTTAGGTATCATCTTGCTTTCATTCTTTTTAGCCAGCGGCCGGCTTTCATGTAAAAGCAATCCTAGCGGCTAATTAGCCTCTGGACTGCTTTTAAAAGCAGTGGGAGGGAATGACCCCCCCGGATATAAAAAGCGCCATTGGGAAATTGGGAAAGCATTTTATCACACCGATCTTGGTGTGGTCAGATGCTTTGAGGGCAGAGGAAAGATCTAGGGTCCAATAGACCCCAGTTTTTTCAAAAAAGAGTACCTGTCATTACCTATAGCTATCATAATAGACCCCAGTTTTTTCAAAAAAGAGTACCTGTCATTACCTATAGCTATCATAGGGGATATTTACATTCCCTGAGATAACAATAAAAATGATAAAAAAAAAAAAATATGGAAGCAACAGCTTAAAAATAAAATAAAAAAGCAAAATTAATAATAAAAAAAAAATAAAAATAAAAAAGCACCCCTGTCCTGCCCTGCTCTTGCCCAATGGCGAACGCAAGCGTCGGTCTGGCGTCATATGTAAACAGCAATTGCACCATGCATGTGAGGTATCACCGCGAAGGTCAGATCGAGGGCAGTAATTTTAGTAGTAGACCTCCTCTGTAAATCTAACGGGGTAACCTGTAAAGGCTTTTAAAAGCTTTTAAAAATGTATGTAGTTTGTCGCCAATGCGCGTTTGTGCGAAATTTTAAAGCATGTCGTGTTTGGTATCTATGTACTCGGCCTAAGATCATCTTTTTTATTTCATCAAACATTTGGGCAATATGTTGTGTTTTAGTGCATTAAAATTAAAAAAAGTGTATTTTCCCCAAAAAATGCGTTTAAAAAATCGCTGCGCAAATACTGTGTAGAAAAAAAAATGCAACACCCACCATTTTATTCTGTAGGGCCTTTGCTTTAAAAATATATATAATGTTTGGGGGTTCAACATAATTTTCTTGCAAAAAAAAATATGTTTTCATGTAAACAAAAAGTGTCAAAAAGGGCTTTGTCTTCAAGTGGTTAGAAGAGTGGATGTAAGCTTCCTAATGTTGTGTATAAAATGCCAGAACAGTTCAAACCCCCCCCAAATGACCCCATTTTGGAAAGTAGACACCCCAAGCTATATACTGAGAGGCATGTCGAGTCCATGGAATATTTTATATGTTGACACAAGTTGCGGAAAAAAGACAATTTTTTTTTTTTTTTTTGCACAAAGTTGTCACTAAATGATATATTGCTCAAACATGCCATGGGCATATGTGGAATTACACCCCAAAATACATTCTGTTGCTTCTCCTGAGTACGGAGATACCACATGTGTGAGACTTTTTGGGAGCCTAGCTGCGTACGGGACCCCAAAAACCAATCACCGCCTTCAGGCTTTCTAAGGGTGTAAATTTTTGATTTCACTTCTCACTGCCTATCACAGTTTCGGAGGCCATGGAATGCCCAGATGGCACAAAACCCCCCCAAATGACCCCATTTTGGAAAGTAGACACCCCAAGCTATTTGCTGAGAGGTATTGTGAGTATTTTGCAGATCTCCCTTTTTGTCACAAAGTTTTGAAAATTGAAAAAAAAAAAGAAAAAAAAAATGTTCTTTCTTCATTTTCAAAAACAAATTAGAGCTGTAAAATACTCACCATGCCTCTCAGCAAACAGCTTGGGGTGTCTACTTTCAAAATGGGGTCATTTGGGGGGGTTTTGTGCTATTTTGGCATTTTATAGCCTTCGAAACTGTGATAGGTAGTGAGGAGTCAAATCAAAAATTTGTGCCTAGAAATCCTGAAGGCGGTGATTGGTTTTCGGGGTCCGTACGCGGCTAGGCTCCTAAAAAGTCCCACACATGTGGTATCCCCGTACTCAGGAGAAGCAGCAAAATTTATTTTGGGGTGCAATTCCACATATAACCATGGCATGTGTGAGCAATATATCATTTAGTGACAACTTTTTGTAATTTTTATTTTTATTTATTTTTTTTGTCATTATTCAATCACTTGGGACAAAAAAAAAAATATTCAATGGGCTCAACAGGCCTCTCAGCAATTTCCTTGGGGTGTCTACTTTCTAAAATGGGGTCATTTGGGGGGGTTTTGTGCTATTTTGGCATTTTATGGCCTTCAAAACTGTGATAGGTAGTGAGGAGTGAAATCAAAAATTTACACCCTTAGAAATCCTGAAGGCGGTGCTTGGTTTCCGGGGTCCCGTACGCGGCTAGGCTCCTAAAAAGTCCCACACATGTGGTATCCCCGTACTCAAGAGAAGCAGCAGAATGTATTTTGGGGTACAATTCCACATATAACCATGGCATGTGTGAGCAATATATCATTTAGTGACAACTTTTTGTAATTTTTTTTTTTTTTTGTCATTATTCAATCACTTGGGACAAAAAAAAAAATATTCAATGGGCTCAACATGCCTCTCAGCAATTTCCTTGGGGTGTCTACTTTCTAAAATGGGGTCATTTGGGGGGGGGTTTTGTACAGCCCTGCCATTTTAGCACCTCAAGAAATGAGATAGGCAGTCATAAATTTAAAGCTGTGTAAATTCCAGAAAATGTACCCTAGTTTGTAAACGCTATAACTTTTGCGCAAACCGATAAATATACGCTTATTGACATTTTTTTTACTAAAGACATGTGGCTGAATACATTTTGGCCTAAATGTATGACTAAAATTGAGTTTATTCGATTTTTCTTATAACAAAAAGTAGAAAATATCATTTTTTTTCAAAATTTTCGGTCTTTTTCCGTTTATATCGCAAAAAATAAAAATCGCAGAGGCAATCAAATACCATTAAAAGAAAGCTCTATTTGTGGGAAGAAAAGGACGCAAATTTCGTTTGGGTACAACATTGCATGTCCGCACAATTTACAGTTAAAGCAGCGCAGTGCAAAATTCTGAATTCACCTCTGGTCCTTTAGCTACCAAATGGTCCGGGGCTTAAGTGGTTAAAGTTCAGCTAACCTGCAGGATAGACACAGGTGCACTACGCTGCACCCGCAGTGTTGGTAAAACGCAGCACATCAGTGTGAAAGCAGTCTTAGGCCCTTTTCACACGATCAGCCTGACCGAATGGGACCCTCAAATCACCTCTACAGAGCTACAGATGTAAACAGACTTTTGTCAATTTACGCCCGCCTACACCCAATCCGATCCGCTAAAGAAAAAAAACAGAAGGGCATTTGTCCCCTTCCATTTGGGTGGATCGGATCGGAGGGCCTATAGAGTAGCCATGACCTGTCATCTGCCCGCTCCGCTCATTGTGGCCCGCGACTGGGAACCAAGTTGCTTAAGTGGCCCTCGCTCTTCAAAAGGTTGGGCACCCATACCCTAGAGCAGGGGTCTCCAAACTTTTCAAACAAAGGGCCAGTTTTTTGTCTTTCAGACTTTAGGAGGGCCGAAATTGTGGCCAGCAAGAGCAATGGAAGTCATGGGCCCAGCATCAGTGAAAATAAATATGGCCCCAGGGTTGTTGGTCAATAGGAAGAGGAGGAGTAGTATCCCATCATTGGTAACGGTGGCATATATAGTGCCCCATTGTTGATGTCAGTGGGAGGAATATTGCCTCATATCAGTGGGAGGAATAGTGCTTCAAGGGCCGGATAAAGGCTAGCAAAGGGCCACATCTGGCCCTCGGGCCGCAGTTTGGAGACCCCTGCCCTAGAGTCTAAGGGCTGCTATGTACATCATCTGGTTTACAGGATACTGTGCACACAAATCTGCTTATTTATAATCCTTAAAAAACGAATTCTCCCATTTTAAGGCACAAGGCACACATGGGGAAGCGGATTCCAAGTGTCCTCTGATGGTGAAGGTTCTGGATGCTGTGAGGGGAATCCCAGCAGCCAAACTGCCAGTGAAAGTGTTTAAGCAGAATGAAGATAAGAGCTGGGATCTGATCTCTTCTGGGTGAGCGGCCACTTCATCTTCAGAATGAATAAATGAATATATTTCTTATGTCTTCTACTCTATACATTTCTACTCTATTACTATTATACTATTATACTCTATTATATCTATTAAGCCCTGTACACACGATCGGTTTTACCGATGAAAACAGTCCGATGGACTTTTTTCATCGAACAAACCGATTGTGTATGGGACCCATCAGTCTTTTTTCCATCGGTTTTAAAAAATAGAACATGTTTGAAATTTTTCCGATGGATCAAAAACCGATAGCAAATTCCGATCGTCTATGGGCAAGTCCATCAGATAAAAAACCCACGCATGCTCAGAATCAAGTCGACGCATGCTCAGAAGCATTACATTTCATTTTTCTCGGCTCATCGGAGTGTTTTATGTCACCGCGTTTGGAACGGTCGGTTTTTTGACTGATGGTGTGTAGGCAAGACTGATGGAAGTCAGCTTCATCAGATTTCCGATCGAAAAAACCATCAGATTAGAATCTATAGGAAATCCGATCGTGTGTACGAGGCTTAACTCTATATTTCATTGCTAACAGCACAAATATCACCCTGTATCAATAAACACAAAATGCAACATAAAGCTGGGATATTACACAACTTCAGTAACCATTTTTCCCCCCAGACCTACATCATCCGATGGGGAAATCCATAACCTCGTTACTGAAGAAAAGTTTGTAGAAGGAATTTATAAGCTGGAATTTGCAACTAAACGATATTGGAGCAAGCTTGGTCTATCTCCATTCCATGAATATGTTGACGTAAGCTGATGTTTTGATGTCACTAATGATGGGGGGGGGATTCGCCAATGTGTATGTTATTTTTATGGTTTCTATGGGGTTCACGTAAAGATGGTATGTCAGAATAAAAATACAAAAGCTGCCTTTGGCATTTGTTTTCAACTGCTGGGGATGGTAGTTTTTACACTGGGCTCCTAGCACTAAGAACCAGTGTGAATGGTGCAGCTGGCCAATATTCTATCGCCTCCAAAAAAATACTGATCCTGGCCGCCAAAACGGCTTGTGCATTTAGCTGTTTGTCTTGCATTCAGCTTAAAATCCAATAGAAGTATATAGTATTGTCTAAAGCTGAATTGGCCATCTGATAATTCTTGCTGGGGCCACCAGAAGAAATCATGGGGACCCCCAGATTTGTGAACAATTACCTAAACTAAACCCTTAAATACTGCAAACCCCCCCAACCCTAACTCTTCAGGCAGATATAAAAGAAACAAATTAATGCAGCTATCTTAAATACAGTAAAACCTTGGATTGCGAGCATAATTAGTTCCGGAAGCATGCTTGTAATCCAAAGCACTTGTATATCAAAGCAAATTTTCCCATAAAAAAAATGGAAACGCAAATGATTCGTTCCACAACCATTTATTCATAAGTCCTTCAGTTTATAGTCCATATAAAAAAATTATAGCAATGTGATAGGTTGTGTAACCATAAAATGTCCATCCACAAATGGAAGCCTCCCCAAGGGGATTAGAAGCAAAATACAGCAGGAGCTACAAAGTATAAAAGAGAAGAGAGGCGCCTCTTAGTGTAGCAATATGGTTACATTTAATGAAGGTACAACATTTAGAAACTCACATGGTTGATGATTAAAAGAGGCACATCTAAGTATACAGGGATCCGGGGTAAAGCGATCTACATAGACCATCCTTCTCACCGCCAGCTCTCATTGCTGTCAGTCTGCAATCGTGACCAGGAAGACTACCCTGCAGTAGAGCGATCTGAAAGTGAGGCTTCAACCACTCGTGGAAGGGACAACATCAATGGCGGTGAGGAAGATGGTCTATGTGGACAGCTTTACCCTGGATGCCTCCATACTTAGCTATGCCTGTTTTATTCATCAACCATGTGAGTTTCTAAATGTTGTACCTTCATTAAATGTAACCATATTGCTACACTTAGAGGCGCCTGTCTTCTATTTTATACTCAGTTGTGACATGACGCTACTCTTATATCAAGACATTGCTTGTATATCAAGTCAAAATTTATTTAAAAATTTTGCTTGTCTTGCAAAACGCTCTCAAATCAAGTTACTCTCAAACCAAGGTTTTACTGTACTTCATTTTTTTTTTTTTTTTTTTAATGCAAACAGTTTAAGTGTGTAAAAAAGAAAATGTTGCGCTGTCACTAAAGTGCTTGTGTGTACTTAATTAAGAATTTCCACAAAAATAAAAGTGCAAGTCAAACAATCAATCATAAAGTGCGTAATAGTGCAAAAGCAATATAAATCAATACATCACATATAAAAAAATAAATACATCAAACCAATAAAGTAAAATTCAAGTTCATGAAGTCGGTGTTATCATGCCAAGAAAGATGTGCAAAATCAAAAAATAATTCTGCAGATGATAAATAGTCCCAATGAAGATGGTGATGTTAAAAGCATGCTCAACACGTGCACTTCATAAGTTATTAGTGCTGCAAGTGATCATCACCAAAGGCTCATTGGGGCAACGGTGACTCCTATGACGTAAGCAACATCGGGGGGAGGATATAGTGGTGACGTCAGCACACACGCCAGGGTGCTGGACGATAATCTGTATCGAGTGCTTGTTGTTTTTTATACACTTGTGAATATTTGCCTTTTTTAATAAAATTTTATTTAATGGTGGACGTTGCGTAATGAATATTTCTTCCCTCTGCTCACACGCATCTTGCTCCATTTAACCCTGTGAGACTAACACTTTGTGGAGAGATCTGGAGAGCCATAATGGGGGATCGCATATCTCATGGGCCTCTTGAAGGGAGTTAGGCATCATACCTGTACTGAGGGGTACTCTTACTAAAGCAAGGCTAGACCCCGACGAGGTCTAAATATCTGGTAAGAAGCCAACTTGCACAGTTTTGGAGTGAAGCACCCTTTGGTGATCACTTGCAGCACTAAAGCCTCGTACACACGACCGGTTTTCTCGGCAAGAAAACTGCTGGGAGAGCTTTTTGCTGTGAAAACCGTTCGTGTGTATGGTTTCTCGACAGGAAAACTGCCGGGAATCTACACGAGAAAAATTGAGAACCTGCTCTCTATTTTTCTCGTCGTGATTCTCGGCAGAGTGTTTCCTGCCGAGAAAACCGGTCGTCTGTATGCTTACCTGTCCAAGGTAAACCCGCGCATGCTCTAAAAGACTTTGACGTATGCGCGGTAGCATACAAGGTTAGTGTGGGGTGTAGCAAGATGGCGGCGACGGCATCGAATGTGACACGCACCCTTTTAGTCGATGACGTCATTGCGTTCTTGCCATTCAAAAGAACATCGTTTTTTTTGGAGTGGCCGTCTGTACACAGGGCTTGGCAAGACAAGCATGCCAGAAATCCCGTCAGGAAAACCGATGGTTTTCAAACAGACGGGATTCCCGCCCGTGTGTACAGGGCTTTAGAAATTATGAAGTACACGTGTTAAACAGGGTTTTAGCATTATCATCTTAACGGGGACTATTTATCGTCTGCATAATTATTTTTTGATTTGATTTTGCACATCTTTCTTGGCATGATAACACAGACTTTATGAACTTGAATTTTACTTTATTTGTTTGATATACAGTATTTGTTTGTTTATTTATATGCAATGTATTAATTTATAGTGCTTTAAAAAAAAGTATTCAAAAAGTAAACCTCTGTCGTTCCTTTATTCATGTTTGTGTGCCCATTAAAATCCTTTGTTGAATACCAGATAAAACAGGAAATAAGTTAAACTCTCCCAATTTGTTGTCTATTTCTGAGGTGTCTGACAGAACAGGATGTGAGGGATTATTTCCTGCCCCAGTGACCGGTGTCACATAGAACAGGAAAAGGAGAGACATTTAATTTTATAGAGCCACAGACAGCAGTATCAAACAAAACAAAAAAACAACTCTGCAATGGGGTCACGGCAATGGTTTAAAACCACACAGCCACGACTGATCCACTATTCATTTCTCTCTTCACAAAAAAACATAACTTTAGAAGGTATAACAGAAAACGCCATTAAGGCCATCGATGCCCACACATGTGAACATGCCCAACATATAACAAAGCATAAAAAAGAACCCATGTGGTTTTCATTCATTATCTATTTAATTTTCTCTCTTTTTATTTTTTTGAGGATAAGGTAAGTAGGGATGAGCTTCGAGTTCGAGTCGAACTCATGTTCGACTCGAACATTGCCTGTTTGCCCGTTCGCCGAACAGCGAACAATTTAGGGTGTTCGCGGCAAATTCGAAAAGTCTATGGGAGAAATCTAAAGTACTAATTATAAAGGCTTATATGCAAGTTATTGTCATAAAAAGTGTTTGGAGACCCGGGTCCTGCCCCAGGGGACATGTATCAATGCAAAAAGAAGTTTTAAAAACTGCAGTTTTTTGGGAGCAGTGATTTTAATAATGCTTAAAGTGAAACAATAAAAGTGAAATATTCCTTTAAATTTCGTACCTGGGGGATGTGTATAATATGCCTGTAAAGTGGCGCATGTTTCCCGTGCTTAGAACTGTCCCTGCACAAAATGTCATTTCTGAAGGAAAAAAAGTCATTTAAAACTCACTCGCGGCTATTAATGAATTGTCGGCTCCCGGAAATACATAGAAAAGTCATTGATAAAAAAAATAAAAAAAAGCGTGGGGGTCCCCCCAAATTCAATTACCAGGCCCTTCAGGTCTGGTATAGATATTAAGGGGAACTCTACATGGATTTTAAGGGGAACTCCACCCCAAATAAAAAAAAAATGGCGTGGAGTCCCCCCAAAAATCCATACCAGACCCTTATCCGAGCAGGCAACCTGGCAGGCCGCAGGAAAAGAGGGACGAGAGAGCGCCCCCCCTCCTGAACCGTACCAGGCCACATGCCCTCAACATGGAGAGGATGTCCCCATGTTGATGGGGACAAGGGCCTCATCCCCACAACCCTTGCCCGGTGGTTGTGGGGGTCTGCGGGCGGGGGGCTTATCAGAATCTGGAAGACCCCTTTAACAAAGGGGACCCCCAGATCCCGGCCCCCCCCTTTGTGAATTGGTAAGGGGTACATTGTACCCTTACAATTTCACAAAGAAAGTGTAAAAAAAAAAAAACACACACAAACACCTTGGAAAAGCCCTTTATTAAAAAAAATAAAAAAACATTCCAGCGATGAAATCCAGTGTCCCGCGGCGATCCGATATCCAGCGCTGTCCGTCATTGGCTGAGCCTGAGCGGACCTGATGGGGAACTTCCTCCACAGTCTATTAAATGTATAGACCCACCCCTTCTCACGTTCCCCATCAGGTCTGCTCAGGCCAATGACATAGGCGGGGTCTGACATACGAGGGGGCGGACCTGATGGGGAACTTCCTCCACTGTGTAATAAATGAATAGACCCGCCCCTTCTCACGTTCCGCATCTGGTCCGCTTAGCCGTACACCTAGTCATTGGCTGAGCGGACCTGATGGGGAACTTTAGAAGGGGCGGGTCTATACATTTAATAGACTGCGGAGGAAGTTCCCCATCAGGTCCGCTCAGGCTCAGCCAATGACGGACAGCGCTGGACATCGGGTCGCCACGGGACACTGGATTTCATCGCTGGAATGTTTTTTTTGGGGTTTTTTTTAATAAAGGACTTTTCCAAGGTGTTTGTGTGCGTTTTTTACATTTTTTTACACTTTCTTTGTGAAATGGTAGGGGTACAATGTACCCCTTACCAATTCACATGGGGGGGCAGGATCTGGGGGTCCCCTTTGTTAAAGGGGTCTTCCATATTCCGATAAGCCCCCTGCCCGCAGACCCCCACAACCACCGGGCAAGGGTTGTGGGGATGAGGCCCTTGTCCCCATCAACATGGGAACATCCTCCCCATGTTGAGGGCATGTGGCCTGGTACGGTTCAGGAGGAGGGGGCGCTCTCTCTCGTCCCCCCCTCTTTTCCTGCGGCCTGCCAGGTTGCGTTTTTTTTTTTAATTTGCGGCGGGTAATTGAATTTGGGGGGACCCCCACGCTTTTTTTTTCTTTTTTATCAATGACTTTTCTATGTATTGCCGGGAGACGACAATTCATTAATAGCCGCGAGTGAGTTTTAAATTACTTAATTTTGTACAGAGACAGTTCTAAGCAAGGGAAACAAGCGCGACTTTACATGCATATCATACACACCCCCCAGGTATGAAATTTAAAGGAAAATTTCACTTTTATTTTTTCATTTTAAGCATTATTAAAATCACTGCTCCCGAAAAAACTGCCCTTTTTAAAACTTCTTTTTGCATTGATACATGTCCCCTGGGGCAGGACCCGGGTCCCCAAACACTTTTTAGGACAATAACTTGCATATCAGCCTTTATAATTAGCACTTTAGATTTCGAACGTTCGAGTCCATTGTATTTAATAGGGTTCTAACGTTCACGCGAACATTCTGTCTGTTCGCAGGTTCTGGTGCGAACCGAACAGGGGGGTGTTCGGCTCATCCCTAAAGGTAAGTATAAGAAAGCCATGCAACACGGGCAGGCAGGAGGGATGGATTTGTTCTCTCCTGAAGATGTTCAGACTGATAGGGAATAGTAGATCACGAGGTCCTATATGACCAGGCAGACCCCTCCTTCTCACTCACTCTGACAATAATCTGACACCTAATTTGTGCCATGTCTTTCCCACCACCCCTCACCCATACACTTAAAGTGGTTGTAAACCCACTTTGACAACAAACACCTACAGGTAAGCCTAGCTTACCTGTAGGTGTTTGCAATATCTCCTAAACCTACATGGTTTAGGAGATATTTGTCATTAAGAACAAACCGTTGTCTACGGCGCATGCCCGCCGTAGATAACGGCGCAGGCTCACTGAGAGCTTCCATTCATAAATCCGGCGATGACGGATTTGATGGCTCCCATGCGCATGTGCGGGAGTGACGTCATCGCCGCTCCGGCCAATGACAGTGCCGGAGCGGCGAAAACATCGCCGCTCTGGCCAATCACAGCGCCGGAGCGGCGAAAACAAGAACTAGTGACGAGGGGACATGGCGGTGGCGGTGCATGGGACCGAGGCGGACTTCGAGGGCTTTGATCTCAGGTAAGTGACACATAATGAGCTAGTATGCTGTGCATACTAGCTCATTATGTCTTCTCTTGCAGGTTATTTAAAAAAAAATATATATACTGATATAGAGATTATAATGTAACATGGTGGTCTGCTCTGTTTGCTGCAGGTTGTGTTTACTGCGAATGATGCTGGACACCGTCACTACACCATCGCTGTGCTCCTCACTCCGTATTCCTTCTCTACAACTGCTGTGGTCAGCGATCTCAAGGATGCCCATGTTTAACTTATGACGAGCCATCTTTGCTTATTACACGTGTTATGTTTTGTAGCTTTTGTTATTGTTTTGTATCCTTTCAAACTCTAATTTCAGGTTTAGGTTATGTTAACCATGGTGTTAAATAAAGTTTCTTCACATGACAAACACATAAGTAATTGTGTCACTATGGGTTTTGGTTGCCTAACAATGCAATCATCATGTTCTAATGGGTGATCCGTTATCATCAGTGAAACCAGGTTTTGTTTGCTTTTTGATCAGTGAGTTTGTATCAGAATTTGATCAACTGTGGGTATAGGATAGTATATACTGTATATATGAAGGTTTTTTATTTGTGTGTGTTTTTTTTTCTGTTTTCGGTTGAACTGGATGGACTTTCAACCAGATTAACTATGAAACAACCTCATCTGGCAAAAAAGTTCACAAAACCCCAAACAGCCCCCTCCGTAGCCTTCTTGATACAGTTAGCTGTGCCACCCATTGTCCCCCATATAGGTCCTTACTTATCTCCTCTGTGTGACGCTAAAAATCTAATGATGAGCTGGTCAGGCCTAATCACTAACGTTTCATAGACTTGATTGGGGCATATTTGTGCTAACAGAGATCCTAAGGATGCTAACATTTATATAACTCTCTCTTCATCTTCCCAAGAAAAAATCATGATATCATTCTGATAGCTTTGCCAGATAACTAATTTGCATATTGGAGAGTTGGCATATCTCAAAAAGTACTAACCTTTTGACTACAAAACATTTGCACAGGTTTATAGTGTGGTTATGCTGGTTAGAATAAAAAATACATATTTCAATATGAAGATGTAATATTTTTCTTAGTGGTAATGCACAAGGATATACAGCTCCTCTCTGCCAAGGTAAAGTCTATTAGGCCCCTTTCACACTGGGGCGGTTTGCAGGCGCTATTTTGCTAAAAATAGCGCCTGCAAACCGAGCCTAAACAGTGGCTGCTGTCTCTCCAATGTGAAAGGGCTTTCACACTGGAGCGGTGCGCTAACAGGATGTGAAAAAAAGTCCTGCTAGCCGCAACTTTGGAGCGGTGAGAGGAGCGGTGTGTTTACAGCTCCTTCCCATTGAAATGAATGGGACACCGCGGTAATACCACCCGCAAACCGCGGCTGTAGCCGCGGTTTGCGGGTGATATTAACCCTTTTCTGGCCGCTAGCAGGGGTTAAAACCGCACCGCTAGCGGCCAAATACCTCAGCAATCCCGACGGTATGGCGCCGCTAAAAATAGCGGCGCTATACCGCCATCCGCACCCACCGCCCCAGTGTGAAACCGCTCTTAATCTGGCTAAACTGACTACAAGTAATAGTGTTTATTATATACCTTATCTTTCAACTTTAACCCCTTCATGCCTAAGCCTTTTTCTGACACTTGTTGCTAACAAGTTAAAATCTGTGTTTTTTGCTATAAAATTACTTAGGACCCCCAAACATTATATATATTTTTTAGCAGAGACCCTAGAGAATAAAATGGCAATTGTTGCAATTATTTATGTCACACTGTATTTGCGCAGTGGTCTTTCAAATGTAATTTTGTTGAAAGAAATACACTTTCATGAATTAATAAAAAAAAAAAAAACAGTAAAGTTAGGCCATTTTTTTTGTAGATGAAAGATGATGTTACGCAGAGTAAAGAGATACCTAACATGTCATGCTTTAAAATTGCGCACACTCGTGGAATGGCGACAAACTACGGTACTTAAAAATCTCCATAGACGACGATTTAAAAATGTCTACGGGTTACCAGTTTAGAGCTATAGGGGAGGTCTATTGCTAGAATTATTGCTCTCGCTCTAACAATCGCCGTGATACTTCACATGTGTGGTTTGAACACTTACGTATGCTTTCGCTTCTGCGCGTGAGCATGGAGGGATGGGGGCGCTTTAAAAAAAAAATTCTCTTATTTTTTTTATTTTTTTTTACACTGTCTGATAACATGTTGACTGCTGAAGCCGAATTCAGAATAGATGTATTTAATATACAAGTTTATAGTTTTAACTATAAGCATGGAGGGCAAACATAATGTCACAGTACATGTTCATTTAAAAAAGAATAGCTCTGAAATGGCTGAGAACCATGTGATACAATTTATACATTCTGAAGGGGGTGGCACCTTGGCACCTGGACTCTTTTGAAGTCTTTGGTGACATTCATTGATATTGCACATGGTCATTTCACATATACATGTCACTTCCAGTAGTGGGCTGGGAAAAGCCAAAGATAAGCATCTTCACAGCTGGAGGTGTAAATGGTATTTCAACACAACCAAGACAGCTGTTATACAATATGATTTCTAACGAAATATACATCCTATATATATATTTAATCCTAAAAAAATGTTTGATGAAATAAAATGGCTATTCCATTTACCCCATAAATAAAAATTCTGATCACTTTTATTGTTGTCACAAGGAATGTAAACATCCCCTGTGACAGTAAGGCCTCATGCCCACGGACGTTTTTACAGCCGCGTTTTTTACAGCTTAAAAACGGCTGTCCATGTTATTGTATAAATTTTTTGACCGTATTTTTTTTTTTAGAGTTCAATTGCGGCGTTTTTGCACGTTTTTGCGCGTTTAACGCTTCGCTTTTTTTATGCCTAACGCCGACGCCAAGGAACGCACTGGTCCTGGTTTTTTTTTACAGCTTAAAAACGCCTTTGCTATTTGCAGCTCAAAAACGCCTAGGTGGGCATGAAGCTGTAGACTAACATGGACAGGCGTTTTTAAGCTGTAAAAAACACTCAGAAACGCGGCTGTAAAAACGTCCGTGGGCATGAGGCCTAATAGTCAGTGACAGGTAATCTTTATCCCCTTAGCGCCGACCGTACGCACATATGCATAAATATTTGATGAAATAAAATGGCTATTCCATTTACCCCCATAACTGTCCCTTTAAAAAAAAAAAAATTCTAAACACTTTTATTGCTATCACAAGGAATGTAAACATCCCTTTATGGAGAGATCTGGGGTCTATAAGACCCCAAATCCCTCCTTTGCACTTAAAAGCATTCAAAACGCCAAGTTCGGCAGTTTTGAATACTGCAATTTTAAAAAAAACAACATAATAAGTCTTTAGTAAACTGGAAGTGATGTCATGACTTTGCTTCTCGGATTACTAGATCCGAGACCCGATCTAAGCCGATTTCGATTGAATTTTGTCCATTCCGCCCATGGAAGGGATGACAGTCACTCAATCTCCCCATCTATGCTAAACAGAGTGGATAGAGGAATCCTCATTATATTCAGGTTACTGTGCCTCCTGTGGCAGCTGGCCACAGTATCAGTAATTAGTTCCACAAAATACTTGGCCATCCTGGGCGGCCGTCATATGACGTCCTGGGCTTCCCAGCCGCTAGGGGGTGCGCGCGCCGATGCGCGTGCCAGGCACCCGCGATTGCCGATTACAGAGCCAGGGATGTGAATCTGTGTGTGTAAACACACAGATCCACGTCCTGTCAGGGGAGAGGCGGCCGATGGTGTTTTCCTTGTACATAGGGACACCGATCGGTCACCTCCCTCCACAGTTAGAATCCCTAGGTAACACATTTAACCCCTTGATCGCCCCCTAGTGTTAACCCCTTCCCTGCCAATGACATTAACACAGTAATCAGTGCATATTTATAGCACTGTTCGCTGTATAAATGTCAATGGTCACAAAATAGTGTCAAAACTGTCCGATCTGTCCTCCGCAATACCGCAGTCCTGACAAAAATCGCAGATAACCGCCATTACTAGTAAAAAAAAAAAAATGTCATAAATCTATCCCCTATTTTGTTGGTGCTATACTTTTGCGCAAACCAATCAATATATGCCTATTTACCAAAAATATGTAGAAGGATACACCTCGGCCTAAACTGAGGGAAAAAAAATCTTTTTTTTTAAAATGGGATATTTATTATAGCAAAAATTTAAAATAGTGTTTTTTTCAAAATTGTCAGTCTTTTTGGTTTATAGTGCAAAAAATTAAAACCGCAGAGGTGATCAAATACCACCAAAAGAAAGCTCTATTTGTGGGGAAAAAATGATCAACATTTCATTGGGGTACAGTGTTGTATGACCGCGCAATTGTCATTCAAAGCGTGACAGCGCTGAAAGCTGAAAATTGGCCTGGGCAGGAAGGGGGTGAAAATGCCTGGTATTGAAGTGGTTAAATACTGGAAATACAAGATAAATGTGATAGCGAAAACAAAAGGTTAATATGTATCAAGCATGCTTCCATGTCTTGCTCTGTACATAAGTGGATGCCATGATCAGTAATCTGCAGTAAGCATGACATTTTCTGCCAAGTTCAAATCAACACTGGGAAAAAAAACTGTTGGAATATGGAAGAACCACCATGGGGCAGTGCAGTGCCAGCAAGGCATTCGATCTTTGCAGTTATTACACAGGCTGCAGTTTGTTCTTGCTAAATCAATGCTGCACTGGACAACTAGAGGCATCAAAGTCTTTATTCATCCCAGAGACTTTGAAGGGAATTGACAAAGACTGGCACACAAGGGAAAGAGCTCCAGTTTTTTTTAATTAATATATTCATGTGCAAAGGGCACCAAATTAATAAACATAGTGTAAGTAGATTGTTAATTAAAGAAATACAAACGCAGAATAGTGAAGAAATGTGGCAGAAAACAGAAATTTGGGAAGCAAAATAGTAATCTTAAAAAAATAAAAAAATAAAAAATAAATGTTTTTTGATAGGACAGAAAGTGGTGTAAAAAAAGCATTTTGTAACAAAAGATGATATCCAAATCTATATGTTATTTGTGCACAAAAATATATATATTTTTTTCTCAAACAAAAGTTTTTTATTGAGCATAGGTAAAATGACAAACAGTTCCAAAGCACAAGTTACACATAAAGTCTGTGTGGCATTGCTCCCATGTAAATACCAAGATATTACGTCAAATATACCCACCCGCAAACAAACATCTCCCCTTGTTCTAATAAATACAAGTTCCCCGTGACACAACACTGCATAGCCAAACAGGTAACCACCATAGATCCTTAGGTCTATCCACATGTCCCCCATTAGTTTAGAAATAAACGATCATACACCAGATCCAAGCCAGGAACACTTAGCCACGGGGCCCAGAGCTGTCATATTTAGTACTGGTCCCCCCTATGCTGATATATAAATTTCTCCAGATGGAGTGTATCTCCCATACACGTGTAGCGGCCTCACCCCGTCTCCTTTGTCTAGGGGTATGTCACACGACAGGGTGAGATGCGCTACAACCCATGTCCTCCCCATAGCTGTGGGTGAGGTGAAGGCCAGTACCAGATATTTCCTCGGGCCTATGTGCTTTTGTCTAGAATCAAGTCCCGCTGTGTCAACACTTCCCTCTGCTCCCATTAACCAGAGTTCCACACACCGATCACAGTCCAACTTTTGCTTTATTGTACATCTCACAATAAACAGTGCTTCAGTAGCCATCTGGTTGCGACTTGATAACATTTTGATACGGGGAATGAGCAGGTCGAGGCACTATCCTGGTTATTAGCTAAACCACTTTAGACTGTGGTTACTATAGCATTAGCTAGAAAGGACTTAGAACTTGAGAGTCTCTACCAGCGACTCAAGAGAACGTAGATAGGAGTACCTTCGCTGCGCTGCGGCCCCTATCAGGGGAAGATGTCCCTCCAAGGGAGTTACCAGAGGCCCATCCGTCACTGGGTTGATGCTGCTCCAGACTCTCCGAATGGGTAACCTCCCCGGCCTCCTCACCTCAGACAGGGGCCCCATCCACCTCAGGGACCCTCGGACGTCTCCACCCTCGCGGGATCCAGTCAAAGTCACTGGACCCCAGGCCTCCTAGTTTAGTACCTCACCCCAGGCTGAAGGTGCCTGGGATGGACTCCAACTCCATTCCGGTCAGGCCTCGGGCGCCTGGGCCGGAATCCAGAACTGCCCGCACCCAGGCCTAAGGTGCCTGGGCGCGTGAAGAAGATCCTCCGGAAGACCTCGTGGTTAGGGCGTCCCCCCCTTTTATCTCCTCCCATCGACACCACGGCAGGTTCCCCGCCCTCGTCGTACCATCTCCGGAAAGGGACAAAAAGGGTAGCACTGTAATGGCAAATCTACCTTGAGCCTCCAGGTACCCCGCCACCCAGAGGCCAAGGAGATTATTACACCATCCAATCCTCCACGAACACAAGTGGTCCACTATTCCTGTACTTACACACCTGAGTGTCCCACAAAAAATTTAGAGACCCCGCTACACGCATAGTCCATTCCTGCACTGTGGGAGGGTCATTGGACTTCCAGTGTCTCAAAATCATCATACGAGGCTGGAACAGCGCTCGTCCAATGGCTTGCGTAGGGATATCCTCCACCTGGAGGCCATCTATTATCCCCAGCAAACACATTTTTGGTTCTAGGGGTATCTGGACCTGGAAAGCCCCACTAAGAGTGTCAATGACCTTCGCCCAATACAGGTGCAATTTGGGGCAGCGCCACAGAAGGTGAATGAGGTCACCATGGTCTCTAGAGCATCTGGTGCAGGTGGAATCCGTAGTTATCCCCATACTGGCTAGTCTAGCCGGTGTATAGTGTACCCTGAGGAGTATATAGAGCTGTGACAGCCTTTGCGCCACGTTCAGAGTGCACATGGGAACAGCCTGCAGGGCTTCCTCCCACTGCTCCTCTTCAAATGCCCCCACATCCTGTTCCCACTGAGACACTGCCTTCAAAGGAGCGTCACACAGGAAGAGACCCAGCAGCATGGCATAACAACAGGATATAAACCCTTAATAGTTAGTCACCCCAAACAGGTAGTTGAAAACTGATGTAGAATCTAAGGCCCAAATATCCGCCTCCCCCTGAGCATCATGCTTAAGCTGCAAGTAATAGAAGTGCATAGAGACCGGTAGATGGAAAGCCTCACTGAGATCCTGGTTGCCATCCTTAAAGACATGCCTCTTAAGCGACACCCCGTGTTGTTTCCATTTCCGGCCATATGGTAATTTCGCTATTTCCAGATAATATTGATTATCCCAAATTGGGCTATATTTGGTGAACCCAGTCACACCCTGGAGCATCCGAACCTTGTTCCAAATCTTCTGCATAAGAGAATACGTGGGGAAAAGTTTATTAGACTTACTAAATTGTAGGGCCTCGAGACCATCCGCAACCCCCCCCCCCCCCCAGTCGTGAAACTGAGCAGGCGGGGCGAGGAGTCCCTCAAATTCAAGTCCAAGTCCTGTTCCGGGCGTACAACACGTGCAATATGTTGCATCTGCGAAGCCAAATAATACAGCCAGGGATTGGGCAATGCCACACCACCAGCATCCTTTGAGCACTGGAGCTGTTCAAGTTTAATTCTAGGGGGTTTCGTAAGCCAAATAAGCGACCTAAAAATTGAATTGATAATCCTAAATTTCTTCAAGGGGATGACCATAGGGGCGTTGTGAAGTACATATAACAGTTGTGGCATAAGGATCATTTTTATCAGATTCACCCTCCCCGCAGGAGAGAGCTTCAGCTTACTCCACACCTTGACTCTGTCTCGACAACGATTAATTAAGGGGGTGAGGTTAAGATTAACATAGTCCAGCAGGCAGGCAGTAACCTGGATGCCTAGGTATCTAAAGGACGTGGACACAGGTATACCCTGCATGGTCGGTGGGGATGAGGAAGGCTCACGGTCCAATAATAGCAGAGAGGACTTGGTCCAGTTAATAACCAGACCCGAGTACTCCCCAAACTTCCGCACAACCTTCATGGCCTCTGTCAGTGAAGTGGACACATCCCCAAGGAGCAGCATGGTGTTATCTGCATAAAGCATGACCTTCTCCTCTAGGTCACCATGTGCACAAAAATATTAACTTGGTACTAAATGCTGTGTATAGTTGTGTTGCAGGTTTACAATATTGATCACATGAAGGTATCAGAAATATAAATGCACTCAAAACAAATGGACATTTGTGAGATAAGGACAGCAGGTCTGAGGAAATACCCAACTAGTTACCTCCTGAAAGGTCAAATCGGCAGTTATCTAACAAAAGTTATATATTGTGATGTTGGGGGGTTGTTACTCAAGTGTAGTGAGTTCAGGCTACACTAGAAGTACTGTTTTAGGGCTTCTTGGCTCACTTTTATTGAATTTGAAAGAAGAGGTTCAATAAAAAACAGTCACCCTCGCAGGGGTTCCCCCCGTCACTCCAACACAGGGGTAGGCAACCCCCGGGACTGGTGCCGCAAGCGGCACTCACAGCCTCTTTTGCCGACACTCAACTCCCTCCCCATAAGCAGAGCAGTGCAGGGAAGTGTCAGTGAAACACTAATGCATTTTCAGAATTACCCACGCCTCACCTGCACTGAGGGGGAAGCACTGTGCCCCAACACATTGTAAAAGATGGGAAACATTGTTTGGTTCTCTAACTTTGCTGTAGCTGCGATCGTCAGCCTTTATAATGGGGAAGAGATTGGGTGCAGTTCTTCTAGGGGGGCGGTCCCTGTTTCCAGGAGGAGGAGGACTGTCATTGGCCACTTCTAAAGCCGATCACAGTCCTGCTAGCCATGTCCACCATCTGGAAGAAAATTACTCGCTTGTTTGCCTCTACCAATCTCAGAAAGAAGGGACTTCACTGTGATTGAGAAAACCCCAATCAGGTGACAGTTTGTGGAATTACTGTTGAGCTGCTAGGAACTTTGTTGAACTTATTCCTGAACCTTTGCATCACTTACTACTGAACCTGGCACTCTGTGTCCTTTTAAGCCATAGCCAGTATTCAGCGCAATGAAAATCACACCCAATTTTTGCTGCGGCACGTTTTCTCAGCTGCGGGGGCCCAACTTATGATCCTGGTATCTGTGGTCCTATCTCTAGCTTATGAGAGACTCCACAATGGAAGCATATGCATTCTGATGCATAGGTGGAGGTCAGATGGACTGAAGGGAGCCCACCCCTTCTTAAAGGTACAGGAGCACACTGAACACCCAGCAAATAGTACAATGGCTGCAAAGGTGTCAGTGCGCTGCCTGACCAATATAGCAGTAATACTACAACAAAAAAATAGTGTCCACCACCCCCACCTATAACTGACCATTGCAGCAAGTAGCATAGGAAGGCAACATATAAACAAGGCCAAGGATAAATCCAAGGAAAAAATCCAAGCTTTATTCACCGGCCAGCCCGCTGACAACCGAATCAACCTATCTAACAGTATGCGTTAAAACAGGGGTTTAGTCTGCACACATTTGCAAATACATGCGTAAGCCACAGAGCCTCATCACGGCACCCTGGTATCCGTGGTCCTATCTCTAGCTTATGAGAGACTCCACAATGGAAGCACATGCATTCTGATGGATAGGTGGAGGTCAGGTGGACTGAAGGGAGCCCACCCCTTCTTAAAGGTACAGGAGCACACTGAACACCCAGCAAATACACCTGACCTGAGCTCATCATTGCGCATCCATTCCAGATGCTTGTATATGACATCACATCACATACATCATATACATCACATACAAGCACGTGGGCTGGATGCAAGAGGTGGAACAGCAGGATGAGTGTGCCAGGACAGATAGATGTGTCTCATCTCTGCTTCCTTTCGCCACTCTGCATATCACGCATATCATAGATGAGAAGAGGGTACAGCGGTGGAGCAGATGAGCAGGAGTGTACAGCGGTGGGGATAATTAGCAGAAGGGGTTCAGAGGTAGGACAGAAGAGCAGGAGGGTACAACAGTGGAGCAGATGTGCAGGGAGGTACAGTGGTGGAAGAGATGAGAATGGGCTTCAGCAGTGGGTTAGAAGAGCAGGGCGGTACAGTAATGGGGCAGATGAGCAAGGGGGTTCAGTGTTGGGCCAGATAAGATGAGGGTTACAGTGGTGGGACAGATGAGCAGGGGGGTTCAGTGTTGGGGCAGATGACAAGGGGTTTCAGTGGTGGGACAGAAAAGCAGGGTGGTAGAGCAGTGGGGCAGATGAGAAGGGGGGTAGAGCAGTGGGGCAGATGTGAAAGAAGGTGTATTGGTAGGACAAATGAGCAGGGGGAACAGAGGTGGGGCAGAAGAGCAGGGGGTACAGAGGTGAGACAGTTGTGCATGAGGTACATTGGTGGGGCAGATGAGCAGATGGGTTCAGTGTTAGGACAGATCAGAAGGTGATTCAGTAGTGAGACAGTAGAGCGTGGGGATACATCGGTGGAGCAAATGTGCAGAGAGGTACAGTGGTGGGGTAGATGAATAAAGGGGTACATTGATGGGGCAGATGAGCAGCGGGGTGACAGTGGTGGGACAGAAGAGCAAGGGGGTACAGTGGTGGGGCAGATGTGCAGGAGGTACAGTAGTGGGAGGGATGAGAAGGGGGTTAAGCGGTGGGACAGAAAAGCAGAGGGGGTTCAGCGGTGGGACAGAGGAGCAGAGGGGTTCAGTGTTGGGGCAGATGAGAAGGGCGTTACAGTGGTTGGGCAGAAGAGCAGGAGGTACAGAGGTGGGGCAGATGTACAGGGGGTACAGTGGCGGGGCAGAAGAGAAAGGAGGTACATTGGTGGGACAGATGAGCAGGGGGAATAGAGGTGGGACAGATGTGCAGGAGGTACAGTGGTGCGGCAGATGAGAAAGGGGGTTACAGTGGTGGGGCAGATAAGTTCAGTTTCAGCACAGATAAGAAGACAGGACAAGTTTCAGTGGTGAGACAGAAGAGCATGTGGGTACGGCGGTGGAGCAGATGTGCAGGGAGGTACAGTGGTGGGGCAGATGAGGAAGGGGGAACATTGGTGGGGCAGCTGAGCAGGGGGTTACAGTGGTGGGGCAGAAGAGCAGAGTGGTACAGTGGTGGAGCAGAAGAGCAGGGGGTTACAGTGGTGGGGCAGATGAGCAGGGCCAGTTACAGTGGTGGAGCAGATGTGCAGGGGGTTACAGTGGTGGGGCAGAAGTGCAGGGGGTTACATTGGTGCGACAGATGTGCAGGGGGTTACATTGGTGGGACAGATGTGCAGGGGGTTACAGTGGTGGGGCAGATGTGCAGGGAGGTACAGTGGTGGGGCAGATGTGCAGGGGGTTACAGTGGTGGGGCAGATGTGCAGGGGGTACAGTGGTGGGGCAGATGTGCAGGGGGTTACATTGGTGGGACAGATGTGCAGGGGGTTACAGTGGTGGGGCAGATGTGCAGGGGGTTACAGTGGTGGGGCAGATGTGCAGGGGGTTACATTGGTGGGACAGATGTGCAGGGGGTTACAGTGGTGGGGCAGATGTGCAGGGGGTACAGTGGTGGGGCAGATGTGCAGGAGGTACAGTAGTGGGAGGGATGAGAAGGGGGTTAAGCGGTGGGACAGAAAAGCAGAGGGGGTTCAGCGGTGGGACAGAGGAGCAGAGGGGTTCAGTGTTGGGGCAGATGAGAAGGGCGTTACAGTGGTTGGGCAGAAGAGCAGGAGGTACAGAGGTGGGGCAGATGTACAGGGGGTACAGTGGCGGGGCAGAAGAGAAAGGAGGTACATTGGTGGGACAGATGAGCAGGGGGAATAGAGGTGGGACAGATGTGCAGGAGGTACAGTGGTGCGGCAGATGAGAAAGGGGGTTACAGTGGTGGGGCAGATAAGTTCAGTTTCAGCACAGATGAGAAGACAGGACAAGTTTCAGTGGTGAGACAGAAGAGCATGTGGGTACGGCGGTGGAGCAGATGTGCAGGGAGGTACAGTGGTGGGGCAGATGAGGAAGGGGGAACATTGGTGGGGCAGCTGAGCAGGGGGTTACAGTGGTGGGGCAGAAGAGCAGAGTGGTACAGTGGTGGAGCAGAAGAGCAGGGGGTTACAGTGGTGGGGCAGATGAGCAGGGCCAGTTACAGTGGTGGAGCAGATGTGCAGGGGGTTACAGTGGTGGGGCAGATGTGCAGGGGGTTACAGTGGTGGGGCAGAAGTGGAGGGGGTTACATTGGTGCGACAGATGTGCAGGGGGTTACATTGGTGGGACAGATGTGCAGGGGGTTACAGTGGTGGGGCAGATGTGCAGGCAGGTACAGTGGTGGGGCAGATGTGCAGGGGGTTACAGTGGTGGGGCAGATGTGCAGGGGGTACAGTGGTGGGGCAGATGTGCAGGGGGTTACATTGGTGGGACAGATGTGCAGGGGGTTACAGTGGTGGGGCAGATGTGCAGGGGGTTACATTGGTGGGACAGATGTGCAGGGGGTTACAGTGGTGGGGCAGATGTGCAGGGGGTTACAGTGGTGGGGCAGATGTGCAGGGGGTTAAATTGGTGGGACAGATGTGCAGGGGGTTACAGTGGTGGGGCAGATGTGCAGGGGGTACAGTGGTGGGGCAGATGTGCAGGGGGTACAGTGGTGGGACAGATGTGCAGGGGGTTACAGTGGTGGGGCAGATGTGCAGGGGGTTACAGTGGTGGGGCAGATGTGCAGGGGGTTACAGTGGTGGGGCAGATGTGCAGGGGGTTACATTGGTGGGACAGATGTGCAGGGGGTACAGTGGTGGGGCAGATGTGCAGGGGGTACAGTGGTGGGGCAGATGTGCAGGGGGTACAGTGGTGGGACAGATGTGCAGGGGGTTACAGTGGTGGGGCAGATGTGCAGGGGGTTACAGTGGTGGGGCAGATGTGCAGGGGGTTACATTGGTGGGGCAGATGTGCAGGGGGTTACAGTGGTGGGACAGATGTGCAGGGGGTTACAGTGGTGGGGCAGATGTGCAGGGGGTTACAGTGGTGGGGCAGATGTGCAGGGGGTTACATTGGTGGGACAGATGTGCAGGGGGTTACAGTGGTGGGGCAGATGTGCAGGGGGTTACAGTGGTGGGGCAGATGTGCAGGGGTTTACATTGGGGGGACAGATGTGCAGGGGGTTACAGTGGTGGGGCAGATGTGCAGGGGGTTACATTGGTGGGACAGATGTGCAGGGGGTTACAGTGGTGGGGCAGATGTGCAGGGGGTACAGAGGTGGGGCAGATGTGCAGGGGGTTACAGTGGTGGGACAGATGTGCAGGGGGTTACAGTGGTGGGGCAGATGTGCAGGGGGTTACAGTGGTGGGGCAGATGTGCAGGGGGTTACATTGGTGGGACAGATGTGCAGGGGGTTACAGTGGTGGGGCAGATGTGCAGGGGGTACAGTGGTGGGGCAGATGTGCAGGGGGTTACAGTGGTGGGGCAGATGTGCAGGGGGTTACAGTGGTGGGGCAGATGTGCAGGGGGTTACATTGGTGGGACAGATGTGCAGGGGGTTACAGTGGTGGGACAGATGTGCAGGGAGGTACAGTGGTGGGACAGATGTGCAGGGGGTTACAGTGGTGGGGCAGATGTGCAGGGGGTTACAGTGGTGGGGCAGATGTGCAGGGGGTTACAGTGGTGGGGCAGATGTGCAGGGGGTTACAGTGGTGGGGCAGATGTGCAGGGGGTTACATTGGTGGGACAGATGTGCAGGGGGTTACAGTGGTGGGACAGATGTGCAGGGAGGTACAGTGGTGGGACAGATGTGCAGGGAGGTACAGTGGTGGGACAGATGTGCAGGGAGGTACAGTGGTGGGACAGATGTGCAGGGGGTTACATTGGTGGGACAGATGTGCAGGGGGTACAGAGGTGGGACAGATGTGCAGGGAGGTACAGTGGTGGGACAGATGTGCAGGGAGGTACAGTGGTGGGACAGATGTGCAGGGAGGTACAGTGGTGGGACAGATGTGCAGGGGGTTACAGTGGTGGGACAGATGTGCAGGGAGGTACAGTGGTGGGACAGATGTGCAGGGAGGTACAGTGGTGGGACAGATGTGCAGGGAGGTACAGTGGTGGGACAGATGTGCAGGGGGTTACAGTGGTGGGACAGATGTGCAGGGGGTTACAGTGGTGGGACAGATGTGCAGGGAGGTACAGTGGTGGGACAGATGTGCAGGGGGTTACATTGGTGGGACAGATGTGCAGGGGGTACAGAGGTGGGACAGATGTGCAGGGAGGTACAGTGGTGGGACAGATGTGCAGGGGGTTACATTGGTGGGACAGATGTGCAGGGGGTACAGAGGTGGGACAGATGTGCAGGGGGTACAGAGGTGGGACAGATGTGCAGGGAGGTACAGTGGTGGGACAGATGTGCAGAGGGTTACAGTGGTGGGACAGATGTGCAGGGGGTTACAGTGGTGGGACAGATGTGCAGGGAGGTACAGTGGTGGGACAGATGTGCAGGGAGGTACAGTGGTGGGACAGATGTGCAGGGAGGTACAGTGGTGGGACAGATGTGCAGGGGGTTACAGTGGTGGGACAGATGTGCAGGGAGGTACAGTGGTGGGACAGATGTGCAGGGAGGTACAGTGGTGGGACAGATGTGCAGGGAGGTACAGTGGTGGGACAGATGTGCAGGGAGGTACAGTGGTGGGACAGATGTGCAGGGGGTTACAGTGGTGGGACAGATGTGCAGGGGGTTACAGTGGTGGGACAGATGTGCAGGGAGGTACAGTGGAGGGACAGATGTGCAGGGAGGTACAGTGGTGGGACAGATGTGCAGGGAGGTACAGTGGTGGGACAGATGTGCAGGGAGGTACAGTGGTGGGACAGATGTGCAGGGGGGTACAGTGGTGGGACAGATGTGCAGGGGGTTACAGTGGTGGGACAGATGTGCAGGGAGGTACAGTGGTGGGACAGATGTGCAGGGAGGTACAGTGGTGGGACAGATGTGCAGGGGGTTACAGTGGTGGGACAGATGTGCAGGGAGGTACAGTGGTGGGACAGATGTGCAGGGGGTTACAGTGGTGGGACAGATGTGCAGGGGGTTACAGTGGTGGGACAGATGTGCAGGGAGGTACAGTGGTGAAACAGATTAGCAGGGGGACAGTGACCTGAGGTGTGAAGGTGAATTGGGGCTCATCTGAAGTGTGGAGTTGCAAGAATTGGGGCTGATCTGAGGCATGAGTGCAGGATGTTAATTTCTCACTACTACTCAAGTAGTTTAAAGCATTTACCGTATTTTTCGCTCCATAAGACGCACTTTTTCTCCCCCAAAAAACGGGGGGAAATGTGTGCGCGTCTTATGGAGCGAATACTGACCAGGAGAGCCGCTAAAAGGGGATTGTTTCAGCGGCAGAACGATGTCCTATGCATCACTCTGCCCCAGCTGCTACTGGGACAGAGTGCCTTCAGCTGATACTGGGAGAGAAACAAAAGGGTATTGTTCTTTATTTAACCCCCACGGGATCGGCATTCATATGTAAATTGCGCGGGCATTGTTGTGTTAATGAGGTCGGCCGCCGCGATTCATATGCAAATTACGCCCGCACCTCTGCAGGCCGCCCACCTAGAAGGTGTGAACAGCATACAGGTGAGTATAGGGGGCATGTAGAGGGGATCAAAGAGGGGGGTTTGAGGTGCAGAGGTGAGCAGAGGCTGCAGAGTTTAATGGGAAGGAAGGGTTGGAGTGCAGATGTTAGAAGATGAGGGGTTTGGGGGACAGAGGTTAGCAGATGAGTTAGAGGGGCAGAGTTGTATTGAGAGGGAGATAGGAATGCAGAGATTAGTAGAGAGATGGGGGAGGGGGTTACTGTAAATACACCATTTACATCACTGGTCAGTGTAAATGTCTCAATATGCAAATACTCCTGATGTGTTGAGGTCATGTAAATGTCCCAGTTACATTGGGGATCAGTGTAGGGTGCCCCCTTACATTGGTTGTCAGTGTAGAAATATTATTCTGTTATGTTTTATTAAATATTTTAGTACACCATTTGGTTCAGGATTTTTTTTTTCCGATTTTCCTCCTCTAAAATCCAGGTGCGTCTTATACGGTACTTTCTAAAAAATCATTTTCGTGATTGAGAGTGTGAAGTTTAAATTTTTTTGTTATAAAATCGGCACTCTCAATTTCTTTGAAAATATTTTTCGGCACACTGTGCTCAAAAGGTTGCCTACCCCTGCTCCAACATATGAAAAAAATAAAAAGATTTTTAGCCTCCTTGCTTTGTTCTGCAGCTGCTCAGATGAATTACAAAACCCAGAGAAAACCCAAAGCTTTGTTTTCTCTACTCTAATGCCTCGTACACACGACCGTTTTTTCAGACGGGAAAACTGCTATGAGAGCTTTTGGCCGGGAATTCCGGCCGTGTGTATGCTCCATCGCAGTTTTTCCGACGGGAAAACTTCCGGACAAAAAAAAAAGAGAGCAGGATCTCTTTTTTCCCGTCAGGAAAAAATCCTGGCGGGAAAACCGTTCGTCTGTATGCTTTTCCGAGGGAAAAAAAAAGCCCAGCACTGTTACATACCCCCACCTTTGTTTCGTTCCAGAGGGAGGAACACACAAGCCCATCACTTTAGCATCTTTGTGCCAACTATCACTTAAGGGGGTCCAATCCTGTCTGACATAATTTACCATTAAAGTGCTGTGCTACCCCTACAGGTGCCACTTATTAGATTAGGTTCTCTGTTCTTTTGCCCCAACTCTGTGAACAACCTCGGTCCCTCTGACACACCAGGTCAAGCACATGGATACTTCAATACTATTGGGAGTATAAATATCCTGTATACAACTATGTTTCAGTATCAGAAAGCAAACACCAGACTGGTTAATGGTAAAGAAACTAAATATATTGTCACAAGTTAACCGCTTGCCAACCGCATCATGTAGATATACATTGGCAGAATGGCACGGCTGAGCAAAGCAACGTATATATACGTTGCTTTGAATTTCGATGTCCCGCGATCATGTCACGGAGCTGCAGAACAGGGGGATGCCTAGTGACAGGACACTAATCGTCTGCTCCCTGTAATCGGGAGCAGCGATCAGCGATCAGTGTCGTGTCACAGTAAGCCCAGCCCCCCACAGTTAGAATCACTCCCTTGGACACACTTCCTCGCCCCCTAGTGGTTAACCCCTTCCCTGCCAGTCACATTTATACAGTAATCAGTGCATTTTTATAGCACTGATTACTGTATAAATGTGAATGGTCCCAAAATAGCATCAAAAGTGTCCGATGTGTCCGCCATAATGTCACAGTCACGATAATAATCGCTGATCGCCACCATTTCTATAAAAAAAAAATATATATTAATAAAAATGCCATATAACTATCCCCTATTTTGTAGACGCTATAACTTTTGCACAAACCAATCAATAAATGCTTATTGTGATTTTTTTTACCAAAAATATGTAGAAGAATACGTATCGGCCTAAACTGAGGAAAAAAATTGTTGGGAGTCTATGGCGGGGGGTGGTCGGCTTTGGAAAAGTGTTGCTCCCAGTCTTACGTGCCCAGGACCCCAGACTTGGCACATAGGTAGCCCCACTCTTTCTCTACCAGTGTGCCAAACCTGGGAAGCGGGGGAAAATGTATGGCCGGGGAGAACTGAATATTTCAATGCCGGGAACCCCCGCCATAGACTCCCATGTTAAACTGTAATTTCCCGGTTAGGTTTGGGCAACCGGTACCGGTCGGCCATCGGTTCCCTGGACCCCACCTTTGGAATCTGAGTCCCCAAGGAGTGTGCCTACCACCTCTCAGTGACGGTGTATTTTTAGGACCCGTGGCCGAGGAGGTAGGTGTGGAAGTTTTTACCGGTATACCGGTTACCAAATACTGGCCTTAAAAATCGGTGGAGCGTCTCATTTTGTTCAATACAGCCTGCAATACTGTGCTCCAACTAGTGGCACTCTGCAGTACCAGCTTATCTGACCAAGGTATATAATGGCTGTGCATTTAAAAGTGTCAGCATCTCTTCTTAACACATTTGTCACAAAAAGACCTACCCAACTCCATATGTAAGACCTTTCTTTTCTTGGGAATATGGAAGAATCATTTGCTGAAACTCGAGAGGTTGTAACTTTTCTTAAAGTGACCTTCTCCCAGCTGGAGGTGACCGATACAACCCCATGATGCTTTCCTAGAGCGCCGCAAGGTATGCTACTCATTATCAACCTCTCTGGTTCAGTACCAATGAGCTGATCTAGCTCTTTAACAGAGACACTGTCAGTTTGATACTCCACATCAATAACTCTTATGTCTTGTGGACATAATCTCTGATGTGTGCTTGCCCTAACTTGGTCCTTCCATCTTGTGAGGGATACCTTCTGCAGCAGCAAGCACGTTCTTGACTATATGTTGCTCTGCAGACCCTCTTTCTGGCCAGCAGAAATAGCACCCACCCCATGTTTACACACAGAAGCCTTGGTTATTATTGTTAACAGGCTTTTTCCCCAACTGTCCCAGTCTATATTCTCTATGCTCCAGCCAGAGCTACTTTGCAGTACCGCTCCATTTGCCAAAGGAGAAACAAAAGGACAGAGTGGCTCATCAGAAAACAAATTGGGAGGGGTGGAGTATAAAGTTCCGCTTTAATTTGGTGTACGAATCCGCTGGGTGAATGTGTATCAAAAAGTAGCAGGTTTAAAAGAACAAAACTGGGAGTGGGTGGGGTGGAGTATAGAGTTCCGCTTTAATTTGGTGTATGAGAGAGGCAACCATCCTCCCAAACAGGCTTATTCGTTTATTAATTTGGTACACACTGTTCCTTTCTCTTTTCTGTGCATAAACTCTGGCGCATATATGATTGTTGATTAGCACCCTTTTGTTTTATTATCTTTATTAAAATCAATTCTATTTTCTGATATGAGAAAATCCTATATTAATAAATGTAAGCTTGCACTGCCAAATGTGATTATATTGTTCTGTCCTGTCAGTTGTTGATTTTTTTAGATCAATAGTATAAACTGAAGCAGTGATATTGTCCACATGTTTTTTTTTTTTTTTCTAAGCCAGAATTTACATACTTACTGGGACTTTGGAGATTGCATTTAAAATGACTGCAAATATCAGATATACTTTGCGGGCTGCAATATTTTAAATCACCACTAGATGTCAGAGTATGCTTAATAAATACCTTCTAAAGTTTTAGAATATTTTCTTAAGTAGCAAGTGTACTCTTTTTACTAAACATATTATTATTATTATTGATATTATAAGCGTGAATAACGCCTGCACTGCACAAATGTTCATATATCTATCTATATATAGATATGTATATATCGATATAACACACTTACACCGCACCACAGACTAAACACTTAAATGTGCAAATGTGTAAAAATAAAATGTTTACAAGAAAAACACTTAAAATATTAAACACCAAAAAATCTATATTAAACAAAATGACTATGTAATGCTGCTGCCTCTTTAAAAAAAAAAAAAAAAAAATCAGTGTCTGAAAAAAAAATCAAATAAACAGACATTAAGTGGCACTAAAAATCCTCATACCTCTAATATAAATACAATATGAATAATACATATACAATTGAATCAAACTATACCAAATTAACAACCTTTTGTAAGAAAGTAAAAAGTAGAAGCAAGTGAAAGTCCCAGAAAATCTTTCACAACATTGTGTATTATGAATCATCAATTGTGTCCACATATATTCAAATCATTTCCTTCTTCACATGCATGTGACCACCACTCCCTCAATGGGAATTCAATGACTCACCAAAACTCAATGCCTCACATCTATGATGATTGGCATGCAGAGCTGAAATGGTTAATGACACCTCCACACATATCTCATGATTCTCTTGCTCCAGAAATAAAGATCTTGTTAAACTTTCACCTTCCAACCGTCGGCCATGAAAAAGAAAGGCTCACAATACTGCAGTACCTTTCCACCTTTATAGTTTATTAAAACCATAAAATATTCACAAACATATTAAAAAGCATTGCCATCAACCATTAAAACAAGCCGTCAAACATTAACGTGTTTTTCTTTTTTTTTGTATATTAGGGTAAAACTGCAAAAAAAGCAAAGCATTTCTAGGAATCTGGTAGCATTTGCTGTCTTAAAGGGTTAGTTCACCTTTTCAGAAAGATGGAAAAGGTGAATTATCACCGTATACCCTCCCCACTCCCCAGTCCCCCCTGTACTTACCTGGGTGATGAACGCAGCCAGTAAAGCGGTCCAAGGATTTGAAATCCCCGCTCTTTTACCTCTTCTTTCTGCAGCGCTTCCGGGATGGATCAAACGGATTCTCTGTGCTGGCCCTGACCAATCACAATCGCTATTATCATTATCGTTATTATTTCATTATGTGGCTTTTTTGGAACCAAAACACAAATAATAATAATGAAAAAAATAAAATAAAAAAATTTGGCAATCACTTTAGTTAATCATTAGATGCCAGTGCATAACATCTTCTGGATAAGGCCTTTTTCATATAATAAAATGTAACATTTGATACGTGACACAATTTTACCCTTTTCTGAGGAGCATTTAAAGTCCCATTGTATGCTTGGGAGGTAGATTAGAGTCTTTAAAGTTTCATTGTATCTTTCTCTCTTATGCTCCCCTTATTTTGGGGGACTAAGGGAGTCTTTTATTTGATTTATGATTTGGGGGTGGTGCCCCTGAGAAAGAATTTAACGTGTATGGTCTGCAGGCAGGGGAGGGCTGGGCCAGGGGGCAGGGTGGCAATTGCCTCCCAGGCCGCCCTAACTTACGTTCAAAATGGCCGGCAGCTGCTACCCGCTACCATTTTCTTTTTTATTCTGGTCTAGGAAGTTGGACCGGAGGCATGGCCATGGCGGCTGACTACTAGCTGTTGCATTCCGGGAGTTGTAGTCCGCACTCAAGCTTCTGGTGGGTGGAAAACACAGGAGTGCAGAGGAAACTACAACTCCCTGGGACCAGATTCTTGGAAGCAGGCAGAAGCAGGGCGTGCCAGGGAGTCGGGACGCAGGGCTGCAGGGCTGGGCGCTGGCTGCAACTTGACCCCAGGAGCGTTACCCCCCCCCCCCCAGGAAACCGTGGCGCGCAAGGACCTGCTGAGCTGAGATCGCTGAGGTGAGAGACCCTGACACCCCTAGCTGACCCCCCATCTCCCCCCCATACACCCCATGTAACCTGCCCCAGTGATCAGGCTGCATTGATGGGCACTGGTGAGGCTGCATTGAAAAAACAGGTGGGCCATGGATGGTGAGCTGATTCAGCGGTTCAATGGGCCACTTGACTGGACTTGCCGCCAGTCCTCCCCTGTCTGCAGGAGTTCCACCACTCCTGCTATTTTGGTTTATATAATAAAATACTCTATAAATCTGAAATAAAACAGTGTAGTGCTAATAAAAAAAATCACTAAGACACAGTAAGATGTTTTCTTATTACTAGTGACTGAAGTAAAGTGTTCAAAAGCTTCTGATAACAAAAAAAACGTTTTTTTATCATTCGCAGACATTGCAGATAATTAAGACAGCATAAAATATTTCACCTCCTGTCTGAATTGTGGTTTAGCGCAGTTAGACTTGTGTTGCAGCATTCCGACTTATTAAACATGTACCTGCATTTTTGTTTTATTATATGTGTATGTGTAAAACCAAAGGCGCAAAAGTGAAAATTGCCCATTGAATTCTATGGCAATAACCACAAGACACGCTATCAGATGATCTATTATACATCAGCACATGTCTGCAGTGTGGATACACTCTACTGTGTGTGGGATGGGGTGGGGAGAAATATGGGATCAAATTAGATGTCCCTCACAAGGATAGATTTCTACCAGGGTAGGAATCAGAGATCCCAAGCTCCAGGCCCCAGGCACATCAAACATTTCTAGAAAAGAGAATAATGAAGTGCAGTAAGGCCAGAGGGGGCAGCTAAAGGTGCCAGATTCAAAGGTTAAAAGTGGAGCTACAGGGGAAAGGCCTGAGAATCCAAAACCACTAGGAGATGAACTTGTAAGGAATTCCAGCAACTTCTAACTTGTAAAAGTGCAAGGACACCTTCTATGTAGAAGGCTAAACAGATGAGCCAAAGGATTTCTGACCTAGTGGTTTGATGCTTGAGTGGGAGGTAGACTATCATCTGTGAGGTACTACTGAAATAGTAGATAAAAAATGGGGGTCCTCCAACCCTTCCCAATGTCCCCTGTGTTGAGGAAGGCACAAACAGTGGTGCTCAAAGTTTTGAATACCCTTGGAGAATTGGTAATATACAGTATGTACCATTTTTAAAGAAAACATTAATGAGCAGGCAAAACACATTTATTTTATTTCTTATGGGAGTCATATTCAACTGTAGGCCATATCACAATGTCACAATTATAAAACAAAACATGGCAATGAAAATAACCAATGAAATGATCCCTGTTCAAAAGTCTGCATACCCTTAGTTCTTAATACTGTATACTGCCCCTTTAGCATCAATGACAGCGTGCAGTCTATGAGGCTCCAAATTCTTGCAGGTGGTATAGCTGCCCATTTGTCTCTTGGCAAAATTACTCCAGGTCATGCAAAGTCTTTGGTCGTCTTACATGAACCAAACATTTGAGATCTCCCCAGAGTGGCTCAATGAGTGGCTTCAGCTTTTTCTGCTGTAACCACTGGACGGTCAACTTGGCCTTGTCCGGAAAGTCCAAGAGCATCCCATGCGCAGCTTTTGTGCAGAAGAATGCAAATTGTCTGCAAGTATTTTCTGATAACATGCTGCATTCATCTTGCCATCAAGTTTTGCAAGATTTCCCGTATCTTTAGAGCTTACGAACCCCCAAATCATCAGTGAGCCGCCACCATGCTTCACAGTGGGGATGGTATTCTTGTTGTCGCTATAGGCCTTGTTGACCGCTCTACCAAACATAGCACTTGTGGTTGTGACCATAAAGCTCTATTTTGGTCTCGTCACTCCAAATTACAGTGTGCTGTGTGTGTTCTTGGTCTACCTGACCTTGGCATCAAGGGATCCATTAATTGTCCACTTCTTAATAAGTGATTGAACAGTACTGATTGGCATGTTCAAGGCTTTGGTTATCTTTTTATATCCTTTTCCGTCTTTATAAAGTTCCTTTACCTTGTTACACAATGTCTTTCGACAGTTCTTTTCTGCTCCCCATGGCTCAGTATCTCCCCCTCCTCAGTGCATCCATGTGAGAGCTAACAAACTCATTGACTATTTATACACAAACACTAATTGCAATAAAAAATCCAGAGATGTGGGGAATTAATCTTTAAGTGCCATTTTAACCTGTGTGTGTCACTTTGTGTGTCTGTACCAAGGCCACACATTCCAGGGTATGTAAACTTTTGATCAGGACCATTTGGGTGATTTCTGTAATCATTATTTTTTTAAAGGAGCCAAGCAACTGTGTTATAATAAATAGCTTCATATGATCACTATCCTTAAATAAAAGACAGTTTTTTGGCATGATCAGTCATATTTTCAATATCAATGTCAAAATTTCACGATTTCTGCCAGGGTGTGCAAACTTTTGAGCACAACTGTATGCTGAGGCATCAGGAGTAACCGTGTCAAGGGCAGAGCTAATGAGACATCGACCTCATCCTATGCAACTGAACAGATATTATACCCATGAGAGACCCAAGCTTAGATGTTTGCAAGAGACCATTGCGGCTTAAAGGCAGGGCATCAGACAATTGTTCCAAAAGCTCCAGGACACATAATAATAGGTAAAAGATAACAACATTATTAACCTGTTTGGCGATATGTTTGTTACTGGAGCATCTACAGTGGGCAGAGACCACTTTTCACTAAATTCCTTTTCAAAATGAAAAAGCTCCTTCACATCATCAGGAGGAAGCCAAGATTCCACAGGTTTTTTCCAGTCCTCAAAGGAGGGTTTTGCTTACTAAGTGTGTTGGGAAAGTATTGGATCAGCCGGCTACTCCAGACCCTATGTCTGGAGTAGCCGGCTGATCCTCCAATAGTGGGGTAAAACACACTGCATAAAACAGACTATCAAGGACTCCCTGTAAAGAAGAGTCATATGGAACCTTCTAAACAACAGGCTCTTCAAAAGGCAATCGAGACTCTGATGCTGAGTCAGAGAAAGGGCCTCAGACACACTTAGGCCCCATGCACACGAGACGCAGGTGCAAACACTGCTGAACACACGTTTTTAAACGCCGAAACCAGCGTTTAAAAACGCGCGTTTTGCGGCCGCGTTTAGCGGCGTTTTACTGCGTTTGCGTTTATAAGCATTTCATCATAGACCCTCCCTAAGCTCAAAAAACAGTACATTTTAACCATTTCAGCCAGTTTGTGAGGCCAGAGTGAGTATCAGCAGCTGAGAGAGCAGCAGTGTACTTGTATTTAGCGTGTCACTTGCCACATCACCTGCCACAAGTTGTGGATTGTCCACTTGCCACGTCACCTGCCACGTCACCTGGCCACATCACCTGGCCACGTTACCTGCCACGTCACCTAGCCACGTCACCTGCCACAAGTTGTGGATTGTCCACTTGCCACGTCACCTGGCCACATCACGTGCCACGTCACCTGGCCACGTCACCTGCCACAAGTTGTGGATTGTCCACTTGCCATGTCACCTGGCCATGTTACCTGCCACGTCACCTGGCCACGTCACTTGCCACAAGTTGTGAATTGTCCACTTGCCACGTCACCTGCCACAAGTTGTGGATTGTCCACTTGCCAAGTCACCTGGCCACATCACCTGCCACAAGTTGTGGATTGTCCACTTGCCACGTCACCTGGCCACATCACGTGCCACGTCACCTGGCCACGTCACCTGCCACAAGTTGAGGATTGTCCACTTTCCACGTCACCTGGCCATGTTACCTGCCACGTTACCGGCCACGTCACCTGGCCACGTCACTTGCCACAAGTTGTGAATTGTCCACTTGCCACGTCACCTGCCACGTCACCTGGCCACGTCACCTCCCACAAGTTGTGGATTGTCCACTTGCCACGTCACCTGCCACGTCACCTGGCCACGTCACCTGCCACAAGTTGTGGATTGTCCACTTGCCACGTCACCTGGCCACATCAAGTGCCACGTCACCTGGTCACGTCACCTGCCACAAGTTTTGGATTGTCCACTTGCCACACCACCTGGCCATTTTACCTGCCACGTCACCTGGCCACGTTACCTGCCACATCACCTGGCCACGTCACTTGCCACAAGTTGTGAATTGTCCACTTGCCACGTCACCTGCCACGTCACCTGGCCACGTCACCTGCCACAAGTTGTGGATTGTCCACTTGCCATGTCACCTGGCCACGTCACCTGGCCACGTTACCTGCCACAAGTTGTGGATTGTCCACTTGCCACGTCACCTGGCCACGTTACCTGCCACGTCACCTGGCCATGTCACCTGCCACAAGTTGTGGATTGTCCACTGGCCACGTCACCTGGCCACGTCACCTGCCACCAAGTTGTGGATTGTCCACTGGCCACGTCACCTGGCCATGTCACCTGGCCATGTCACCTGACACAAGTTGTTGATTGTCCACTTGCCACATTACCTGCCACGAGCTGTGGATTGTCCACTTGCCACGTTACCTGCCACAAGTTGTGGATTGTCCACAATGCAATGCAAGCAATTACAGTTTTCTTTTATATTTTTTAATAGTTTTTTATCATTTGCCATAATTTTTGAGATTTCTAATGTTAAAAAATAGGTCACCTTTAAAAACGCTTATAAACGCAAACGCGGCAAAACGCCGGTACCCGCGTTTAGCCGCGCTTAGCGTCTGAAACGTGGAAAACTTTTGCGTCTGAACCCATTTTTTTGCTTCTGGAAAAACGAGGTTAAACGCAACTGCTTGTAAACGCCAAAAAATGAGATTGTGTGCATGGACACATAGGATAACATTGAATGGGTTCAGGGGCAGTTGAAAAAAGCATCCAACTGCCTCTGAACGCGCGTTTAACAGCAAATAACAGCGTCTCGTGTGCATGGGGCCTTAAATGTGGAGGTCCAGCAGCCTCAGAATTTGATTCAAATGTGCCGGGCACCCAACAGCACTTTGACATTCTGCAAGCAGATTTCTGCATCAATGTGCACAGGCAGATAACCAAATCCAAAGTTAATATCATAAGGCCTTGTGGACATATTATTAGAGATCTCAGCCTCACACTGTTGAGCGTATAAGAACCAAATGAGGACAACCCCGTAGTAATATTGATCCTGTGATCTATGTTGCAGGTGAACAAAAGGGTGAACCGCTCCAGGTAGTGTACTAAAGAAAAAGCCCTCCTCAAGGTGGCAGCCAGGTGCAGGCTCAGCACGAGCAATATTGAAGAAATAGATTCTGGACAGCCTTTATTGTAATGAATAATCAACATTCATGTGACAACAGAAGCAGGACAAACAGCTGACGCGTTTCACAACATCATTGTTGCTTAGTCATAGCTAAATGACCACATATTGTTTGACAAATATATACCGGATTCAAACATGTCACATGATGCATTCAATAATTTTGAATTGCAAACACATGTGGCCAAAAAAAGGGGGGTGGGAGGGGGAAGAGATACATACATACATGCGAGGCCCCTGAGAAAACATGTAAAAAATGGAAAACATGGAAATAGACCACAAAACGAGATGGTTAACATAAACAAAAAAAAAGGATTGCTATATATACATGTACATATCAAAGATACGCATATATAAGAAAATCCAATATCTCAAAGTAGTTAAAAAAGTTAAAACATAATAAAGACATAGTAAACCATCACCATGTATAATACGGGGGAAACGCATGAAAACATGAAATCGTAACAATAAAAACTAGATACATTTATAAACAAAAGTACATGTGAAAATTACTGCGATGCAACCTTTAGGCCTCATGCCCACGGACGTTTTTACAGCCGCGTTTTTTACAGCTTAAAAACGCCTGTCCATGTTATTGTATAAATTTTTCGACCGTATTTTTTTCGAAAAAAAAAAAAGATCAAAATGCCGGAGCTCAAAAACGCCGCCGCGGCGGTTTTGCGCATTTTTGCGCGTTTTCGCGTGTTTTTTAACGCTTCGCGTTTTTTTATGCCTGACGCCGCGGAACGCACTGGTCCTGGGGTTTTTTTACAGCTTAAAAACGCCTATGCCATTTGCAGCTCAAAAACGCCTAGGTGGGCATGAAGCTATAGACTAACATGGACAGGCGTTTTTAAGCTGTAAAAAACGCTCAAAGACGCGGCTGTAAAAACGTCCGTGGGCATGAGGCCTTAATAGTAAAACTGTGTTTATAAATAATGTCTAAAAATCTACCAAAACATGTTGGAACGTACTATGTTTATATGTAGGAACTTCAGTTCACGGGGTGCCACTAAAGAATAAGGGCACAAATACAAAGTGGCGGTGTGATGATGTCTAGTAAATAGTTAGAAAAACTCTATTAATAAGTGATGACTACATCAAAGAACACCGCTATTTAACCACATGAATATGCAAAAATAATATTTAGTAGAACTCCTACAGATATCTAAATCTTGGGGGACCCGAAGACTAACTGGGATATATAATAACCGGAAAACACACGAATGAAATATGGTTGAAAAGCGTCAGAAAAACAGCAGGAAGACTATCAGAAACCAGTTAAATAGTAAAACAGCAGGAAAGCAGCAAAAAAAAATAACAAAAAAAAAAGGAACGCAGAAAAAAAAAACACCAGCAGAAAAAACCCCATAAAACATCAGTTTAAACATAAAAAATGTATTATATGAAAAAATTCAACCTCAATTAAGAGTTTATCGTAGTAATATTAGACATCCCACTCAAAAATGTAATCCTGCTGGTTTCCTGGTATTGAGGGAAAAAATATAGTAAACTTCCCTCTTGCAAAGCGCTCCAAATCTATCGCCTCCCCTAGGGGGTGTCACTATAGCTTCAATCCCCTGAATAAATAAACTCGAGACATCTTTGTTATGGACTATGTTCCAATGTCTGGCTACATTCGTGGAGTGAAGAAACAACAAAACTTCTACCAGTAGTAGTAGAACAGACTGAAGGACCCCTCTTGATATGACAACAATAAGCACATCCTCGTATTCCACATTTGAAATTACCTTTAAACTTCAACCAGTAAGAGCCAGAGCTCTCACTGGTGAACAGACTGGGCGATAAAAATCTACCTAGCGTTGGAGCCCTGCGAGAAACGGTTTTGATGCCTCTAGAAAGTATCTGATTGTAAAAGAGAAGATATTTGTTAACCGTGTTTCTTATTTTGTTAAATTCTATACTGAATGGGGTAGAGAACACCGGAATACTGACTGTAGAAGGTGAGGTATGCCCCCTATCTAAGTGCTCCCTAGAACATGTGCCAGACAGCAAATCATTCCTGGGAATTTGACCAGCGGTGTGTAATGCTCGATTAAATGACGCATCGGGATAACCCCTGCGTTCAAATCTGCAAACCATTTCTGTGGCCTCCCTGGCAAAGTCGGTGTCCTTACTGCACACACGCTTCAATCGGAGGAACTGGCTGACCGGTATGCCCCTGATAGTGTGCCTTGGATGGTTACAATCCACCCGCAACCAGTGACAATGGTGTTGCCCTCACCAGACAACTGTACATCAAGGAATTCGATGGATCTGGCAATGGGAATGGCCCATGAATTTTAAATTGAGTTCATTGTCATTCAAGTAGTTAAGCCATACATCAATATCTATTTGGTGATTGGACACAATGAACAGCAGATCGTCTATGTAACGACAATAGAACACAGTGTCCAAACGGCGGGGGCTATTATGTCCAAAGATGCAAGTCTTCTCCCACCACCCCATATAAAGGTTGGCCAATGAGGGCGAAAATTTTGCCCCCAAAGAGGCACCGCATCTCTGAAGATAATAGCTCCCGTCAAACATGAAAAAATTATGTGTGAGCAAAAACTCTAGGCTAAATAAAATGAACTCCTGAAGTTACAATGAATATGTACCGGATTCTTTAAGGAAGATAGCAACAGCCTGTAGTCCCAAAGAATGTGGATTATTCGAGTAAAGAATCGATACATCACAAGTAATCCATCCATAATTGTCTTCCCATTCTAAATCTTTAAATTTCACCAGATTTTTCTTTACGTCCCTTCAAAAAACTCAGAAGACCAATTACTAAAGTCTGCAGCTGGCTGTCCAACCAATCCCCTGGTCGTTCGTTGAGGGATCCAATGCCGGCAACGATCAGTCTACCAGTAAGGGGATCTAAACCCTTATGGATTTTAGGGAGATGATGGAAAACCGGCATAATAGGATTATCAGGTATATAGGATTAACATATCTCGCTCTCTCTCTGTGAAAAAACACCCATGCAAACTGCTCTGTCTAAGAGGGTACCTAGTTCCTTTTTAAATGATTCTGTGGGTTCGCCCCTGAGCCTTTGATGGGTGGTAGTGTCAGATAGTTGACATAAAGCTTCATCCTTATATGCATGGGAATCGAGGACTACAACTGTGCCCCCCTTGACAGCATTTCTAATAACTATACTTTTATCAACATTCAGGTTTTTAAGTGCTGATCTCTCTAAAGCCCTGTACATACGATCGGATTAACTATGGATTAAAATCCGATAGATTTTTCCATCTGAATTCCGATGAAGCTGACTTCCATCAGTCTTGCGTACACACCATCAGTCAAAAATCCGACTGTCCCAAATGCCGTGACGTAAAACACTCCGACGAACCGAAAAAAATGAAGTTCAATGCTTCTGAGCATGCGTCGATTTAATTCTGATCATGCGTGGGTTTTTTCTCCGATGGAGTTCCACACAGACGATCGGAATTTGCTATCGTTTTTTTTTTTTCTATCGGATAAATTTAAAACATGTTCTATTTTTTCTCACCAATGGAAAAAAGACCGATGGGGCCCATACACGATTGGTTTGTCCGATGAAAAAAGTTTTCATCGGTAAAACCGATCGTGTGTACAGGGCATAAGTCAGTGAAATTGTCAAAAGCCCATCCTGCCCAAAAGCTATGGGCCAGGTTGGTCAGATCCCTCCCTACGAGTTTCTAAAATAAATCCAGATCCTTGCCTCGAGATTCCAACGGATAAAAATCCGGTCTTAGTTTAAATGAAATGACAGCTCGTTCATCTACAGTATCATCAAGGAAAGGACTGGATTCAGCAGCTAAGTCAACCAGATCTTGTAAAGCACAAACCTCAGAAAATAATCGTGGGAAAGTGACTCACCTGGATCAGGGGAATTAGGTGTGGTACTCTCAACCATTTGTGACTCGTTAAAATAATGTTTCTTCAATATTAAACTAATTGCAAATCTATTAACATCAAGTAACGTCCCAAATAGGTCACAATGTCTTGTCGGGCAAAAATTGAATCCCTTAGATAATAAAGTCTCTTCTGATTCATTCAGGATTTTTACAGAGAGATTTAAAACATTGGAGCTTAACGTGGGGTCCTGCCCCGTAGAGAATAGTGGTTGTGTTTTGTATTGCTTATGCTTCCTTCCTCCTCTCCGCGTTCTTTTTTGTGTAGGTTTCTTCTTTTGTTTCTTGCCACTGGAACTGCGAGTGTATCCCATGATGGTGCATTGACTATTCATTACAATAAAGGCTTTTATCAGAGTGTGAATGTCCAGAATCCATTTCTTTAATATCTATGTTGCAGGTACCAGACCTTTTTGGGAATACAGAGAAATCACTCCTATCAACAATGTTTTATGTTGCACTACATTGCAGAAAACAACAATGAGGCAATGTTACGCTAGGTTCACACCTATGCATTTTTGCAGGCCGTGTTTGCATGGGCACGGCAGCCCATTCAAATGAATGGGATACTGTGAATAAATTAAATACGCTGCGCTAAGAATTGATATTAATAATAGCCTACACTGATTCTATGGGGTTGATTTACTAAAGGAAAATCCACTTTGCACTTGAAAGTGCACTGAACGTGCACATGGAAGTGCAGATGCTGTAGATCTAAGGGGGACATGCAAGGAAAATAAAAAACAGCATTTTAGCTTGCACATGATTGGATGATAAAATCAGCAGAGCTTCCCCTAATTTCAGAGCCTCCCCTCAGATTTACAGCAATCTACAGCGACTGCACTTCCATGTGCACTTTGAAGTGCAAAGTGGATTTTCCTTTAGTAAATCAACCCCTATGTGTAATACCTCCAAGTTATTAAATCAAATACGTGTAGCGACCTCACCCCTCTAACCCCTTCTCATTCACGGCTTGTCTGTCTCATCTAGGGGTTAACACGGGGGAGGGATGAGATACACCACGGCCCATGTCCTCCAATGTGTAGAGGTGAAAGCCAGAACTATCGGGTTTGTGTATGTGTCCCAGAGTCAAATCCTCTCCTCGGATTGACTCCCTTTTGCTCCTAGTAACCAGAGTTCCACACACTGAAAAGGTCCAACTCGTATTTATTCTTCTCAATAAATAGTCATACAGCACAGACAGGTTGAGACCCCTATACCACTTCAGTATTTGTGGGGAGTAGGCCAATGCACAATTCTTTTAGATAGAGCTAACCACTGTGGTGTCACCATTGGCGAATAGTCACTGCCACTGACTATATTGAACAGAACATGAATTACCTTCGCTAACGTAGCCCCTATCAGGGGAAGGACATCCGTCCAAGACAGTTACCTGAGGCCTCTCCGTCACCAGCAATGCTGCGCTGGACTCTTCGGAGAAGTTCCGCTCACCGGCCTCCTCGTCTCAGACACGGGCACCCAAGGAGTTAGGGCCCCCTCAAATTCCTCCACCCTCGCGGAACTCAGTCGAAGGTACTGAGCTCCAGGCCTCCGTCATAGTACCTCACCCCAGGCTAAAGGTGCCTGAGATGGACTCCCGCTCCAGCCAGGTCAAGGGCACCTGGGCCCGGAACTCCAGAACGCCAGCACCCAGGCTGAAGGTGCCTGGGCGCGGCTGTGTCCTCCGACTCTGAACCCCGAAGTCAGGGCATCCGCCCTCTTTATCTCCTCTCTCTTTGCGTCACAGCAGGTTCCCCGCCCCGCTGTACCAGCGCCAGGAAAGGACAAAAAGGGAAACAGTCTTGCGGTGAGTGTTCAACTCCGGCCCAGGGCGACAGCACCACCTGCAGGCCGCAGGGAACCTCACACCACCAGAGTCCTTCAAGAACCACAAAAGGGTCTCAGATTCCCTGACAATCAATGCATCTGGGTTACACTACCACCCAGATGCCTCCCCTAAATTCAAACACCCGGTACATAGGTAATAAATAAATATCAGATAAGTGAATACATAAATAAATGCATATGGCATACAATAAAAACTACATTTAAAGTGCCTGGTGCATAACTGTGCTCAAAAAACATAAGCCTAAACAAATAATACATCAAAAGTGCTCCCGTGCTGTTATATGGTGTCCAAATATGTCAATAATGACCGTGCTGAAAAAAGAACAACAACAATACAGGAAAAATTGGTGGTTCGGGTCATATGACAAAGTGCTCATGTGCATATGAGTAACATCCAGCTGCGTTGCTGATAACGTGATGATAGTCCGTGTAGTTCAAAAAACAATTTAATATGTGATCCAAAACATGCTAGGGTGTCATCACTCAGGTGCCCCCCTTAGGTAATGAACGCTCACCTTGGAGCGTGTGACTTTGCAATTAAGCTAAGTCAAAGCACGCATGTGAACCACCTCTGGGCTCTTTAAAGCGGAGGTTCACCCGATTTTTTTTTTAAAAGCCAGCAGCTACAAATACTGCAGCTGCTGACTTTTAAAAAATGGACACTTACCTATCCAGCGCGCCCGCGATGTCAGCAGACGAGGCTGAGCAATCCCTCGGTCCTCGGATGCTTCCGCCGCCATCCTCGGTGAAGGAATCAGGAAGTGAAGCCTTGCGGCTTCAGTGCCCGGTTCCCTACTGCGCATGCGCGAGTATCGCGGCGTGCCGTCACTGGTCCCCGCTCTCTCCTGGGAACAGTGTGTTTCCCAGAAGACAGAGGGGGTGACGCGAAGGGGCGGGACTCCTGCGGGAGTCAGAACCCGGAAGTGGTGCAAATACCTGTTTTATACAGATATCTGCACCCCCCTCCCCCTGAAAGGTGGCAAATGTGACACCGGAGGGGGGGGGAGGGTCCCAAAAAGCGGAGGTTCACTTTTTGTGTGAACCTCCGCTTTAATAGTATCAGGCTCCTGGGTTCCTCAGCATATCCATCCGGGATATATGAAAAGAAAACTCGATAGTGCAATAAAGTTTTAAACAATTTATTAACTAAAGAAAAAATCCCCTTCTGGGGTACTCACACAGATCGGGAGCATCAGTGCACCATTCTATGATGAACATAAACAAGGTATACCAAGTTGGTATCGGGATGATACAAGCGTCCTCCTTAGCTTCAAAAGCTGCCTTTCGTGCCTTCCTGACCCCTCCCCAACGCGTATCGATACAGGGCTATCGTATCTACTTCAGGGCGAAATATATTTGGATGGTAAGTTTGTCAGTGTTTAAAGTGGAGGTCCACCCTAAAAAATAAATAGCCAAAAAGGCTCAAAAAAAATAAAATTAATTTATACTTACCAGAAATAGTTGTAACTAGGCACTACTCGTCCTAATCTGCCTCTACCTCTTCCGCGGGGAGGTTCTGTGTGCTCCTCCTCGCATTGTCTCCTGGGAAATGAAGGCGCGCTGCTTTCTGGGACACACAGGACGGTGTGCCCATTTACAAATAGCCGCGCGACTGTGCAGTAGGAAACGGGCAGTGAAGCTGTAAGGCTTCACTGCCTGTTTCCCTTAGAGAAGATAGTGGCGCCGGGACCCGGTCCGAGAGACGGATCTGCCTTGGGCGGCCAACATCGCGGGCAACCTGGACAGGTAAGTGTGCTTATTAAAAGTCAGAAGCTACAGTGTTTGTAGCTGCTGATTTTTTTTTTTTTTTTTTTTACCGCCGGACCTCTGCTTTAAATAGTGTCGGTGGCCATTTTGTTGGAGACCGAGGACACTCTACTAATTTCTCTATGATTGCAAATGCGTGTGTAGCAAGGTGTTACTTTTGCACGTAGCTCATGGACTACAGTTTGTGCTTATAAGAACTTAATGCTTTCCATTATCCGTTTGCCCCATATCGCTGCAAGTTATTGGGTTCAGCTATGGTAGGACAATGCATGACGGATCTTGTGGTGCGGAGAGACAGAGACTCTATTGCTATGGGTCAGAAATGGACTACAAGGCCCACAGCGCCACTTGCTGGGAAGGGGTGTGGCGCCACACACTGCCTGCTGGGAGGACCTTTTAAAAGGAGAGGCTGGGCTTGGATTCTTTCTCTTGGGGCGCCATCTTACAAGCAGCAAGAGGCCTGCAGCGGGGGTGCTTAGGCCGGAAAAGCCTGGGCCTAAAGTGATGGAGGCCGGACCGCCTGACGGAGGGATCCCAGTGACAGTCCTGCTGATCGGACCAGGGAGAGGGACAGCTCCACACTCCTGAGTACCCAGAGTCACCTATCCACCAACGTCTGGCGACTGGCTAAGCGGAGGACCAGGGACAACGACTCGTCCGGTGGCTGCGAACCAAGAAGGCCCTGTCAGAGGATACCAGCGGGGCAAGGCCTCATGTGGTGAGAGTGCACCTGCCCACTAACACGATTAACTGTGTAGTAGGAAGGTGACTTCCACAACTGTACTTATTCACTTAGGCTTGCTGGTATCTGCAGTACCGAAAGCCAAGTCACGCTGCATACAGGATTAAGTTAGCGCCCTGAGAAGGATCAGCATTCATCTGTCCCTTTCATCACATATGTTAACTGTTCATTCCTCTTTAATTTTCCTTTGGATTACAAATTATTAATGTGCACCAACCAAGGCTAACGAAGACTACTGTTAACCAGAAGGAACAATTGCAGGATTCAGCTTGTCCATCTGAACTAATATAGTAGGACATGTGCATGGGAATTGCCCGCTAGGGGGAACCAAAGTGCACAGATACTCATGCTATAGTAGAACTTGTTGTATAGCTGTTATATTTCTTAGAGCTGGGTGAGGCCTGGTGGAGAGGTGCTTCAGTGCTAACGTATTGCATTGGGGGAATCCCTCCACTGTGTACTTACTCAGGTCAGGTTTCACTTTGCATTGTTCAAACTGATTGTTTATTAATATACCATTGACTCTCAGACTCTATTCACACAGGGGCAACACGACTTCCAGCGCGACTTTGGGAGGCAACTTGGACACGACTTGTGTATGAATCACAGCGTGACCTGGAGCTACTTACAAGGCAACTTCAAGTTGCCTCCAGGACAAGAGACATTCCAGTGGCCAATCAAACAAGAATCAGCTCTGTGGGAGGGAGGGGGGAGGGAGAGGTTTGCCTGAGAAATGTATGTTCTCTTCCTGGAAAGTTGCTTCTGTTAAGACAGTGATCCGACTTCTGAGGCGACTTCTATTGAAATCAATGGGTACAGGTCGCCTAGCAGTCGCCTAGAAGTCGGATTGAAGTAGTACAGGAACCTTTTTTGAAGTCGGAGCGACTGCAGTAGTGTGCATTAAGACGGCTCTCACTTACATTGATTTTCTCATGCAGCGCGACTTGAGGCGACTAGGGGCGACTTGGGGTGACTTGAAGTCGGATCCAAAGTTGCCCCTGTGTGAATGGGCTGTCACAGGGCCCTGTTTGAAGTCAACTGTTGATGTTTAACTGTGCCTATTTTTCTTCACCAAGTAAACACTCATTCCTTGGTTAAACTGCATTTGGTGTGGAGTCTTATCTGGTGTCATTGGACAGGTGGCCAATACAAGGTAACAACGCTTAATTGTATTTATATTGCTGCATGGTTTCATTGTGGTTCCCAACTGCCAGTGGGTTCCACAATCAGTGTATTGTCCAGTTGTGCCAAGGGGAATTGAGCCAAACTTACAGGGGTTGATAGGCAGAGTACAGGCCCAAAACTAACCAGCAGCTCCTACGGGGGTAGTGCTACACGTGTATTACATGGAGATCGCTGGTCGGATACAAATGATGGTACTCAATTGCCCTCATGTGTTCCTATCTTCTCCATTTTGCCTAGGATCTACGGTGTCTTATTAGACACAAACTTGTTAATCACAAATGTGATGGATAAATATAGGAAATAAAAGCCATAAAACGATCAAGTCACAGGACGGCATTGGAGGATTTACGTATCAACCCATATGATGAAGCACATCTATGTTAACGTGCCCCATCATATAAACATGTAATAATACATATAAATCATTAATATACTTAATAATGAAATTAACTAAAACTACCCAGCAGAAGATGTACTAGCTATACAACAAATATACAAATGACAGTGATGGATACCGGGAATCACAGCATCATCATCCATCACTGCCTGAGAATAACCATAACTGTAATTAGCCAAGAGACCAGAAAAATCGGGGAAGAGATAATATATATAAAATCTGCTATTATCTCTTATGGAGAAATTTAAAACACTAATGAATAGTGCTTGTAAAAATAATGGTAAAAAAATATTTTTATAAAACATAAGTATATAAAATATAAAATATTTGGAGAGATCTTAAAATTTATGGTCAGGTCTAAACAAGGACAGGTTACGTATATAAATTATCTAAAATTACAAACTGGTTTGAATTAATTTATTAAAAATAATTTATTAAAATGAGTGTTTATATGAAAAAGAAGGGATACGTAACTAGTAATTACTTAAAAAGCATTTCAAATCAAATTCTTTGTTTAACCCACCGGGGGCCAAAGAACCCAACTGGTGGATCCACCAGTATTCACGTTTGCTGATTTCCCTTATATAATTGGAACCTCTCCAGTGGCGTTTGGGGGCCTCTATACCCCAGAATTCCATACCCGCCGTGCTTTTATTGTGGACATCTCTAAAATGTATAGATAAAAAATGCTTGTCGAAACCCTTTTTTATGTTTCTGACATGCTCTTCCATGTGATCTTTCAGCGCCCTTATTGTTCTGCCGATATAGATAAGATTGCATGGACATTTCACGGCATAGACCACACCCACCATGTCACATGAGATAAAGTCCTTAATAATATATATTTGTTTGGTCTGGGGGTGAGGGAAGGTTTTTACTTTTCTAACATTATTTGGAACTCTTACACAGCTGTAGCAACTCCCACAGCTATGAAAGCCCTTTATGTCCCAGAACATCTTTGGTTTGGGCGGGGGTGGTTCCACTACATTGTGTACCAGTTTGTCTCTAAGATTCGGTGCTCGTATGTATACAATCCTCGGTCTGTCTGGTAAAGTTCCCTTGAGGTGCACATCCTGCTTCAAAACATTCCAGTAATTTTGGATGATTTTTTCTACCTCTTTATTTTGTAAATTAAAATCTAGAATGATGCATGTGCCCACATCATTATTAATGTCCCTGTTTGTGGTGTTATTTTCCATCCTATCCATATTCCTAATCTTACATTCCTATCTTACTCTCTGTTTCCAGAAAAGCATCTCGGTACCCTTTATCTTTGAACATCTTGCTCAGCATCTCTGATTGCAGTTCGAAGTCTTGCGTGCAGTTTTCTCTTAGCCTCTCTTAGCCTCATGTATTGTCCTCTGGGGATATTGTCTATCCGTGGTCTGTGGTGGCAGCTCATAGTGGGAATATATACGAATTGCGATCTGTTGCTTTAAAATAAGTCTTCGTTTCTATGCCCCGTGATGTGTTGCGGATCTCTAAATCCAGAAAATGTACTGTAGCAAGGTGTCACTTTTGCACGTAGCTTATGGACTACAGTTTGTGCCTATAAGAACTTGGCTCCCTCTGGTGCCCGTTTATGCTAGACTACTAAAAGTTGTTTGTTTCAGTTATTCATGGACAAGAGCATTATGGGTAATGTGGAATCACAGACAGAGACTCTATTGGCGTGGATAGAATTGAGACTACATTACCCACAAGGCCACTATGACGCCAAAGTCTTTGGCGCCATGCACAGCCTGCTGAGAGAAGTTATTTATGGCAAGGGGGGGCTCTTGTGGGGCCTCTGGGGGACGCCATCTGACATCAGGCAAGAGGCCTGAGGTGATCGTGGTTAGGCCGGAGAAGCCTGGGCCTAAATTGACGGGGAATGGATCACCTGTCGGAGGGATTCCGGCCACTGCCCTGCTGATCGGACCAGGGAGAGGGACCGCTCTACACTCCATGGCATCCAGAGTCACCTATCCACCGACACCTCATGAACGGCTGTGCGGAGGATCAGGGACCATGACCTGTCCAGAGGCTGAGAACCAAGAGGGTTCGGACGGAGCATACCGGCGAGGCGTGGCCTCATGTGGTGAGAGGGCACCTGCCCACCAACATAACTAACTGGGTTGCAGGAAGGTGACTTCCATAGTTTTACTTATACTTGTTGGCAACTGCAGTGCCTTAAGTAGAGACACGCTACATTCGGGAGTGATTTAGCGCTTTGGGAGGATCAGCATTCCACTTGCCCTCAGACTGCACATTTTAAGTGTTCTTTCTTTCTTCACCTTGTTTGTTGGATTACAAATACTCAAGTGCACCAACAAAAGCTAGCCGAAGATTACTGGAAACTTTTAGGAACCATCATCAGCTCAGTTCACTGCATAGGTTGATACAGTGGGACACGCACCAGTTGAGCTGCCCACTAGGGGGAGCCCGTATAGCTTATTGAACTTATATTTGTAGGCTAACCGTTTGCATTTATTTTATTGTCATTGTGCCGTTTCAGTGAGCTGGGTGGGACTTGGTGGAGAAGTACCCCACTGCGGCTATCATTGTAGTGGGAGATTCCTCCCCCGTGCACATCCTCAGGTCTGACCCCAGGTTGCGTAGGTTGGGTCTCTTATTTTGTAAGTGAAAACCTGGAACTGTTGTGTATGTGTATGTTGGTTGACTCTCACAGGGACCTGTTTGAGACATATCTCATATGTGTAATCTCTACTCCAATTTCTTTACCAAGTAAACATATTACCTTTGGTTGAACTACATCTTGTGTGGGACTCTGTCTTTTGCAGCTGTGTGGCAGGCAAACCACATTAAGGTAACAATATTTAACTACATTTATTGTTGGGTGATATCATTGTGGCCCTCTATAGCCTTTTAGGGGCCCACAATCACATTGTTGTCATTATTGTCCAGTTGTGCCAAGGGGGAATCGAGCCAAATTACAGGGGTTGATAGGTAGAGTGCAGGCCCAAATCTAAACCAGCAGCTCCTACGGGGGTAGTGCTACAGTACCATCTCCTCACTTATGTTCCATGTTAAGACGATATTTTGATCGTTATCATTCATGGATCGGAGCTGGCTCTCCAAAGATTGTATGTTGCCATTCCATATGATTAGTAGGTCATCTATAAATCGCCTATAGAGTATAATCCTTGGGTCTTTATTGTATAGGACTCCCTCTGCTTCCCATTTGGCCATGTATAGGTTTACAACACTCGGGGAAAACTTAGCGCCCATGGCAACTCCTTTCATTTGTAAATAAAAAGTGTTTTCGTACCAGAAAAAAATTCTGTTGACTTCTCTTGATTTCGCTATTGTTTTTAGGAGCCCACTTGACCGCCTTCATAGCCCTCCGATGATCAATGCTAGTGTAGAGAGCAGCCACATCACCTGTGGCCATCACCAGACTTCCATTTTCTCTGCATTCTTTCAACAATTGTAAAGTGTGCTTAGTATCTTTTAGAAATGCTTGCGTGTTCCTAACCAGAGGTTGGAGGTGAATGTCAATATATTCGCCCAGTCTGGATGTTAAAGATTCTATACCACTCACTATTGGCCTCCCCGGAGGATTAATCTTATCCTTATGTATTTTAGGTATGTAGTAGATGACTGGGATTCTACTGACCGTGGGTACTAAGTATTTCTCTTCATGTTTGTTTGATAGTTCCCTATCTGCGCCATACTGTATAATTGATTCTAATCTGGATTTGAATTGCTTGGAGGGATTGGATTTTAATATTTGATAGGTGGTCCTATCCTCCAAGATCCTATTCATTTCTCCTTTATACTGTTCTAAAGACAACACAGCAATGCCTCCTCGTTTATCAGCTGGGCGGATCACAATGTCTTTTATGTTCTCCAGAGATTTTAGGCCCTTCTTAATATCTCTTTGTTCGTGCACGTTCTTGATTGGTAATTGTTCTAGAATGGGATACTGTGCCTGTGTTTCAACAAAAAGAGGTGCGTGACCCTTTTTTTTAAAAACGAGGCCTCAGGGAAATCGCATAGTCTTTTTGACCACACACACACGCATTGCAATTTTACATGTGTGGGGGTGCTATTCAGAATGAATAGTTTTCACTGCAGGTGGTCGTGGTTGTGGGAATCGCTGAGCCACACCTGCAGCCACACGCAGAAGTGTGAACCAAGCCTTAAAGCTGATGAGGGTCATGGGTATTTGGAGGTGACCCGACCATGTCACAGTAGATGGGCAGTGGAACGAAACCAGAGACCAGATGATCCACAATGTGTTTTAGGAGCAGCAACAGAAAGATAATGAATGGCTGGAAAAAGAATGTGGAGTGCGACATTCAACTTAGTGGACAACATCGGTGCTCAGTTTTCTCAGTCTTATCCATTACCACAGTAAGATAGCGGTGGCAGGGACATTAAAATGGTGCCCTAGTTGTACCAACTGTAAGGCAGCTCCAATTGCTTCTATCCTACTCAGGATTTGAACTTGGAGAGCGCAGGAAGCTAACAGAGTAAACAGAGGACTGAAAAACGCCACAATGCAGAGCCCAATACCCAAAGGTCATATCCCAGGCTAACAATGCAATCTTCAGTCCAGTGGTCTGGGTATGGCCTCATAAGTGGTTGCTGACGCCATAGAGACAAGCTCAACAGCATTTGAAATCTTGTGTAGCACCCTGGGGTTTAGTCAGGGAGCTCATCACAAATTTACTTGCCAGGAGTCGTTATCTTGGTCGATTGATAGAGATCTATTGATTTCTCCATAAGTTTGGCCTTGTTGCACTTTCTCTTCTACCACTAGGTGGCTGGGTACTTGGTGTTACTAGATATGATAAGGGCAACCCAAAGTCAGGTTATGAGTGTATAGGGTATCTTAGCAAATGGGCAGGGGTTTTCTTGAATCCCTTGGCATGCGGGGAGAACCTATATATTCGGGTGAGGTCAGGTGATCTATGTTCTGTGTCACCTCGACGGCTGTTTGGGTGGACGTGTGTCATACGCCCCGGGCTGCTAGGCCAGAGATTGGGCCTATCCCGGGGGCATCTGGCTGCTAGGCTGTGTGAGGGCCTATCCAGAAGTAAAGAGAGCAGCGCAGGGTTGGGATTGCGGCTTGCAGTCCAACCAGAAGTGACGGTTCTGCCGGCCGGAGAACCTGTCAATGGTCAATGGTCGGAGGTAAAAAGGGAAGCTGTCGCCACAAAGGGACCAATCCCCTTTACCAGGGACCACAGTGAGTAACTGAAGCAAGTACCGGAACCACATTCCCACCGAACGGGCACGGTGGAGAATCTGGAAACTTCAGGCTGTGGTCAAGTCAGGGACCAACCAGCGGAGGTGACGCTTACAGAGCAGCCTTGTGAGTCAAGCCAGGGACCTCGCCAGTTAGCAGGGGTGAAGCTTGGGAAGTATCTGGAGTGCCAAGCTAGGGACCCAGCAGGGAATCGTGGGTAATGCTTGAGGGTATACCACCGCAAACCTTGGAGGAGCTCAAGGGAGTCAGTGAATCAGAGGGTCTAGTGAGAGACCGGAAGCTCAGTGTTGAAGAACTACAAGAGGCAGTTGTAGTGAAGCTAAAAGGACTGCTACATTTGAGTTAGCAACTGTTAAAGGGCAAGGGATCTTGAAAGCATTTGGTCGTTAACTTACCAAACAATTGGTATTAAAGCCCCTTTCACACGGGGCACATCCATTTTGATGCACTCCGCTTGCTCAATCGATATGTTGATCTCCGCTGAGCGTAGCGGATGACAGGACCATCTCCGCTCACTGTGCTGAGACGGACCTGTCAGAGCCCCGCTCTCCTCTATGAGAGAACGGATGAAAACCGATCCGCCTGTCTGTTTTCATCCGATTCCATCTGATTCACCAGACGGATGGAAAAGTTGAATTAGATCAAATGCAATCATAAAAAATGCTGTAGATCTTGTTGTTGACTGTTTTACCCTTCACTGCATCCCTTTAGTAAATAAAAGTTGAAGGAAACTTGTCATTAGAGAAACATGGCACTGTAGACTTCATTTATTTTATACTCCAGACTTTATGGATGGTAATGTAATATCCTGAAACCCGGTTCACACAGGGGCGACTCGTCAGGCGACTCAGCCGCCTGACAAGTCGCGTCCCGCTCTGTTCAATGGAACCGTTCTAATAGGAGCGACTCAGGTCGCTCCGACTTAGAAAAAGGTTCCTGTACTACTTTGGGGGCGACTCGGGGCGACTTGCATTGACATCTATACAGAAGTCATTTTGCAAATCGCCTCTCAAGTCGTCTTGAGATCGCCTGCATGAGTCGCCCCCAAAGTCGTGCCACCCCAGTGTGAACCGGCTCTGAGGCTTGTGTTATTAAAGCAGTGTTAGGAAACATTCAGCTTAACCTTTCCTAGATGTGGTGGCTGTATTCGTTTATTTTTTTTAGGCTTTCTTTCTTCTGTTTTCATTTGGTAATCCAGCCAGCAAGTCTGTTGTTTTTCAAAAGCTCTCCAGCGGCATGTATCAGTTTACATGAATGAGACAAACCACGTAACACTGGCAAGGGGGATTAAAATGATCATCTTTTATTTATGTATGCAAAAACCTTTATCCAAAAAGGAAAAAAAATTGGTTTACTGTAACTGCTTATAAAGTGTGAGCTGGAGTTTGGCTTCAATTTGTAAGTGTTTCTAAATCTGCTAGTACATCTAACACTTCCTCCTCCTCCCCCCCCCCCAGATTAACAATACTGCTGTCTTCTGTGTTTCCTGTGGTCATTCCTCCAGAGTTGTCTCTCACGAATACAGGTGGTGTGTTACTGGCCAGATCACTATATGAAAACAGAGGGAAAAAGCCAAAGAAAAAGAAAAGGAATGCAGCCACCACATTTAATGTTTGGTAAGCTGCAATATAATACATTTTTGGCCAGTGCCTTGAAAATGTATTCATACCCCTTGAAATTTTCCACATTTTGTCATGTTACAACCAAAAATGTAAATGTATTTTATTGCGATTTTATGTGATAGACCAACACAAAGTGGCACATAATTGTGAAGTGGAAGGAAAATTATAAATGGTTTTCAAAATGTTTTACAAATAAATATGTGAAAAGTGTGGCTTGCATTTGTATTCAGCCCCCCAGAGTCAATACTTTGTAGAACCACCTTTCCTGCAATTACAGCTGCAAGTCTTTTTGGGGATGTACCAGCTTTGCACATCTAGAGAGTGACATTTTTGCCCATTCTTCTTTGCAAAATAGCTCAAGCTCTATCAGATTGGACGGAGAGCATCTGTGAACTGCAATGTTCATGTCTTGCCACAGATTCTCAATTAGATTTAGGTCTGGACTTTGACTGGGCCATTCTAAAGCTGGATACATACTATACAACTTTTGTTGTTAGATTTCCTTTAGATTTACCTTCAACTATGTAGTGCAAGGGCCTTCCTGGTTGCATACAGATTGAAAGTACCGTATTTATTTATAACACACACTTTTTTCCCCTGAAAACAGAGGGTAAACAGTGCCTGCGTGTTATACGCCAATATCAATTTTTACCAACAGGGGGCGGGGATTGGGCGCTCCGCCCCAGGAGCCACCCATTGGGGGGGGGTGTCAGGCCGGCCGTCCCGCCTCTCCTGGCCCTGGAACAGCGCTCCCTGCATAGTCTGAAGTTGAGAAAAAAATCACTTGCCAGCCCCTTGTCCTACACCACTCCTCCTGTGTCAGTGTCATTGTAAAACGAAGCTTGTAAATATCTCAATAGCTCAGGTTTTTTCTGTCTGCTCTCCTCCTCCGAGTGTGGCTTTGATTGGAGGAGGAGAGCGGTCACATGACCATCTGTGTAACGTCAGAGGAGAGCAGTCATGTGACCAGGTAAGTGAAAAAAAAACTGAGCTATTGAGGTATATGGAAGCTTCATTTTGCAATAGGAGTGACACAGGAGGAGCAGTGTGGAAGGGGCTGACAATGATTGTTTTCTTAACTGTAGAGAATGCTGGCAGCGCTGTCCCCTTTAACATTAAATATGCCCATCAGAGTGCTCCTTAACATAAAATGTGCCCATCAGCATGCCCCTTATTTTGTGTTAAGATTCACTCTGATCGGCACATTTTATGTTGATGGGCACACTTTATGTCAAGGGGCCCTCAGATGGGCACAACAAAATGTGCCCATCAGCATGCCTATTAACATAAATGTACCCATCAGAGTGCCCCTTAACATAAAATAAGGGGCATGCTGATGGGCACATTTTATGCTTTCATGTTAAAGGGGCAGACTGATGGGCACATTTTATGTTAAGGGAGCAGACTGATGGGCACATATTATGTTAAGGGAGCACTCTGATGGGGACACCTGATGTAAGGGAGCACTCTAATGGGAACACCTGATGTAAGGTGGCTCTGTGATGGGGACACCTGATGTAAGGGGGCACTCTGATGGGAACACCTGATGTAAGGTGGCTCTGTGATAGGGACACCTGATGTAAGGCTCGATTCACACTAATGCGTTTTTTGGTGCATTTTGCATTTTGCAGAAATGCATGGAAATTTTTTAACATGGGTTCCTATGGAACATGTTCACATCAATGCATTTTTGTACCTCTGCGTTTTTGGAAAGGGTTGGGGACTTTTTTTCATGCAAAAAGCAGCGTTTTGCATGTAATAGAAGTCAATGGACCTGCATCAAAAACGCAAGTACCAAGTTTTTGATGCGTTTTTACCGCGTTTTTACCGCGATTTGCGTTTTTTTTTTTATGGAAATGTATAAAAATAAAAATTTATTTATAAAAATGTATTTTAAAAAAAGACAAGCGCCAGAGAGTGCGGCTTGCGGCAAAAAAAAAAAAAAAAGAAGACACGTACAATCTTTTATGGCACAGACTTGTGATTTGGACCTAAGCCAGAAAAAATTGTAGTTACTGGTCTTCCTTGAATTTTTATTTACTACCCCTGCTGTATACTAAACCTTCATTGTTCAGTTTCTCCTCCCAAAAATGACCGCCCACACTTAGGTGACATTCAACAATCGGGCACAGAGCTGAGTATTCATCACACCCACTTCACCCTCCTTTACAAATACACACTAGGATCACTTCTACTGAGGTCTGAGTTAAATAAAAGCATATTTCCTACAATGATAGGTCCCCAGCATATGTAGAATGAATGCATAGTTATTTGCATAAGCAGCCTATGTGCTGAAAATACATAGTACCTTTGTTTAAGGAAAGTCATCTACTGGCAGGTGTTCAAGTCAGGCGATCATGTTTTATGTTCATTTAGAAAATCGAGTCCCAAACCGGTCCTGCTTTCAGACAAATATTATTATTTCAGGTACTTATATAGCGCCGTCAATTTACGCAGCGCTTTACATATACATTGTACATTCACATCGGTCCCTACCCTCAAGGAGCTTACAATCCAAGGTCTCTAACACACATTCATATACTAGGGCCAATTTTAGACAGAAGCCAATTACCTACCAGCATGTCTTTGGAGTGTGGGTATGACCCTTAAAACCCTCAGCTGCTTTTGAGTGACCAGCAACTGGAAAACAAATTAGGCAAGGTATTAACCCTGTACATCCTCCAACGTGACACTGGCGTGGTGCATGCTGTGAGTTGTAGTTTGAAAGCAATCACGTGGTGACACAGCGCTCTGCCACTGTTGCCTTGTATTATTTATTTTTTGTTTTTTTGTTTTTTAATGCAGTGGATGCACAAATTAATCATATGGGTCACATTTTAATTAAAGTGTAACTCCACTTTTGTTGAGGGAAAAAAAAAAAACAATCCCCACTGGGTGATTAATGTACATCGACTGATTCTGAATGGGAGGATCCAGTTCCTTATAATCTGTTGGTGCACTTTCAGTGTTCTAATGAGGAAACCTGCAGTGTCTGCATCCCTTTAGAAGTATTTCAAGTTCCCCTGCCTCAGTGTGACAGTGGGCGGGGGATCATCTCCCCAAACTCGTCAAGAGTTTTCATGTGGGGCTCCGCCCATACAGCCGCTTCATTCTTTCACAGTTTCCTGTGAATTAATGAACTCAAGTACAGCAGCCACCGCTCTCGTAGTTCATTCAAAAACCCTCCAGCTTTTAAACAGACAGCTGGTATGAAGGTACAGGCAGAGAGCTGCAGAAGCCTGACATTGCACCCACTGATTAGAGGTGCAATGCTTTCCAGGCTCCTGCAGGAAAAACTAATAATTGCACATATGTGCATTTATTATTTTTATTGGTAAGGTGAACTTATACTTTAACACTTGTGGAGTATCCCACCCAAATTAAAATTCCTATTACAGGGGATGCCTAAAATTTGACTCTTAGTGCAGAGAGAAAATCAGTGAGCGAATCACACAAGCAGTAAATGACATATTGCATGGAGCTTTACAGAAAACTACGCGGCTGCAGATTGAAAAGGAAAATAACATGTGTAGCAACTGTATATGCTAGATTTTCTTTATTTGCAATTTTTTTTTCCTTGAAAATGGAGATATGCTAAAAAAACTTTTGACAGAATAGATTATATATTAGCATACATTTTTGGAACATCGTGTCAAATTTGCTGGGTACCTGGAGTTCATATTAAATATAGATATTCTACGTCAGAGGTAGGCAATCTTTCTGAGGTCGTGCTCTACCTGGACAACATGGAGGAAAAAGAACCCACATTGGGGGAGGTGTAAGTACTATGAGGTGCCCTTAAAAAATGAAAAATGAAAAAAATAAAAATATCAAGCCCCCAATAAAATGACAGCATGAAGAACACATCACCCCCCACAGTGGTGTCCTCTGCTCCCCTTCACATCACCCCCCACAGTGGCATCCTGTGTCCCCTTCACATCAACCTCCCACAGTAGTGTCGTCTGTTTCCATGGGCGTCTGCTCCATAGGGCAAGGGGGGTCAATTGCCCCCCCTGGAATCGGAAGTCAGAGTGAAGACACTTGCCCCCTGTGTTGCAATGGCCGCCTCCGCGGCAACCGTGGGCTTTTTTTTCTAAGTCTGCTGCTGGCCTGGGGGCTGGGGCTGCTCTGTCTTTTCCGACTACACATCCGTCCCTCCCTCCTCACCCCCAGCCCGAGCATCAGATTGGCTCTGCCTTGGCCGTCCGTGACCCGGCTGTTCCGTGATTGGTTGCTGCCTCAGCCTGCCTCTGCCTGTGTAAATGTATGCGCTGGCTCCTCCCACAGGTGCGTGGCGTGCAGTGGCTGAGACGAGAGAATACGCTGCCAGTGCCTGCCCTGGGCCTATCGCTGAAGAACTACAGGTAACAGGAGTGCCTGTGCCATGCCACGACACCACTGTGTACATCTTTTTGTATTGCAATACATCTGTTGTGGGCGGCCATATTTTGATCTACCATCTACAGTATAGGCTGTTTTCATCAAGATCAAAATATGGCCACAACAGATGTATTGCAATACACTGCAATATAGAAAGATGTACATTCTCTAGGCTATATTTATATGGACATGGTGGAGTGAAGCTGAATTATCCTCAAGAGCTATTTCACACTGCCAGCTGGCCACGTTATCGGTAAAGCACTGCTAGTTTTAGCGGCGCTTTACCATCGTTTTAGTGGCGCTATTCGGCCGCTAGTGGGGCGCTTTTAACCCCAGCTATCGGTCGAAGACAGGGTTAAATGCAACTGTGTATTGCCGCTGCCGAAGCGCTTTGCAGGCTGCCCATTTATTTCAATGGGCAGGGGCGGTGGAGGAGTGGTGTATACAGCGCTGCTCCACTGCCCCAAAGATGCATGGATGACCTTAAAATGATGCCGCCCCCCCCCCCCCTTAAAAGAGTTCAGCGGACGCCCATGTAGACTGTTTCCTTCACATCACCCCCCCCACAGTAGTGTCCTGTCACCTTCACATAACCCTCCCACTGTAGTGTCCTCTGTCCCCTTCACCCCTTCACATCACCCCCCCCACAGTAGTGTCCTGTCCCCTTCACATAACCCTCCCACTGTAGTGTCCTCTGTCCCCTTCACATCACCCCCCCCCCCCCACAATAGTGTCCTGTCCCCTTCACATCACCCTTCCACTGTAGTGTCCTCTGTCCCCTTCACATTACCCCCCCCCCCCACAGTAGTGTCCTCTGTCCCCCTTCACATCACCCCCCCCACAGTAGTGTCCTCCGTCCCCCTTCACATCACCCTCCCACAGTAGTGTCCTCTGTCCCCTTCACATCACTCTCCCACTGTAGTGTCCTCTGTCCCCTTCACATTACCCCCCCCCCACAGCAGTATCCTCTGTCCCCTTCACATCACCCTCCCACTGTAGTATTCTCTGCCCCCCTTCACATTATCCCCCACAGTAATATCCTTTGCCCCCCTTCACATCACATCACATCACCCTCCCACTGTAATGTCCTCTTTCCCTCTTCACATCACCCTCCCACAGTAGTGTCCTCTGTCCCCCTTCACATAACCCTCCCACAGTAGTATCCTCTGCCCCCCTTCACATCACCCTTCCACTGTAGTATCCTTTGCCTCCCTTCACATTACCCCCCACAGTAGTATCCTCTGCCCCCCTTCACAACACCCTCCCACATTAGTATCCTCTGTCCCCCTTCACAACACCCTCCCACATTAGTATCCTCTGCCCGCCTTCACATCACCCTCCCAGTGTAGTGTCCTCTTCACACCACCCTCCCACTGTAGTATTCTCTGCCCCCTTCACATTACCCCCCCCCCCACAGTAGTATCCTCTGCCTCCCTTCACATCACCCTCCCACTGTAGTATCCTTTGCCTCCCTTCACATCACCCTCCCACTGTAATGTATTCTCTGCCCCCCTTCACATTACCCCCCACAGTAGTATCCTCTGCCTCCCTTCACATCACTCCCCCATTGTAGTGTTCTCTGTCCCTCTTCACATCACCCTCCCACTGTAATGTCCTCTTTCCCTCTTCACATCACCCTCCCACAGTAGCATCCTCTGCCCCCCTTCACATCACCCTCCCACAGTAGTATCCTCTGCCCCCCTTCACATCACCCTTCCACTGTAGTATCCTCTGCCTCCCTTCACATCACCCTCCCACTGTAATGTCCTCTGTCCCATTCACATCACCCCCACAGTAGTATCCTCTGCCTCCCTTCACATCACCCTACCACTGTAGTGTCCACTGCCCCCTTCGCATCACCCCCACAGTAGTGTTCTCTGTCCTCTTCATATCACCCTCCCACTGTAGTATTCTCTGCCCCCCTTCACATTACCCCCCACAGTAGTATCCTCTGCCCCCCTTCACAACACCCTCCCACATTAGTATCCTCAGCCCCCCTTCACATCACCCTCCCACAGTAGTGTCCTCTGTCCCCTTCACATCACCCTCCCACTGTAGTGTCCTCTGTCCCCTTCACATCACCCTCCCACTGTAGTATCCTCTGCCCCCTTCACATCACCCTCCCACTGTAGTATCCTCTGCCCCCTTCACATCACCCTCCCACAGTAGTGTCCTCTTCCCCCCCCCTTTACATCACCCTCCCACAGTAGTATCCTCTGCCCCCCCTTTACATCACCCTCCCACTGTAGTGTCCTCTGTCCCTCGTCACATCACCCTCCCACTGTAATGTCCTCATTCCCTCTTCACATCACTCTCCCACAGTAGTGTCTTCTGTCCCCCTTCACGTTACCCTCCCACAGTAGTATCCTCTGCCCCCCCCCTTCACTTCACCCTTCCAATATAGTATCCTCTGCCTCCCTTCACATCACCCTCCCACTGTAGTGTCCTCTGTCCCTCGTCACATCACCCTCCCACTGTAATGTCCTCATTCCCTCTTCACATCACTCTCCCACAGTAGTGTCCTCTGTCCCCCCTCACATCACACTCCCACAGTAGTATCCTCTGCCCCCCCCTTCACTTCACCCTTCCACTATAGTATCCTCTGCCTCCCTTCACATCACCCTCCCACTGTAATGTCCTCTGTCCCCTTCACATCACTCTCCCACTGTAATGTCCTCTGTCCCCTTCACATCACTCTCCCACTGTAGTGTCCTTTGTCCCCTTCACATCACTCTCCCACATTAGTATCCCCTGCCCCCCTTCACATCACTCTCCCACTGTAGTGTCCTCTGTCCCCTTCACATCACCCCCACTGTAGTGTACTCTGCCCCCCTTCACATTACACCCCACAGTAGTGTCCTCTGCCTCCATTCACATCACTCTTCCACTGTAGTTTACTCTGCCCCCTTCACATTACACCCCCCACTGTAGTGTTCTCTGTCCCCCCTCCCACAGTAGTGCCCTGCACCCCCCCCAATGCTGTTTTCTCTGCTCCCTTCACATCAACCCTCCCTACTGTAGTGTTCTCTGCCGCCTCCCCAAAGCAGTGTTCTCTCTGCTCCCCTTCACATCACACCTCCTTCAGTAGTGTCCTGTCCCCCCCACACACAAAACAGTGTCCTCTGCCCTCTTCACATCACCCCCCCCACACTGTAGTGTCGTCCACCCCCCGCCCCCATAGCAGTGTCCTTTGCCCCTGAAAGCAGTGTCCTCTGCCTCCCAATCCCCCAAAACAGTGTATTCTGTCCATTTCTTATCGCAATCCCCCCCACTGTAGTGTCCCCTGTCCCCTTCACATCATCCCCCCCCCCCACATACACACAGCACTGTGAGATCAGGAGACAGCATAGTGCTGGGTGGAAAGCAGGAGCTGCCGGAGTTCATAATAACAAGCTGGTGATCATTGCTAGGACCACCTAGCAACCAATCACTGAGGCAGCTCCTGCCCTCGCCCTCCATTCAGCACTAAGCTGCCTCCCACTCTGCAGTTAACAGGAGAGCGGCAGAGGCTGGGGGGAGGCAGAACCATGGTCACGATTCACCTATCGGCTCCCTGCGAATGGCTGTTTGCTGACCCCCGTTCTACGTAAATGTAAAAGGGGAGACTTTTAGCAGCTTCTTTTCTTCAACTTTGGTTTTATAAAAAAAAATTGTGTTGAGAAATTAATAGTTAAAAACTTCTCCCATATTTTCCCACAAAACTAAAAATGAACACAAATCCATGGAAAGTGGGGTTAGATTAGACAAAAGAACCAAATCTGTGATAAGGGGGGCGTGGCCAGCGCGGCATGTAAGCAGATGCTTCTTCACAGAGCTCCCAGCTTTATCCTGATTTGATCCAGTTTCCGGCACCTTAAAACACCCGGTTTTCGCTGTCCTATCTTGGGAACGTCTTCTCTACACCCTGCTGACACCCTGGTTCCTCCCGAGGTTATGATGACCTGTGGACAGAGAGAAGGGCCGCGGCTGGTCCACCAAAATGGCGCCGCTCTGCCATCCACACAGAAAGCACGCTATGACTAAGCATTAGTGTGAAAAGCGTTAGCTGTGTGTCCTATTTTTGCTGTGGCTTGTAGTGTTTTTATCCTGTTTTACCAATAAAGGCTACAATATTTTTTCGGAGTGCGGCTGTCCAAAATACTTCTTCCTTTTTTTTTTAGCTAGGGCCACGGATATGCGCGCAGAAGATTTTGAGAATCGCCTCAGGCACAACAACGTGCGCATAGTGGGGTTACCAGAGAAAGTGGAGGGCCGTGACCCCACGCAGTTTGTGGAACAGTGGATGGCTGAGGTGTTTGGCAAAGAGGCTTTTACACACTTATATGCAGTAGAGAGGGCCCACAGAGTACCAACTAGGCCTCTCCCGCCAGGCAATACACCTCGCCCGATACTGGCTCACCTGTTGAATTACAGGGACAGGGAAATTATACTAAGGATGGCCAGGAAAAAGAGGAACGTTCAGTACAATGGCACGCGGGTCTCATTTTACCCTGACCTTTCGGCTGCTGTTCAGAAGAGCCGTGCACGCTTCACTGAGAAGTTGCAGGCGCCTTATGCAATGCTTTACCCAGCAAAATTCAGCGTCACCCTGCGGGGCCAGGGTCACTTCTTTGAACACCCCGCTGAAGCCTCAGACTGGCTTGACGCCAACGCCCTCCACCGAGCTCCACCAAGCTCAGAGAGCTGAGGCGGATGAAGATTGACGCACCTGACGGATGTCAAATGTTCTACCATATCTCCCCCTCGGCTGAGGGCAATACCGGAAACATACAATGATCTTTTTTCACAAAATGCGAGTTCGGAACTGTGTTCACTCCTGGTAATACTTCTATCAAGGATTACCTGTGACTGTGTTGCCGCTGTATGCGGCCCTTACAATGGTTTACGGGACCTGTTGTCCCATGTAAGTTTGGAGTTCCCACTGACACATCAGTGTTTAGGATTACAAGGAGATTGCACTCTTGTGCGTGCCGAACCCATACAGGCGGTTAGTCTGCAACGGATGAGACATGCACACTTATTTACCACACCGTTGTGCGTTCTAAGATATTACTTTGCACAAGTTCATTTCAGAACAGGCAGTTTATGTCACCAGAACTGTGGAGTTCCAGTTTCTTTTACCATCTGGCTGAGTCAGCCATTTCCATTGCCACGCAAGTATGCAATTACAGACCTTACCACCTGGCTGTTTGGGGGTGGGTTGGGCGACAGAGGTTTTCCCCCTGTAAGAAATTTACTTGACCCCCCTGATGACGACTGTAACAATGCTGTCTTGGAACATTAGAGGGTTGCAGGACCCTCTGAAACGCACCATGGTGTCATCCCTGATGAGGAAACGTTTGCCAGCCATTTGTGCCCTACAGGAGACTCACCTCACGACTGACTCTGTGACATGTTTGAACTATCGGTGGGCGGGTAGAGCTTATCACTCCACTCACACTTCATATTCAAGGGGTGTGAGTGTGTTGATACATAGTTCCATAGATTACGAGGAGCTTGGCTCAGAGATTGATCCAGATGGAAGATATGTTTTTCTTTTATGCAGGTTGTTTTCTCTTAAATGCATTCTTGCTTTTGTGTATGTGCCCCCCCCCCATACAATAACCAGGTATTGAGAGCTCTGGTAGAGTATCAGGTGAAGTACCCGGAGGTACCATTGTATGTCTTCGGGGATTTCAATTGCTATACAGACCATTTATTAGACAAACATCCCTCGGGAGGTGGCGGGAGGGGGACGAATCACACAGCCCTAAGGAAATTCATATAGGAGAAGGGGGGGGGTGGAAGGACCCATGGCGGGCAAAAAACCCGGGTGTGAAACAATTCTCCTGCTTCTCCAAGAGCTACTCGTCTTTGTCAAGGATAGATTTATGTCTGTGTTCATATGCAGCTGAACGATACATTTCGGAGGTGACCTATGCCCCCAGAAGTGTATCGGATCACTCCCCATTGATTGTGACCTTGGAGGTGCGTCATCCTTCCACGGTGGCCAGGACTCTGTGGAAAATGAACACTTTTTGGTTGAATCTCTTCCATTCCCATGAGCAGGTAGAATTTCACATTTTAGATTTTTGGCGCATTCACGCCGCCAGCGAGAACGTGGCAGTGACCTGGGAGGCCTTTAAAGCGGGATTCCACCCGCGATTTTGTTTTTTTAAAGTCAGCAGCTACAAACATGTGTAGCTACTGACTTTTAATAAGGAAACTTATATGTCCTAGGCGCCCGCGATGTTGGCCCCCCCGAGGTCGACCCCTCGATCCTGGCAGGTCCCGGTGCCGCCATCCTCACTAAGGGAAACAGGCAGTGAAGCCTTGTGGCTTCACTGCCCATTTCCTACTGCGCACGCGCGCGTCTCGCAGTGTTTTCTGAATGGGCGGCTGCTCTCTGGGATACACACAGTTCCCAGAAGGCAGCGCGCCCCATTCCCCAGAAGACACCGCGAGTAGGACGAGGAAGAAGACCTGCCGAGGACTAGGAAGAGTCAGATTAGGAACATCCGCATAGCAACCGTCTTTTCTGGTGAGTGAATGTTTTTTCTATTTTTTTGCAGGATTTTTGTGCATTTTTTTTTTTTTTTAAGGGTGGAACTCCACTTTAAGGCTGTCCTGAGAGGCCTCTTTATTACTGAATTACAAACCATTAAGAGACAGGCAAATGCTCAGAGGGAGGGAATGGAACAGATGGCGGTGGACCTGGAGGGTACCTTCATTGCAAATCCAACTGACGCTAACAGGGAGGCGTGGCTCTCGGCGCAGGATGCTCTGTACCGAACCAGGGCCTCCGGGGCAGAGCGGAAACGGTTCTTTAAAAGGGCGGCATTCTATGAGGAGGGTGAAAACACTGGACGCATGTTAGCAACTATTGCCCACTCCCACCAGATGTCCCCCTCTATCGGGGCGCTGCATACTTATGCTGGTGGGGTGACCAACTCCCCAAATTATGTCAGAACTTGTGAGATTTTACTCCTCCCTATATGAATCTAAACAGGCATACTCGTTAGAATCTTTGACTGACTACTTGGGCACTGTCCACCTACCTAACCTGTCGGCCTCCGCTAGGGAAATGCTTGACGTCCCCCTGACTTTAAAGGAATTGCATATGGCGACCGGTTTGTTCCCCAACTCAAAAGCCCCGGGGGACGACGGGCTCCCCATAGAGGTCTATAAGCAGTATGAGGGACCCATACTTCCACACCTACTGAAGGTGTTCAATTCAGCAAAGGAAACCGGCAACCTCCCTCAGTCTATCACCAGAGCGAATATAGTCTTGATATTAAATTCAGACAAAGACCCCCTCGAACCCGGGATCGTATCGACCTATTTCCCTTCTGCAAAACGATGTAAAGATCCTTGCCAAAAAGATTAAATAGTGCAATTTCGACCATAATACATTCGGACCAATCTGTTTTATGCCCCAAAAGTCGATGGTGATAAATTTGCGGAGACTTTTCCTCAATATCCAATCCAGGGCGGACAACATAGGATAACGGCGCTCTATCCCCTTAGATGCTCATAAGGCATTTGATAGCGTTGAGTGGGAATACCTGTGGGCGGTAATGAGGAAATTTGGATTTGGGCACAGGATCATTACGTGGGTACAGCTTTTATATTCATCACCAGTTGCGGCTAGACGGGAGGGGGGAAGGATTTTTCCTACTTTCACTTACATAGAGGCACAAGGCAGGGTTGCCCCTTATCTCCCCTTCTCTTCGCCCTAGCCATTGAGCCCCTAGTTGCCCTAATCCGGGCTAATCCCTTAATACAGGGATTTCACTATGGAGACTTCCAGGAGAAGATCATGCTATATGCAGATGACACCATGCTGCTCCTTGGCGAAATACGTCCACCTCACTGACAGAGGCCATGAATGTTGTACGACGGTTTGGGGAGTACTCAGGCCTAGTTATTAACTGGACCAAGTCCTCCCTGCTACTACTGGACCGTGAGCCTTCCTCGTCCCCACTGACCATGCAGGATATCCCAGTGTCCACATCCTTTAGGTATCTTGGCATCCAGGTTACCGCCTATCTGCTGGACTATGTCAATCTTAACCTCACCCCTCTAAACAATCGCTGTCACGATCGGGTCAAAGTGTGGAGCAGGCTGAAGCTGTCCCCGGCGGGGAGGGTAAATTTGATAAAGATGATCCTCATGCCACAACTACTCTATGTGCTTCACAACTCCCCAATGGTCATTCCCTTGAAAAAGTTCAGAATTATTAATTCAATTTTTAGGTCACTTATATGGCTTACGAAGCCCCCTAGAATCAAACTTGAGCAGCTGCAGTGCTCAAAGGACTCTGGTGGTTTGGCGTTGCCCAAACCCTGGCTGCACTATTTGGCTTCACAAATGCAACATATTGCATGAGTTGTATGCCCTGGGCAGGACTTGGAATTAAACTTGCTGGACTCCTCTGTCCAACTACTCAGTTTCACGACTGGAGGGGGGGGCGGGGGGTTGGGCTGGGTTGCCGATGGTCTGTAGGCCTTAAAATATAATAAGTCTAATAAACTTTTTCCTACATACGCTCTCATGCAGAAGATTTGGAATAAGGTCAGGATGCTCCAGGGAGTGACTGGGTTCATCAAATATATCCCTATTTGGGATAATCAATATTGCCAGGCAATAGCGAAATTACCATATGGTCTGAAATGAAAACAGTATGGTGTGTGGAGTCAAAGAGGTGCAGGCACTAGAAAATAGTAGATGGGTGACAGTCAGGAAGGGTAGAGGGCGAAGTGCCAGGGAGGCCGATCCAGGGCTGGAGCATCCCAATAAGTATGCTCCATTGAGTGACATTGGTGAAACCAGTCCGGGACCAGCACTGCTGGAGCTGAGGGACTCTCCTAGCTGCCAGGGGAAGAACTCCTGCAGTGAGAGTGGGGGGGAAGCGAAGGGAAAGGAAAGACAGATTCTGGTGGTAGGGGACTCAATTCTTAGAAGGACAGAGAGGGCAATCTGTAACAAAGACCTGAAGCGCCGAACTGTATGTTGTGTACCGGGCGCTCGGGTTCGGCACATCACGGATCTGGTGGACAGATTACTGGGAGGGGTTGGGGAAGACCCAGCTGTCATGGTGCACGTTGGCACCAATGACAAAGTCAGAGGCAGATGGAGTGTCCTAAAGAACGATTTTAGGGACTTGGGAGCTAAATTGAAGAAAAGGACCTCCAAGGTAGTATTCTCGGGAATACTACCGGTACATCGAGCCACACCAGAAAGGCAGAGGGAGATTAGGGAAGTGAACAAGTGGCTGAAGAGCTGGTGTAGTAAGGAGGGGTTTGGGTTCCTGGAGGACTGGGCCGACTTCTCAGTCGATAACCAGTACTATAGAAGGGACGGACTGCACCTAAATGAGGAGGGTGCAGATCAGCTGGGAATAAGGATGGCCAAAAAGTTAGAGGGGTTTTTAAACTAGGTGACAGGGGGGAGGGTCCAGAGATAGTGAGAGTCAGCGGGGAACATATTCTAAAGGGTAGTATTAGGGGCATTAGTGGTAGGGTAACCAAAGAACATAAACCCAAGGTAAGTATAGTAGCAAGTCCTAGTTGCAATCTGGGAACACCCAGGAGGATAGTATGTGACCGGTCAAATAATATTAATGCATTAAAGTGTCTGTTCACCAACGCCAGAAGTCTGCCAAGCAAAATAGGTGAGTTGGAAGCTCTGGTGCATGAGGAGAGCTATGATGTAATCGGTATTGCTGAAACTTGGCTTCATTCCTCACATGACTGGGCTATTAATATTCCTGGCTATGCACTCTTTCGGAAAGACAGGGTAAAAAGGAAGGGTGGAGGGGTCTGTCTCTATGTGAGAAGTGATCTCAAAGCGAGTGTGAAAGAGGACCTGGTGGATGGAGAGTGTGATGAGTCTGAAGCATTATGGGTGGAACTGCATACAGATGTGCGTAGTTCAAAGCTAATCATTGGAGTTTGTTATAGACCACCCAATGTTAATGAGGAGTTAGAGACTCAGCTCCTTGCACAGATGGAAAGGGCTGCAAGGGCTGGGACGGTGATAATAATGGGGGATTTTAACTACCCAGAAATTGACTGGAGTAATGGAACTGCTGGGACAGTTAAAGGGCAAAAATTTATAAACCTATTGCAGGACAATTTTATGGTCCAGTTTATTGAGGCCCCAACTAGGAATGATGCTCTGTTGGACCTGGTAATCTCAAACCATGCAGAGCGTATTACTAATGTTCAGATAAAGGAACACCTGGGTAGCAGTGACCATAATATGATTTCATTTGATGTTAGTTGTAAGCAAAAATCACATACAGGAAAGATAAAAACACTTAATTTCAAGAGAGCAAATTTTCCAAGGATGAGTGCTGCTCTCCAGGACTTAGACTGGGAAGGAATATTGGCATCAATGGGCACAGAACAGAAATGGGAATTCTTCAAAAAGACTGTTTGTGAACTCACTGCAAAGTATATTCCCATGGGCAATAAGTTTAAAAGGCTAAAAATAAAACCTATGTGGCTCACTGCCAAAGTTAAAAAAGCTATAAACTATAAGAAAAGAGCTTTTAAAACATACAAAAATGAGGGAACACTAGTGTCATTTAAATGTTACAAAGAATATAACAGGATATGTAAAAAGGAAATCAAGGATGCAAAAATTCAAAATGAACGACAGATTGCAAAAGATAGTAGGACAAACCCCAAAAAATTCTTCAAATATATTAATAGTAAAAAGGTCAAGTCTGAGCATGTAGGCCCTTTACAAAATAATCTAGAGTGGGTGACTGGGGACAAAGAGAAGGCTAATTTGATAAATACTTTCTTCAGTTCTGTGTATACAAAGGAGCATGGGGGAGCTCATGTCCAAAATGGGGGTGGTAGTGACACAGCCCCAAATCCACAATGGCTCAAAAGTGATATGGTCCAGAAATATTTAGATGGAATAAAGGTGGATAAAGCACCTGGACCAGATGGCATACACCCACGGATCCTAAAAGAATTGAGCTCTGTAATTTCAAAGCCATTGTATTTAATTTTTAGGGACTCATTAATGACAGGAATAGTACCACTGGATTGGCGCAGGGCCAATGTGGTGCCTATATTTAAAAAGGGAATTAAGTGTTTACCAAGTAACTATAGACCTGTTAGTTTAACTTCTATAGTTGGGAAAATACTGGAGAGATTAATAAAAGACCACATAGATGAGTTCTTGCTGGAAAAAAACTATTTAAGCAACAGACAGCATGGATTCATGAAAGACAGAAGTTGTCAAACAAACCTGATTTCTTTTTATGAAGAGGTAAGTAAGACCTTGGACAGAGGGGTGGCAGTGGACGTGGTATACTTGGATTTTGCAAAAGCGTTCGATACAGTTCCCCACACACGGCTCACGTGTAAGGTAAAGTCTACAGGATTGGAAATATCAGTTTGTAAATGGATAGAAAACTGGCTAAGACAGAATTCAGAGAGTAGTGGTTAATGATTCTTACTCTGAATGGTCCAAGGTTATCAGTGGTGTACCCCAAGGTTCAGTGCTGGGACCCTTACTTTTTAATATGTTTATAAATGATATTGGGTCTGAGATCAAAAGTAACATTTCTGTCTTTGCAGATGACACCAAGCTATGCAGTGGAATAACGTCCTTACAGGATGTCGCCAATTTACAAGCCGACCTCAATGCTCTGTCTAATTGGGCGACTATGTGGCAGATGAGGTTTAATGTTGATAAATGTAAAGTTATGCACTTGGGGGCTAATAATATGAATGCATCATACATACTAGGGGGAGTACAACTGGGGGGATCCGTAGTGGAGAAGGATCTGGGGGTTTTGGTAGATCATAAGCTCAATAATGGCATGCAATGCCAAGCTGCGGTTTCCAAAGCGAGCAAAGTCCTTTCTTGTATTAAGAGAGGTATGGTCTCCAGAGAGAGAGATATCATTTTGCCCCTGTTCAAATCATTAGTAAGACCTCATCTGGAATATGCAGTTCAGTTTTGGGCCCCAGTTCTCAAAAAGGATATTGGGAAACTGGAGAAAGTGCAGAGAAGGGCAACCAAACTGATAAGAGGCATGGAGGAGCTCAGCTATGAGGAGAGATTAGAGGAACTGAATTTATTCTCTCTTGAGAAGAGGAGATTAAGGGGGGATATGATCAACATGTACAAATATATAAGGGGTCCATATAGTGAACTTGGTGTTCAGTTATTCACTTTACGGTCAACACAAAGGACAAGGGGGCACTCTTTGCGTCTAGAGGAAAAGAGATTTCACCTCCAAATACGGAAAGGTTTTTTCACAGTAATGCCGCGTACACACGATCGTGATTCACGGCGGTGAAAACACCGCCGTGAATCACGGCATGAAAAAAAATGAAAAACGAGGGAACGGCATGTTCCCCCACACACGACCGTTTTTCCCGTCATTTTTTTCTTTGACAAGAAAAACGACCGTCTGTGGGCTCCGCGGCAGTGTCTCCCTATGGGAAAACTGCCGCGGAAAAAAATGATGGAAAAAACGATGAGAAAATTTAGAACATGTTCTAATTTTTCTCGTCGTTTTTCTCAACGAGAAAAACGGCATAAAGCCCACAGACTATCGTTTTTCTCTGCGAAAAAAAAAATGTAATTTTTCCCGACGGGAAAAATGATCGTGTGTACGCGGCATTAGAGCTATGAAAATGTGGAATAGACTCCTTGCAGAGGTGGTTCTGGCCAGCTCAGTAGATTGCTTTAAGAAGGGCCTGGATTCTTTCTTAAATGTACATAATATAACTGGGTACTGACATTTATAGGTAAAGTTGATCCAGGGAATATCCGATTGCCTCTCGGGGGATCAGGAAGGAATTTTTTCCCCTGCTGTAGCAAATTGGATCATGCTCTTCTGGGTTTTTTTTGCCTTCCTCTGGATCAACTGTGGGTATAGAATTGGGTATATGGGATTGTACGATATATGTTTATTTTATTTTTTTTTATTTTATTTTTTTTACGCTTGAACTGGATGGACTTGTGTCTTTTTTCAACCTGACTAACTATGTAACTATGTAACTATGTGTCCCATCCCATATGACTCACGTATTTAAGGATGGCAAACTGAGATCCTTCCAGGAGCTCAGGGAGGCTTTTTAACTCCCAGCTTCTATGCACTTTTATTGCATGCAGTTGATGCTCAGAAGGAGGCGGATATTTGGGCCTTAGATTCTGCATCAGTTTTCAATTACCTGTTTGAAGTGACTACCTATAAGGGGTTTGTATCTTGTTGTTATGCCATGCTGCTGAATCTCTTCCTACGAGACACCCCTTTGAAGGCAGTGTCTCAGTGGGAACAAGATGTGGGGGCATTTGAGGATGAGCAATGGGGGGAAGCCCTGCAGGCGGTCCCCCATCTGCTCTCTGAACGTGGCGCAAAGGCTGTCACAGCTTTATATACTCCTTAGGGTGCACTACACACCGGCTAGGCTAGCCTGTATGGAGGTTAGTACAGATTCCACCTGCACCAGATGCTGTAGAGACCATGGTGACCTCATTCATCTTCTGTGGAGATGCCCTAAACTGCACCTGTATTGGAAGAAAGTCGTTGACACTCTTACCAGGGTTTTCCAGGTGCAGATACCTTTAGACCCCAAAACTTGTTTGCTGGGGATAATATATGGCCTCCAGGTGGAGGATATCCCTAAGCAAGCTATTGGTCGAGCCTTATTTCAGGCTTGCATGATGATCTTAAGACACTGGAAATCCCCCGCCCCGCCCACAGTGCAGGAATGGATTACACAAATGGCGGGTCACATTTAGTTCGATATATATACGTTTTTCCAATGTGGGGGACCCGCACTAATGCCGCGTACACACGATCATTTTTCCCATCGGGAAAAATTAAAATTTTTCTTTTGGACGAGAAAAACGACCGTGTGTGGGCTTTTTGTCATTTTTTCCCGATGGGAAAAACGGCATTAATCACGACGACAAAAATTAGAACATGCTCTAATTTTCTCTCGTCGTGATTCCCGTCATTTTTTCCGCTGCAGTTTTCCCATAGGGAAACACTGCCGGGGAGCCTACACACAGTAGTTTTTTTCAACCAAGAAAATAAATGTCATTTAAAACGGCCATGTGTAGGGGAACAAGCTGTTCCTCGTTTTTCACGACGGTGTTTTCACCATCGAAAAAAATCGATCGTGTGTACACGGCATAAATATGACAAACTTTGGGCCCCATGGTTGAATGTCCCTGGTCTAGCCCCGGTGGATCTGGTGTATGATCGCCTATTTTAAAGCCCTCATGGGGCATGCGGATCTATATATCTGTGCACGTTGGTTACCTGTTTGAATTTGCAGAGTTGGGAAATAGATTGGGAGTCATTTTATGTATTAGAACCAGATGAGACACTTATCTGCGGATGGGAATATTCTGCAAAGTATATTCCTATGGGCCATAAGTTTAAAAGGCTAAAAATAAAACCTATGTGGCTCACGGCCAAAGTTAAAAAAGCTATAAACTATAAGAAAAGAGCTTTTAAAAAATATAAATATGAGGGAACACTAGTATCATTTAAATGTTACAAAGAATATAACAGGATATGTAAAAAGGAAATCAAGGATGCAAAAATTCAAAATGAACGACAGATTGCAAAAGATAGGACAAACCCCAAAAAATTCTTCAAATATATTAATAGTAAAAAAGGTCAGGTCTGAGCATGTAGGCCCTTTACAAAATAATCTAGAGTGGGTGACTGGGGACAAAGAGAAGGCTAATTTATTAAATACTTTGTTCAGCTCTGTGTATACAAAGGAGCATGGGGGAGCTCATGTCTAAAATGGGGGTGGTAGTGACACAACCCCAAATCCACAATGGCTCAAAAGTGATATGGTCCAGAAATATTGAGACAGAATAAAGGTGGATAAAGCACCTGGACCAGATGGCATACACCCACGGATCCTAAAAGAATTGAGCTCTGTAATTTCAAAGCCATTGTATCTCATTTTTAGGGACTCATTAATGACAGGAATAGTACCCACTGGATTGGCGCAGGGCCAATGTGGTGCCTATATTTAAAAAGGGAATTAAGTCTTTACCAAGTAACTATAGACCTGTTAGTTTAACTTCTATAGTTGGGAAGATACTGGAGAGATTAATAAAAGACCACATAGATGAGTTCTTGCTGGAAAAAAATATTTTAAGCAACAGACAGCATGGATTCATGAAAGACAGAAGTTGTCAGACAAACCTGATTTCTTTTTATGAAGAGGTAAGTAAAACCTTGGACAGAGGGGTGGCTGTGGACATGGTATACTTGGATTTTGCAAAAGCGTTCAATACAGTTCCCCACACACGGCTCATGTGTTAGGTAAAGTCTACAGGATTGGAAATATCAGTTTGTAAATGGATAGAAAACTGGCTAAAAGACAGAATTCAGGGAGTCGTGGTTAATGATTCTTACTCTGAATGGTCTAAGGTTATCAGTGGTGTACCCCAAGGTTCAGTGCAATTTACAAGCCAACCTCAATTCTCTGTCTAATTGGGCGACTATGTGGCAGATGAGGTTTAATGTTGATAAATGTAAACTTATGCACTTGGGGGCTAAGAATATGAATGCATCATACATACTAGGGGGAGTACAACTGGGGGGATCCGTAGTGGAGAAGGATCAATAATGGCAAGCAATGCCAAGCTGCGGTTACCAAAGCGAGTAAAGTCCTTTCTTGCATTAAGAGAGGTATGGACTCCAGAGAGAGAGAGAGAGAGAGAGAGAGAGAGAGATAATTTTGCCCCCGTACAAATCCTTATTAAGACCTCATCTGGAATATGCAGTTCAGTTTTGGGCCCCAGTTCTCAAAAAGGATATTGGGGAACCGGAGAAAGTGCAGAGAAGGGCAACCAAACTGATCAGAGACATGGAGGAACTCAGCTATGAGGAAAGATTAGAGGAACTGAATTTATTCACTCTTGAGAAGGAGATTAAGGGGGGATATGATCAACATGTACTAATATATAAGGGGTCCATATAGTGAACTTAGTGTTGAGTTATTCACGTCTAGAGGAAAAGAGATTTCACCTCCTAATACGGAAAGGTTTCTTCACAGTAAGAGCTGTGAAAATGTGGAATAGACTCCCTGCAGAGGTGGTTCTGGCCAGCTCAGTAGATTGCTTTAAGAAAGGCCTGGATACTTTCCCAAATGTATATAATATAACTGGGTAATAACATTTATAGGTAAAGTTGATCCAGGGAATATCCAATTGCCTCTCGGGGGATCAGGAAGGAATTTTTTCCCTGCTGTAGCAAATTGGATCGTGCTCTGCTGGGGTTTTTCGCCTTCCTCTGGAACTGTGGGTATAGAATTAGGTATATGGGATTGTATGATATTATTATTTTATTTTTTTATGGTTGAACTGGATGGACTTGTGTCTTTTTTCAACCTGACTAACTATGTAACTATGGAATGTATGTTATACTGTACTGACTGATTGCGTGTGCACTGTGCCACACAGATTACATGTCATACTTGTGCTTTGGAACTGTTTGTCACTTTACGTATGTTCAATAAAAAAAATTTGTTTGGAGGGAAAAAAAATTGTGATAAGAGTCATGGGAAAAAAAAAACAACAAGAAAAAAAAAAAAAACACGCATTGGCAAGATACACACATCTGTCATTTGCTTACATTCTAATGAAAATAGAAACTTATGGTCACACTGTTTAATGTCAGAAAGCTGAAGACAACACTTTTCTCATACCACTTTAATATAATACCCTTCTTTGATACGACACGCCAATGCTGCTTATCAAAAACAGATGGCTAATGAACAAAATAGTGCTTGTGTTACATGTTGGAAGCTCCACTGATCCATGGCAACATTCATGGATTCAGGCCAATATAAAAAGAGGTCAAAGCAAAATTACCCTTAGAAATGTTTCACTGAGAAAGCAAGACACTTTTTATTTTAATTTAAGTTTAATATATAACCAATGTGAAAAAAACAGCAAAATAAGACAACCTTCATTGAGACATGCAATGCAAAAAAACAAAAATAAACTTTTGATCGTATTCATAGTTTACTATAAATTAAACAGTGTAAGCGTCCCAGTTCATAGACATTATTGCTATTAGCAAGCAAGTATTGCACTCTGCTAAAAACAAAGACATACTACTCATGCCTGGAGATTTAGAAAAATGCACAAGATCAAAGGTATCCCATAATATTTGAATGTTTCAACACTACCCCAGTTATTCATGAAAGGCACAACAAAAACTAGATTTTGTATCTAAGAGTGTTATGTGAATTGCTGCTATAGCAATATTGATTATCTTACATTTTTTTTCAACTGAGGTCTTTGTAAATGTAAAAATACGGGCTTTTTCCAATTACGCCAAGATCCATGTGGAAAGGGCAATAATTTATAGCAACCAGTTAATTGATCACGGATCTGACATTAGTTGGCAGAAATCGCTAATGCCTTGTACACACGATCGGATTTCCGATGGAATAAAATCCGATGGACTTGTTTTAAAATAGAACAAGTTTTAAGTTTTTCCGATGGAAAGAAATCCGATGGGAAATTCCGATAGTCTGTGTGGAATTCCATCGGAGAAAAATCCACGCATGCTCAGAATCAAGTCGACGCATGCTCTGAAGCATTTTTCTCGTCACCGCGTTTTGGACGGTCGGAATTTAGTCTGACAGTGTGTATGCAAGACTGATGGAAGTCGGCTTCATCGGAATTCCGACGGAAAATTCCATCGGAAATCCAATCATGTGTACAAGGCATAAGTGTTGAACAGTTTTAGTGAATAGAACTTAATATATATTTGTTTTTACACACCAGTAAAGGCAGCCATGTTGGAGCCATCATTATACAGAAAACATCATACCATTTCAACTGAAAACTCAAAAAGTACTTTATAAATATTTTTTCATGGACATCAACACTCCTCGCACAATACCCAATGACAAATTTGACATGTATTTGTTCAAACCTCAAAATGGCAGACATATAAAAAAGATCACTGGTAAATCTTAAGCTTTGGATGACCAAGATCAGTGGTGCCGACTTGTAGAAGATCACTTCTGCACTAGGAGAATAATAAGGACATTTAATCCTAAGGGCAGCAGATGGTTAAGGGTCATGTCAAACAAAATCACTAAAAGACGACTTTTTCTCCTATGGGTCTTTCACTTACTTAGCGAAATGATCCCTTTTGTTGCTCCCTAGCTAGTGATTCAGCAGTGGCCCTTGCTAGTGAGAGAGCAACAACCATTAGGAAAGCGATTTTCTCACCACTGGGTATTATTCATCTGACATGCTCCTTAAAACAATGGAGGTCATTTAAAAGAAATTCAGCTGAACACAAGGCAATTTCTGGTCTTTGCATATTTTTTTTTTTTCACCAAAGCGCATTTTTGGGGGGAAATGTATCTGTACAAATGCGTACGTTTGCCATTTTGTAAGGTAAACAATTGTCAATATGTATTACTATTAGTAAGCTGCTATGGTTTCAGCCTGAAGAGTTTTATTAATGCCCTATTCATCCCAACTTCCTCTGATTATTAGGGCTTAATCTTTGCTCATGGCATGTTACTTAGACCTGCAAAGCGCTAAATTAAGCTCACAATGGGCCAAATGTGTTCTCAGACATTTAACCCCAGCCCCCAAATTCAGACTTACAGCACAGATCTGAATTTGATTGATAACCAAGAGGAAGCAGGTCTCTCTCCTAAGCTGGCCATCGACGAGCCAAAGGTGGCCTTGAAAGCACGACTTGGCTTGACGAATGCCGATTTAATTTTTTTTTTATTTTTTTTTTTAGGTGTGCCATTTTTTTTCTTTTTACATAGTTACAATGCTCCAGATTGGACCAATGTAACTATGCATATACCATACCCGTGGGATCCCTCTAGCTAGAACCTGGAAATCACTGTACTAAGACACTACTCTAATGATCTCCTCAAGCTTGCCCTGCTGCAGGAGGTTGGCCGCTCGGCATGGGCACCTTTCAGATAATGCTTTGCATTTTCTCAATAATGCAAAACATTCTCTGATTGGAAGAGGTGGAGAGCGAAACATCATCATCCGCCTCCCCACCTCATCCAATCAGATGCATACATTGGAGAAAATTGATTCATCTACAGAAATCCCACAGGTATGGCATATGCATAGTTACACTATGTAAAAATTTTTTTTATTTAAAAACCAAACATATGGCAGGTTGAAATTTATCGGTGAACACTGACTGCATCCTACCATTTGCAGTCACAGCTGGGCAGTGCCACTGTATTCAAGCAGCCCCAAGTATTATGGCTGCTGAATATAATAGCCAGCAGTGGAGATTCCTCCATTCATGTTGTTTGGCTGAGCAAGAGAAAACGAGCCACGTATGGCTAGCTTTAGTGCTTACCAAGAATAAAACATCATACTTGAATATTTTACTTGTATGGAAGAGGAAAATGTGCATTTTTAGTGGTACCTACCGACTTGTTATGGAAATTGATATGCAATCTGATTTGACATAATACAAAATACAACTTCAAACTTGGGTTTCAGTTACAACTTTATTCATCAATATAAATATTGTGAATGGTTTTCTTACTAAAACTCTTACATCTTTTGCAGTGGCATGGACTAAGATGGTGCCGTCATTAGCAGATGTGATGCACTGATCTTTCTTTCAGTTTACTAAACTCAGAATTCTAAAGGATTCTGAGATTATAGTACGGTTTCTGAAGGTAGCATGGTCCAGAATAGAAAAAAAAAAAAACTACTAATGGGAGACCATGCTCTTCCATAAATGGTTAACACTGGTACAAAAGATTCAATTCAAAAAGCTAAGGAAGATAGAACTGGGTACAAAATATGGCATTAGAAGTTCTCAGATACGTGCAATGGAATATAGGAACTGTTAAGTGCCATTGATAACCCAAATCAAATGCCCCCCTCCCTCAAAAATCCCCATGATTTCTGAGGACCTATAAAAAACAGTACACAGGAAAAGGCGAAAACCAACAGTGCTTACACTGGTTTTGTTCCCCAAATAGCATTAGGACATGTATTCAAAAGAACTTGTTACTGCCTCCTTCCCCAGTCTGATGCTCCTAAAGGCAGTATGTAGAATGGTCACCAAACAGATGACAAGTCTCTCTACGGTGAATGCAGCTTTAGATTGCTCACTCCAAAAAATTACTTATGGTGGTAAGCAAATCAAACAGAACGGATACTGTATTCACAAGCAAAAAATAAATAAAAGATCAATATAGAGACCTACACATGGTGCCTGCCCATTACTGGGGTTAGGGGTAAGTTAAAAACCAAGAATACCACTTGAAAAATCCCAACTAGACTCCAGATGACTTTTATCCTAAACATCTACTTTTTTTTCCAAATTAGAAAGACCCTTCTAAAACCCACTCAGGATGAAAACTGGGTAACCGATCCCCTCCCACCAATAATAATAAAAAAAAAAAAGTTGTTCTTTATCACAAAACACAGTAAAAAGAACACAAAAGTGGTTATAAATAATACACACTTTGACAGAAAATAAGCATATGGCCCCCTTTCCCCAGTTTTTTGGTAGTGAGAGTTTTATGAATGTTCCCTTTAGGCTCCATCCCCACCTAGTAAGCATCAAAAAGCAGGCAAGATTCCCAGTTTCATGAAGCAGTACCCCAAGCAGGAAGAGCCTTCATTTCTGCTCACCCCGTTCAGCTCATCAAACCGGAATCATGCAATGCTTTCTGTGGAGCACATGGTACCAATAATTCTATGAAAGGGAGATAAGTTAGGAAAATTAATGGTTCCTTTTATGCTCGTTCTACAAATTCTCAAAGCATGGAAACAGCATTATTAGCGTACTGTTGTCAATGGAGCCTTAGGGTGTTGAAACCGTTTTCAACTGGATAGCGAATTCCCTAGCATTTGTCAGTATCATTTAAGTCCGAGTAAAATAAAAAAAAAGAAATAGCAGTTACATCAAATTCACAACTCCAAAAAAAAATGGAGAATTAAGTACTTAATCTATTCTTTGAAGCAATGTCAAATTTATTTATTTATATATATATATATATATATATATATATATATATATATAGTACTCTTAGAAAAACATCATCACCAATAGAATATGCATTTCTTCTATGGAAGAACATATTTTGGCTCATTCCGAGTTTCACAAGAAGTCATTTCCTGCAAATAAAAAATACACAGTATATATAAAAAAAAACCCATTAAAAATAAATTAGCAACCTAAAAAACACAAAACACAAAAAGGGAAAATGTATTCTTGGCATCAGCTCCCTGACGTAGAGTTGGCACAGATAGTTTTGGACAACCTGTATGTATGATATGTAACTTTTTATATATATATATATATATATATATATATATATATATATATATATATATATATATATATATATATATATATTATACAATGACGATGCCATAGAATAAATTATAGAATTACAAATGATATGGGGGATGGGGGTTATCTGTACCACAGTGGCCAAGGCTGCACTTAAACATACACATCCCTTTTCTCTCAGTGTTCAGAATTAACCCCAAACAAAAGGCCTTAAGCTCACAAACCATTATAACAGTTTACAGTCATAGCTGGCCATAAAGTTATAAGCAGTTCCTTCATTTTACATTAAACTTAAAAAAAAAAAAAAATATATAATATTTACATGTGTTTATTGTCATGCAAATTAAGTCAATGGCCTTTTTAATAATGAACTGCAAAGAACTGGAGTGCCATGGACCCCATACCAACCAATCAAAATCAGCTTTTGCTAGTCTGAGCTGAAATGTTAATTCTGATTGATTGTTTGAGGTTACAAAGTATCTTTGCGCTATTAAATAAGACACACGGTTTAAAAAAAAAAAAAATACATTAATACAGTAAAGACATGCAAAGGTGTAAAACAGGGTCCATTAAAAATCGTTGGAGTAACTTTACATCAATCCATATGTGTATACATAAATGTATCTACACACACATATATATATATATATATACACACACACAAATATAACCAATGTATTTACACAAACCAAACTGATATATACATAAACATATACACCTGTCAAATACAAAAAAAGAAAAAACGATAAAAAAAAAAAAGAAAAAGAAAAAGGCCTATAGTTTTAAGGCCAAAAACTGAAAAGAAGAAAACTCAAGAAGCAGTATATTGGTGCAAAAATAGAAAGCAAAACCTGTGTTAAACTAAAATCACCGCACAGTGGAGTGAAAAGGTGGAAGTGTAGAGCATTTGGTGAGACAAGGCCTGCATTAGGAGCAGTCTTCTGCTGTAAACATTGATATAGCAGCTGCTGGCTTGAGACGTAATGCATGGTCACACATTCAGAGAATTGGAATTTGATATCGGTCACTAGTATCACGTAAGAGGTGGTCCATAAGTTCCATAGCTATAATGTTCCTCTTCTGATAGGCATCCCATTGATGTCGGACAGTGAGCATTCCCATTAGTAGTCTTTCACCGGAGCCAGCTCTGGCACAAGGTTTACAGTAATGTTTTTAAACAACTTGTCTATCATTATATTTGGGGCATATATTAAATTATTTAATCCATCAAGATACTGACGTTCTTTAGAGTATCGCAACAATTTGTATCTGCAGGAAAAAAAAAAAAAAAACACAATTTAGCATCTTCAGTCTTACAGTCTAATCTTAATTTTATTAACCTATATAGTGCATGTAAAATTCACAGAGCTTTGTGGAGCTCCCATTCTGTGCATAGCAGTTCCTTCCACGGAAATTGCTTGGAGGGGAGCTGTACATTCATATTAACTCTACCACCCCCAATCTACACTATGTTAAGCATCCAATCCCCAGGAAGCTGCTTCCTTACCTCCAAATCCAGTGAGTCGGCCTTCTTTAGTGTTTACATACCATCCAGCAAAAATCGGCCATGCCAGAATACAGTTTTCCTATAGGCTTGAATAGGTTATACACTGAGACTCTGCATGCAGCTCAATTCAAACCTATCAGGACACATTGGGGTTGATTTACTAAAACTGGAGAGTGCAAAATCTAGTGCAGCTATGCATAGAAACCAATCAGCTTCTAACTTCAGCTTGTACAATTAACCACTTCAAGACCTCAATAAGTATATATACGTTGTGGCTATTAAGTGGTTTACCGGGGTTATGGCTGAAGCTATCAGCCATAACCCTGATATTTTTCAGCCGGCGTTTCTCTTTCTCACTAAAAGGATCCAAGCGGCTAATTAGCAGCTGGATCGCTTTTAGAAGCAGCAGAAGGGGGAGGGGTTTCTTGGGCTTACCGTTCTTAGAGGCGAACCCAGGAAACGATTCGGCTGGTCACAGAGGTAAGGAGAGACCAGTTCGTCTATCCTCACCTCTATATTCTAGGAGGACCGGAGAAGCGCCATGACGTCACTTTCGGTCTACGAAAGTGAACAATCTTTCTATATCCGCTGAGGAAGTCCTGCACTACGGACGATATGCGTGCGGAGGGCTTAGAGTGATGTCAGAGCAGCCACCCACCTGTTTTTTTATTCATATGTACTTCATACCGTGCACTAGGTCATAGTGCTGTGTTTGATCCATCCTTTATGAGTGAGTTTTTGGAGACCATTTACTGATTGAGGAGTACACAGAAGGACTTCACGTGAAGACATCACCTTATTACCCTTGAGAAGGGACAGCTTGATTGACCTTCTGTTCACTCAGAGGTCCATTCATTCAGGTGAGCGGTTCGTGCTTCAGGGGGAAGAGACGTTTATGTTGGGATGTATAGTGATTGACTACAGCACCCCAGTTTCTGTCTAAGAAGTTCATATTTCCATTGTTTTTTCAACATCCTCTGGCCTCAACTTTTAGCGCTGCACTGCTTTCTACATGTACTCTGCCCAAGGACTTTTATATTGACCTTCAGTGTTCAGCTGCTTTCATTTGGGTTTTTTGGGTTTGTTTTTGCGCTGTCTGATTTTTCTTTTATAACAATCTTTCTTTGCATCGAGATTCATTAAGACCCCTTTCACACTGGGGTGCTTGTCAGGCATTTTAGCACTAAAAATAGCGCCTGTAAAGGAGCCTCTAATGCCTCCCCAGTGTGAAAGCCCAAGTGCTTTAACACTGGGGTGGTTCACTTTCAGGACAGGCAACCAAGTCCTGCAAGCAGCATCTTTGGGGCGGTTTGGGAGCGGTGTATACACTGCTCCCAAAACGCCCTGCCCATTGAAATGAATGGGCAGCGCTGCTGAAGCGCCTGCAAAGCGATTCGGCAGCGCTGCAACACGAGCGCTTTTAACCCTTTCTTCGCCCGCTAGCGGGGGTCAAAAGCGCCCCACAATGGGGCCGAAAAGCGCTGATAAAACGCAGCTAAAACTAGTGGCGCTTTACCGCTAACGCGCAGCGCTTTCAGTGTGAAAGTGCTCTAAAGTGTATTTTTATGAAAAAAATAAAAATAAAAAGAGTCTGAAAAACTGCTGCGCAAATACTGTGCGATATTAAAAATTGCAACAATAGCCATTTTATTCTCTAGGGTCTCTGCTAATTAAAATATATCATATTTGGGGGTTCTAAGTAAATTTCTAGCAAAAAATATTGATTTTTACTTGTCAACAAAAAGTGCCAGAAAAGACCTGGTCTTCAAGTGGGTGAGCATTGACAAAAAAAAAAAAAACCTGATTGGTTTCTATGCAGAGCTGCACCAGATTTTTCACTCTCCAGTTTCAGTATATCAACCCGTGTGCAGGCATAGCTGACACCAAACAGATTTTTGCCAGATGGGATGATGAAGATGGCCACAGAAGATGAACATTGAAGACGGCCACAGATTAAAGCCTACCCAGCTTTGCTATCAAGTATCGCTGTTTGGGCCGGGCCTTTACTTATAGATGTGGCTCATGTCTGGGCCGGGCCTTTACTTATAGATGTGGCCGCTGTTTGGGCCGGGCCTTTACTTATAGACGTGGCCGCTGTTTGGGCCGGGCCTTTACTTATAGACGTCGCCGCTGTTTGGGCCGGGCCTATACTTATAGATGTGCCTGCTGTTTGGGCCGGGCCTATACTTATAGATGTGCCTGCTGTTTGGGCCGGGCCTATACTTATAGAATTGCCTGCTGTTTGGGCCGGGCCTATACTTATAGATGTGCCTGCTGTTTGGGCCGGATGTTTACTTATAGATGTGCCTGCTGTTTGGGCCGGGCCTTTACTTATAGATGTGCCTGCTGTTTGGGCCGGGCCTTTACTTATAGATGTGCCTGCTGTTTGGGCCGGGCCTTTACTTATAGATGTGCCTGCTGTTTGGGCCGGGCCTTTACTTATAGATGTGCCTGCTGTTTGGGCCGGGCCTTTACTTATAGATGTGCCTGCTGTTTGGGCCGGGCCTATACTTATAGAATTGCCTGCTGTTTGGGCCGGGCCTATACTTATAGATGTGCCTGCTGTTTGGGCCGGATGTTTACTTATAGATGTGCCTGCTGTTTGGGCCGGGCCTTTACTTATAGATGTGGACACTGTCACTCTGTATAAACTGTATGTGGCAGGCAGATAGATGAGATCACAATCCCCACCTTAGCCAATAAGGGGAAGCCTTGTATTCAGTTTTATTCTAGCAACAAGCAGAGAAGTCCCTATACTGCTCTCAGAACACAGTGCTGTATACTTTAGGTAGATGATGCTATGTACAGTTTACATAACATTGACTGCAGCCGCATGTATTAGGCCATCTTGACCAAAAACAAACTACCTAAAGTGGTAGCAAAGTTGAGTGATAAGGCAAAGTTAATGTAATTCTGTTGTCCTTTAAAATCAAATGCGTTCTAAATTAGACAGAAACCAAATAGCTCCTAAGTATGTTAAGGATTGTGTGACGAAACCAGAACACATGAAAGTAATCCAAACAAATATGGATAGAGCACATAAACTGTATAAAAGATGGTATTCTGGTGATAAACGCAGGACCACCAGAACCACAAAGCCATCAGGTTGCCTAAACTGTCTAATAACAAGTGGGTCAACATTAAACTGATGTCAGTTTTAGGTTTGTGCTTATCGTTTCAATCACTAACCATCGTTCTGAAATTCTCAGGGACCCCATTAGTCAGTCCTGAGAGTTCCAGATATGGCCCACTAAATGAGCCTAGCCTGTATCATAGCGTGTTCATCTTTATTCCTAACAATGTGACCAACTTCATGGCTTGCTATGGGAGCAGACTCTGCATGGGAAAAACACTCTAGTCATTAGAATATTGCAAGTCATGGAAATGAAACCACCAACATTGATAATAGCATTTTACTTTATAATATTCTTCAGTCAGTTTTGGCTCATGAAGCATTCATTGTACTTTGGCTACATTTCATTCATCATGGAGAAACAAGCTTTACATCTGACATAAAATGAACAGAAAACACTTACCGTCCCAAGAACTGGACCTCTCCTCTGTGATGGTGAGGAATCGACTTGTACTTCCCTAGGTCTCCTTCTGGTCTTGACACATTGAAGCCGGCAAAATGTACCCTTAAAAAGAGAAATAAATAGCAACAATCAGGATATAAAACCAAGCCAGTGACCATAACAGCTAATGAACCAAAGTATCATTAGCAGACTATGCCATGTTTCATTTTGGTTTTTCTACATGAAGGTAGCTAAATGTCCTGCTTTAGTGCTGCTTGGAGACCTACCTGTTCCACAAATCATCGTCTTCTCCTCCCCATCCCCAAAATGCATTGGGAAATCCATTGATCTTTCTAAACTGCTCCACAGTTAAGCCACTTACTCCTCCGAAGAACTCATTGTACGGCAGACTAAAAAGAAAGAAATCCAAGAATTGCGGTTAGAGAGTCTAGCAGTTGTCCTGCCTGATTGCATTGCTAACAATAAACTATCCAGGTTGGATTTATTTAGCTACACAAACCAACTACCCAAACTAGCTTCATTTTGTATCGTATAATGGATTAAGTCTTACCATACGCTTGAAACTGAATGCTCATAAGAAAAACAAAAGAGACTTAAATCAACATGCCATTCCAATACAGCTTTTTTCTTTTAATATACAATATGCTGTGTATTAGGATTTTGAAGAATTTGCTGAAGTTGGTGTAAGGTCTCAGGGATTCTACTTTAGAAGAAACTGCCAGGAGAATGGTATACCCCTTTGCTACCCAAATCAATTCTATAAAGCAGGGGTCTCCAAACTTTTTAAACAAAGGGCCAGTTTACAATCCTTTATGGGGGCCCGTGGGAGTAGAAAATGCCTCGGGCTTGGTGGTCAGTGAGAGTAAAGAAAAAAAAAAAAAATCACATAGTGCCTGTGGTCAGCAGGAGTAGAAATAGTGCCATATCGTTGGTATCAGCAGAAGAAAAAAATGCCCCATCATTGGTGCCAGTGGCAAGATTAGTCCCCTATCATTGGTGCCAGTAATAGTGCCCCATCATTGGTTCCAGTGGCAGGATTAGTCCCCCATCATTGGTGCCAGCGGCAGGAATCGTGCCCCATCATTGGTGCCAGTGGCAGGAACCGTGCCCCATCATTGGTGCCAGTGGCAGGAACCGTGCCCCATCATTGGTGCCAGTGGCAGGATCCGTGCCCCATCATTGGTGCCAGTGGCAGGAACCGTGCCCCATCATTGGTGCCAGTGGCAGGAACCGTGCCCCATCATTGGTGCCAGTGGCAGGAACCGTGCCCCATCATTGGTGCCAGTGGCAGGAACCGTGCCCCATCATTGGTGCCAGTGGCAGGAACCGTGCCCCATCATTGGTGCCAGTGGCAGGAACCGTGCCCCATCATTGGTGCCAGTGGCAGGAACCGTGCCCCATCATTGGCGCCAGTGGCAGGAACCGTGCCCCATCATTGGCGCCAGTGGCAGGAACCGTGCCCCATCATTGGCGTCAGTGGCAGGAACCGTGCCCCATCATTGGCGTCAGTGGCAGGAACCGTGCCCCATCATTGGCGTCAGTGGCAGGAACCGTGCCCCATCATTGGCGTCAGTGGCAGGAACCGTGCCCCATCATTGGCGTCAGTGGCAGGAACCGTGCCCCATCATTGGCGTCAGTGGCAGGAACCGTGCCCCATCATTGGCGTCAGTGGCAGGAACCGTGCCCCATCATTGGCGCCAGTGGCAGGAACCGTGCCCCATCATTGGCGCCAGTGGCAGGAACCGTGCCCCATCATTGGCGCCAGTGGCAGGAACCGTGCCCCATCATTGGCGCCAGTGGCAGGAACCGTGCCCCATCATTGGCGCCAGTGGCAGGAACCGTGCCCCATCATTGGCGCCAGTGGCAGGAACCGTGCCCCATCATTGGCGCCAGTGGCAGGAACCGTGCCCCATCATTGGCGCCAGTGGCAGGAATCGTGCCTCATCATTGATATTAGTGGAAGGAATAGTGTCCCATCATTGGTGTCAGTGGAAGGAATAGTGCCCCATCATTAGTGTCAGTGGGAGGGATAGTGCCCCATTGTTGGTATTCGTGAAAACAGTGCTCCATTTTTGTTGTCCATGGGAGGAATAGTGTTGCAACATTTATATCAGTGGAGGAAAGTATGGCCTATCATTGGTGCCAGTGGAAGGAATAGGGCCCCACTTGTCATCAATGAAAGGAATTATGCCCTACTATTGAGGTCGGTGGAAAGATTGGTGCCTCATCATTGGTGTCAGTAGGAGGAAATAATGCCTTGAATTAATAAGAGAAATAGTGCCCCAAGGGCCACATAAAGGCAAGCAAAGGGCCGCATTCAGCCCTGGGGACACAGTTTGGCATCCACTGCTATAAAGTAAGAGGGTGGATCCTTCCGTGTAGCTCCCAGGTTTTCTTGGAGCAGAGATTTTTCATTAATGGTTTCCCTTGTAGCTCCCTTTGGTGGTACAATCTGGTAACGTACCAGCATGGCTTTCCACTACAACCTTTGTATTTCACAACTTCATGGTACAAGTGCATCCGGAAATAATATATATATATTTTTTTATAAATTTGTAAAGATTTCAAACAAACTTCTTTCATGTTGTCATTATGGGGTATTGTTTGTAGAATTTTGAGGAAAATACCGTATTTGCCGGCGTATAAGGCGACTGGGCGTATAAGACGACCCCCTAATTTTCCACCTAAAACTTTGGTTTTGGGATATACTCGCGGTATAAGACGACCCACTTCAGACTAGTCTGTCTAGAACAGGGGTGTCAAACTCAATTTCATCGCGGGCCGCATCAGCATTATGATTTCCCTTATAAAGGCCGCTTGTATATGTAAGATTAGATGTCCAGCGCATCCCCTCCCCATATATTAGATGTCAAGAGCCACCCCACCATCAGAAGTTGAGTCCCCCACTCTCCCTTACATCACAGTGTACCCCCCTTTCCTTATGCTGCTGCTGGAAAGAAGCTGGATGCATTGCTTGAAAGCAGAAAGTAGGGGTCTGGAGGAGGACCAGAGGAGGGCTGGAGCTCTCCTGCAGCTGCAGGAGAGGTGCGAGGGCCACATTAAATGGACTGGAGGGCCGGACTCGGCCCGCGGGCCTTGTGTTTGACACAAAGCTTCGGTAACATACTGAAAGAGCAATAATACATTTGTGCAACTTTGTGAAGCAATGCTGCAGTGGTAAATATCTCATGTGCCCGGCAAAATCCACTGTAGGGGAGAACCAATGTGTGCAGAGCCAGATGGAGGGTCAGGTGCTTCCTACCAAAGCTCCGGTGGTGGATGGCGAGATGGCCGTGGAAGGAAAAGCAGCCGAGGGGTAGCCAGAACAACCGCTGACAGGAACAGGCTTTATTTGCAGCGCATTCGGTAACATACCGGTACTGTATACCGCTCTGAGCCAATCACGGCGAGCAATGTATTCTATTAATGAATACAAAGCCTGCATGGATTGGCTTGGAGAGTCAGAGAGGCGCGGGCTGATGATGTTACAACCTCTGCCAATCCGAGCAGGCTTTGTATTCATTAATAGAATACATCACTCGCTGTGATTGGTAGAGGTTGGAACATCATTAGCCCGCACCTCTCTGACTCTCCAAGCCAATCCGAGCAGGCTTTGTATTCGTTAATAGAATAAATTGCTCGCCCTGATTGGCTCAGCGCGGTATACTGTATGTAGCCGAAGCTACATACTGTATTAGCGCACATTCAGCGGGCGAGCGGCATACCGGCGTATAAGACAACCCCCGATTCTTGGGGGATATTTAAGTGCAAAAGGTCGTCTTATACGCCGAAAAATACGGTAATGAATTTCCAACGAAATGTGGAAAAAGTGAAGCGCTGTGAATACTTTCCGGGTGCACTGTACAGAACGAATATGGTCATATATAAAGAAGCTACCCCCTTATTTGGTCATTGTATGCACAGAGAAATGAAATAAAAGGATTGTACTGATATATTATAATTACAGTGTATGGGCTTTCCAATTTCCTGATTAGCATTAATAAAAAATGCCCTGTCATATGGCAAACACCTGGGTGATTAGCTTCTTATGGAAGCAGCCCCGATTCAAGTGCTGCACAGTACAGGGTTTCAGTAATTCGTTAAAGCTCTCGCTCATCATCTATCTTTACACCAAGGTGTAATCACACATGTGCCGTTTCATAACCTATACTCTTTAAATGGACTTTGTCCTGGATCATAATATCTATGTGCAGACTCTGATGGATGCCTGGAAATGTAAGGGGGGGGTTTCACACTTCCACGTTTTTGTGCGGATTACTCGCAGTTTCTAATAGACTTCTACTATATAGTAAATTTTTGGATCGTTTTATGAAAGTGCACCAAATATGCAGCATGCAGGATTTTTTTTGCACGTTCAGAAAACGCACCATTTAATAGAAGTCTATGGTTAAACTGCAGGTAACCCACATGAAAACTGTGCTTACATTGCGCTGCATCCGAGCAGCCAAACCGCAATGCAGCAGTATGAAACCACCCTAACCACTGTGCCTGATGTGGTGCGCCCCAATGCCTCTTGCACACGGGAAGCTTAAAAACGCCACATTTCAATGCATTCAGGCATTTTTCTTTACTGCTCTAAATCATTTTTTAATTGGCCTGTACACAGGTAGGCAAAGACTGTTTCTTTAGATCAGCTTAAAATAAAAATTAAAAAAAATCAGCGTTGCCAGTCAGTATTTTTATGCACGTATACAAGCATATGCCAGCTTCCCTTGATTTAAAAAAAAGCTAGAAGAATTTTTACGAGTGAATACACGCAAATATGCGCCAGCGCTATACATCCCCATTCATGCATCAGTACCATGTACAAGTACCCTAACATGAAATGATTTAGGACAAATTCTTCTTAAAGTCGTCGTAAACCCTTACATATAACCAGTGAAGAGACTATCCTCAGGTGATACACAGAGATAAAACAAATCCTTCTACGCAAGTTGTATCTATTAATCTGCAGTATTCTCTACATCTATTCAAAGTGCACAATTTATGAGCTTGTCTGAGAGTTCAGAATAAGAGGAGAGCTGAAATTACACTATGCAGAGCCCAGTGAGGAGAGCTCTGAGAGCTGACTGGAGGGAAGAGACACCCCCCCCCCCCCTCCACACAGCACACAGGAACAGAGCTGTGGCTGTCACTCTGCTGAAGGTCCCTCCCAACACCAATTTTCTCTTGGTGTCAGGAAAACTTGTCAGAAGTGATTTATGCTGATAGCAGAGGAATAAAGCAGCAGACAGGAATGACATTTGGTGCTTTCGATTGAGACAAGTTCACGCTATAGAGGGATATGCTTTGTTCAGATTTCATGTCTGAGGTTTACAACCACTTTAACACAGTACTACTGGGGTAGCAATGTATTCTTGCATAGATCATTGCAAAATTCATTAATACAGTCATGGGGGCGGATTTACTAAAGGCAATTAGACTGTGCACTTAGCAAAGAGCTGTTGCACTCTGCAAATGCAGCTGCTCCAGAAATAAGTAAATGAGCACAAGGTCTGCTGACTTCCATCATCCAATCATGTGCAAGCATAAATGCTTTTTTTTTCTTTAGTCCTTGCACATGATTAGGTAATTGCCTTTAGTAAATCAACCCCAATGAATCACCTAAATTGAAGACAAAATTTCTCTGACAGCCATGGCAACCATTACAGTATAAGTTTGCATTTATTAAACCTGCACTGGAAAAAACTATGGACACCAACTCAGTTCCAATCTTAAAGGAGAAGTCCAGCCTGAGCTTTTTAGGCTGGGCTTCTCCTCTGGGTCACAGGAGTGCAATTTGTTTTGCACTCCTGTGACCCGTTTTCAGCAGAGAGCGGTCTGAAGTCCGCTCTCTGCTGACGTCACTGCCATCAGTCGGGGCAGCGCATCATCACGACTTCCCAAGTCGGGATCCGTCAGCTGCCCTGATTGATGGCAGTCTCAGCGTATCAGCGAGCCGCTGAGACAGCCTCTCCCCGCCCCTCCACTGCTCAGCGCTCCAATGAGCGTGGAGAAGCAGAGAGGAAAGACGCCGACTGACAGCCAGCCTCTTTCCTCTCAGGGATCTGTGAGAACCGAGCCATCGGCGATGTTCGATGGCTCGGTTCCAAGTGCACAGACGGCGGGGGACAGCTGGAGCAACGGTCTGATGCTCCATCCACCAAGGTAAGTATGAATATGGGAAAAACTCAAAACCCATACTTCTCCTTTAATTTAAAGTGATTGTAAAGTTGTTGTTTTTTTCCCCCTATAAAAATAATAAACATGTTATAGGTATCTGCTCTGTTGCAGTGGATTTGTACAGAGCAGCCTGGATCCTCCTCTTCTCGGGTCCCACTTTCGTGCTCCTGCAGCTTTCTATGGGAGCACCCGAGCTTACTCACAGCTCCCTGTGTGCATTCAGACATAAAGCCCCGCCTCTCCCCTGATTGGCTAGCTGACTTTGATTGACAGCAGCAGGAGCCAATGGCGCTGCTTCTGTGTCTCAGCCAATCAGGGAGAATCTGAGACACTTGTGGACATCGCTGGACAGAGAGGGACCTCAGGTAAGTATTAGGGGGCTGCTGTACACAGAAGGACTTTTATCTTCATGCATAGAATACATGAAGATAAAAAACCTGGCTTTACAACCACTTTAAAGTTATTGTAGGAGGGTTTAAAGGATAGTTTGAGAAGCTGGATATCCCTGGTGCCAGAGATGTTGTATTCCTGGTTGCAGCAAATAACATATCACACCCCATAAATAAGCCGTAGTGTTCTAGCCCAGAGTCGTCATCTAGCTACTTAAGCAAGCTATTGGAGGTCTAATCAACGGATCTTCAGGAAAATTTGAAAATTAGTAAATGGGCTCGCCAACAGAATTGCAAGCTTAAAGCTCTTTCGTACGGATGCAGTCGGTGATTACATCTCTCCAGTAATGGAGCCATGGTTATGTTAGTAGTGTCTCAGAGTAACAGAAACCCTTAAAAACTAATGGAAGAACTGGGAAAGCAAATAACAACTCGGCTTCTTGCATTTCCAGTGCACATCTCTGGCAACAAAGACACGGTAAACAGTAATAACCAAGTGTCATGGTGACAAATGCCAGAGACGGGAATTCATAAAAGTGCTACTTTGCTTAGACAGAAGCGACTCTTATGTACTTTGGCACGGCATAGCAATTTATAAAGCAATCAGGACACTGGAATGACAGACGAATGTACTGGCACCTTCAATGGAAACCATAAAGGAGAATGACTAATGCCAGGGAGTAACTTTTGTAAAGGGAGTTTTGGCGGATTTCAACATTTTGCTCCAGCATTAAATCCTTTAATATGAAGAGTTGGCAGCTGTTGCCATACGTCCATGTAGTTAGGAGAGGGGACACTATTTCCTAGTCACCAAGAAGCTAGGACATTCTAAAGACACTACATGGAACAATCTGCCCCATTTAGGTCTTAAAAAAGAGCAGTCTACAGAAAACAGGCTCTTTGTCTTAACTGGAACAGCTACGTAAACAGCTAAAATATACCTCGTAAATACATAAATGTTCTCGGTTTTACCTGCCAAGTATTAGTCCCAATTTTGGAGAGCTGTTCCTGTGATACACACACCCCTGCTACAGTGCGATTTACTATTAGTGCTTTCGCTCACAGAACAGAGGGGATATCATCTATGATGTTGGGGAGATGCCATAGAAAGCTGCACTGTCTGGCTATGCAGCATGTAACAAGTTTACCATTGCAGTAAATATGTATGTAGCAGTTTTACCTGGACACTGGATGAGACAGTGATTATTGCTAGCGGCTATAGCAGTTGCTAACGATAATCACAAGAAAATTTGTCAGGCTGGTTGTACTCAAGTTGGTCGATCGATCAACGAGGTACATTCAGCCTGCCCATTAATGGTGCCAATCTCGGCAGTTCCTGCTGAACCAGCTGGGATTCGAACCATGGATGGCTGGCCTAAGACACTTTGATACACGTGGCTTAGTGTATTCAATGAATGCAAGACAAAGAAAACCTCTACTTACATGTACATGTACTTGTCAAGTTTCGTTGCAAAATGACGTGGCATTTCTCCACAACCATAATAATTTCTGTCGTTCTCAGGAATGTGATCTACATCATGGAAAAGAACACAGTCCCACTTTTGATCCTTCATGGCTTCTTTAAACCCAACATTAAACAGCATTGCTCGATTGAATGTCTGAGTACCAGCCTGTAAATGAAGAATGAAAATTTCTGGAGACTTAAAATGTTACCACTTTCAACATACATATCTGTAGTATAGAAATATATTACAGCGCACTGCCACACAAACCTGGCTACCGGTTAGCACTACTGCCTTGGAACATAAGGATCATAAGGATCTGCCTTGGAACGGTTCGAATCTCAACCAGGACACTACCTGCATGGAGTTTGCATGTTCTACCTGTGCTTGTGTGGGTTTTCTACTACATTCCATACACATGCTGGTAGGTTAATGGACACTTGTCTAAAGCTGGCCATACACAGATTAAATTTCAGTTGATTCCTGCTAAATCGGCAGATTTGTCCATACATGCCATCCACTGTAGATGGGAGAATCAATTGTTTTCTATCATTCGGTCTGCAGGGCTGAATAAGAGAAACCTTAATATGAATGGCTAGCTTATATTGGCGCTAGTATGCGTGTGCATTTCAGATTAGAACCTTATGCCGCGTACACACGATCGATTTTCTCGACGGTGAAAACACCGTCGAGAAAATCGACGGGAAAAACGAGGAACAGCTTGTTCCCCTACACACGGACGTTTTTCCCGTAATTTTTTCTCTTGGTCGAGAAAAACGACCGTGTGTGGGCTCCCCGGCAGTGTTTCCCTATGGGAAAACTGCTGCGGAAAAAAATGCCGTGAATCACGACGAGAAAAATTAGAGCATGTTCTAATTTTTCTCGCCGTGATTAATGACGTTTTTCTCGTCGGGAAAAATGATCAAAAGCCCACACACGGTCGTTTTTCTCGTCAAAGAGAAAAAATTTAATTTTTCCCGACGAGAAAAATGGTCGTGTGTACGCGGCATTAGGTTGTATGCTCCTTAAAAGAGAAGTATAGCCAAAGGTTTTTTGGTCATACTTCTCTGGTGGGTCACAGGAGTGCACTTAAAGTGCTTTCCTGTGACCCAGAATCAGCCGACAGTGGGCTAAAATCTGCTGTTGGCTGACATCACAGAGCCGCTCCAGGCTCTGGAAGGATCCTGACCATGTTGTCGGGATCCACCCAGATGTCTGATGAGTGGCTGGTTCAGCCTCTCAGCGTGTGACTGAGTGCCAGAGCCAGTCGCTCCCGCCTCTTTCCAGCCCGGCGCTCCAGTGAGTTCTGGAGGGGTACAGCAGAGAGTGATGACTGACAGTTACCACTCTGCTCAGATCTGACCAAGAAATTAGCAATCAGCAGTCATGTGATTGCTCAGTTCTCAGGCTTAGACCTGGCATAGCTGCAGCATTGGACCCAAGTTCCAACATGAAGGTGATTATATATGTGTTTTTTTTTTTTAACAACCCCAAACTTCTCCTTTAAGGACATGAAATGATGTGAATGGACAATATAAAAGGTATTGTGTAGATATTTCTTCATATAAACGCCTGTATAAATAAAACTTTAGCTTTATTCCTTCAGAGTAGGTGTTGACTGAAATATAAAAAAAATCAGTAAACCATCGGATTGCCAGGCGTATGGCCAGCATAATGACTCAATCAAAAAGTAAACGCACCATGCGCACACAAAATTGATGGAAAATTACCAAATAGGACCACAGAGTTCCCCAGGGAAGCCACCAGTAATTTTGATAGATCCCTTTGAATAAATATGGCTTTTAAAGCTCATCTGCTACAGCAGACAGGGAGCCTTAAAGAGTAACTCCACTTATGTTGAGAAAAAAAACAAAACAACCCCCCTGAGCAATCAAGTACATTACAGGAATTACCGTATATACTTGAGTATAAGCCGACCCGAATATAAGCCGAGGCACCTAATTTTACCACAAAAAAAAATGGGAAAATGTATTGACTCGAGTATAAGCCTAGGGTGTCCATCTGCATGCCTCACTGTGCCCATGTGCATGCCTCACTGTGTCTTACTGTGCCCATGCCTCACTGTATCCAATCTCCCTACCTGATCTCCGGCGCTGTGCGACTAGACTGACTTTTAACATGGGAGTCTATGGAAGTGGTGCCCGGTTTTGAAAAATCGGTGCTCCCCGGCCGTAGGTCCCCTGGACAACAAACTTTGCACACTTGTGGATGAAGAGTAGGGCTACATAGGTGCCAAGTTTGCGGTCTAGGGGACCTAGGGTCCGCCGGTACCGGGTCCCCAAAATCACAGGAGAAATGACCGTTTAACATTGGAGTCTATGGAAGGGGTGCCCGGGTTTGAAAAATCGGTGCTCTCGGCCGTAGGACCTCTGGACACCAAACTATGCTCACTTGTAGAGGAAGAGTGGGGCTACATGTGTGCCAAGTTTAGAGTCCAGGGGACCTACGACTGGCCGGGATAAAGCGCACAAATTTGAAGTCGGACACAGACTCGAGTATAAGCCGAGGGGGCAAAAAAATGTGCTGAAAAACTCGGCTTATACTCCAGTATATACGGTAACTAACTTTGTTGCAGAGTCCTACCCGTTTCTGCTCTGATGAAAAAGCTGTTTGTTGTCTGCAGAGTAAATTTTATTGGGAGTGACTTTTTCATTATTAATTAACTGATGCACCTGCAGGGCTCTAATGAGGAGATTGGTAGGGTCTGCATGAATTTAGAACTGATTAACCCTTTGGGAGTATCTCAGCAAAAGTAAACCTTTGTTGTAGGATGCCGAATATCTGACTTTTATCTTTATGCAAACTTCTGGGAGAATCAGTGATCCAAAAACGAGAAGGAAATGACATTTCTGCGGATGTTCCGTGCACCAATGGTGAACGGAACGCCTCCACGTTGCCATAATGCCTTGAATTTTACAGAAAATTACAGCACTGTAGACTAAAAAGGAAATTTTATTTTTGATAACTTTCAATTACAATATGACTTGTATCCAAAAGTGGAATTTGAGCTTTAAAAAGTATTATTTCTGTATACATGGTCTACCACTAGGGGGAATTCCACGACACTGACAGCACTATACATGTACATGTTTACTGAAGAGATTAATAAATGTGAAATGAATAAAAGTAATAAAAGCCACGGGTTTGTTTAAAACAGGCTCCATCAAATAGGAGGATTTTCTGTTCCTTTACGAGGCTCGGAAATGATTTTAATGTATACATAACGAAAGTCCTATACTGCTAACCCACAAATGATTGAAGAAAAGAGGCCAATGTCTTGTATTGCTGCACTTGGATGTGACAGGTGCTTATGAATGTATTATTGTAGGTATTTTCTCTGTTCTAAACCAAGAAATCCAACACAGTGAGCGGCCAAAGGAACCTGAATACAAGAACATTGTGTAAATTACAGTAAATATACCAAAAATATAAACTGGTATTTCCGCATAGACAGGTTTTCAGTAAGTATCTACAGCGGACATTGTGTTCCAACTCTCTACTTTCATCTCTAAAATGTGTCAGGAACACGATGCCTGTCTTTGTTCTGAAGGGATTTCCCAGAACTCATTATTACAGGTAATGCCACCCCCACTATAGAGTGAAGTCAACACAACAAAAAAAGTAAAAAAACATACCGATGTGAAGACAGCAGTGATATCGCAAGTCTACCAAAACGAGGAAAAAATTATGTTCTAAAACGTGAGTTCACAACACTAGTCGTGTCCACAATTTTGTTCACAATAAAACTCGATTGGATACTACTGATTATTGCTTGTCAATTCTCACTGCAGCACTTCAATAAATGGGCTTGGATGGAATTATTATTTAAAGGAGAAATGTGGGAAATCAAATAAACACACACTCACCTATATGGCTGCAGTCTGATGCTGTAGCTGGTTCCCGCTGGCTCCAAGACCGAGAACTGAGCGATCACATGATCACTAATTGCTCATTTGCTCTGAGTAGAGAGCAGTGACTGTCAGTCACTGTTCTCTGCTCTGATCCTCCAGCACCCACTGGAGCACCAGGCTGGGAAGGGGATGGGAGTGGCTGGCTCAGGCTCTCAGCAATACACTAAGAGTGTAAGTCAGCTTCCAGCCAGGAATATGGATGTATCCCCAACGTTATTCTAAAGCCTCGTACACACAATCGGATTTTCCGATGGGAATTGTGCGATGACAGGCTGTTTTCGTAAAATCCGACCGTTTGTATGCTGCATCGGACAATTGTTGTCGGATTTTCCGCAGACAAATGTGGGATAGCATGCTTTAAAATTGTCCACCAACAAATGTGTGTTGGCGGATTATCTGATCGTGTGTACACAAGTCCATAGGACAAAACTCCAAAGTAGAAACACGCATGCTCAGAAGCAATGCTCACCATAGCATAACATTAGCAGAAGTTGCCTAAATGGTGGCGCTAAAGAGCTTAAAATAGGATTTTTATAACAGCTTACCTGTAAAATCCTTTTCTTGGAGTACATCACGGGACACAGAGCGACATAGTCATTACTAATGGGTTATATAGATACCTTCAGGTGCTGGCACTGGCAACTTCCAAAACCGGAAGTACCCTCCCCTATATAAGCCCCTCCCATCCGGGAGCACCTCAGTTTTGTAGCAAAGCAATAAGTGTCCCTAAAGAGGGGTGGGAGCTCTGTGTCCCGTGATGTACTCCAAGAAAAGGATTTTACAGGTAAGCTGTTATAAAAATCCTATTTTCTTTCTCGTACATCACGGGACACAGAGCGACATAGTCATTACTAAAGGGATGTCCTAAAGCAATGCCCAATGAGGGGGGGGATACACCATACATAAGCTGAGCGCTATCAGACATGAGGATCTTTTGCGGCCTGCAACACACTGCGCCCAAAGGCGACATCCTCCTGACTTCTAACGTCCACCTGGTAGAACCTAGTAAACGTGTGTACTGAAGACCATGTTGCGGCCTTACAGATTTGAGCCAGGGAGGCCTGGTGATGCGCTGCCCATGAAGTTCCAACTGCTCTCGTGGAGTGCGCTCTAACTTTGAACGGAGGCGGTCTCCTTCTCAAGCCATAGGCTTGCATTATGACCTGTCGAATCCACTTGGCTAAAGTAGATTTTGACGCTGCCTGACCCTTTCTGGGGCCTTCCGGCAGAATAAACAAAGTATCCGTTCTGCGAATCTGAGCAGTGGCTTTTAGATAAGCTTTAACTGCTCTTACTACATCCAAAGAATGCAATAACTTTTCCTCTACCGAAGTAGGTTTGGGGAAAAAAGAAGGAAGAACCACATCTTGGTTCAAATGAAACCCCGATACCACCTTAGGAAGAAAGGCTGGATGAGGACGTAATACTACTCTGTCCTTATGGATAACCAGATATGGCTCTTTACAGGACATAGCTGCTAATTCCGACACTCTTTTAGCCGAACAAATGGCTAGAAAAAACAATTTCCTGGCGAGACGAACCAAAGAAATATGCTGTAATGGTTCAAATGGTTGTTTCTGTAGAACCGACAGAACCAGGTTTAGATCCCATGGACATATGGGAATATTAACCGGAGGACTAATACGCATCACTCCTTATCTAAAGGCTTTGACTAGTGAATGCGAAGCCAAGGGCCTTTGAAAAAATATTGACAAGGCCGAAAACTGACCTTTGATAGTACTCAAGGCAAGCTTCCTATCTACAGCCCACTGTAGGAAGTCCAGACTCCTACCTATTACGTACTTATGTGGATGCCATTTCTTGGCCTCACACCACGCAATGTACGCCTTCCAGATTCTATAGTAGATCTGCCTGGATACCGGCTTCCTGGCATTGATCATGGTAGATACCACAGGATTAGAGAGCCCTCTCTTTTTTAGAATGTGGGCTTCAATAGCCAGGCCGTCAAACCTAGGGCTGGTAAGGAAGGGTGGTATATCGGTCCTTGCGAAAGCAGGTCCGGACGACGTGGGAGAGTCCAAGGACTCCCCACTGACATTTTACAATCTCCACGTACCATGCTCTTCGGGGCCACGCTGGAGCCACCAGAATCACTGGTTTCTTTTCTACCCTGATTCTGCGGAGTAATCGAGGTAACAATTGTGGCGGTGGGAATGCATATATCAGCTTGAACTGATCCCAAGGGAACACTAGGGCATCCGAGCCGCAAGCTAGGGGATCCCTTGTCCGAGAGACAAACCTGTCCACCTTTGCGTTGAATCTGGATGCTAGAAGATCTACATCCGGTGTTCCCCACCGCTGACATATTGTCCAGAAAACCTCGGGGTGAAGGGACCATTCCTCTGGGCATAATTGCTGGCGACTTAGAAAGTCCGCCTTCCAATTCTCCACTCCTGGAATGAATACCGCAGATATGGCTGGGACATATCTTTCTGCCCATTTCAGGATGTAATTTACTTCCCTCTGGGCTGCACGACTCCTGGTGCCCCCCTGATGATTGATATATGCCACTGCTGTGGCATTGTCTGATTGAATTCTGACAGGGGACCCTTGGAGTTTTGATGTCCATGCTACTAGGGCATACCGGGCTGCTCGTATCTCTAAGAGATTGATGGGCAGGGCCTTTTCTGCATCCGACCATCTGCCCTGGAGAGACCATTGCTCCAGTACTGCTCCCCAGCCTATAAGGCTGGCATCTGTAGTGACCACCTTCCAAGAAATCGGACTGAAGGATTTCCCTTTTTCCAGATTCTGGGGAACCAACCACCAACGGAGGCTCTTGCGAACGGAAGGGGACAAGGACATTGTAAGTCTAGGGCCTGAACTTTTTTGTTCCAGGCTGACAGTATGGCCCCTTGCAAATTCCTTGAATGGAATTGACCGTAGGGTACTGCTTCAAATGATGCCACCATTTTTTCCAGCATCCTCATGCACAGGCGTATGGACGGCTGTCTTTTTTGTACCCACTAAGTGGATCAACTCTTTCAAAGACAACACCTTTCCTCGAGGCAAGAATATTTTTCTCTGGCCTGAATCCAACCTTAGCCCCAAGTATTCCAGACTTTTGACTGGTTTTTAGGGCTGACTTGTCTCGGTTGATAATCCAACCGTGAGATTCCAGATACTTGATTGTCTTGTGAACGACCACGTCTAGTTTTTTCACTGAGTGGTCTATCAGCAACAAGTCATCTAGATATGCCATTATCATTACACCTTGTGTTCTTAGATTGGCCAATAAAGGGCCAGAATTTTTGTAAACACTCGTGGTGCTGTGGCCAGACCGAAGGGTAAGGCTCTGAACTGAAAATGGCGCCCTTCTACTGCAAAGCGTAGAAATTTTTGGTGGACTGGAAAGATGGGAATGTGCAAATAAGCATCTTTGATGTCGATCGCGGCTAACCAATCCTCCCCTTGTAGGGCAGTGGCCACCGATCGGATCGACTCCATCGGAAAGTCCTGATATACAGGAATTTGTTTAGCCCTTTTAGAATTAATATGGGCCTCCCGTCCCCGTTTGCTTCGGGACTGTAAAGAGGTTTGAGTAAAACCCGAACCCTCATTCTTCCAGGGGAACCTCCATAATTACTCCTTGGAGCAATAGTTGTTCTAGTGCCAACAGGAGGGACTCTCTCTTCCGGGGATCCCTTGGCACGTTTGACCTCAAAAATGGGAAGGAGGAGAGTCTTTTAACTCCAAACTGTATCCCAAACATACTGCGGAGAGCACCTATCTGTTTTGATCGTGTCCCGCCAGGTCTCTTGCGAACAACTGGAGTCCTCCCCCCACCCGACTGAGTGGGGGCAACCCTTCAATGATTTTAACTTTGGGGGAGGTTTTGTACCTCCCCTGACCCAGGGTTTCTCATTACCCTGCGATTGTCCCTGTTTTTTACCCCCGGGAATTGACCGAGGAGGCCGTCGGAACTGTTACACAGCCGATGCCCCAGGGACTGGAGAAGCAGGCCTCTTAAAGAGGGACCTCTAACTCTGTTTTTAACCGGCAAGAGCGTATTTTTACCGCTGGAAATTTTCTGGATATATTTATCCAGGTTTTCCCTGAATAAGCGTTCACCATGAAATGGGACGCTAACCAGCCATTCTTTACAGGGAGCTTCAGCAGACCAGTTTTTGAGCCATAGAAGCCTACGCATATGTACTATAGACAGCAAAAGGCGAGAGGCCTGAATCCTTTATGGCATCAACCGCAAAGCCTAAGGCTCTAGGTAGATCAGCTAGGGCAAGGGCCTGCTGATCTGTCAAGTCCCTCAAGACCTGTTTCAACTGATCCTTCACTGCTTAGCAGACCCCACTGCTGGTTGTGTCACCAAGCTTGCTGTAGAAAGAAGCAGACTTTCATAAGGACTCCAATCTTTTATCTATTGGGTTCTTGAACATTTGGACATTATCCACTGGACATGTCAGTGATTTATACACACAAGAGATGGCTGCGTCCACTGTAGGGACCTTCCATTTTTTGATGAACTTATCCTCCATGGGATAGACCACCGGAAATCTCTTGGGGGAATAAATATTTTCTCAGGATGTTCCCAATCCTGGTAAATGAGCCCTTTCAGTAAAGGGTGAAGTGGAAAAGAACAGACAGTCTGGGGGCTTCTAGCGACCCCAACGAGGATACAGTAGTGGTTGATGGTTCCGCAAGGTGCATTTTTAAATGCTGATCGGACCATGTTAGTCAGAGACTGAACCCATAATCTTTCAGCTTGAGATGCTGAGAAAAGGTTCCCCCACTGTTGGTTCCTCTATAACAGAATCAACCTCATCCTGATCCCCTTCAGGCAGGTCGATCCCTGTATGGGACTGTTGCTCTGCTAACAGGCACTCTGAAGGAGGAGACGGAGATCGGGCGTTCTTTCCCTGACAGGGAGGCAGCGATCAATGTTGACAATCTCTCTCTAATCCTCCCAGAGCTGAGGAAAAAACCTCCTCTGTTACATACACAGGAGCAGGTGAACTGAGGACAGCCACAGTACCAAGTACCCCTGCGGGGTCTCTACGGTCACTTACCTCTGAACTTCAGGGGAGACTGGTGCAGCAGAAGCATGCCCAAGATCCTCAGAGCCCGATGAGACCCCCTTCGCTTCCTGGAAGATCAGTTCCGGAGCTTCTGGACGGCATATTCCTAAGCCTAAAGCTGAGGTATTCCAGCCGTAATACACCACTTTTACTGAGAATAGTCTAGCACAATTGCTGCTATATCACAGTTGGTGTCTACTAAAGTGCCTTTCTAGGGGATGCCTGCATCAACCGCCTCTGTGTGCCTTTATACTGTTGCTAGCTCTGTCTGTGCACTTCAATAGCCAGCTATGATTGTGCTTTAAAAACACGCTGGACGCCCGCACATGCGCAGTAGCGCTGCGGCGCACACCGAGCGTCATCCACCCGCTCCGCCCCTTTTTCCAGATCGCCTCTATATATAGAGGCGCGTGCACGCGCACGTGCGCCTTCGGCGCCTTTTTTGAAAAAAAATAAGGAGCTAGATGGGAGCCAGGGTCCCTGCCGCAGGGCCCGGGGATGGATGAGCGCAGCAACAGGGCAGAGGAGACAGCTTCCCAGCAGAGAACTTACCAACTGCCTGGATTTGATTTTGGAAGAAAAAAATCCACATTACAAGAAAAAGAACCATAGCGGCCTCTAGTGTCTAACACAGGTACCGCGGTCTTACATTTTTTTTTTCTTGCCTACTATTAAAATTTTTACATTTTCTGAGTAGTAACAGGCATACACAGAATATTAGCGGGAATACCTTAGGTAACAGGCAGAAAGACAAATTAGGCTTGGGGGTCCCTCAATAGAACCAAGTTCCCGAGGGCCCCCACTTACCTTTTCCTCGCCGCAGGACTCTGTTTGGTCCACAGAAGCCCAAACTTCACCTATCACGGCAGGCATTGTAATCAAACCTTCAGGGACCGGGTTCCCAAGGATTCCACTCCCCTGGACCTGTATAGCACCCTGCACAGAAAACATCTTGGTCGTGGGTATGACCAGAGCTCTGGATCCCAGGGTCCAGCCCTCCTAAGAGAGGCATTACAGGCAAAACCTTGCTCTTCTCTTGCAAGGCCCGGGTACCGACCGTTTAGCTATGAAGCTTTTTTGGTCGGATCCGGAATAGCTTACTGAGGCCCAAAAGAACCTGTACGCAAGCTCAGTGAAAAACACATGTTACTTCTTGGCCAACACCTTAGACACTGGCAAAAAACTGAGGTGCTCCCGGATGGGAGGGGCTTATATAGGGGAGGGTACTTCCGGTTTTGGAAGTTGCCAGTGCCAGCACCTGAAGGTATCTATATAACCCATTAGTAATGACTATGTCGCTCTGTGTCCCGTGATGTACGAGAAAGAAAAACCACGTTGTTTCGTGTTTGTTGGCCGACAGTTCTTTGCCGTTTGTATGCAATACAAGTTCACGGCCAACGCCCTTTGGACAAAAGTCCGAAGCTTTGTCCGCAGAAAATCCGATCTTGTGTATAAGGCTTCAGGATGCTTCCAGAACCTGGACCAGCTCTGTGAAATCAGCCAACAGCAGGCTTTGTTATCAGATTCTGGGTCACAATAAGGCAAAAGTAAGTGCCATCCTGTGACCCACATAAGAAGTATGGTCAAAAAAGCTTCTCTTTTAAAGTATCTAATGTCAAAAAACTTTTTAACTTTTGAATAGAATGGTTAATGGTTTTATCAAGGATTTCCTTCCTGTCCCACAGACACAACAGGATGTGAAAGAAAATTTCTTAAACGTGAAGGAAATCCCTTTGTTTACAGCGGTTACTGGAATCAGTGGAAGTTGTTCTAGTCTACTTCTTTAAAAACTTCCAATTTTTCCTCACTTCCAGTTCTGAGAGAGCAAATTTCCCTAGTGGGGACACAGACAGAAATAAAAAGCTCATAAAATAGAAAAGGGCAGCACCCCGATAATGAGCCTTGGTTGTTTAATTGAACACTCAACAAGTGACAAAGAAAAAGTGCCAAAAACATGTTCTTCAAAAGTTTCGAGGCCTCGCAGGACCCCTTTCTCAAGGTGATAAATGTGGATTCGGGAGGCCCCGAAACAGTGAAGAGATAGATTTTTTGCCAATTTTTCTTTGCTATTTATTTTGTTGAGTCTTCAGTAAGGCTCATTATGGGGTGAAAGACTTTTTCAATGTTAAGAGCTATAATATGGTATCACTAGTAGCCGTGCACTCCCCGCTAGTCACATTCAGGGTCAGGTGTTGGATGGATTTGTCTGTAGCAATAACAAAAACTCACAGGGGTTCTAACCCTCGGCCACTCTATGCAAAAGTAAAAAAGTAATTTAGCTTTAGCTACACTTTAAAAATATAAAAGATATGCTACAATCTAGATGCCTTTATAGAGAATACAAAACACTAGTTAATAATGCAGTACAAATAATAAAACTAGAGCTCAGAGTTTAGAATGAGGCCAGTTCCTTCACAATGAATACAAACCTTTATAATAGAAGTGTGCTTTCAGAATCTCTGTACAGGAGAAGATCCCGTATAGTACATTTTATGAAAATTACCTGTTCAACGACATAGAAGGAAAACTCTAAGCGCTGTCTCTGCAGCATGGGTATCAGGTGGCGGAAGAAAATAGGCAGGTGTTCATGGCGATTTCGGAATGGAATCAAGATTGCTACCTGCAAAAACGAGAACATACATTTATATGGCAGCTGTTTGGCTCACATTTGACTATCAAATCCAAGAAATAAGTTATGAAGCACAGGATATGCTGTAAAAAACTAATTAATAATCGTCATAGTTGCTGAGCAAGAGGGAACCCATTCTATCACTCAAACACCAACACGTATGGCTACAGAATTTTCTATTGATTCATTTATAGCGTGGCAACACAATCCACATTGCTTTACAGATTACATAGAGCCATACAATCTCATGTTCTATCATAGTTACACACTAAGGACGATGCTGCATAGAGTATGTGTAGTCTTTATAAAGGAGATACAGAGGCTCCCACCACTGACATCCTTCTGAAACTAGTTAGTGGCTTGGATATCCTAGGTCCCAATATAGGGAACTGGACCAAGCATACATTATATATATATATATATATATATATATATATATATATATATATATATATATATATATACACACACACACACACACACACACACACACACACACACACATACACACACACACACGTGAAAAATTTATTTACCGCACATATCTTATTCAATGTATTACATACAGGGCTCGACAAATCCTAAGCGTCAGGTCGCCATGGCGAATAGCAGTTGCATCCTGGCGCCTGGGCTTTTGTCAGCCCATTCTCAGACGAGAAATTCAGATTGCCCGACATGCAGTTCCTGGCGCATCCTCCCAGAACCGGGGGCGCAACAGGCACGTTCTGTGATCGCTGTGTTCTTCAGACTCTCGTACAACATCGCTGGTTTGAGATGGGGCTCAGGTAAGTATTAGGGGGGCTGCTGTACACAGAAGGGTTTTTATCTTTATGCAAAGACTGGTAATAAAAAAAAGACCTTTTGACTTTAGAACGGCTTTGAGAGTAGGATCTACAAACAACCTACGTTTAAATGTCTGGTTAGAACACTTATTATTATTATAGTATTATGTAAGGCCCCTTTCACACGGACGGATAGAATGGTGCTTTTAGCTGCGGATTTTCTACTATTCTACCGCAGCTAAAAGCACACAATGCTTTCCTATGGCCCTATTCACACACAGCGTTTAGCTGTGATTTCGTTACATGCGGTTCGGTGAGAATAGAAAAAATAGAATTGAATGCGTCCAGGTGCGATGTAGCGCAGCTATCTGCACATAACTGCAGGTAATCGCAGTGCACTGTGTCAGCTGCGGATAGCAGCGTGAACAAAAGAAAAAGGCCCCTTTCACACGGGCGGCTGTTCTGCCGCAGTTAAAAGCATGTTTCTTTCTTTTGAAATTCAAGACCCCAGGCACAGCGATCAGCTGCATTTGTACACTGCTTTTAGCTGTGTTTACATGCGGCTGCGTTTAGCTGCGTTTGGTCATTATTGTCATCCCCATAGCAACCATTTTTATTTTGATGTGCTTCCTGTTGTTTTTTTCTTTTGTTCACGCTGCTATCCGCAGCTGACACAGTGCACTGCGATTACCTGCAGTTATGTGCAGATAGCTGCGCTACATCGCACCTGGATGCATTCAATTCTATTTTTTCTATTCGCACCGAACCGCATGTAACGAAATCGCAGCTAAACGCTGTGTGTGAATAGGGCCATAGGAAAGCATTGTGTGCTTTTAGCTGCGGTAGAAAACTAGAAAATCCACAGCTAAAAGCACCATTCTATCCGTCCGTGTGAAAGGGGCCAAAAACAACAGGAAGCTCATCAAAATAAAAATGGCTGCTATGGGGATGACAATAATGGCCAAACGCAGCTAAACGCAGCCGCATGTAAACGCACGTAAACGTAGCTAAAAGCAGTGTACAAATGCAGCTGATCGCTGTGCCTGGGGTCTTGAATTTCAAAAGAAAGAAACATGCTTTTAACTGCGGCAGAATAGCCGCCCGTGTGAAAGGGGCCTAAGAGTTGCCAAGCTTATTAGACATTAAAAAAACACAAACTTCATAAATATGCATAAGAACTGCCAAATTTATAAACTTCTGTTCTCAAACAACAGCTTTGACAATTCTGTACGCCAATATCGCTCGCTCATTTCTCTGCCTCCAGACGGATTGGACAATAAAGGAACAGCCTTATTGGCTCATGCCTCTGCGCCCACCTTTTCAGCAAGTTGCTTGTCAGCATAAACCTCTATTTAGCTGAGATCCCAGAAAATATACATAGCTAAAAGGTTGAAAAAAGATGACACAAGCCTCTTGCCTCTACCAATAGATACAATAAGTGACTAGAACACCTCAATATACACAATTCTAGATCCACAGGCGATAAAGAGAAAGGCACAAAACCCCCCATGAAGCATTCTCCAATTTACTCCATGGGGGGGGGGGGGGGATTCCTTCAGCTGCATACTCTTTGGATCAAAGGTCTTTGGTGTTGTTACCAATAAATGTTATCTAGTTATATTTTGTGCATTTAAAGTGTTACTAAACCCAACAAAGTAAAATCAGTCTGTAATTGCAGTAAAGCATGCTTGTTATACTCACTGTGGAGCCTAAGGGGTTAATACTCCGCACTGTGTAAAAAGGCTGTTTGATGCGGTCTTCTCTGATCCTCCCTTTCTTGCACTGTCCCCAATCCATCTCTTGATAGAACAGAGCTTCGGGGGCAGGCTGCACATTCTCAGTTTGGTGTGTATTGCTAGAGTTTTTTTGTTCTTGGGAGAGTGCATGTGATCAGCACAGGGCCAATTAGCACTGTCCAGACAGAGGTTCAGGGGTCCTGCAGCCTCATAGGACAGTCAGAGGAGAATGACAACTCCTCCAACAAGCTTTAACCCGATACTGATTTTAGTCAAAAGACTGTTGATGAGAAAAGGTATTTAGCCATTTAATAAAACTATTGCATTTCTATGTTCTGTGTACTGTGGGAGACCAGATATAGTGAATGCAAGGTCCTGGGTTTAGTAACACTTTAAGAATGCATCCAACGCTTTCCATCTACTGAGCTGGTCAGAACTAGTTCTTGAGGGAGTCTATTGCACACTTTCACAGCTCTTACTGTGAAGAAGCCTTTTTTATGGGTGAAGACTAAGGCCTCGTACACACGGCCGAGAATCTCGTCAAGTAAAAACACGCTGTTTTTCTTGACGAGAAACTTGGACAAGAAACTTGTCCCGGCCGAGTATACACACGCTCCTTTCAAAGAACCCACGGTTCTTTGAATGGAGTGAACGCGGTGCCGTCGCCGCCATCTTGCTACACCCTACCTATGCCTAGGAAGCTACCGCGCATGCGTCAAAGTAATTTCGAGCATGCGCGGGCTTCCCGGAGGACAGGTAAGTGTACACACACACACACACTTTTCTTGTCGAGAAACACGTTGACAAGAATCTCAACGAGAAAAAAAGAGAGCAGGTTCTCTATTTTTCTCGTCGAGATTCTTGTCGGTTTTCTTGACGAGAAACCTGATAGCCGTGTACACACGACCGATTTACTCGGCAAGAAAGCTCTGTCAGCAAGTTTCTTGCTGGTTCTTGCCGAGAAACTCGGTCGTGTGTACGAGGCTTGAATCTCTTTTCCTGCAGACGTAAAGACTGCCTCCTTGTCCTCTGTAAAACATGAATGTCCAATGAAGTAAAATCTGAAACCATAACGTAAGCTCTTAATAGGCGTTTGAGGCTCCTCAAACATGGCAGCTCCAGAATACAACTTGTATGTAGAATGCAGGCCAAGTCTGCATCAGAGGAACACGAGTAGTAGTTACATTAAGCTGAATTATTTACAGGCTTCCTTGACAACCAAATTCCTTTTCATTGCACAAGTTCTTACAAAGTAGATTTTCTTTTGATGTCTGTGTACAAGACCTAAAAGAAAGCTATACAGCCTGGACATCGCATATAGCAGCCTAACCAGTAATCACGTAAAACCCTTGACTCCTCTGGCATTAGTGACAAAGTAAATGCTACTTACTGGTTTATTAATGAGCCCACACCATTTCAGGCATGGGCCTTACGAATGGAGACTCATCACTCTTCTATGTACACACCAGCTCTGCACATAACTAATCGCAATGCAGAATTCCATGCATGACAGGGGGGTGGATGGTGGAAACCAGATACACTTGCTAAAGTAAGCCTGCCAGTTACTGTAAAGGGACAGGAGGTAATGCCAGGAAGTTTATTGATCTCACTGCTTATAAAATGATAAATTAAAAATCACATAATTCAAAGGGCGCGGAGGTAAAGGTTGAGATTAACAATCAAACATGAATAAAATCCAGAGCCAACGTGACAGTTCTGAAATAAACCACATGCACACTATAAACGCCAGGCAACATCAGGCAAAACCAATCATTTTCCCAGCGGTGTGTTTAGATTTAGATCTGATTGGTCACTATGAAACATACACTATATTATCAAAAGTATTGGGACGGATGCCTTTACACGCACATGAATTTTAAAGGCATTCCAGTCTTATGGCCCATACACACGATCCGAATATCGTACGAAAACGGTCGTCCAATAATCGGATCGTTCGTACAGAGCTTTCGAAAGCCGATCACGACAATTCATCCGATATTATTCGATCGGAAAAACACAAAAATTTTCCTCGTACAATTTTCGTTTAGTCAGTACGATTGTCGTACGTTAAATATAATACAAATACATTAAAACACATGACATCACTTCCGATTTTTTTTTCTGTCGTACGAGAATTTTTGGGACTTTAGTAACCTATTCAATTTCTACTTGCGACCATTAAGCGAAAAAAGTAGGACGATCTGTCGTCCGATTTTGGGATTGTGTGTACGGGCCATTAGTCCGTAGGGTTCAATATGGAGTTGACCCACGCTTTGCCGTTCTAACAGCTTTAACTTTTCTGGGAAGGCTGTCCACAAGGTTTAGGAGTGTGTCTATGGGAATGTTCGACCATTCTTCCAGAAGCGCATATGTGAGGTCAGGCACTGATGTTGGACGAGAAGGCCTGGCTCACAGTCTCCGCTCAAAGTCATCCCAAAGCTGTTCTATCGGGTTGTGATCAAGACTCTGTGCAGGCCAGTCAAGTTCCTCCACCCCAAACTCTCTCATCCATGTCTTTATGGACCTTGCTTTGTGCACTGGTGAGCAGTCATGTTGGAACAGAAAAGGGTCATCCTCAAAATGTTCCCACAAAGTTGGGAGCATGAAATTGTCCAAAATGTCTTGGTATGCTGATGTCTTAAAAGTTCCCTTCACTGGAACGAAGGGGCCAAGCCCAACCCCTGAAAAGCAACCGCACACCATAATCCCCCCTCCACCAAATGATTTGGACCAGTGCACAAAGCAAGGTCCATAAAGACACGGATGAGCAAGTTTGGGGTGGAGGAACTTGCAAGGCCTTCTTGTTCAAGATCAGTGCCTGACATTCCCATAGACACACTCCTAAACCTTGTAGATAGCCTTCCTAGAAGAGATGAAGCTGTTATAGCGGCAAAGGGTGGGCCAACTCAATACAGGCAGTCCCCGGGTTACGAACAAGATAGCAACTGTAGGTTTTCTTCTTAAGTTGAATTGTTTACAAGTCGGAACAGTACCTTTTTTAAGTGCAACTCCAGTCTCAGAGACAGGAAGTGAGATTAAACGTGGGATCCAGTACAAAAAACAGGGCTAAAAGAAAGAGACTCAGAAGGATAGTTACATTCAGGACCAAGCAACCTCTGTACAGTACTGTATAAAAAACACACACGATTGAATGAGAGCTCCACATAGGCAGATGACATGAGCTCATGCTGGGACACAGGGATAGAATGTACTGTAACACAGTCCAGCTATCACATAAGTCAAGTACTGTACAGGGCATATAGTAGTGGGCACAGAGAACAATACTTAATCTCACCAGCTCCACAGGGCCTCACAAACGCCCAGAAGTGTTTTTCTGGGTGCTTCTGGGCATGCAGTCCTGTACTGTATGTGGGGCGTGCAGTACATCTGCAGTGTGAGATGTGTCTCGTTCTGCAAGATGGCTACTCGGCAGTTTCCGGGACCAGCCTGGAACGCAAGCGGCCGGCAGCGTCGTTACGCCGACCTAGCAAGTAGGAGTCGTTCGCAACTCGGATGTTCGTAATTTGGGGACTGCCTTTATTGAACCCTACAGACTAAAACTGGGATGCCATTAAAGCGGAGTTCCACCCAAAAATTGAACTTCCACTTTTTGTAATCCCACCCCCCCTACGGTGTCACATTTGGCACCTTTCAGGGGGGAGGAGGGAGCAGATACCTGTGTAATACAGATATTTGCTCCCAGTTCCAGGCATAGATCACTGCGAAGACCTACGCCACGCCCGGCGCCTCCCCCCCCGCTGTCTTCTGGGAGACACACAGGTCCCAGAAAACAGCAGAGACCAGTGGGATCGCGCAGTAGGGAATCAGGCCTTGCGGCTTCACGTCCTGATTCCCTTACCGAAGATGGCGGCGGCAGCACCTGAGAGCCGAGGGAGAGATCGGCTTCGGGCGCGGACATAGTGGGTGCCCAGGACAGGCAAGTGTCCATATATTAAAAGTCAGCAGCTGCAGTATTTGTAGCTGCTGACTTTTAATATTTATTTTTTCGGCGGAACTCCGCTTTAACCACTAGCCTACCGCCTGCCGCCATATGACGGCGGGACGATGAGGCTCTCGTTCTGGCCGGACGTCATAGGACGTCTTCGCCTTCCCGAGCCACTAAGGGGCGCACGTACGCCCGCCGCGTCACTGGGGAACCGATGCGCGTGCCCAGAGGGCCACGATGTCCGCCGGGCACCCGCGATTGCCCAGCAACTGAGCAGGACCGTGGATCTTTGTGTGTAAACACACAGATCCACGTCCTGTCAAGGAGAGGAGACAGATGGTGTGTCCCTTGTACATAGGGACACAGATCGGTCACCTCCCCCAATCAGTACCCTCCCCCACAGTTAGAATCACTCCCTAGGGAACACATTTAACCCCTTGATCGCCCCCTAGCATTAACCCCTTCCCTGCCAGTCATATTTATACAGTAATCAATGCATTTTTATAGCACGAATCGCTGTATAAATGTGAATGGTCCCAAAAATGTGTCAGAAGTGTCCGATGTGTCTGCCGCAATATGGCAGTCACGATAAAAAAAACGCAGATCGCCACCATTATTAGTAAAAAAAAATTAAAAAATAAAAATAAAAATGCTATAAATCTATCCCCTATAACTTTTGCGCAAACCAATCAATATACGCTTATTGCGATTTTTTTTTACCAAAAATATGTAGAAGAATACATATCGGCCAAAACTGAGAATTTTTTTTTTTTTTTATATATTTTTGGGGGATATTTATTATAGCAAAAAAGAACAAAATATTGCTTTTTTCTAAATTTATGCTTTTCTTTTGTTTATAGCGCAAAAAATAAAAACCGCAGAGGTGATCAAATACCACCAAAAGAAAGCTCTATTTGTGGGGAAAAAAAATGATACAAATTTCGTTTGGGTACAGTGTTGCATGACCGCGCAATTGTCCTTCAAAAAGTGACAGCGCTGAAAAATGGCTTGGGCAGGAAGGGGGTGAAAGTGCCCAGTACTGAGGTGGTTAAAGTTCATGTGCGTGTAAAGGCAGGTGTCCCAATACTTTTGGTGATATAGAGTATCTCTACCTCTTCTATCTTCCACATTTGCAGAATAAAAAGGATAATGTGGATACCTCATCCAAACTTTCTGGAACAATAAAAGCCACAAAACAGAGCACATTTCAAACACCGTTCTGTATTTAATGTAATCCATTTTATGGCCATGACATCAATCCAGATTAAAACAGAGAGGATTAAGTAATTATGCTTTAACTTTCTCTGCAATCTTCCCAGGATCGTTCCATTTGACAGATCAATGTGAAATTGAGCAAATATAATTTGCTTCAATAAAAATACTGCTCGGGTCCTTATTGCAATTAAAGAAAAGGGCTTCAAAGGAAGATTTGCTTTATTAACGTAGCTTAAGGCACATCTGGGGCTTCACCCATCTGACAGACAAAAGATATTATTACAGAACATCGACTTCCACTTGAACTGCATGATTATCACACTTCTGTTGAAATTCGATTAGAAAGGCACATTTACAATATATGTACCCATGAATGCATAAAATGTTTGATGACAAATGCAAGCTACTAAGGCTTAACCACTTAAGCCCCGGACCATTTTGGCTAGTTAATGACCAGTCCCCCCTTTGCGATTCGGCACTGCGTCGCTTTAACTGACAATTGCGCGGTCGTGCGACGTGGCTCTCAAACAAAATTTACGTCCTTTTTTTCCCACAAATAGAGCTTTCTTTTGGTGGTATTTGATCACCTCTGCGGTTTTTATTTTTTGCGCTATAAACAAAAATAGAGCGACAATTTGGGAAAAAAATTCAATATTTTTTACTTTTTGCTATAATAAATGTCCCCCCAAAAATATATAAAAAAAACATTTTTTTCCCTCAGTTTAGGCCGATACGTATTCTTCTACATATTTTTGGTAAAAAAAAATAAAAATCGCAATCGCCGTTTATTGATTGGTTTGCGCAAAAGTTATAGCGTTTACAAAATAGGGGGTCGTTTTATGGTATTTTTATAAAAAATTTTTTTTTTTTTACTAGTATTGGCGGCGATCAGTGATTTTTTTAGTGACTGCGACATTATGGTGGACACATCGGACACTTCACACATTTTTGGGACCATTGTCATTTTTACAGCGATCGGTGCTATAAAAATGCACTGGTTACTGTAAAAATTACACTGGCAGTGAAGGGGTTAACCACTAGGGGTGCTGAAGGGGTTAAGTGTGCCTAAGGGAGTGATCACTACTGTTCGAGGGCGTGGCTACGAGTGACACATCACTGATCTCCGCTATGATTACACAGAACGGAAATCAGTGACAGTGTCAGTAGGCGAGCGGGGAGATGTTGTGTTTACACTAACATCTCCCCGCTCCATCCCTTCGTGAGATGATTGCGGGGATCCCCGCGGCGATCGAGCCCGCGGTCCGACTCACGGGGAAGGTAGCGGGGTCGCGAGCGCGCTGCGCGTGACCCCCACGTCAGGCAGTTAAAGGCGACGTATAGGTACGATGATGTGCCTGTACGTGCCATTCTGCCGACGTATATCTACTGGAGGGGGTCCTTAAGTGGTTAATGTACACGGGATGTTTTTACAACCTCTCCTGAATGATTTAACTTGACAGATAGTAACCCACGTTTTTTTTTTTTAAATAGACAAAAACGAAAGGGGCTAAAGCCTGCTGTCAGATGACATCACTCAGATGCTGAAAAGAACCAAACAATATAGTCGGGATTCCACCCAGGTGCTTGGACCGGCAGCTGGCTCAGCGATTCTCTGAGAGCCTAAGCTAGCTGCTCCCACCCCCACCAGCTTTCTGCAGCCCGAAGACCGAGACCTGAGCGACCAGCAGGGTTTGATCGCTCAGATCTCGGTCTTACAACCTGCAGGGGATGTGCTTCCATTGTGGAGTCTCTCATAAGCTAGAGATAGGACCACAGATACCAGGGTGCCGTGGCGAGGCTCTGTGGCTTACGCATGTATTTGCAAATGTGTGCAGGCTAAACCCCTGTTTTAACGCATACTGTTAGATAGTTGTCAGCGGGCTGGCCGGTGAGTAAAAGCTTGGATCTTTCCTTGGTCTTGTTTATATCATTGCAGGGGATATATGCTGCATCCACCTAGGCAAGTATATATATATATATATATATATATATATATATATATATAAATCTTTTAAAGCAAACAGGCAGACCCGTTTCCCGATTGGCCAAAGCATCAGGCGATCCTATTGGATGCCTAGCTCTTTGGCGGAGAAGGAGACACACGGTGGAGGAAGCTGGAGGAGTGTGCGCCGGAGCCGCCGCTGCCCGCACTCCAGGAGAGGACACCACAACCCTGCTACACAAGTGGGTAAGTGCCAGGACGCCTGCATGGGGGGGGGGGGGGGGAGTGCTGTCAAAGCCGTGCCGCTGGGGGGAGAGGGACTGTGCTGTTAAAGCCGAAATGCACCTGTGCTGTGTGGGCAGCCATTTTATGTAAGGGCAGGGAAAGCCAGAGGCCATTTCTTCCAGGTTATGTATAACACACACGCTTGATGTCACCTGCAGTTCTGATCTCACACAATAATAGGTGTAGCGATCTCCTATACTGCCAGTCAACCGATCTAACCTCTGGAGCTTGTGCCCGGCCAGTGCCCCCCCCCCCCCCCACCTGGCGATGATTCCTTCTCTACATTTTCTATGATGCTTGCACGGTCAGGTGATTAGAGAATTAAGCCTCCGCTCCGAGCAGGAAGTAGAAAGGGGAAAAAAAAAGGTATGTAGAAATCCCCCCAAATTTTTTTTTTACAATCCATTAGTGTTATAGTAGGCGGAAAGGAATCCATTAACAGCAACTATAAAAATAGGCTGAAGATCCACTTTAAGGCTGGGCTCACACCGCAGCACGGAGCGGCTCACAGCAGGGGTCCGGTGCGTCTCCATTCACCGTTTCAGCCTGAATTTTTGGCTGAATTCAGACTTGAAACTGACTAGAAGTCACACAGGACTGTGCAATTCACACCGGAGCCGCTGCGGAGATGTGTGATCCGGCTCCATAGAAAGCCAGTCACAATCTCCTGCTATGCGAATTGGATATGGGGAAACCTGCATCCAATTCACATAAGTGTGAACCCAGTCTCAGTAGTGAGCACTTCTGCCTGGAAGCACTGTGGTCATCAGTTCAAATCTGGAATTCGCAATTTCCCCGTGTTGGTTTCCTCCGGGTCCTCCGGTTTCCTCCCACCTTTCCAAAGACACACTGGCAGGCCAATTGTCTCCTTTCTAAACAGGCCCTAGTATGTGTGTAACGGCACCCCAAGTATGAAAGGGGTTAACACCGTTAGGATATTCCCTTTCCAACCACACGACAGCCACCAGACACTCCAACCAGCTGAATAAGACCCCATACGAATGGTTCTCCCCCCAGATACGAGACAACGCTCTGTATTCAAGTTCCAAAACAGGGAATGCCTTTATTTTCAAAACACATGGTAACACATTTCTCTTCAAAACCCTCCCCCCCATCCTTTGGGGAACAGGGCGGGTTAAACTGTCCAATGACAATGGTAATACAGGTCAGGTGTGTTCAAACTTCTCCTTTGATAAACAGTCTTAGGCAGGAGGGTTGATCCCCCCCCCCCCCTCCTCACAGAAGACACTTCCACATCCCATAATATGGAGCCAGACGCTTTACCAAGCTCCAATCCACATCAACACAATGAAAGGGCCTGTAACATAGGTGGGGCTCATTAGCATTACACAAGGAGACAGGAGACACATCAGCCTCTCTTAATTTAACCTGTTGAGTTCATAAAACAGTAGATAGTTCTTTGCAGGTAAATGGGGAATATGGTGGATAAATATTACAGACCCATTTTAAGCAATCCAAGCCATATATATTCTCAATGTCCATTGTTTCCTGGCTAACCCTGTGTCCAAAGTGACCCCCTGTCACACATCTCCCCTTTCGGCAGGAGACTAACAGAGGAGTGGACCCCAGACGGGTTGATTCCGAAGTTAGTCCATAGTTCCATTCTTCTAATGTCTGGACAACCCATCACCACTAGGGGCCCGAGATGACGTCTGTTTGCCGGGACAACCCATCAGCATTGCCATTTTGCTTACCGGGTCGGTAGCTGATGGTGAAATTGTAAGGTTGTAGGGCTAGGCTCCACCGCAACAACCTGCCATTGTCTCCTGAGACCCGGTTAAGCCAGACCAATGGGTTGTGGTCGGTGACCAGTGAAAATTCCTGTCCGTATAAGTAAGGGTTCAACTTTTTAAGGGCCCAGACCAGGGCCAAACATTCCTTCTCCACTGCCGCATAGCTCACTTCCCGGGGTAATAGCTTTCTACTCAGGTATGCGACAGGGTGTTCTCCTCCATCCTCCCCAACTTGGCTCAGCACCGCCCCCAGTCCAAACATGGAAGCATCTGTGTGGACAAGAAAGCGTTTGTTAGGTACTGGGGCAGCCAAGACAGGAGCATTTACAAGTGCTTGTTTGAGGGCTAGAAACGCGGTTTCACAAGCTGGAGACCACAGGACCTGCCTAGGTAAATTCTTTTTCGTCAGGTCCGTCAGGGGTTTGGCGATAGCACTATAATTAGCGACAAAACGTCGGTAATACCCTGCAGTTCCCAAGAAGGCTAATACCTGGGTCTTAGTATCAAGCGGGCCGGTTCCAGCAGTACGTGTCTGGGCACGGGTAGTCACGGGGTTGACTTCATCGGGGCCCATCGGGGCGTAAGCAGAAAGGAGGGGGCCCAAATCATTCCCCAGTAGTACATCCGCTGGCAAATCCTTCATCACCCCCACATTCACGTGTCCCGAACCAACCCCCCAATCCAGGTGAACACGGGCAACAGGTAGCCGGAAGACGGTACCTCCCGCTACTCTTACGGCTACAGTGTCTCCGGTGTGTTGGCTCTCTGGGATGAGGTTCTTCTGTAGTAGGGTCATGGTAGCGCCACTATCACGTAAGCCATTGGCTACCATTCCATTAACCCGGACCGTCTGCCTGTGTTGCTGCCTGTTGTCCCGGTTAGCTGCTTGTATTGGATCAGCCTCGTGCAGGACGCTCCAATGTTCTTCCTCCTCAACGCAGTGGGCCGCAGGCATGGATGTGTGGGGGTTCCCCCTTGCTGGCTGTCTCCATGACTGGGACTGCCTGGCTGGATTCAACGGACAGTCTGGCTTTTTGTGCCCTAGCTGTTTACACCCGAAACACCTGATGGGTTGTGAGTAGTCCTGGGAGTTGAACCTGGGCTGCTGAGAATAAGTGGCCGCTGGAGGTGGTGCTGTAGGGCGGTACGACTGTGGTTGATAGGCGATAGCCGGAGGGGGTGCCGTTGATCGATAATCCACCCGAGCTGTTGCCTTGACCACAGGGGTATCCAGTTTGCGGGCGTCTGTGTATTCATCCACCAAGCGAGCTGCTTCAGGCAAGGTGAAAGGTTTTCGGTCCCGGACCCACTCTCTGACTTCCAGGGACAGTTTGTCAAAGAAGTGCTCCAGCAGGAACACCTGCAGCACCTCTTCCCCGGATTCTGCTTGGCACCCAGCGACCCAGTGAGAGGCCGTGCGGTGTAGGCGGCATGCCCACTCGGTATACGAGTCTCCAGTCTGCTTGCTCGTCTCTCGGAACCGCCTCCGATATGCCTCCGGTGTGACGGCATACCTGGCCAACAGTGTTTCTTTTACCAGTCCATAGTTCATAATATCCTCGTCTGGGATGGCCCTGAACGCTTCACTGGCCCGGCCAGACAGTTTCCCAGACAAAATGGTAACCCATTCCTCTGTGGGCACCCGGTGTAGGGCACATTGCCGTTCAAAATCAGCAAGGTACCCATCAATCTCTCCTTCAGTTTCAATGAAATTTTTAAAAGCAGTAAAATGTATCTTTCTCCTTTCAGTTGGTGCTGCTCTGACTTCTGCTGCTGCAGAACCTCTTTGCTGTAGCAAATTTACATCCACAGCCGCTATAACTCGGTCTATGATCTCCGCTGTAGGGTTAGGACCGTAATGTGCCAGTCTTATGTTAACAGCCCGATCAAAACTTGCCTCTTCGGGTGTCCTGTCTGTTATGCTGGGCCTTTCGGTTATGTTGGGTCTTTCAGCTCCATCCATTTCGACTAGTTCTCTGATAATGTCCCTCTTCTTACGGTTGTTGGCCGGTCTTCCCCGGTTCTCCAGTAAGTCTTTGAGGGTAGAACGCTTTAGCCGTTCATACTGTGCTTCCATTGGCCTGTGTCCTCTTGTAGCTGTCCTTCCGGCTGTGGGGATCAATCCCACTGCTTGCCAACAATTGTAACGGCACCCCAAGTATGAAAGGGGTTAACACCGTTAGGATATTCCCTTTCCAACCACACGACAGCCACCAGACACTCCAACCAGCTGAATAAGACCCCATACGAATGGTTCTCCCCCCAGATACGAGACAACGCTCTGTATTCAAGTTCCAAAACAGGGAATGCCTTTATTTTCAAAACACATGGTAACACATTTCTCTTCAAAACCCTCCCCCCCATCCTTTGGGGAACAGGGCGGGTTAGACTGTCCAATGACAATGGTAATACAGGTCAGGTGTGTTCAAACTTCTCCTTTGATAAACAGTCTTAGGCAGGAGGGTTGATCCCCCCCCCCCTCCTCACAGAAGACACTTCCACATCCCATAATATGGAGCCAGACGCTTTACCAAGCTCCAATCCACATCAACACAATGAAAGGGCCTGTAACATAGGTGGGGCTCATTAGCATTACACAAGGAGACAGGAGACACATCAGCCTCTCTTAATTTAACCTGTTGAGTTCATAAAACAGTAGATAGTTCTTTGCAGGTAAATGGGGAATATGGTGGATAAATATTACAGACCCATTTTAAGCAATCCAAGCCATATATATTCTCAATGTCCATTGTTTCCTGGCTAACCCTGTGTCCAAAGTGACCCCCTGTCACAATGTGTATGTATGAATGTGAGTTAGGGTCCTTTCACACGGGGCGGATCCGTGCAGATCCGCACCGTGAACCTCCGCTTGCTCAGCAGGGATCGCTCCGTTGATCCCCGCTGAGCCGACGGATGACTGGGCGGTCCCCGCACACTGTGCAGGGACCGCCCTGTCAGAGCGCCGCTCTCCCCTATGGGGGGATCGGATGACGACAGACCATAGAGTCCGTTGCCATCCGATCCGCTCCGCCGACGGAAGGAAAAATAGGGTTTTCCTCCGTCACACTTTGGCGGAGCGGAGCGGATGTTAGCGGACATGTCTCCGCTGACATCCGTGCCTCCATAGGGGTACATGGAGGATCCGTTTTAGGTCCACCTAAAAAACTGACAGGCGGACCTGAACGGACCTCCGTGTGAAAGAGCCCTTAGGGACCTTAGATTGGAAGCTCCTTGAGGGCAGGGGCCGAAATGAATGTACAATATATACAGTATGTAAACCGCTGTGTAATTTGTTGACATTATATATAAATTACCTGTAATAAATAAAAGTCCACTAGCTCTAAATAGAAATAAATAAAACAAACTTAACATCAGTCCATGTCTAAAAAAAGAACCCATATACTAAGCAAGCACTTCCCCTTACAAATTCAATGACTTCCCTTTTCTTTAAACGCTGCAAACATCTACTATGACTTTGTGTAAAAGAGTTCCATAAATCGCTGTGTAAAATGACATGCTAGACTTGGGTCACGTCACATTCTGCCACAAGCCCAACACGAGGGTGAAATGAAGAAAGAATTAAAGTAATGCACTGGATGTTATATGTGACGGCGTTAGATTTCTGAGGTAAAAATAGCCACCACTGTCCCAGTGTTTGATCACTAGGGTCCAAGCAAGCAGGTAATACAGGAGAGTAAATAGACTGCACCCTTGTACATTGTGGATCATGGGCTGTGTTATGTAAATTGATTTTGCAGACAGCTTCCTCAGTCCACAGTGTGTTTCTTATAAACATTAGATCTGTCAATTATACGGTTTTAAAATGTTTGAAGACAGAAAAAAAAAAAAATTAAAAAAAAAAAAAAAAAACACTTTGTTCTCCTATTCAGTGCACCAAGCATACGGGCTAGAATCACCACGGCTAGACAGAAGAAAAATCACCAGCCAATCCTGGGAGGTGCAAAAAGCACATTCACAAATGACACAATCAACACACACACAAATATACTGTGTGTATATATATATTTATATTGTGTGTGCGTGTATACACACACACACACACAAATATATATATATATACACACACACACATATATATATATATATATATATATACACACACAAATCACATATATACACACACATATATTACCAAAAGTATTGGGACGCCTGCCTTTACACGCACATGAACTTTTATGGCATTCCAGTCTTAGTCCATAGGATTCAATATTGAGTTGGCCCACCCTTTGCAGCTATAACAGCTTCAACTCTTCTAGGAAGGCTGTCCACAAGGTTTAGGAGTGTCTATGGGAATGTTTGACCATTCTTCCATAAGCACATTTGTGAGGTCAGGCACTGATGTGGATGAGAAGGCCTGGCTCGCATTCTCCGCTCTAATTCATCTCAAAGGTGTTCTATCGGGTTGAGGTCAGGACTCTGTGCAGGCCAATCAAATTCCTCCACCCCAAACTCGCTTATCTATACTATATTCCCAAAAGTATTGGGCGACGTCTCCAAATCTTGGTTATGGTGTGGGGCTGTTTTTCAGGGATTGGGATTGGCCCCTTAGTTTCATTGAAGGAAACTTTTAAGGTGTCTGCAAACCAAGACATTTTGGACAATTTATTGCTCCCAACTGTGTGGGGACAGTTTGGGGATGGCCCCTTCTTGTTCCAACATGACTGCACACCAGTGCATCATAAAGACATGGATGAGCGAGTTTGGGGTGGAGGAACTTGACTGACCTGCACAGAGCCCTGACCTCAACCCGATAGAACACCTTTGGGATGAATTCAAGTGAAGACTGTGAGCCAGGCCTTCTCGTCCACATCAATGCCTGACCCTACAAATACGCTTCTGAAAGAATAGTCAAACATTCCCATTGACACTCTTAAACCTTGTGGACAGCCTTCCCAGAAAAGTGGAAGCTTTTATAGCTACAAAGGGAGGGCCAACTCAATTTTGAACCTGACAGACTAAGACTGGGATGCCATTAAAGTTCATGTGCGTGTAAAATCAGGCGCCCCAATACTTTTGGCAGTATAGTAAATATTTAATACTTTCATTTTTTTTTTTTACTTATAGCTGAGCATGATGGAAAAATGTTTAAAAACATTGACTATGAAGAGTGTTTTCCATTTCAAAAAAGTTTATTTTATTTGTGCACTGGGGCCAGCACAACAATCCCACATTGCCTGCTATTCATGGGCTCATCCTGATTGGATGTGAGTTCTGGTTCTCTTTCTGAATTTGTAAATATAAATCTTGTACTAGTGAAAATCATGTGGGAAATTCCCATGGACATTTCCTGTAAGCGCTAAGCTTCAATAAGCATGTACTAGGCGTGTCCTAGATACAGATTCCTAGCTGCCCCCACAGTAACACACAAACACACGCAAGAGGAAGCTAGTAAGAAGGAAAGAATTTATCCTTAAACCTCTGATCATCTATAAAGTAACTTAGAAAAGAATGGCCTTTGATCATTTGCATTTCCTTACTGTACCCAATAAAACCGACTTGAACATCAGATTCTGTAATCAACCGTACCTACCTGCCCGTATACAGCCCTTTGCCCGTATACAGCCCTTTGCCCCGTATACAGCCCTTTGCCCCGTATACAGCCCTTTGCCCCGTATACAGCCCTTTGCCCCGTATACAGCCCTTTGCCCCGTATACAGCCCTTTGCCCTGTATACAGCCCTTTGCCAGTACCGTAAACCATTTACCAACCCTGGAAAAATCTGTTACAGGATTGCCGATATTGGCAGAGCCATAAAGAGAAGTGGGCCAGATGGCAAAGCAATGATCTCTGCCAAAATCCTACCAATAACTCTTGATGAATTTGGAGCATGAAAATGACTTAGGCTTCATGCCCACGGATGTTTTTACAGCCGCTTTTTTGCGCGTTTTTTACAGCTTAAAAACGCCTGTCCATGTTAGTCTACGGCTTTGTGCCCACCTAGGCGTTTTTGAGCTGCAAATGGCATAGGCGTTTTTAACCACTTGTCCACCGCCAAATGACGGTGGGCGAAAGACTCTATTGTTCTAACTGGATGTCAGATGACGTCGCGCCTTTAAAAACCACTAGGGGGCGCGCCGCGTCACGGGGGACCCGATGCGCGTGCCCGGCGGCCGCAATGGCCGCCGGGCACCCGCGATTGCCCAGTAACCGAGCAGGACCGTGGATCTGTGTGTGTAAACACACAGATCCACGTCCTGTCAAGGAGAGGAGACCGATGGTGTGTCCCTTGTACATAGGGACACCGATCGGTCACCTCCCCCAGTCAGTCCCCTCCCCCCCACAGTAAGAATCACTTCCAGGGAACACATTTAACCCCTTCCTCGCCCCCTAGTGTTAACCCCTTCCCTGACAGTCATGTTTGTACAGTAATCAATGCATTTTTATAGCATGGATCGCTGTATAAATGTGAATGGTCCCAAAAATGTGTCAAAAGTGTCCGATGTGTCCGCCGCAATATCGCAGTCACAATAAAAATCCCTGATCGCCGCCATTACTAGTAAAAAAAAATTCAAAAAAAAATCCTATAAATCTATCCCCTATTTTGTATCTGCTATAACTTTTGCGCAAACCAATAAATATACGCTTATTGTGATTTTTTTTAACCAAAAATATGTAGAAGAATACATATCGGCCTAAGCTGAGGAAAATTTAAAAAAAATAAAAAAATAAATGGATATTTATTATAGCAAAAAGTTAAAAATATTGTTTTTTTTAAAACTTGACGCTCTTCTTTTGTTTATAGCTCAACAAATAAAGACCACAGAGGTGATCAAATACCACCAAAAGAAAGCTCTATTTGTGGGAAAAAAAGGACGCAAATTTTCTTTGGGTACATCGTCGCACGACTGCGCAATTGTCATTCAAACTGTGACAACGCTGAAAAATGGCTTGGGCAGGAAGGGGGTGAAAGTGCCCAGTAGGCAGGGGGTTAAGCTGTAGAAAAAAAAAACCATGACCAGGGCATTCCGTGGCGTCGGCGTTAGAGCGGAAAAAACGCGAATCGTTTAAAAACGCAAAAAAAGCCCAAAAACGCAGTAGCTACGTTTTTGAGCTCCGGCGGTTTTTATCTGGAAAAAGATGATTGGACAGTGTAACCTCTGTAAACACAGGAAATTCCTGTCTGGACATTAGATTTCCCAAGAGTCCTTTGCAAACGCTACTGAACGCAAACGCTTAAAAACGCTAATGAAAAACACGGTAAAAATCGTGTTTTTAATGCCGCTTTTTCCAGGCGTCCAGCCTAGCTTTACAGCTCGTTTTTAAAAAGTCCGTGGGCATGAGGCCTTATAATACATACATAACAGTTTACAGTCTTGTAAAAAAAAAAAAAAATGTAGAGAAACAAACTTTCTCAGGCCGTCTCCGAGCCGATATAAAAATGCTGGGTGCGATAATCCAGCCCAACACAGTCAGCATCCATTATCAAATACATCCATCTTTATTTGGAACACCATAACTCTTGTCTGCCTTGGATATTAAAACTGTGCAAACAAATATAGAATGTTTTTTTTTTCCCCAACTATCATACACTGAAGGAAAATGAATTCAAGCAAAAGACTGGCTGGTTGACAATTCTATTGGCATTAGAAGAAAGATGGTGTCAATGATAGTGGCACTACTTGTTAAAGGCGAACTTCACTCTCAAGCAACATTGACAATTTTTAATCCTTATGCTGCTAGCATTAGGAAACAGATAGGAAAAAGTATAGCATATCTACTCGTTTTAAACTTTTTACATTTCTTTGGCCACTTCCTGGTTTCCAGGCCTAGGCAAATGATGACATTCTTCCAAGAAGTCTCCAGGAGGGGAAGAGAAGTTTTCTCAGCCAAATACAACCTCCTGCTTGCATGCCTGAGCGAAGGGCGGATGGATTCCAGGAGGTGAATGCTATATGAATCAGCTGCCCTTACCCAAGATGGCTGCAGCCAGAAATGCTAGGGGGTGTTTTTCAAAGTGATTTCTCAGCATAATAAAGCATGGATGGATGGATGGGGGTGTTTGCTTTGAACATTAACCAGTTCCCTACTGAGCCATAGTAATATGACGTCGGCAGGAACCTCGTCTCCCTCCGGGTGGACGTCATATGACGTCCTTTGCTTCCTGGCCGCGGCATTGCTCGGGACCCAGTGCGCGTGCCCGGCGCCCGCGATGTCCGCCGGGCATCCGAGATTACCCGCGATCACGGCAGGAGTGTGGATCTGTGTGTGTAAACACACAGATCCACCTCCTGTCAGAAGTGAGGAGACCGATGTGTGTTCCCAGTACAGAGGAACACACATCGGTCTCCTCCCCTTGTCAGTCCCCTACAGTAAGAATCACTTCCAGGGAACATATTACCCCCTTGATTGCCCCCTAGTGTTAACCCCTTCCCTGCCAGTCACATTTATACAGTAATCAGTGCAGTTTTAAAGCACTTAAAGGGGTTGTAAAGATTTGTTTTTTATTTTCTAAATAGGTTCCTTTAAGCTAGTGCATTGTTGGTTCACTTACCTTTTCCTTCCATTTCCCTTCTAAATGTTTTTTTTCTTTGTCTGAATTTCTCACTTCCTGTTTCTCCTCAGTAAACTTCACACCATCATCCGAGTGGTGTTTAGTAGGGGTGCGGAATTTAATCGTTGCATCGGTGCATCGCGATTCGGGCGTCCCCGATGCAGGGAAACCTATTAATCGATTATCCCCGATGTCTAGCCCCGCCCCTTCATTCCCGGGAGAGCCGTTTCCTCATTTGTTATTTTTTTCCTATGACGCGCTCATGTGACTGCCCGGCCCGCCTCTCTGCTTTCACGTCTTACGTACGCCAGGAGAGACGTGAAAGCAGAGAGGACAGTCACATGAGCGCGTCATATACACACACTGTTCCCCCGCCGGATTCTGTTCCCCTGGCTCTCGGCTACTATCGGAACTCCGCCCCCCCCAGCCCTGTACATTGCCGCTCCCTCCTCCTACGAATGCTAATGCTCCTAATACCGCCCCGCCCCGCCTCTCCAGCCCTCGGCTACTGTTTAACGAATGCTAATGAGCAGAGGGCTGGAGAGGCGGGGCGGTATTAGGAGAATTAGCATTCGTAGGAGGAGGGAGCGGCAATGTACAGGGCTGGGAGTGGGGGGGCGGAGTTCCGATAGGACCCGAGAGCCAGGGGAACAGAATCCGGCGGGGGGAACCATTCTCGGCACAACAGGAAAGCTCTTCTCACTACTGCAGAAAAGGTTAGTTTGGAATTAGGAATTAGATTAGGGATTAGAATAGGGTAAAGAAGTGTGAAAAAAGTTCATTAAAGTGCCAGTATTATTTTTTCTTTAAAGTAAAACGGATATTATACTTACCTACTGATCTTCTGTAGCATGTCCGCAGTCACCGACCATCTCCTGTAGCATGTCCGCAGTCACTGACCATCTCCTGTAGCATGTCCGCAGTCACTGACCATCTCCTGTAGCATGTCCGCAGTCACTGACCATCTCCTGTAGCATGTCCGCAGTCACTGACCATCTCCTGTAGCATGTCCGCAGTCACTGACCATCTCCTGTAGCATGTCCGCAGTCACCGACCATCTCCTGTAGCATGTCCGCAGTCACCGACCATCTCCTGTAGCATGTCCGCAGTCACTGACCATCTCCTGTAGCATGTCCGCAGTCACTGACCATCTCCTGTAGCATGTCCGCAGTCACCGACCATCTCCTGTAGCATGTCCGCAGTCACTGACCATCTCCTGTAGCATGTCCGCAGTCACCGACCATCTCCTGTAGCATGTCCGCAGTCACCGACCATCTCCTGTAGCATGTCCGCAGTCACTGACCATCTCCTGTAGCATGTCCGCAGTCACTGACCATCTCCTGTAGCATGTCCGCAGTCACTGACCATCTCCTGTAGCATGTCCGCAGTCACTGACCATCTCCTGTAGCATGTCCGCAGTCACTGACCATCTCCTGTAGCATGTCCGCAGTCACTGACCATCTCCTGTAGCATGTCCGCAGTCTCTCTGGCCATCTCCTGTAGCATGTCCGCAGTCTCTCTGACCATCTCCTGTAGCATGTCCGCAGTCACCAACCATCTCCTGTAGCATGTCCGCAGTCACCGACCATCTCCTGTAGCATGTCCGCAGTCTCTCTGACCATCTCCTGTAGCATGTCCGCAGTCACCAACCATCTCCTGTACTATGTACAAGTTGTTGTCTGCTTTGTTTAGACTTTGCTACATGCAGGGAGTGTTGTCTTTTTTTAAAAAAGAACAGATATAATAAAAAAAATGGAGATCTCCTGACTGCTTGAATTTTTTTGATGAAAACCATGCGCACTTGCGCTGTAATCGTGATGCATCGCGGAATCGAATCGTTGACCTGATAATCGTAATCGAATCGAATCGTGAGGCCAGTGAAGATGCGCACCTCTAGTGTTTAGTCAGCCAGAACAGCTTACTGAGGAGGAACAGGAAGTGAGAAATTCAGACAAAGAAAACAAAGAAAAAAAACATTTAGAAGGGAAATTGAAGGAAAAGGTAAGTGAAGCAACAATGCACTAGCTTAAAGGAACCTATTTAGAAAATAAAAAACGAACCTTTACAAGCCCTTTAACTGTATAAATGTGAATGGTCCCAAAAATGTGTCAAAAGTATCCGATATGTCCGTCGCAATGTCACAGTCACAAACAAAAAAATAAATAAAACTATCCTCTATTTTGTAGACGCTTGTAGAAGAATACATAATCGGCCTAAATGGAGGGAATTTTTTTTTTTTTTTTTTTAAATGTGATATTTATTAAATCAAAAAGTAAAAAATATTGTTTTTTTTCAAAATTGTCGCACTTCTTTTGTTTATAGCGCAAAAAATAAAAACCGCACAGGTGATCAAATATCACCAAACAAAAGCTCTATTTGTGGGAAAAAAACCCAAAGATTTAATTTGGGTACAGTGTTGCATGACCGCGCAATTGTCATTCAAAGTGCGACAGCGCTGAAAACGAAAAATTGGTCTGTGCAGGAAGGGGGTGAACATGCCCTGTATTGAAGTGGTTAAAAAAAGAATGAAAGCGATTGTAAAGCTTCAAGATTAAAAAAAAAGAAAAAACAAACATATCATACTTGCCTTCACTGTGCAGTTTGTTTTGCACAGAGTTCCCCGAGAACACCGAATTCTGGTGTCCCTCACGGCTCCTCCACTCATCAGATAACCCCCTAGGGCAGTCATGGCGAACCTTGGCACCCCAGATATTTTGGAACTACATTTCCCATGATGCTCATGCACTTTGCAGTGTAGTTGAGCATCATGGGAAATGTAGTTCCAAAACATCTGGGGTGCCAAGGTTCGCCATCTCTGCCCTAGGAAAAGTGCTCTCCCGGGGGTTACCTTGTGGGCGCGCTCCCGAGTCCATCAATCGGCATTCATGGGCGCCGAATGTAAGACTTGGCCCCGCGTCATTGGATTTGATTGCCAGCAGCGGGAGCCAATATCTGATGCTGATATCAATCCATCCAATCAAGAGCCGAGAGCCCCGAAAGAGGGAGAGCGCGTCTCCGCCGGGTGAAATTCCAGGGCCCAGGCAAGTAAAACCGGGGGGGGGGGGGGGCTGATAACTGCCAGGTGTTTTTTCACCTTAATGCATAGGATGCATTAAGATGAAAAAACACGAGGGTTTACAACCCCATTAAATTGGGTTTTTGGTTTGTAGTGCTCAGATACAGTGTAGTTCCACTTTACTGATATAATAAAGTGGTTGTCAAAGAAAAAGAAGAGTCCTGATGCTTCTTCAGCAGTGATGAGTGAGACTCAAGTATAACAAAAGTTTCATAGCAAAACCCTTAAAAGGAATTCCCAACTATATCTTAAACCTAGTACACATGACCGAGAATCTCGTCAGGAAAAAACCCGTCGTTTTTCCCTGACGAGATTCTTGACAAGAATCTTGTCCCGGCCGAGCGTACACACGCTCGATTCAAAAGAACCGCCATTCGTTTGATGGGAATGAACACGGTGACGTCATCGACTACGACAAGCGTATGCTCGTCACATTCGATGTCGTCGCCGCATCTTGCTACACCCTACCTATGCCTAGGAAGCTACCGCGCATGCGTCAAAGTAATTTCGAGCATGCGCGGGTTTCCACGGCGACAGGTAAGTGTACACACTCTCGGGTTTCTCGTCTGGAAACAGGCCGACGAGAATCCCGACGAGAAAATAGAGAGCAGGTTCTCTATTTTTCTCGTCGAGATTCTGTCCAGTTTTCTTGACGAGAAACATGAAAGCCTCGTACACACGCATGGTTTACTCAGCAAGAAAGCTCTGCCAGCAATTTTCTTGCTGGTTCTTGCAGAGAAAACCGCTCGTGTGTACGAGGCTTTAAAGTCGAGTTCCAGTCGTTTTTGTGTTTATTAGAAGTCAGCAGCTACAAAAAGTGTACCTGCTGACCATTAAACACACACTCACCTGTCCCACGTTGAAGCGATGTGGCCGCCCGAACCCCCGGTTCTCTCCCTCGCCTCTTCCTGGCATTACAAGTGTGGGCACCCAGCTGTGACAGCTTGGAGCTTCACAGCCAGGTGTGTCTCCTCAATGGCCGGGCAATCTTCTGGGACTTGTGACATGTCCCAGAAGATTGCAGGGAGAAAGGGGGAGAGGAGAACTTCTGCTTGAGTCGCCTAGGTGGCCCGAGCAGAAGTGGGAGCGGGTTCCTGTCAAAACTAGGTACTTGCCCCCCCCCCCAAAAAAAAGAACATGCAAAATGTGCCATAGAAGGGGGTGAGGAGTGCTTAAAGCGGAACTTACACTTCACAATTTGTGGACAGGAAACATGACGGCAAAAGATCTGGCAGCTATCTGCAACACTATCAGTTCTTTCAAGTGTGGCCCAGAATGCTTCATGCCTCCCCCCACCCATACAGCATCACAAGCTCTCCATTAAAGTGAACCTGTATTTAGTCCATTTTCCCTCATCGCACATACTTGCCTTCCATTTGCGGGTTGTCTAATTGGAGCTAACACAGGCCTCAGGACGTTCCAACCACTCGTACATAACACAGGCCTGGAGACTGGCTGCTCAGCCATCTAGCACTGCATTGTAGTAGGGGAGAAAGTGACAGACTACCTCACTAATAGAAGCACTAAGTTCCTCATGTCACTCAGCCCATGAATTGGGCAGCACACAGACACAGTAGGTGAAAACAGTGTATGATGTACAAGTGAACTTTATATACTGAAGGGCAGAAGCCAGCTGCACAACTTGGTCTAAAGCAAAATAAAACAGCAAGTGCCCATTTACACCCGTGTACTGCTGCAACACACCTTAATGTATCATATACACACATTGTTGTGTTGGTGTCATTCATTTTCAATGTACTAAGGGTAGGCACACTGCAACACACAATGCACTGCAATGCAAATAGTGCAAGCCCTTTTCTGTCAATTGTTAGCTTTAGGCTCCATTCACACTTCTGTGACTTGTCATGCAACTTTGGACATCAAAGTCACACAACAGGTCATTTCCAAAGATAACCATTCATATATGTGCAACCTAAAGTTGCAGCAACTTCAAAGTAGTTCATGCACCATTTGCTCCGACTTTCATGCAACTTGAGGGCCATAGACTTCAATGTTAACCCTCAAAAGTTGCATGAAAGCCGTACCTGAATGTTATACAAAGCAACAGTTGTCCATTATCGCTGGTCAAAGCCAAATTCGTATCCAAGTTGTACCCATCCAAAGTTGCACTAAAGTTGCAGTCATACAAGTGTGAATGGAGCCTTAATGTGTTGCTTTGACACAATGCACAATAGCATGCAACATAACACGTATGTGTTCTCACAATATACTAAAACAGAAAGGTGCAAATGGGCACTAACAGGTGCAGTGCCAAGAGGAAAGGAAATCTCATTAACGGATGGGTCCACCGAGAACTGCAGCATCATTTTTGGGTAAATATCTTTAAAGGGGAAGTAGAGTGATTCTTCAGTAGCCAACATATTGCCTAGTCTTTAAAGTGATATTAAAAGGCATTTGTTTTATTTATTTTTAAAACAACATGTTATCACTTAGCTGATCTGGGCAATGGTTTTGCACAGAGCAACCCTGATCTGTCTCTTCTTGGGTCCCCCACCAGCACATCTGGCCCCCCTCTTCTCTGAGTGCCCCTATAGCAGAACTGGGTTTGGCCCCAGCCCTCCCGCCCCATCCTTTGTGAGCTGTGATTGACAGAATTTGAAGCCAATGGCCCGCGCTGCTGCCTCTTAGCCAATCAGGAGACAGAGACCCCAGGAGAGCAGCCGCTCTCATGCACATCGCTGGATTGGGCAGGTATGGGGGGGGGGCTGTGTGGGGAGCTGCAGATTGAAGGTTTTTACCTTCACACATGGAATGCATGAAGGTAAAAAAACACTTCCAGTACAGAACAGCACTGATAGAATTGTTCTGCTTGGTCCAACATATGAAGTACAGTATATGCTTTACTGATCCTCTCACCTTCCACCGAGGAGTGCAGTCTGTGGGCTTCCAGTGTCCTCCAGGTCCAATAGCCATAGGAGCAAACATCTGATAAACCTCTTCTAATGAGATCTCACTCATGTTAATATCTGTAGGCCCACCTGCATAGAAAAACATTTCTAATTAAAAGTCTGCATTTTGCTAGACTTCAAGTTAAAATAGAAACAACTGAAAAAGAATGTAAAAAAGCCCAGATAAATAAACAGGGAAATAGTGAAAAAAATGTTTTAATTTAAGCCTGAATTGTACATATCCATTTAGTTTCCTATATTTTTTTTTTTCACTTGTCGCACAAAGCGGACCTGCAGCCAAAAACAGGATTTTTGTACTCACCGTAAAATCCGTTTCTCTGGCATCCATGGACTGACACAGCGTGTCTTATACACCTTTACACGTGGGTTATGTCCCTGCTTGCAGGAGAAGACCTAGGCAGAATGTGAGATGTTATACATACATTCTAAACAGCCAGAGCTGAACAGCCCCGCCCAGGGGGGCAGTCCCTCCGGCATAACCCTCCCACTGCAGTCAGCAGACCTCAGTTCGTAACAAAGCAGTACAAACTCGAAAAGAAGGGTGGGTGCTGTGTCAGTCCATGGATGCCAGAGAAACGGATTTTACGGTGAGTACAAAAATCCTATTTTCTCTTGTCATCCATGGACTGACACAGCGTGTCTTATACACCTTTACACGTGGGATGTCCCAAAGCAGTGTCAAGAGGGATGGGAGCAGTATAAATGGAAAACCAAAAACTTCACTCCAAACAAGGCAGAGCTCCTCAACGGAGGAGTTGCAACATCAAACAGCGGCCTGCAACACCTTGCGGCCGAAGGAAGCATCCGAAGATGCAGCTACATCAACCTTATAAAACTTAGAAAAGGTATGAACAGACGACCAGGTCGCCGCCTTGCACACTTGTGCAACCGACGCTTGATGTCGGAAAGCCCAGGAAGCACCAATTGCCCTGGTGGAATGTGCCGTAACCGGAAAGGGAGGCGCCCGCCCCTTGAGAGCATAAGCTTGAATGACGGTTTGTCTGATCCCCCTAGAAATGGTGGCAGACGAAACCGCTTGGCACTGTTTTGGACCAGAGACGGCCACAAATAGTGAGTCAGACTTCCGAATAGAGGCAGTAGCAGACAGGTACACCCGCAAGGCTCGTACCACATCCAAAGTGTGAAGCGCAAACTCTCTGGGATGCGATGGGTGAGGACACAAGGACGGGAGGACAATGTCCTCATTTAAGTGGAAGGCCGAGACCACCTTTGGCAGAAAAGAAGGTCGCGGACGTAACACCGCCTTATCCTTATGGATGACCAAAAAGGGCGACTTGCAGGACAAGGCCGCCAACTCAGACACTCGTCTAATGGAAGTAATGGCCACCAAGAAGGCCACCTTCTGAGACAAAGTCAAGAGGGGAATATCTCTAATATTTTCAAAGGGAGGTTCCTGGAGAACCGAGAGCACCAAATTCAGATCCCATGGGGGGAGAGGAGGCTTGACAGGGGGGAGCACATGGCGAACCCCCTGCACAAAGGTGCTAACCAAGGGATGACCCGCCAGCGGTCGCTGAAAGAAGATGGCCAAGGCCGAAATCTGACCCTTAATGGTACTCAAAGCGAGCTTTTGGGTCACGCCACGCTGCAGAAAATGCAGGATTCTGGGAACGGAATACGTTCGTGGGCGCCAGTCCAGCTCTTCGCACATGGCGATATAAGCTCTCCAAGTACGGTGATAGATCTTTCTGGAGGAAGACTTCCGTGCCCTTAACATGGTCGAAATGACCGAATCCGAGAGACCTCGGTCTCTCAGCACCTGGCTTTCAATAACCATGCCGTTAAAGCCAGAGACTGTAAAGCAGGATGAAATATAGGACCTTGAGACAGAAGGTCCCCCCGTATTGGTAACCGCCAGGGAACGTCTGCGACAAGACGTACCAGATCGGCGTACCAGTGACGCCGAGGCCAATCCGGAGCAACGAGGATCACCGGAATTCCCTCGGTCGCTACCCTGCGGAGCAGGTGAGGCAGCAACTGCAGCGGAGGATAAACGTATATCAGGTGATACTGACCCCATGGGGCCACCAACGCATCCGAGGCATCCGCCCAGGGATCCCTGGATCTGGCCACAAACCTCGACACCTTGCGATTGAGTCGAGAGGCCATCAGGTCCACATCCAGCGTGCCCCACCGTCTGCAAAGGAGTTGAAAGACCTCCGGGTGCAAGGACCACTCTCCCTGGTCCAGCGTCAGCGACTTAGATAGTCCGCCTGCCAATTGTCTACGCCCGGAATGTAGACGGCCGACAGAGCCGGCACGCTTCTTTCGGCCCACCTCAGGATGCGGGCGACCTCGGAAGCCGCAGTTGAGCTCCGAGTCCCCCCTTGATGGTTGACATACGCCACTGCTGTGGCGTTGTCCGATTGGATCCTGATGGAGTGACCCTGTAGTTTCTCCGACCATGAGGAGAGGCACAGTCTGATTGCCCGTATCTCCAGCACATTGATCGGTAAGAGGGCTTCGTCCGGAGTCCAAAGCCCTTGGGCCGACAGGACTCCCCAGACTCCCCCCCAGCCCATCAGGCTGGCGTCCGTCGTGATCACCGTCCATTGCATGGGGAGGAACGACTTCCCGGACCGAAGAGCCGGGGACCTCAACCACCACGTCAGGGACGCCCTGACCAGGTGACTCACCTGGATCTGAAGATCCAAGGACAACGGGGATTTTTCCCAAGTGGACAAGATCTCTTTCTGTAAAGCCCTGGTGTGCGCTTGGGCATAAGGAACGGCCTCGAAGGAGGCCACCATGAGTCCCAGGGCTCTCATGCAAAAGCGGATTGACGACCATTTTCGGGATGTCAGCACCCGTACTGCAGACTGAAGTGTCAGTAGTTTGTCTGGAGGTAGGAAGACTCTTGCCTCCAAGGAGTCCAGAATCAGACCTAGATACTCCAGACGCTGAGTCGGGACTAGAACCGACTTCTGAACATTCAGGAGCCACCCAAACTCCCTGAGGGTCTTGACTGACGTAAGTCACACTTTCTTCCAATTCTGAGCCACTGTCTGCTCTTAGAAGAAAATCGTCCAGATAGCCTACGATAGCAATGCCTCGCTGTCTCAGCAAAGCTAGGGCCGGAGCAAGCACCTAGGTGAACACCCTCGGTGCCGAGGCTAGGCCGAAGGGAAGAGCCACAAATTGATAGTGGACTTCGCCGACCGCAAAGCGCAGAAACTTCTGGTGGCTTGCGCAGAGCGGAACATGCAAGTAGGCGTCCTTGATGTCCAAGGATGCCAGAAAATCCCCTTGATGGAGTGTAGTGATCACCTTGCGAATGGATTCCATGCGGAATTTTTGCACCTTCACGAAGGCATTCAGGGCCTTGAGGTCCAGGATTGGCCGAACCCCGTCCTTTTTTGGAACAAACAAACAGATTCGAGTAGAACCCCTGAAACCTCTCCTGGGACGGAACCGGCACAATTACTCCGGACCCGATCAAATCCTGTACAGCCCCCAAGAGGGCTGCCCGACGGGCAGGAAGGAGAGGGAGATTTGAGGGAAAGAAGCTGTCTGGGGGCCAGGAGCGGAACTCTATTCTGTATCCTGAGGTGACCACCTCGCACACCCACCGGTCGGAGATCCGGGAGGTCCACCGATCCGTGAACCTGCGAAGTCGTCCCCCCACCCCAGAGATGGGCGGGGGCAAGACGTCACGCGGAGGCGGGCTTGGGAGCCGGCTTGTTTGGCTTACGCACCCAGGGGCGCTTGTGCCCGCCAGCCGCACTGTTGTCATTCTGGGATGGCTTACCCGTGGACTCTGACGGACGAAAAAAACCCTTTTTTGCTGGAAAGGAAGGACCCGGTTTACGTCGGGCCTCCTTACCCTTGATAGTTTGAGGAAGGAGAGTGCTTTTACCTCCCGTGACATCCTTGATGATGTCATCCAGAGCAGCACCAAAAAGTCTACCACCCTTAAAAGGTAGATCCGTCAGGAGCTTCTTAGAGGCTAGGTCAGCAGACCAGCATTTCAACCAGATGAGACGACGCAATACCACCGCCGAGACAGAGGCCCTGGATATTAAAGGGGCCACGTCCAACGTGGCGTCGCACACATATATCAGACCCTGCACCATCTGGTGGGCCAGAGCAATAGTGTCTGGAGGAAGGTTATACTCCTGCACAGTTTGGTGCAAAATTTTTGTCCATTCCGTGAGTGTCTGAGACACAAGGGTCGCCGCTACTACTGGCCGTAGGGCGGATCCCAACAAGGCGAACATGGCTCTACTCACCACTTCTGACCTCCTGTCAGTGGGGTCCTAAAACGCAGGAGTCCCCTCCATCGGGAGAGTGGTGGCCTTGTTTAAACGGGCGACTGGAGGGTCGACCACCGGGGGAGAAGCCCACTTTTTAAGCAGGGCGTCTTCAAAGGGGTATCTAATAGACAAACGCCGCGGGACCATGAAAGTCTTCTGCGGCTTTTCCCAGACCTGGTCAATGAGCTGGTCAAAGAAAGGTACATATGGAAAAACCTTTTTAGAAGGCTTGGTCTTAAAAGAACCAAAGGAGACTGTATCCGCCTGAGGTTCTGCAGTCGCAGCATTTAGCTTGAGAGTGTCCCTCACAGCATCAATGAGTTCACTAACAAGCGCCCTGTCATTTACTGACTCAGAACTGGAGTCTTCTTCACAAGGAATGTCCTGTTCAAAACCATCCAAATATTCAGAGCTAGGGTCCTGAGCAGCAATAGCTATGCCCATATCTGAATCAGAGCACTCCCCTTGTGGAGATAAAGTGGGGAGAGGGCGCTTTTTTGCTCCCTTGTGCTCACACACAGCTTCCATCCTGGTCAGAAATGATTCCAGGACTGCCGACAACTGGTCCATAGGGACCGCAGGTGCTGGAGCACTGGCTGCTGCCTCTGGCATGTTAGGGGAAGCTGGTGACTCTGACTCCATAATGTCCCCCTCTGAGACCACCCACAGGCTGTGCTGACTGAAGTAGGGGAATGCCCAGGGGACCCACCAACCTGACCAGGACCGCTCGGTTCCGCTGCCCTGTCTCTCCGCGCCGCGCTGCTCAGCGTGAGTGAGCTGAGAGGAGAGAGACTGAGGAGATTCGCGCCGTTCCTGAGCGGCGCTAGAGGCCAAACTAGAGCTAGAAGAAGGTGCGGCTACAAGAAAATGGCCGCCGCAATGTGCTCTGGCGGACCACGGCAAGATGGCCGCCAATGTAAAAACCAGCACAGTCACCAAACATGGCGCCGAACGGCGCCCAGGCCCCTCACTCTCAAATAAACAGCCCCAGCGAAATGCAGAGCAGCATGAGCCCCCCCCAGGACAGCATGGCCCCCAGGCACCCCACACAGTACAGCACCAGCGAAGTGCACAGAGAGTGACATTAAAAAACACAGGAGGAGACAGGGAAATCCCCCACACAAGAAACACACAGCATGTACTCACCTGCAGCCAGGAGAGACTACTTACCCGTCCCCTGAGGGACCCACTGGTGTGTTTCTGACAGAACTATCACAGTGCGGTACTGAGTAGCTGTCGGCCCCGTCCACCACGAAAGATACAGCCGGACTGTTCTATCTTGAGAGGACCGCGAAGCTGGAAGCCCACCGGCCACCCCTGGAGTCGTGGGGCATGCCGTGAACTGAGTCTCACGCACACAAGGCGAGGATCAGCACGCTCGATGGTCGGACAGGGAAGACTACGAGGATATCTTGTACCCAACCTGTTGCCCAGCCGACAGTTGATAGAAGATCTCAAAAGAAAAAAATAGGAAAAAATTCCAAAAGGAATAAAAAATAGGTCAGGAGACTGGCTCCTGAGAGAGCCACGTCTTCTCCTCCTGCTAGGCAGAAAAAAACTGAGGTCTGCTGACTGCAGTGGGAGGGTTATGCCGGAGGGACCGCCCCCCTGGGCAGGGCTGTTCAGCTCTGGCTGTTTAGAATGTATGTATAACATCTCACATTCTGCCTAGGTCTTCTCCTGCAAGCAGGGACATAACCCACGTGTAAAGGCGTATAAGACACGCTGTGTCAGTCCATGGATGACAAGAGAAACCTTTGTGCGTCTTGGATCAAACCTCTGATAGGTTTTATTTCCATCTCATTGCTGGAAAAAAATTGTGCGGTTGTCTTGTACAGTAGTTTGATGCTCATGAACAGGAAAGAGAAGATTACCAGTCATATACGGGAATTGTTACAGAAATATCACTAAAAGGAAACTTCCATACAAACCTGTTTAGGTTAACCTTTCAGAATACAGTAAAACCTTGGTTTGCGAGTATTTTGGTTTGAGAGCGTTTTGCATGTTTAAATAAATTTTGACTTGATATACAAGTAGCGTTAAGTCACAACGGAGTATAAAAGAGAAGAGAGGCGCCTCGAGGTGTAGCAATATGGTTACATTTAATGAAGGGGCAACATTTAGCAACTCGCATGGTTGATGATTAAAAGAGGAACATCTAAGTATGCAGAGATCCGGGGTAAAGCTGTCCACATAGACCATCCTCTCACCGCCATCGACGACATCCCTTCCACGCTGCGCTCCACAAGCCTCGCTTTCCGATTGCTCTACTGCAGGGTTGTCTTCCCGGTCGCGATTGCAGACTGACAGCGCTGAGAGCCGGCAGTGTGGAGGACGGTCTATGTGGACAGTTTTATCCCGGATGCCTGCATACTTCGACGTGCCTCTTTTAATCATCAACCATGTGAGTTGGTAAACGTTGTGCCTTCATTAAATGTAACCATATTGCTACACTTAGAGGTGCCTATCTTCTCTTTTATACTCTGTAGTTCCTGCTGGATTTTGCGTCTAATCCCCTTGTGGAGGCTGCCATTTGTGGATGGACATTTTATGGTTACACAACCGATCACATTGCTATAATCATTTTTATAGGGACTATCAATTTCCATGTCCTTCAGTAGGAATGAGCCGAACACCCCCCGGCTTATATGCAAGTTATTGCCATAAAAAGTGTATGGGGACCCAGGTCCTTAGTATGCCTGTAAAGTGGCGCATTTTTCCCTTGTTTAGAATAGTACCACAGCAAAAATGAAATTTCTAAAAGGAAAAAATATAATTTAAAACTGCTTGCGGCTGTAATGTATTGTCCGATTCCAGCAATATAGATAAAAATCATTGGAAAAAAAACGGCATGGGGACCGGGTCCTGCCCCAGGGGACACGTATCAATGCAAATTCAGGAGCAGTGATTTTACTCATCAATATCAACTAGATAAGTGGACCAGTCTATCAAGTTTCAAACAGAAAAGTGTATAGCTATAGTTTTGTATATGGATACGTATTGGAAGTATGTAGCTCACCTTTCTGTAAAGATTGACAGGAAATATTGTTCCAATAATACATATGGTTGAACTTGTTAGTCTTTTCTCATTCATCTTACTTACGATTAATCAGAAAACGACCACAGCAGACCCACGTTAACCAGTTACAAATATAACAAATGTAAAACATCACAAAATGAATCTTTCAGTTTTCAGTGGACAGTCGGTGGAACTAAAAAAAGTCTACAATGGTTAGTATTGCCCACAATAGTCAGGATTTCCTCTCCCTGCTCCAAGGCCAAGGGTGTCCCTTTCCTGCATATGGAACCCCAACCTCCACCTTGGTTCTTTGTTTATTCTTTATTATTATGGAGATTGATTCAGCGGAGCCTGGCACTATCATTTGGTTTTGTAATGATGGCAATTATTACCAGGTATTGATTAAAGGTCAACGTACAAAACATGCCAGTCAGTAAAAAGATAAGAAATTAATGGAACATGAGTAAAATGGAAATAATTTATAATGCCCGAACTAGACAAAGCAGAAAACAATAACCTTTCTGGACTATCCCTGGAAAAAAAGTGGGACAGCTGGCAAGTATAATACTGGATGAAGCAGAACGCACAGCATACACCAGTCGTTTCCTTGCAAAGCTTGTATTCTGACCTCCTCTATAGAGCAGGCACATTGGTTTATTTCCCTTTTGAACGGTTATAGAACCTGTGGCCAAAGCTTGCACGCTCAGTTACAACTTGTCCTGCCCTCGGTGCCACAAGGTGTTATGAGGAAACCCACAGATATAAGTGGGTGGCTGAATGTGAAGTCACATCCTCAGACATGTTCTGGTGTATGCTGAAAATTACCAGCACATGGATAGTAACACGTGATCTGTTGGGGGGGGGGGGGTTGTAAAACTCTTGCAGGCTGCTGTAAATGCAAAACCTCTTGTAAACTAAAAATCATATGCGAACAGCTTGACTCATTATCAATCACATGCACCTACAAAAAAATTCCAGGAAATGCAGAGTGAAAAAAGTCCCTACAGGCATATATAATTTTAAGTATGACTGACCTTTCTTAATTATTTACACTTTCATTCACGTAGGGAAGTTTATCTCTCACTATACTATCAGTGCTGTGGCTGAATGCAAATATTCAGCTGCAGTGTGTCCCTTCCGCGTTTTAGTGCACCAGGAAGAACAGGCGCAGCGTCCAGCCTCGCTGCACGAAGCCTGCCAAAGTCTACAGCACTGAAGCTGAATGGCCCAGGGTGCAATGGGCCTTTGGTCTAGTTCACACAAGCGGCCGCCGCATGGTAAAAACAGGTGTGGTTAGGTCACGGTTTTACCACCTCCTGACCGCCCGCCTAAACGATAGCATGCAGCTGCTCAGTGTTGTACAGATGCCTGGGCCACGTGCTTTGCATCCATGGCAAAAATGATACCCCTGGTCATGTTTGGCGGGCAGTACCACTGTAAAACGCAATTCATTCAGGTGAATGGGGCCACGACACAGTGCATTATTCATATACAAAATCCCCGTTTGGTTGCTTAAAAAAAAATAAGTAGGGGGGTGGGGGTCATTCATAAGGTGGCAGGATCATCTCCTGAATGACTGGCAGCCACTGCTTTGTTGGGGAGGAGTGGGGCTGGGGGGTTTCACCCCCCCCCTGGAATTCAGCTTTAAGGACAATAGAGTCCCTAAAGCTGCATTCCAGAAATTCAGCTTCTTTGTAAAAAGTGAATGAGTTAAAGTGATTGTAAACGATCACCCTGTAAAACAACCCATTCAGTTAAAAACAGAAAATGATAGGCAACACGTTTCTGTATAAAAATGATTATATATAACTTTTTATGCACTTACATATAAAACAAAGATGCTGGTGGCTGTAAATCCTCCCTACAATCCTTTCGTTATATATGTCACGCCATCAGCCTGATGACGTTTCCTATAACGAAACGATCGTAGGGACGATGCACACACGCTGCTGCACAGATGCTTTTTGAATTATTGACTGTTTAAAGGATAGCACTGGCTATAGTTGAGAGATTTACAGCCAGCAGCATCTTTGTTTTTATGTAAGTGCACCGATTTTAAAATAAAATGGTGGAGACCATACTACACTATAAGGGGTCTCCCCTTTTTATTTACCCATTTTAATTCTAAGGATTGAGCTGGATCATCTGGTCACCATAAGGGGAACATTTCCAGATTTCCATCTGAGGATCAGAGATCCCAATAAGCGCTGAATGATCTTCCTGAGTAAGGAAGCTCGCTGGTGATCTGGTAAGCCCCCATCTGATTTATGGTGAAGGTGTCACAACGGTGAATGTCTGAGCACTGCGCCGTCAGAATCGATCTATCCAGTGTAGGACGCTGGCATGCATGAACTGTTTGCACAGGAGCACTTTAGTGATCAATTTATGAACTTTTCACTTTATGAATATATTATATTTTGCACTTTTACATAAGGACATTTTTGGATTGAATAATATTTTGATTGGATTTTCTGTTCACTGCAAAGGTTTTGTCATGTACGGTGTTTTACATACGGTAATTTTAATTAGCGCTGCACTTTTAGGACATACGGATGTATATAATAGTATATAATAGCGCTAAGTCCAGGAGGTGTCATACACCTCGTTGCATTTTCCTCATAGCATGCCTTCACTTTATAAAAAGGAGCTGAATTCCTGGAGTTTAGCTTTAAAAACAAATACACATGTTTCAGAAAAGTATACAAAGCAGATAAATTGCCTGCTATTTAACTTCTATTAGATCTGTAAAATGTCACAGTTTTTCTAGAATATATGTGTACTTATTTGTTTAGCTGGCCATAGATGCTGCGTACTTTGTAAATTAGTCCTTCTCCAGTAAACGCCAGCTGAGTGGGTCCCTAACATACTTTTTTTGCAGCTTGATGTTGAGATACAAATTCAGTTTTGAGGAAAAAAAATAAAAACTAGAAATAGGGAGAGAAACATGGCAATAATCAATACAAGTACTTACGCATAAACGGCAACTTTTGCGGACACGGAAGGTTTGGGGAGAATGTGAAGTTTTCAGGTAGATACATTGTGGACTGTGCAGTGAAATCCGTGGAATTGGTACCATCTGGGTAGTCTACAAAGAACAAAAGTGGAAGAAATCATTAATATTTGGGAAGTTTCTAGTTATAGTACATCTGAAATTAAAATATTCCAAAATCCCATTACATGACATATGAGGTTATACTTGTGGCACACCGGGAGTTCAGATATTTTCTGTGCATGGTACACCAAAGAGCCTTCTTTATCTTTGTGAGAACAAAAGAAAATCCCTGGAATTCATGAAGACAAGTGCATACAGATTTAGTAAAAGTGTTTTGTGGGCTTTCTAAAAGTGGCGCAAAGAGTGCCAAATTCACGTACCTGTCTTGTACTTGCAAAAGCTTGTACAGATGTCCTGCATCAGCGGGTGATCAGAAACACCTGGTTATACCAACTACAGAAATACACCGATCTGGGGAGTGTACAGCCCTAATCGGTCGTGTGCATTAGCCCTAAGGCCCCCTCCACTCGGCGGGAAATCTGTCTGCTGATCCCCGCTGAGCAGGTGGATGGGCCGCTCTCCTCTATGGGCAGTCGGATGTAAACAGACCACCTGTCCATTTACACTTGACTCCCATCTGATCTGCCAGGCGGATGGGGAGCGGATCCCCATCCATCTGTTTTTAGCGAACAAGATCAGATGTCGGCGGGTGTCAATGGATAAATTTCGGTTAACATCTGCCGCTCCATAGAGGAGACAGGAGGGTCCAATTGGGTCTGCTTAAAAAACTGACAGGCGGATCCAATTGGTCCGCTAGTGTGAAAGGGGCCTTAGGCTTTATTCGCACTTGCACTCCCGCATTTAGCTTATGTGAACGCAGGAGAAGTTCTCGGAGAAGTATGAACAACTTTTATGCTTCCCTGGTTACTTTTTCTTGTGGTTTGAAGGTCCTGCCCTACGGTTTGAAGGTCCTGCCTTATAGTATAGCTGTCTTTAAAGTTTCAAATCAGATTCTGAATGCCCTGAATTCTATTTTCTCTAAACCCATCCAATCTGAATGATACCATGGAAAAATCATTACCTGCATTTATTTTAATGTAAAAACGTGCTCCAAAACACATAAATGTAGGTTTGACCCTACAAGTGTGAATAAGGTCTAAACTAAGTTGCCCCTTCACCACGTGAACAAAGAAATTTATTGTGGCATAAATATCATTAGCATTACCAAGATAATAGCAGAATGAATGATACTACTGTAATAACTTTTCAACGTGTTCATCCGAGTGACGTGCATCGTGAAGCTTCCTAGGTCCTGTCTGTTTATTCCAGTATCTGGGCTCAGCACAGCCTCACACTTTGTAAAACAATTACATTATCAGACTACCCAGCTCGTTTGAGCTTTCAGTTGTTACATTTGCTGCCAAAATAGGAACAAAAGGCAAATGGCCTACTGAACTTCTAGCAGCAACTGGTGACTGTGACAATCAAAGTGGTATCTTAGTACACCACAGCACACAGTAAAGCTGAAAATGCCATAAAATCACCATAAAACACTATACAGCAGAAAACTACAATGTTGTATAATGTAAGCAATGCATATAATCAAAGACCTTAAACTTAGCACGTTCTACGGAATACATTGGAAGTGTACTATAGGTCATGAATTATGACCTTAGCTGAACTAAAAATAAAGTCATCATAAAGCAGGTAGAGGGGGTAAGAGCCACAATTAGGAAAACTTTTCATAGACTGACTTCAAAGTTTTTGTTGTTTATTCAGATGGTATGAAGTGTAGGGCAAACAGATGGCTTCTAATTGACAGCCAGCTGTGGTCAGTCAAGAGATGGCAGTTTTCAGTATACATGGCGCTATAGTGCGGTGTCAAAACACACAAAGGCAAAGTTTAAAACATAGATGACCCTTTTAGGCATCTGCCCCAGCACATGGTAAATTTCGTTTTAGTCGTATAAGGAACATAAAGATCAGGAGGATGCCAACTACCCAGTCCCATCTCTGCAACATGGTGCCGATCTATTCACACACCACTTATAATACGAAGGCAATGAGCCTCATAGCATTGCATCACACAAGTACCATGGCATCAAGCGCTAGCAAAATGGAATAGCCTTTATACTGATCTTGTTTTATAGCCATGACGCTGTTCCATAGGTAACAAACCCCTGGTTTTTACATGAATTGTTGGACAGGACAGAAATTGGTTTGCTGTAGGCTGGTTAGGAAGCGAGCTGGGAAGTTTTGTTTGTTGTTTTTTGACATGCATCGCCCTTGCATGTTCTCCTTGCTGCAAAGACCAGTTATAGGTTGGGGGTGATTGCCATTTGTTTGTACTGTTGGTTAACCACTTGCTTACTGGGCACCTAAACCCCCCTCCTGCCCAGACCAATTTTCAGCTTTCAGCGCTGATGCATTTTGAATGACAATTGCGCAGTCATACAACGCTGTACCCAAATTAAATTTTTATAATTTTTTTCCCCACAAATAGAGCTTTATTTTGGTGGTATTTGATCACCTCTGCGGTTTTTATTTTTTGTTAAAAAAAATAAAAAAAGACTGATTTTTTTTTTTTTTTATTATAAAATTTTGCAAACAGGTAATTTTCCTCCTTTACTGATGTACGCTGAAGAGGCTGCACTGATGGGCTGCATTGATGGGCACCGATAAGGCGGCACTGTTGGGCACTGATGGGTGGCAGTGATGGGCAGCATTGCTAGGTGGCACTGATGAGGCACTGATTGGCATCACTGGTGGGCATTGATAGGTGGCAATGTGGGCACTGGCAGGTAGCAATGGCAGGTGGCACTGGCAGGCGGTATTTATGGGCACTACTGAGGCTGATGTGCCTCCTTCCTCTTCAGGACCGATGTCCCTTGTGCACAAGCCGGCTTTTTTTTCACCTCACGCTATCAGCGTGAGGAGAAAAAAAAAAAGAAAAAGATGACTGATCCTTTGTTTACATCACGTGATCAGCTGTCATTGGCTGACAGCTGATCACGTGGTAAGGGGCCGTGACCGGCTCCTTACACGGATCTGTGATCACCCGAGTCTCAGTGACTCGGTGATCACAGCGCGCACCCTGCAGGGGACACGCGTTGCGTGTGCAAAGGGGAGGACGTCTATTGACGGCCTCTTGGCAATTCAGGTCCGCGCTGTAGCCGTCATTCGGCTATAGCGCGGATGGGAAGTGGTTAAAGTGGTAGTAAACAGCAGTGGATGAAAAAAAAAATTTCCTTTGCAAGGCAAATGTCATATTGTGATAGTATGCATCGCATACTAGCACATTATGAGAGACTTACCTTAGAACGAAGCCCTCCAGCGCGGTGCGGTCACCGCTGAGAGTGTTAACCTCTTCCCCAGTTCTTCCCTCCGGGCTCGTGTCCTCTGGCTACATGAGTGGTCGGAGGCACGATGACGTTACTCCTGCGCATGCGCGTGAGCCGCCATTCATTGCACGAGCTCTGAAGTTCGGCCACTGTATGCCAGAAGTTCAGAGCACATGCGCCGGTAACAACCCCAGCTGCATGCACTCTGAATATCTCTTACACTGTGCAAGTGTAGGAGATATAGGCTTACTATAGGCATGCCTGTAGGTACAAGTAGTAGAACAGAGTTTACTACCACTTTAATTGGTGAGGGGATGCACTGGATACCTTTACTGCCATTGCTGGGTGTCCAGAGCGTTCCTATACCTTTAAGGAGGGCGGGGCTCCCTCCCTTAAAAGTGGTTGTAAAGGTTTTCTATGCACGAAGGTAAAAAAAAACTCTGTGCAGCAGCCCCCCCCCCCCCGATACTTACCTGAGCCTGATCTTCTTCCAACACTGTGCACAAAAGCCTTGGCTCCCCGGGGATCCTGTCTCAGTGGTTGAGACAGCAGTGGGAACCATTGACTCCCGCTGCTGTCAATCACAACCAGTGAAAATGAGGGGGGGGCGAGTCACAGCTGTGTGTGTGAATGGATAAGCAGAGCTGCAGCTCATGAACGAGCCTGCTTGAGTGCCTCCTTTGAAAGCTGCTTGCTCTGGGGACACTTGGCAAAAGGGAGGAGTCAAGAGCGCTGGTAAGGGAGCAGAGTAGAGGCAGACCGGGGCTTCTCTGTGGAAAATCACTGCACAGAGCAGGTAATATATATGTGCTCCAAATTTGGAGACTTTGGGGGGTTGGTGGGGGAATGCCTACAGCTGCTGGAACCTGTTACATAATCCACCCTGAAATACGGGTGGAACATGTAACAAAAGGGAACGTATCCTTTCACAAATAAGCTGAAGCATAACATTATAAGCACATCTGCACTCATAATTTTCTTTTAGGCTGGGTTCATACATATGCAAATTGGATGCATCCCCGCATCCAATTCACATGACAGAAGAGTGTGACCAACTCTCAATGAAGTCGGTTCACACAGCCCCAGGGCGGCCGCAGTCTGCATTTAAAAAGGGTCATGTGCATCTTTGGTTCCGATTCAGGCAAATATTTGGGGCCAATTCACACCTGAATTGGTGAACAGAGACACAGTGGATCCCATGGTGTGAGCCGCAGCCACAGCATATGTGAACCCAACCTTAGTCCCCCTGCAAAGTCTCCCAATTACCTGCTGATCCTGCTAGTGGAGTTTACCTAATGCAGCTTCCTGTGAAAGTGTGGCAATGATGCTGCACTGCTCCTGAATTCAGGAGCAGAGTTTTCCCTCTGCAGGAGGTGTGTGCAGGGGGTGTGACTATTAGCATTTTAACTGCCGATTCACAAGCCTGTAGCTTGTCAAACAGCGCCCAGCCACACCCAGTGCTTTCTGGATTGACAGCTTGGTTGCTGAAACCTTCTACTGAGCTGCAGTATCTGGGAGAGAGAACATGTGAGACAAACATAAAAGGTGGATCTGGCTCAGTCAGAGAAGGTAAATGAGATTGTGCACTACATAGTAAATAGATTTGTTTGGTTTAGAGCAGGGGTATCTGACCCTTTGACCTTCCTGGGCCACATTGAAAGAAGAGGAATTGTCTTGGGCCACACATTGTCATGCTGGAATACCCATCCAGGAGCCATTTTCATTGCCCTAGCTGAGGGTAGGAGGTTCTCACCCAGTATTTGATGGTACATGGCCCCGTCCATCGTCCTTTTGATGCGGTGAAGTTGTCCTGTCCCCTTAGCAGAAAAACACCCCCAAAGCATAATGTTCCCACCTATTTTTTGATGGTGGGGATGGTGTTCTTGGGGTCATAGGCAGCATTCCTCCTCCAAACACGGCAAGTTGAGTTGATGCCAAAGAGCTTGATTTTGGTCTCATCTGACCACAACACTTTCACCCAGTTCTCCTCTGAATCATTCAGATGTTCATTGGCAAACTTCATACGGGCCTGTACATGCGCTTTCTTGAGCAGGGGCACCTTGGGGGTGCTGCAAGATTTCAGTCCTTCACAGTGTAGTGTGTTACCAATTGTTGTCTTGGTGACTATGGTCCCAGCTGCCTTGAGATCATTGAAGAGATTCTCCTGTGTAGTTCTGGGCTGATTCCTCACTGTTCTCATCATTGAAACTCCACAGTGAGATCTTGCATGGAGCCCCAGACCGAGGGAGATTGACAGTTATTTTGTATTTCCTACATTTGGAAATAATCACACAACTGTTGTCACCCTCTCACCAAGCTGTTTGGCAATGATCTTGTAGCCCATTCCAGCCTTGTGTAGGTCCTACAATCTTATCCCTGACTTCCTCGGACAGCTCTTTTGTCTTGGCCATGGTGGAGAGATTGGAATCTGATTAAATGATTGCTTCTGTGGACAGGTGTCTTTTATACAGGTAACAAGCTGAGATCAGGAGCACTCCCTTTAAGAGAAAGTACTCTTAATCTCAGCTCGTTACCTGTATAGAAGACACCGGGGAGCCAGAAATATTGCTGATTGATAGGGGGATCAAATACTTATTTCACTCATTAAAATGCAAATTAATTTATAACTTTTTTGAAAATGCGTTTTTCTGGATTTTTTTTTTTTTGTTATTCTGTCTCTCAATGTTAAAATAAACCTACGATTAAAATTATAGACTGAAAGTTTCATTTCCCCTCACTGTAGTAGCAATTCTCAATGAATTCTCAAGGTGCTCATCAGATATTTTGGTGCCAATTTTGCTCTTCGCGTACACCATCCTTGAAAATAGTTGCTCACAAATATAGATGCTGCCGAAAACCGACGACATGAATGAGGCATTATTGTGAAGAGTGGGAGATTTTTCTTTAGGAAGATAAAAATGTATAAAAGTCCAGTAAAGAAACACTGACAAATTCTTCTTTGGCCGCATGTGTTCGCAAAGTGTAAACACATTTTTATTTTATTTTTTTAACCCCCCCCCCCCCCCAAAAAAAACATTAAGTAAATATACAATTTTGTGTTGGGACGCATTCATAGCATTCTAGGGCTGCAGGTTGGACACTCCTGGCTGAGACTACAGTCATACAGGAGCATTTAGTTGTACTTTAAATGTACTTATGTGCCATTACAGTAAATGTTCTCTGTAAGAAGCAGTCTCTTATAATCATAGCTGTCAGCTCCGTCAGTGCAAATATGCATTGTAGCTGATCAGACTCTCTCATCTTCAGGCTGTATTATAGCTGGAGGGTAGAATTTCTGAACTGCAAGGACAGTTTGCTGGTAAAATCCATGTTGACTGAAATTATAACTTGTCTGCTTTAATCATCAACATTTTCAGGCCTGTCCTTAACTTGCCAGGTCACATCATTATGATTCAAATGTATTACCAGTTTCTAAGTACCGTATATACTCGAGTATAAGCCGACCCGAATATAAGCCGAGGCACCTAATTTTACCACAAAAAAACTGGGAAAACGTATTGACTCGAGTATAAGCCTAGGGTGTCCATGCCTCACTGTGCCTCACTGTGTCCATGCCTCACTGTGCCCATGACTAGACTGATGTTTAACATGGGAGTCTATGGAAGGGGTGCCCGGCTTTGAAAAATCGGTGCTCCCCGGTTGTAGGTCCCCCAGGCGCAAAACTTTGCACACTTAGGCCTCATGCCCACGGGCGTTTTTTCAGCCGCGTTTTTGAGCGTTTTTTACAGCTTAAAAACGCCTGTCCATGTTAGTCTATAGCTTCATGCCCACCTAGGCGTTTTTGAGCTGTAAAGAGCATAGGCGTTTGTAAGCTGTAAAAAAAACCCAGGGCCAGTGCGTTCCTCAGCGTCAGAATTAGGCAGAAAAAAACGCGAGCGTCAAAAAACGCGCAAAAAACGCGCACTAACGCGCGGTCGCGTTTTTAGCTCCGACGTTTTTTTTTTTTGTTTTTTTTTCAAAAAAAAAAAAATATTTACAATAACATGGACAGGCGTTTTTAAGCTGCAAAAAATGCAGCTGTAAAAACGCCAGTGGGCATGAGGCCTTATAGAGAATAAATGGGGCTACATGTGTGCCAAGTTTCGGGTCCAGGAAACCTACGACTGGCTGGTACCGGGTCCCCAAAGTCACCGGAGAAATGACCGTTTAACATGGGAGTCTATGGAAGGGGTGCCCAGCTTTGAAAAATCGGTGCTCCCCAGTTGAAGGTTTTCCAGACGAAAAACTTTGCACACTTATAGAGAAGAAATGGAGCTACATGTGTGCCAAGATTCGGGTCCAGAGACCTACGACTGTCTGGTACCCGCGTCCCCAAAGTCACCGGAGAAATTACCGTTTAACATGGGAGTCTAGGGAAGGGGTGCCCGGCTTTGAAAAAAAATCAGTGCTCCCCGGCCGTAGGTTTCCCGGACAACAAGCTTTGCACACTTGTAGCGGAAGAGTGGCAAGTTTGGGGTCCAGGGGACCTACGGCCGGCCGGTACCGGGTCCCCAAAGTCTGGGAGATCAGGCGCAAAAAGGTGACTCGAGTATAAGCCCAGGGGGCATTTTCAGCTCCAAAAAATGTGATGAAAAACTCGGCTTATACTCGAGTATATACGGTAAGCATGCATGTTACTTGTAATAAATAAAAAATATTTAGTCATGGTGACCATTACTATTGTCAAATCCTCGAGAAAAAGTGCAACCATAAAGGTTACAAGTAGGCATTAAACTTAGCTGTGGCTCAGGTGACAAGTTGGTCTCAGGTGGTTCCCACAATAGAATCTCAGCTGTTCCTGTACACAACAGGAAAACAGTACAGCTATACACAAGAGTACTATGTATGGCCACAAGTGAAATCAATTTTAAGGGCTAGTTCACCTTTCCAAGAAAAAAAAAACCTGGAAAAAGGTGAACCCACAAATGACTCCCGTCACCCAGCCCACCAACCACCCCTATCTCCACTGCACTCATCATGGTTAAGAGTTCCACCCACCACTGCAACAGTCCTTGGGTTTGAAAAGCAAGTTCTTCCTCTTCTTTTCCTAGGTACCCCAGGACGAATCAGTGCAGTTGCAATTAGTTTGAGCCAGCACGTGACCAATCAGAACTGCCCTGATCTATTCCGGCATCCCTAGGGAACCTAGAGGAAGAACAGGGCTCTTTGTGAATGGTGAAGTTATATCACCCACGAGGTAAGTGCAGCAGGAATTGGGGGGTGGGGAGGGTGTAGGGTGTTAGGCCAGCCATACGCGGAACAAAATTTCTTTCCTGCAACCTGTGAAAGAAATTTGCTCGATTCCCCATCAACACAGACAGTATTGATGCGGGAATCCCTCCTGCCGGGCCGTTGTCTTCTCCTGGCGGGGGGAGTCGCTGGGAGAAGACAGTGATTATATCTAGCAGCTGCTAGCGATAATTGCAAGAATATCTTGCAGGCTGGTTCTACCGAAGTTGATCGATCGATCAACTTGGTACATTCAGCCTGACCATTAATGGTTCGAATCTCGGCCGATTCCTGCTGAACCGGCCGAGATTTGATCAGTGTCTGGCTGGCCATAGCTTACCGCTTCATTTTTTCTGAAAAGCAACCTAACCCTTTAAAGCTTTTTAGATTGTAACCTCTAAAATGAGCAGGGCCCTCCGATTCCTCCTGTATTGAATTGTATGGTAACTGTACTGTCTGCCCTCATGTTGTAAAGCGCTGCGCAAACTGTTGGCGTTATATAAAATCTGAATAATAATAAGATAATTTTTCATAGTTACATTGGTCCAGCTTGTACCAATGAAAGTATAAATATTCTATACCTGGCCAATCCCTGTGTAAGCAGAGAATCGCTGTTGTAGCTCTCACTACCTGTGGTTACTATGCAGCAGAGCAGCCACTTGGCACAAATCTGGAAGACAGCGAGGATTACTGAAGTGGTAATGGCTACTAAAACGATTCTAGCCCCTTAACGACCGCTCACGGCATATATACGTCGGCAGAATGGCACGTATAGGCACAATCACGTACCTGTACGCGGCCCTTTAACTGCCTGCCGTGTGGCCGCGCGCGCCGCCGCGCTCGCGACCCTGCAGTAATCCCCATGATTCGGACCGCGGTTCCCGCGGACGCGATCGCCACGGGGATCCCCGCGATCGTCTCACGAAGGGATGGAGCGGGGAGATGTTAGTGTAAACACAACATCTCCCCGCTCACCTACTGACACTGTCACTGATCTCCGCTCGGTGTAATCAGAGCGGAGATCGGTGACGTGTCACTCGTAGCCACGCCCCCACACAGTAGTAATCACTCCCTTAGGCACACTTAACCCCTTCAGCGCCCCTAGTGGTTAACCCCTTCACTGCCAGTGTAATTTTCACAGTAACCAGTGCATTTTAATTGCACTGATCGCTGTAAAAATTACAATGGTCCCAAAAATGTGTCAAAAGTGACCGACGTGTCCGCCATAATGCAGCAGTCACGGAAAAAAAAAAAAAAATCGCTGATCACCGCCATTACCGGTAAAAAAAAATTTTTTTAGAAAAATGCCATAAAAACGACCCTCTATTTTGCAAACGCTATAACTTTTGCGCAAACCAATCAAACGCCGATTGCGTTTTTTTTTTACCAAAAATAAGTAGAAGAATACGTATCGGCCTAAACTGAGAAAAAAAAATGTTTTTCTATATATGTTTTGGGGGATATTTATTATAGCAAAAACTAAAAAATATTGTTTTTTTTTTTCAAAATTGTCGCTCTATTTTTGTTTATAGCGCAAAAAATAAAAACCGCAGAGGTGATCAAATACCACCAAAAGAAACCTCTATTTGTGGGAAAAAAGGACGTCAATTTTGTTTGGGAGCCACATCGCACGACCGCGCAATTGTCAGTTAAAGCAACGCAGTGCCGAATCGCAAAAAGGGGCCTGGTTTTTATGCTTCGTATTGGTCTGGGGCTTAAGTGGCTAGACTTCCACAGGAACTGGCCAGGTAAGGAATATGCATACCGTATATACTCGAGTATAAGCTGACCCGAATATAAGCCGAGGCACCTAAATTTACCACAAAAACTGGGAAAACTTATTGACTCGAGTATAAGCCTAGGGTGTGCCTCACTTTGCCTCACTGTGTCCATGACTAGACTGACGTTTAACATGGGAGTCTATGGAAGGGATGCCCAGCTTTGAAAAATCGGTGCTTCCCGGCTGTAGGTCCCCTAGACAAGAACCTTTGCAAACCTGTAGAGGAAGAGTGGGGCTACATGTGTGCCAAGTTTGGGGTCCAGAGGACCTACGACCGGCCGATACCGGGTCCCCAAAGTCACCAGAGAAATTACCGTTTAACATGGGAGTCTATGGAAGGGGTGCCCGGTTTTCAAAAATCGGTGCTCCCCGGCCGTAGGTCCCCCGAACAAGAAACTTTGCACACTTATAGAGGAAGAGTTGGGCTACATGTGTGCCAAGTTTGGGGTCCAGGGGACCTACGGCCAGCCGGTACCGGCTCCCCAAAGTCCAGGAGATCAGGCGCAAAAAGGTGACTCGAGTATAAGCCCAGGGGGCATTTTCAGCACAAAAAATTGTGCTTAAAAACTCGGCTTATACTCGAGTATATACGGTACTTACATTACTCCATTCCATGCCTGCAATTCAGCTTTAAAGCTGTAAAAAACCCAAAACCTAAAAAATGTAAAATACTGTAGCCAACGAATGCTTAGATGTGGTGAGTGTGACTGCATTCGTTTTCTTTTCTTTAAATTACACTCACACGTAATTAGTTAAAAAGGTAAAATAATTAATCAGTCTGTACAGCTGCATTTATATTCTTGGTTGCGTGTATAAATATATGAACCCACTGCAATCAGTAAAGTCAATGTATAAAACTCCGCTGACAGGCAGGGTTTTTATAACAGGAGAGACCCTAGAGCTCAGACCCCCCCACACTCTGCATTCTGTAGTGATGGGACTCCTGTGCACATGTGCGGGAGTGACGTCACCCGAGTGTGGCCATTCAAACGGCCGAAGATAGGAAACCCAGAAAGAAAGACCGGGTGAAGATGGCAGCGCTGGAGACCTCTGTTTTTAGGCAAGCCTGCCATAAATGTAGTAGTAGGCTTAAACCTGCCGGGGGACCTATTTTTTTTTTCTTTATCAGCAAGCGTTTTCTATCACTTTAATAACGCACTGTTGTGTTAATGGTAACACTAATTTGCAGTGACAATTTGCTGTATTTTTTATTGGGCAATTTGTGAAAATGACAGACTATAGTCTCTTTCAGAAAGAGATAGTAATTTAGGTTATCTACTTTTCTGAGGCCAAACCCTTGTAATCAGAACATCAGCATAGGGTCTTTGAGTTGCTAATAAATTTAATATAATTTTCCTACGGGGCCACTAATTAACCCAGAGGTGGGCAATTCATCTTCCCAAGGGAAAGGCGGGATAGCATCAGGACGACTCCTAGGCAACATTCTCCCATTAGAACTGAGCCTCCCTGCTGTATCAAACAGCTTTTTCCTTCCAGTTCTCACAGCTCTCCATATGGACATCTGGTTTGCTAATCAGTGTTCCCCTCCGATTCTGTCATCTTCCTCATTGCATGCTTTCAGTGGAGGCATCGACGGCTGGATAAGGAAAGCCAAAAGGGCCAGATGTGGCCATGAGGCTGCAATTAAAGCGGTTCTAAAAGCAGAAGGTTTGCAATCTTTGCATTAATGTAAAAAACTCTGGGTGCAGCTTCCCCCCCCCCCCCAGTCCCCCCTTATACTTACCTGAGCCCCATCTCGATCCAGCGATGTGCATTATAGCAGTGGCTCTCTCAGGTCTCTCCCATCTCATTGGTACAGAGCAGCAGGCCCCAAATTCCTCCTCTGCCCTTAATAGCATTCAAAACACCAAGATCAGCATTTTCTAATGCTTTTGACGTTTTAAATATAGTGCCATTGACATCCGTGTAAATCGGAAGTGATGTCAGGTCATAGTTTTTTGAGTTATCATAGTGGAGAGCTAATCAAAGCCAATCCCGGCTTTGTTCGGCTTTCCGACCAGTGGGCACACAGGCGCAATGCCAAGAATGTGACTGTGCGGGTCCATTTTAAAGTGATTGTAAAGTCTTGTTTTTGTTTTTTTTTTATTAAAAATAAACATGTCCCACATACCTGCTCTGTGCAGTGGTTTTGCGCAGAACAGCCCAGAGCCTCCTCTTCTCGGGTCCCTCTTTGGTGATCCTGGCCCCTCCCACCCGAGTCCCCCCACAGCAAGCAGCTTGCTATGGGGGCACCTGAGAGGCAGCTCCCTGTGTCCATTCAGACATGGATCTGTGTCCTGGCCCTGCCCCCTTTCTCTCATCACTGGCTTACTAACTTTGATTGACAGCAGCGGGAGCCAATGGCGCCACACTGCTGTCTCAGCCAATGAGGAGGGAGAGTCCTGGATAGCCAATTTTCTCGTGGAAATCGCCGGCTTGAGATGGGGCTCAGGTAAGTATTAGGGGGGCTGCTGCACATAGATGTTTTCATTATCTTCATGCATAGAACGCATGAAGATAAAAAAAAACTTCTGTCTTTACAATCACTTTATATTGACGACTGCAAACAGGCAGGTAAGTTATTGCAGAATAGACATAGTCCACAGGTGTCAAACACAAGGCCCATGGGCCGAATCCAGCCCTCCAGGCCATTTCATGTGGCCCTCGATCCTCTCCTGCAGCTGCAGGAGAGCTCCAGCCCTCCTCTGGTCCTACTCCAGACCCTTACTTTCTGCTTTCAAGCAATACATCCAGCTTCTTCCCAGCAGCAGCATAAGGAAAGGGGGGTGCACTGTGATGTAAGGGAGAGTGGGGGACTCAACTTCTGATGGTGGGGTGGCTCTTGACATCCAATGTAAAAGGGGAAGGGATGTGCTGGACATCTAATCTTACAGATACAACCGGCCCTTTTGAGGGCAATCATAATGCTGATGCGGCCGACGATGAAATTGAGTTTGACACCCCTGACTAAGCGTGTCTCTCTTGCAATAAACGCCTGCTCAACGTTTGTCGTTTTATACTTTTAGTTCTGCATTACACAAGTTGCATTAAAATGTAAAAGGTGTATGTATATTCTGGGATGAAACCCAGAAAACCTTTCAAAAGGCAAAGCTGTTTTCTGTGCTCTGCCTAAAAGATGAATATATCCCATTTCTCTGCAATAAACTTGTCCGTGTGGATATGTTGGTTTGATATGGTTTCTCCGAAAAGATGTACATGAAGCATCAGCGCTGGTTTTCCAAGTCAGCAAAACTCGCTGGGAGAAGATATACCGTATATACTCGAGTATAAGCCGAGGCACCTAATTTTACCACAAAAAATGGGAAAACGTATTGACTCGAGTATAAGCCTAGGGGGTCCATCTGCATGCCTCACTGTGCCTCACTGTGTCCATGTGCATGCCTCACTGTGCCCATGCCTCACTGTGTCCATGCCTCACTGTGCCCATGCCTCACTGTGCCCATGACTAGACTTACGTTTAACATGGGAGTATATGGAAGGGGTGCCCGGCTTTGAAAAATCAGTGCTCCCCAGACGTAGGTCCCCCAGACAGCAAACTTTGCACACTTGTAGAGGAGAACTGGGGCTACATGTGTGCCAAGTTTGGGGTCCAGAGCACCTACGGACGGCCGGTACTGGGTCCCCAAATTTACCTGAGAAATTACAGTTTAACATGGTGGTCTATGGAAGGGGTGCCCGGATTTGAAAAATCGGTGCTCCCCGGCCGAAGGTCCTACGAACAACAAACGTTGCACACTTATAGAGGAAGAGTGGGGCTATATGTGTGCCAAGTTTGGGGTCCAGGGGACCTAAGGCCGGCCGGTACCAGGTCCCCAAAGTCCAGGAGATCAGGCGCAAAAAGGTGACTCGAGTATAAGCCGAGGGGGGCATTTTCAGCACAAAAAAAATGTGCTGAAAAACTCGGCTTATACACGGTACTTCTTTGTCTAGTTGACTGCTTTAAACACAACCTCTGCTGTGAGCTGCAGGATCTATTTATGTCAGAAGTAAACCATTGACTGCGAGTTAGAGAACCTTGTACCATGACAACAGCACAGATTTTTCCATTAAGTATTTGTACTCATGCAGAGGATAAAATATTGGTTCCTCCAATCCATTAGCAATCCTTTTTCTGGTTTATAAGGGGTAATTTGTTATTAGCCGTTCAAAGCTTCCTGTTTTGTTTTCTAGAATGAAATAAATAGCAACAGCTTGAACTTGAATATGAACTGCCTAGATAGATGTTATTTTCTGATAAGTATTCCCGAGGGTATGAAGTGATGGAAGCTACCAGCCTTATAAGGAGACTAAGGAAATGCGTAGGCCACTGCTGTTACATATATTACATGCAAATCATAGAAAGATTTCTGATTTAATTTGACCTGCTCGATGTAAACTTTGAGATCTAAAGCAGGATCTCAACGAGGGTTCTGTGGAAACATTAGGGTTCCTCCAGAGGTTGCTAGAGGTTCCATGAGCAGTGAGCAATGACAGAATGATCTCCCACCTACAATGACTACCAAGGTATTGGGAAAGTTGGAGAGATAGCAATGAACCCACAAGGTTGGTGGTGTTATTCAATAATATTGTAATCTGGATACTAGGCACGTGGCCTCTACACTCTGCCAGATCTCTGCAGTTTCCTTAGTTTGTAATGCAAGACAGCAAGAAATGAAGCACCATATCACACAATTCTATTCCAGTAAAAGTCAAAAGAACCATAAAAATAGTAGCTGATGTTTCTTGGGAGTCAAAAAATACCGGTTCATCAGGGGCAAGGAAAAACATATCAGGGGTGTAAACCTGCAGCACAAGACGGCTGTGAATGTGGCCCAGCACAAAATCGTAAACTTACTTAAAAATGTTGATTTCTTTTGTAAATATGCATTTGCACTTAGCAAACACATGCGTTTGATGAAAAATTATCTTTATTGGATTTTTATAAGTTTCATCTTCCCAAAGGAAAATCTCCCACTCTTCACAATCACGCCTTAAGCCCTGTACACACGACCGAGAATCTCGTCAGGAAAAAACCCGTTGTTTTCCCCCCCAACGAGATTCTTGACAAGAATCTTGTCCCGGCCAAGTGTACACACGCTCGATTCAAAAGAACCGCTATTCTTTTGAATGGAACGAACGCGGTGACGTCATCGACTACGACGAGCGTGCGATCGTCACATTCGATGCCGTCGCCGCCATCTTGCTACACCCTACCTATGCCTAGGAAGCTACCTGCACCAGGTAAGCGTACATGCCTACCTATGCCTAGGTTTCTACGGTGACAGGTAAGCGTACACACTCTCAGGTTTCTCGTCGGGAAAAAGGCAGACGAGAATCCCGACGAGAAAATAGAGAGCAGGTTCTCTATTTTTCTCATCGAGATTCTGGCCAGTTTTCTTGATGAGAAACCTCAAAGCCTCGTACACATGGCCGGTTTTCTCGGCAAGAAAGCTCTGCCAGCAATTTTCTTGCTGGTTCTTGCCGAGAAAACCGGTCGTGTGTACGAGGCTTTATTCATGACATCAGTTTTCGACACCACTTATATTAGTGAGCAACTATTTTCTTTTTGCTTTCCAACAAAGATTGCAACTATTTTCAAGGATGAAGCACACGAAGGGCAACATTTTAATGAAAATATAACTGATGAGCACCTTGAGAATTCAATGAGAATTGCTACTACATCCATTGAAACCAGATATTGATGTGTTAGTTTATCAAAATCGGTGTCAAATATTGGACTAGTTTTGGGTCGCTCTCTTTTATAATAATAATTAAAAAAAAAAATTTAAAAAAGTTTTCTTACTCAGGTAGGTACATTATCTATAATCAGTGATTGTTAACTGATCTGCCCAACTTTTTCTGCTCATCAGCTCTTCCAATTGTTAGTGTATTTTATGTGTGGTCCAAGACAGTTCCTCTTTTTCCAATGTGGCCCAGGAAGGTCAAAAGTTTGGACACCCCTGGTCTATATCAATATCATTTCCTCAAGGTAAACGTTCCAATGTGATGGAGCAGTTCTCCAATGACCACAAATGTAAGGGGGCAGATCTCTGCCAAGGATTTGTGATATTACAGTTTTACCAGTATTTTCTGGCCAATATTAATCATCAATTTGCATGATTATTAAACAAGGCAGTCAGCTCTGGGTGTCCAATATTATAGTTATGCCATGTTTATTCTTTTTTTTTTTTTAACATTTAGGCCCCATGCACACAGGGCGTTTTTGCAGCTGCTAACAGCAGCTTTAGACGTTTTTTTTTTTACAGCTTCAAAACGCCCATCCATGTTATTCTATTGTGTCATGCACACTAGAGCTTTTATGGGCTCCAAGTGGCATAGGCGTTTTCCAGCTGCAAAAAAAACCCAATTCCAGTGCGTTCTGGAGCTCCAGGTTCGAGCTGCAAAAACGCCCGACGCTATTAAACGCGCATAAACGCTCAAAAAATGCGCAAAACGCCGCGATTTGCGTTTTTGAGGTCCGGGATTTTTTTTTTTTTTAAAAGGTCAAAAAATATCAAAAAATGTTTACAAAACATGGACAGGCGTTTTTAAGATCTAAAAAAAGAGCGGCTGTAAAAACGCCCTGTGTGCATGGGGCCTTAGGCTGCGTTTACACTATTGCGAATTGGATGCGGGCTGATTTAAGAAGGCATCAAGACCTCTGGTTTAAAGTGTAAATTCACCTTTACAGAAAATCTGTAAGGTGAACTTACACTGGACCCCGGTGAAAAAGCGTCCCGGTGCCCGACTCCCGGGGCTCTGGTAAAGCGAGACCCTAAATATAAAAGTTTGTAACAATTTTTACTTGGTTTCTAGATCTAGAGGATACAAAAAATAAACACACACACACACAAAAATAAAAAAGGACACAAGCAGAATTAAGGCGTTTGCCTGCCTTGCTTTTAAAGTGGAAGTAAACTCCCATCTCTGACTTTTACCTACAGGTAAGCCTATAATAAGGCTTGCCTATAGGTACTGTAAATATCTCCTAAACATCCACCGTTTAGGCGATAATTACTGCACGTACAGCCGGTGACATTACCCGGGCCGTTCCTTCAAAATCCTGTGCCGTAAAAGTGACATCATCGTGGCTCCGGCAAGTCATGCAGCCGGAGTTCGCAAACCCAGAAGACCGGGTAAAGATAGGAGCGCCTGCAACGGTGACAGTGCGACGCTGGAAGGCTTCGTTTTCAGGTAAGTTGTGCACAATGTGTATGCGATACTAGAATATTATGACATTACCTTGCAGGTTGGGGGAAAAAAAAAAAAACACCCAGCGGTTTACTGCCGCTTTAAGTGACCGTTACTGGCCCCGTTGAAATATTGTGTAGTGGGAATGCTTAATTTTTTTTTAAATGCAATTTATATGCATCTCTGCATGTTACGCACAGGCCAGCCCGTTGATTTCAATGGGCTGCCCTATGTACATTTGTCGCCCGTAAAATGGCTCCGGTTACTATTTGGGTGACGAGCTTCGCACAATTTCAAGCTTGTTGTTTTGTGACAATTTTGTCATGCCTTTAAATAAAAAATGCACTGTGTTTGGGGTGCTATTATTACAGAACTCTAATGCACGTTGTGCGTTTTGGAATCACAGGCAGGATTACGGCAATTCCAAATTGGGGCCAAGGGGTCACTACACAACATAAAATCCAGTGGGAGGTGCCACAGCATGCGGCAGAAGAGCAGGTATTCAACACACCTGAAGTGTCCCATACTTGCAGCAGGGGATCAACACAATGTTGTTTTTTTATTATTATATAGGGCCGCTAGAGAAGTATATAGTAAGTATACATTCATCTTGTTTTACAGTCTGCCTTTATTTTTGTTTCAGCATCATAGTGGCAGGGTTACTTTAAATCACTGGGATTGCAGGTCATATTGAGCCTGTGTCCACATAATATACCTGTCAGTGCTGTAATGGCACCAAACAGAACCACTCCAGAATGGCCATTCAGGTACTAAAAGTGAGCCGATTACCCAAGTTGTACCTTTATAAATGGTTTCAAATGCACTCCCTGTTTCAGAAATGTTTTCCATATAAAACAGGCTAACAGTCATTCACTGATGACTTTTTTGCCAAGTCAACACAAAGCCCTCGATCCCCATGGCAAGATGGTGGCATCTAATGGGGGCCACAGACTTGATATGCACCAATGAGTTTTAACAAGTAGAGGAGTTCACATTTGGCAGTGCTTTCTGTAAAGACTTGCAAAAGAAAAGGGTTGTTTATTCCAAATGATATGGGGCACCCAAGATGCTGAAGAAGGCATATACACATAAGCCCTGTTAGTGCTCTACAGGAGTCTATCCATTGCCACTGGGGTACCAACAACTGTACTTTAAAAATGAGAGGATTCATCAGAGAACTGGAAGAATTAGGGGAGGCAAGTCTGGGGTGCACTGGGAAAGAAGTTTGCAGTATGGATTTTCCTTCCCCAGTGCAAACACGGACAAATCCATGTACCGGTCACCGTCAGGAACATGAATTGGGTGCGAGCACCAACACTTTTGAGGCTGGGCCCCAACAGAATTCCAAAGGGTGTTGTAGACGCCTTCACGAATTCTCACACTGTTTTTTTAGCAAAACACTCTCACACTATCCTGCCCCAGTACTGTCATATACATCAAGTTCTGCTATGTCACTATTTTGTTTTAAAGTTTCTGGGAGGAATCAAGGGATTATGAAGATCCTCAAGAAACAAAGGCTTTACATGTATTGTGACATTTCAAAAACATCATTATACTATTCATAGAAACGGGGAAGTTGCTACAAAATAAATGTACACACACCAAATTAGTATGAACACCAGAAAAGTGCAAAGGGGAGGGAAAAAATAACGCGCTAAAAAAGAAACCAGTACTAACAAGAACACGAAGCCTGCCATTGCTGAAGATGCTAGTCATCTGGCTGTCTCTGATTTCAGTAGATACAATCATGAGACAAGTTGTGCTAGAGTGAAGTCGGATGTTCTGATCTACGGACTGGGTAAGGATCGATGAATGTACTGAAGCCAATGGTTCAACATTACATCCACGCAACTACAATTTTAACAAAGTGCTCAGCAATAGCTGCCTATATATTGCTGTCACCAGGGCATTTTTTCTCAGACAATAGGTGCAGGAACTCCCCCTTTCCGAGTCACCCCTTTTCTCCGCCCTCACCCACCTCCCAGTACCGCCCCATTTTATCATTTTGTGGTGCCAAGTAATTTGTATGGAATTTGGTCATGATATCAAGAAAAGCAGTAAAATAGAACCCCCACAGCCAGCAACAATAGATCCCCCTAGCAATGGACCACCCATAACAAAATGGACCACCCATAACAAAATGTCCCCCCCCAGCAACAATAGACTCCCAGCAGCATCAACAGATCTCCACACAGCCAGCATTAATAGACTCTATGGCAGCCATCAACAATAGACCCCTCCCCCAACAGTAGATCTCTTTCAGCAACAACTGACCCCCCAGCAACATAAGACCCACCCCCAGCAACAATAGGTCCCCCACCAGAAACAATAGACCTCCTCAGCAACAATAGACCCCCCTGCAAAAATAGATCCCCAGCAGTGAGCATCAATACCCTGCAGCACACCCCAGCACCCCTTGCCATTACATACAGTCAGTCCAGGAGGTGCCGGAACTGCGTTCCCGCTGAAGAAAAGCCCTGGCTGTCACTATAGTTCCCTTTTAAAGTAGAAGTCCACCCTAACACTAAAATTTCTAAATCTACCAACATCCAGGGTCTAAGACTAATCCAGTGTTTCTCAACTCCAGTCCTCAAGGCGCACCAACAGGTCATGTTTTCAGGATTTCCCTCAGTTGAAACGGCTGTGGTAATTTCGAAGGCAGTGAAACTGATCAAATCACCTGTGCAAAATAATGGAAAGCCTGAAAACATGACCTGTTGGGGCGCCTTGAGGACTGGGAGTTGAGAAACACTGGACTAACCTATATAGCCCTGTAAAGAAGAAATTGCTATACATAACTTTTCTGAAGCTGCTCCAGTCCGGTCTCCAGCGGCGGAAGCTCTGCAGAGGAGACAGCTGACAATGCCTGGGAAGTGACATCCCCCATAGAGCTACTATAGGGCTTCCGTTGTCTGCTGCCTCATCTGCACACACCTACACAGAGCCTGGGACTGGACCAGAGCAGCTTCAAAAAAGGTATGTATAGCGATTTCTTCTTTACAGGGCTAGATATGTAAAGCCTCGTACACACGGCCGGTTTTCTCGGCAAAAAAACTGCTGGGAGAGCTTTTTGCCGAGAAAACCGGCCGTGTGTATGGTTTCTCGTCGGGAAAACTGCCGGGAATCTCGACGAGAAAAATAGAGAACCTGCTCTCTATTTTCTCGTCGGGATTCTCGTCGGCCTGTTTCCAACGTTTTTTTTTCCCCCCGACGAGATTCCCGCCCGTGTGTACGAGGCTTTAGTCTTAGATTGTGGATGCCTGTAGGTTTACAGATTTTAGTGTTAGGGTAAACTTTTACTTTAATACACAGTGGCAAGGCTTTTCAAAAGGAACTTATGCCCAGACTACACACTGAAAGTATTTACAAATTCTGAACAAGCAAAACAAGCCCTCATATACCTCTCGTTAGCTATAGGCACCATGGAGAAATTTATTTTCCAAATTCTTAATTAAGTCATACATAAATATGAATCACACTGCAACATGTAATAAAGCCTAAGTGCAGCCAAAAGTAAAAAAAAGAAAAACCAGCACTAGGGACATAACTTGTCAGAAGAATGTGTCTTTTGCGCCGTTGCCTCTTCTTTTAGTTAAAATCCTCCAATGTCCATGGCTCCTTCCACCCCAGGCTCTTATCAGGGGACCCAGACTATGCCCACCCTTTCAGCCCAGCTGCTCCATTCAAAGACGCAATATTAAAGCTTCAATGAATGAAAAAAGATCTATGAATGGAGGGGGTGGACAGTTCAATCTTCTGCCTGTCCTCCATTTATAGATCCAGTTTTATTCATAGAAGCTGTAGTACAAAGGTGGCACCTGGGGCAGTTGGAGGTCATGGACCGAGGAGGATTTCAACTAACAGAAGAAGCATCAGCACAAGGGACATACACGACTAAGTTATGTCCCTTCAGCTGATTAATATTTTTATTTTTTGGCTGCCTTTAGGCTTTAAAACCAAATGCAATGCGCGTACAAATATAAAAGCTTCCAGAGACTTATCTGTCTGCTCTATACTTTGCCCAAAAGTAAATTGAGAGATCTGTAGACTTCTATAAGCAGAACAGCTTTAAACAGGAAAGTACACAGAATGGAACTTTAAAGAACCCATTAGGGTACAAATATTGGAGCAGTCATTGCCATATTACTTTTGAAGGTGCAAGTACTGGGGCTGCCATACTTTGTCTTTGCTTCCCTGCATATATTCCTTATGTGTTGAGAAATCAAATATGCACACATTGGAGCAAACGATCCAACGCAAGGCACCAAACATAGTCCCAATATTTTGTCCTAGATTCAATTAAAGGCATTAGAGTTGGCATTACAGACTCCACTTTCCTTATACCACTCCATGATTGGCTTGTGGAATTAGCTTTTAAATGTATAATACTCTTATGATACACCAGTAATAGGAACAATGTTGTCTGTAAAATTTGCTAGCAAGATGAAGGTTTTCATACAGTAACAAAAAAAAATTCATAAACTAAAATAGGCAATTAGGGAAAATATACCCAAAGTACTTTCCATGGACTCGATGTGTTGAAAGCATTACACACAATAATAATCAGATGAATCAGAGGATGAAATTACCTGTTCCATTTAGTGTACCATTTTTATTGGTATATTGTCTTAGCATATGCCCAATGGTTCGAACGTTGTCTCGTAGCATTATGCCTTGAGCTTGTACCATGAAGAGGTAGGTGTTTGCTGCAAAAGAAAAAAAAAATGGTAATTAGACTAACAGAGCAATTTAAAAAAAGGTTTATATTGAATATTTCAGGAAAGAACAGCTTATAAATATTTTTAAAAGGCAAACTGCGAAACACTTGAAATGTTCTACCTGGATTCACACACTCAGATACTCTTATCCAGGCACTCAAACCACAATGCATCGCCTGCTCCTGGACCTCTCAGCAGATACTACAGCCTGGTCTAGGATCGGCCACATCCTGTGATTGGACAGTGAGGGAGCCCCTTCTGTAAGCATTTTCAATGTCAAAGCCCTGATTGGTTCAGGGTGCCGCTACTCCCTCCCCAAGACTGCAGAGGTGGGGGACTTGAGTCACATGACTTGACTCAAGTCAGACTTGAGTCACCTGTTTGAGGACTTGCGACTTGCTTGACAGAATTCAATAAATGACTCGACTTGACTTTGACTTGTCACTAATGACTTGCGACTTGACTTGGGCTATATGACTTGCAATGACTTGGCACCACTAACACTAACCGCAAGCCGCCATCTGCCTACCTGATCAGCGTGTCATGCAGACAGATGGCGGCCATTGCAGTGTTCAAAAGCCACGCCTCCTCGTCTGTGATAGGCGGAACACTAAATTTCACAGCAGGCAGTGTATCACGGACATTCTCTTATCCTCGTCTGTGTTATGAGGATGAGCGGATGCCTGTGATAGGCGGAACACTGAATGCTGGGAAATTGAGTGTTCCGCCTATCACAGACGAGGAGGAGGCGCGGCTTTTGAATACTGGAATGGCCGCCGGGATGCCGCCGATCAGGTACACGGCTGACGGGCACAGTGAAGCATGGGCACAGTGAGACACGGGCACAGTGAGGCATTGGGCACAGTGAGGCATTGGGCACATAACCAATATTATTGATTGTTATCCCTCCTATTATTTTTATACAGTATGGGGTAAATCAGTATTTTGACTTGATTTGTGACTTGACCAAAATAAATGACTTGACTTGCTTGACTTCTAGCCGGGACTCGACTTGACTTGCTTGCTTTTCATCACAGTAACTTGGGACTTGCTTGAGACTTGAAGGTTAAGACTTAAGACTTGCTTGTGACTTGCACATGTGTGACTTAGGCTGCATTCACACCTGAGCATTTTGTAGCCTGAAGCCTGAAGCTACAAAAACGCTAGAGGGGGAAAAAAACATTATTCTCTATGGAGATGGTTCACATCTCCACTCCAAAACGCCTGAAGCCGAACGCCTGAAGCTCAAACAAGTTCCGGACCCTTTTTTGTTGCGCGAATCGGGCAGACTTGGGCGTTTTAGGAGTCATAGAATGGAATGGAAATGCCCGATTCAAGCGTCTAGCGCGACAACGAGCGTTTCGACGGGCGCAAATTCGCGCGACAAAACACCAGTAAAAACGCTCAGGTGTGAATGCAGTCTTACTCCCATGTCTGCAAGACTGCATGCCATTGCGTGGAGTACATGAGACGGATTCCATCACAAATGCATAAATCTATGCTAATTCCTATGGGGGATGCCATAAAATATTTATGGTGGTCTCATACCATATATGTTATTAAATGTTATGAAAAGGATTAGAAGTGATAACTCTATAGAAGGTAAAGGCGCCAATGTAAGAAGAAGAGGTAAATGAACATGTGACATCAGGACTACTCTGCCTTGGTGATGAGTAACATCCAAACTGGATTATTCCTTCCACTGTGTACCATGTGGTAAAATGACCCCTATATCGAGCTGCAGCAGTTTCATTCTTAAACTTATGAATTACATTGCAAAATAATGATAATTTTATATCAAGTTTTCTTTGCCACGATTGATGAGATGCATAACCATTTTTTATTTTTTTTTACTTTATTGACAAGTGACATTTCATCCTGTTTTATTGCCCAGAGTGCAGTGCATCTTTCAGTGCACACCACTGCTGGCCACATAGGCAGGGATGCGGTTAGAAATCATGGGGCCCCATACAGCCTACCTGACAGGGCCCCCTTCCCCCAGCCGAAAGTGACTGAGGACCTAGATTTATCCAGTCCCTTTCTCTGTGGCCTCAGCTGCACAGATGAATGAATAGGAAGCACTCTGAGGCTTCCTGCTCATTCACAAACGGAAGCATAGTAAACAGTTTACTATGTGTCCGTGATGAATGGACACAGTGAGTGATTTAGGAATGGAAGGGGCCAGTAAATATGATATATTTACCAGCCCCTTCCCCTGCATTGTAAAACATTCCCCTGGAGGGAAGCCAGAAGCGCTGTGGGGGAAAGGGGTACACAGGGGGGCCCAGACAGCAGATGAAAGGGGCGCACGTGCTATAACCAATCCCCCCACCATGCAGCCAGAGGGAGAAAGAAGAGGAGAAGCTGGCAACGCTGCAAGGGGAGGCAGAAGAGGATCGGTGTGTGCAGTAAGACAGTACAGCTGGACCTCCTGTTCGGCAGGTGCCCGGGCCCCCCTTTTGAACTGATGGGGTCCGGGCCCAGTACAGGAGGGCTGGCTGTACAGCCTGCCTTATCAGCGGCCCTGAATATAGGAAAGAATTAAGAAAAGCGATCCACAACTCCTTACTAGCTCCTAAAAAAAAGTTTATTGGTTCTCTATAAAAGATACAATTACATGTAGCAAATGTTATGAGCTTTGTCAGCCTTGTTCCCAACTATGTTTGCAACTTGTGATTGCTCATCCTGCACCCGACTGCTCTGGGATATTTCCTCAAATCATTTGGATTGCAGTACCAGTACTTTGTTGTATACAGAAAAGTAGGCTTTTTGCCTTGTCCTGCATTAGGACTTAAGGCCCCTTTCACACGGGACGGATCCGTGAGGCGGATGACAGGGTGGTCCATGCACACTGTGCAGGGACCGCCCTGTCAGATCTCCGGTCTCCCCTATGGGAGGATCGGATGAACACGGACCGTTTGTCCGTGTTCATCCGATCCGCTCTGCAGACGGATAGAAAAATAGGATTTTCCTCAGCCTGCAGAATCGGGGGGATTGCGGACAAAGAGGAGATCGGGTTCATCCGCTGACACCCGCGATCTCATAGGGACCAATGTGTGTCCCTTTTTCATCCGTAAACGGATGGATGAAAAAGCGGACATACGGTCCGCTGGTGTGAAAGGGGCCTTAGGCCCCTTTCACACTTGTGCGACTTCAAAGTCGCGCGATTTTGCCGCGATTTCAAGGAATGCCTGTGTAAGTGGCATCAAAATCGGACCAAAGTAGTGCAGGGGCTACTTTGAAGTCGTACTAATATGAATGGTTGTCATTGGAAATCATGGTAAACGACTTGTCATTCTACTTTGCAGTCCCAAATCGTGGGACAAGTCGTATAAGTGTGAAGGGGGCTTAAAAGTGTTTGGCATGAAGTATTATTCCTTCTGGATGCTTTTTCATTTTTGTTATGAATACTATATATCTGGTATTCCATATCTTTGTTCATATTTTTCGTAATGAACAGGATACGATTTAAAAAGATGGTAACTTATATTTAAATCGTCATCTTGTGGTAGGTTTTCTATTTCTAAGATCATATGGGCATCATTTTGTGTGCCACCACACCAATATGGCATCTCCAGGTTATCGCTCTCTGCGCATTTCCTGGATACTCTGTAAGAAATCAATCTGTTGCGCAGCTTAAGGTTTTTTACCTCCCCGACTACTATTGAGCAACACCTCAGAGACCATTGCTAGCAGCACCAGGAAACACTGGCAGATGCCCAAGAAAAGTATCACTAAGTTAATTATACAGTCTCCCAAGAGGTGTCATTTCTTCCTAGAGCTCAAAGACTAGAAAACCTGGACACCGCGGGTGCTAACTGCCAATGTAAATGTTAATGACACTTCACATGCATCGTTGGGGCAGATGTCAATCATTGCCAAATCACATTTTTGAAGGGGGTAAAAAAAAGCCTAGTTCTTGCTATTATAAAATATGCTGTTCCAAGCACACTCACATGACCTTATACCTAGGCATCGATCACATGGTCTCTAGCTACCAGAAGCACTGTGGGCGTTTCATGTCCACAAGGTCTGCAGATGGCCTGCTGCTGTCATTTTCACAGATGCCTCTTTGCAGCGAGTTCAGAGAATCAGCAAGAACATCACAGTGCACTACTGCTAAGCAGGAAGCCAGGCTAAATAGGCACTGAGCAAATACAGCTGCCTAAGGCACACACATAATTACTAGGAATACATAGAAACCAGGTTTGAATACACCAACACGCAATGATATGTACAGTAGATAGATATTCTCTTTCATGTGCACTTCTTTAAAAAAAAAAAAAAAAAGTCCACAGCTTGTCTTTAACCAGTTCTGGGCCTTGGGTGCATCAGATATGCCCTAGAAAACATCTATTATAGCGCGGATTCACATATATGCGATGCGGGAACCAGCGCGATTCCAGTGCAGGTTCACATATATGCAATGCGGGAACCAGCGCGATTCCAGTGCAGGTTCACATATATGCAATGCGGGAACCAGCGTGATTCCAGTGCGGGTTCACATATATGCAATGCGGGAACCAGCGTGATTCCAGTGCGGGTTCACATATATGCAATGCGGGAACCAGCGCGATTCCAGTGCGGGTTCACATATATGCGATGCGGGAACCAGCGCGATTCCAGTGCGGGTTCACATATATGCGATGCGGGAACCAGCGCGATTTCAGTGCGGGTTCACATATATGCGATGCGGGAACCAGCACGATTCCAGTGCGGGTTCACATATATGCGATGCGGGAACCAGCACGATTTCAGAGTGGGTTCATATATATGCGATGCGGGAACCAGCGCGATTCCAGTGTGGGTTCACATATATGCGATGCGGGAACCAGCGCGATTCCAGTGTGGGTTCACATATATGCGATGCGGGAACCAGCGCGATTTCAGAGCGGGTTCACATATATGCGATGCGGGAACCAGCGCGATTCCAGAGCGGGTTCACATATATGCGATGCGGGAACCAGCGCGATTCCAGAGCGGGTTCACATATATGCGATGCGGGAACCAGCGCGATTCCAGAGCGGGTTCACATATATGCGATGCGGGAACCAGCGCGATTCCAGAGCGGGTTCACATATATGCGATGCGGGAACCAGCGCGATTCCAGTGCGGGTTCACATATATGCGATGCGGGAACCAGCGCGATTCCAGTGCGGGTTCACATATATGCGATGCGGGAACCAGCGCGATTCCAGTGCGGGTTCACATATATGCAATGCGGGAACCAGCGCGATTCCAGTGCGGGTTCACATATATGCGATGCGGGAACCAGCGCGATTCCAGTGCGGGTTCACATATATGCGATGCGGGAACCAGCGCGATTCCAGTGCGGGTTCACATATATGCGATGCGGGAACCAGCGCGATTTCAGTGTGGGTTCACATATATGCGATGCGGGAACCAGCACGATTCCAGTGCGGGTTCACATATATGCGATGCGGGAACCAGCACGATTTCAGAGTGGGTTCATATATATGCGATGCGGGAACCAGCGCGATTCCAGTGTGGGTTCACATATATGCGATGCGGGAACCAGCGCGATTCCAGTGCGGGTTCACATATATGCGATGCGGGAACCAGCGCGATTTCAGAGCGGGTTCACATATATGCGATGCGGGAACCAGCGCGATTCCAGAGCGGGTTCACATATATGCGATGCGGGAACCAGCGCGATTCCAGAGCGGGTTCACATATATGCGATGCGGGAACCAGCGCGATTCCACATATATGCGATGCGGGAACCAGCACGATTCCACATACATGCAATACGGGAACCAGCGCGATTCCAGTGTGGGTTCACATATATGCGATGCGGGAACCAGCGCGATTCCAGAGCGGATTCACATATATGCGATGCGGGAACCAGCGCGATTCCATATATATGCGATGCGGGAATCAGCGCGATTCCAGTGCGGGTTCACATATATGCAATGCGGGAACCAGCGCGATTCCAGAGCGGGTTCACATATATGCGATGCGGGAACCAGCGCGATTCCATATATATGCGATGCGGGAACCAGCGCGATTCCAGAGCGGGTTCACATATATGCAGTGCGGGAACCAGCGCGATTCCAGTGCGGGTTCACATATATGCGATGCGGGAACCACCGCAATTTCACATATATGCGATGCGGGAACCAGCGCGATTCCAGAGCGGGTTCACATATATGCGATGCGGGAACCAGCGCGATTCCACATGTATGCAATGCGGGAACCAGCGCGATTCCAGAGCGGGTTCACATATATGCGATACGGGAACCAGCGCGATTCCACATATATGCGATGCGGGAACCAGCGCGATTCCAGAGTGGGTTCACATATATGCAATGCGGGAACCAGCGCGATTCCAGAGCGGGTTCACATATATGCAATGCGGGAACCAGCGCGATTCCAGTGCGGGTTCACATATATGCAATGCGGGAACCAGCGCGATTCCAGTGCGGGTTCACATATATGCGATGCGGGAACCAGCGCGATTCCAGAGCGGGTTCACATATATGCGATGCGGGAACCAGCGCGATTCCAGTGTGGGTTCCCGCATCGCATGTCACCTGCCGGCGGTTCACACTGTCCTTTGGTGTGAATGCGATTTCAGCCATACAAGCTGTATGGCTGAATTCGGATCACGCAGACATTGCAAGTGATCGGCACAGCAGTGCGAATCACATGCAAGGTCTTACTCAGTCTGAACCCAGCCTAAAGCACTTTTGGTGTACTTGCTACGCCCTGGTTATCCTCCACTAACCCAGCCCTGGAGCTGTCCATTCATTTGACAGACAGGCCACTGTCTGTGTTAAAAGGAGAATGCTCCTGTAATGAAAACAGGTCTGAAAACAATGGCAGCCTTCATTTATAAATACAGTGACTGACTAAAACTGGAGCACTCAGAATCTGATGCAGCTGTGCATAGTAGCCAATCGGCTTCTAACTTCAGCTTGTTTATTTAAAGTGGTTGGAGCCCTTGTTTTTTTTTTTGTTTTTTTATAAAAATAAAAAACATGTCTATACTTACCCGGTCTATGCAATTGTTTTGCACAGAGCAGCCTCGATCCTATTCTTCTGGGGTCAAATGCCAGCGCTGCAGGCCCCGCTTCATCGGGCGCCCCCCAGGGAAAGCTGCTTTCCCTGGGGGCACCCATGCGGGTGCACTTCCGTGTCCCGCTGCTGCATCTATTGACAGACAGCGGGACTTGGCCCTGCCAGCGGGACCACAACTATCAATCTGTCCAATGAGGAGAGAGAAAGGGGCAGGAGCTGCTGCGCTTGTGTACATTGCTGGATTGGCTCAGGTAAGAAAAAGGGGGAAAGGGAAGCTGCAGCACACACACAAGTGAAAAACCTTAAAGTGCTTGTAAAGGCTTGTTTTTTCCCCTATAAAAATAACAAATATGTTATGCTTGTAAGTGTTTTTAACCCTTTTAGGGGATATTAAAAGTTTTATACTTCTGCACTTAGTTTTTCTGTTTCCATTAGAGATTGCTTGTCTCCCTGAGTGTTGCCTAAAGTGTGTGAAGATTTGCTACCCTCTCCAACACACAGACCTTATCTGTCAGGATTCAAATGCTTGGAGCGCCTTGGATATACATATTTTTCTAAACATGTTATACTAACCTGCTCTGTTGTCGTGGATTTGCACAGAGCAGCCCAGATCTTCATCTTCCCGGGTCCCTCTTCTGGGATCCTGGCCCCTCCCTCCTGTTCAGTGCCCCCACAGCAAGCAGCTTGCTATGGGGCCACCCGAGCTGAGTCACAGCTCCCCGTGTCCATTCAGACATGGAGCCCTGACCCGACCCCTCTCTCCTCTAATTGGCTAGCTAACTTTGATTGACAACAGCGGGAGCTAATGGTGCAGCTACCATCTCTCAGCCAATCAGGAAGGAGAATGTCAGACGGATGAGACACTCGTGAACAAAGAGGGACCTCAGGTAGGTGTTGGGGGGCTGCTACACACAGAAGGATTTTTATTTTAATGCACAGATATAAAAAAAAAAAACTTTTGCCTTTACAAACCCTTTAAGTCTTTACAACCACTTAAAGCTTTGGCAATAAAATCTGGAAGCTGATTTGGTTTCTATGCAGAGCTGCACCAAATTTTTCATGCTCCAGTTTTAGTAAATAACCCCACTGTAACATTATGGTCACAGTGTATTTAAACTAAATCTTTTATGTACAGATAAAATAATTTTCCTTTGGTTTGCAAATCAGAATTGTTTAAGCAACCATACAAGTAAAAAAAATAAAAATAATAATAATAATTTCTAAATAAATTACCTATTTATCCCTCAGCCCTATGTAATTAAATGATAAGTTAACTTTAAAAATAAATAAATAAATGCTTCTTTTTTTTTTTGCACGTATAAAAATGTGCATTTATTTTATTTTATTTTTTTGCAGGAGCCTGTAAAGTATCTGCGGATCGCTGGTGCCATGCAGGTCTCCTGCAGATCTGTGAGTGTATAGATTTGCTCGTACTTCCTACGAGGAAGCCGATACATTCTGTTAGGAAGACTCAATGAACTACCACGGCGCTCACAGCACTGCTATAGTTCATTGAAAACTACAAGCCAACAGCCACAAAGGCTGCCAGACCTTGTAGTTTTCTATTCACAGAGGACTGTGAATGAGTGACACGGCCGGGTGGACAGAGGCCGGTGCATTCATAACATATCACCCGTTAGACCCGGATTATGAGTTCAACAGGTAATATGTTATGAAAAGTGAACTTATCCTTTAGCCCCCGTTCACATCGGGCCGATTTGACATGCCAAATAGGAGCCTATTGTGGCAACGGCACCGGTCGAATCGGTGCAACGCTGACTTTGCCGCGCTGCGCCAATTCCCAAAAGTAGTTCCTGCAATACTTTTGGTGACTTCGGGAGGGAGGGGGGGCGATTTCAATAGAAATCTGTGCATGAACCCGCACACATTATTTTCAACTTGCCCACGAACTCGCACTAAAATGCGGCTTTGAAACCCGCCCTCAGTGTAAACAAAGACTTAACTCCTTCCTTTAGCCATTATTTTCCGGTTGACTTTTTTGTCGTTATTAATGTGACTTTTTCTTCTTTAATTTATCTGACTTTATTCATTTGAGCAAACAAAAGTCTTGTCTTGTCCTGAAAAAAACGGACACCTATTACTGCAATGTCACAGGTGATGACAAAAGTTCTTGCTGGAATCAATAAGCCCACATCTCAAATGAAAAAATTGCTCTAATCCGTAAGAGGTATTCAAGTGCAGGAGCTCAAGTGGTTGATAAAGAGCAACAGTGAGCAAAGTGGTTGATGACATCATGGAAATCTTTGTGCAATAGTGCATCAAACTTTACTCTTTTTATAGAGGGGAAGGGTGAGACCTACTCTCTGGTTGTATCTGCTGTTACTGCACTCAGTAGGGAAATTTCCCTTGACTTCCTGTTCTCTGAACACAACAGGAACAAGGTGATATTCTCAGTGGGGATACAGCCAGCAAAAAATGCTGACAAGCCTTCCCTATATTACTAATGTCTGCTTCTCTGTGGGGGAGATTCTTCTTACTTCCTGTCTCAGTGACAAAACAGGATGTGAATATCCCCATTTGCAAACCTGGCAAAAAGTTGCTTATCCTACTCTATCCAAATCAACAGAGTCTGTACACTATACAGGCATACCCCGCTTTAAGTACACTCACTTTACATACACACACGGGTTTATGTCCTTAATCGCAAGTGTATGTAAGGTGGCTCTCAAGCTAAAGCTGCAGCTGAGTAATCCGTGCACAAATAGTTCAGATTCCCCCCTACTTGGAAACACACTCCTTGACCCCTCCCCCTACAGTCCCTGTATTAAAAACCATAATGCTATGAATAGTTCACAATTACATAAGCACATGGGGCAGCCATATTTGCCAATTACTCCAGTAATAACTCCAGTTACTCCAGTTTCCTTCCACACATGCTGGTAGGTTAACCACTTAAGAACCGGGCCTATTTTTCAAACTTGGCGTTTAAAAGTTAAAATATTTTTTTTGGGTAGAAAATTACTTAGAACCCCCAAACATTATATAAACACCCTAGAGAATAAAATGGTGGCCGTTGCAATACTTTATGTCACACCGGTCTTACAAGTGCAATTATTATTATTTTTGAATAAAAAAAAAAAGTAAAGTTAGCCCATTTTTGTTTTATATTGTGAAAGATAATGTTATGCCGAGTAAATTGATACCAAACATGTCATGCTTCAAAATTGCGCCTGCTAATGGAATAGTGACAAACTTTGACCCCCAAAAATCTCCATAGGCGACGTTTAAAAATTTCTACAGGTTACTAGTTTTGAGTTACAAAGTAGGTCTTTTTCTAGAAGTATTGCTCTCACTCCAACGATCGCGGCGATACCTCGCGTGTGGTTTGAACACCGTTTTCATAGGTGGGCGCGACTTACGTGCGCGTGAACACGGCGGGACAAGTTTTAATTATTATTATTTCTGGATTATTTAACTTTTTATTTTTACACTGTCCTTTTAAAAAATAGGTCACTTTTATTCCTATTACACAGAATGTAAACACCCCGTGTAATAGAAAAAAAGCATGACAGGACCTCTTAAATGTGAGATCTGTGCACTTAAATGCAATAAAATAAAAATAAAATAAAAATCAATGTATTTTTAAATAAAAAAATTCCCCCTTTAAGATCATTGGGCAGAAGTGACATCTTTCCCCCACTTGGCTCCATGTCTCAGAGGGGAGAGAACCCGATTAGCTCCACTGCTACCAAATGACTCCGGTAAGTGGTGCAGACGACCAGAGCGCATTGGGAGGGGGGGGCACCTCTTCCACCCCCCATAAAAGTGATCTTGTGGCAAAACCACAGCGGAGGCAACTTTTAATCACAAAGAGGACCGTCCGCCCTTTAAGAATATACCGGGGTTATGGCAGCTATCTGCTGCCATAACCCTGGTATTCTATGTCAAAGTACCGACGTATAAAGACGACAGGCGGTGACGTATAAAGAGGACAGGCGGTCCGCAAGTAGTTAATTGGCTCCTGTCTAAATTGACCCTAGTATGTATGAATATGAGTTAGGGACCTTAGATTGGAAGCTCCTTGGGGGCAGGGGCCGATATGAATATACAATATATACAGTATATGTAAGGCTTCTTGAGTTTAGAAGCTTTTGTAATTTTTTTTTTTGCCAAAGCTCCTAAAAACTCAACTCCATAAAAGCCTATGCGTCCATGTACGCATAGGCTTTTAGGAGAGTTTAGGAGCTGCTGCAGTTCGGTGAGCTTCAACATCCCTCTCCTGAACGCAGAAGAATCACGTTCAGGATAGGAACGTTTTGACCACTGGCATCGAGAAAAACGCAAACCGCTGTGGGGCGATTCTGCCTTGTTTTCCCGTGGCCACAGTAAATTTATGCAGGGTGTACATGAAGCCTTAAGCGCTGCATAAATTGTTGGCACGATGTAAATACCTTTAATAAATAAATTAAATTAAAAATTGATATATATACACAGCGGGCCAAAACACATACTTGGCCACTGGGATGCCAAACTAAACAACTGTATAAAATAGAACACTCTGCTCTCTTCAGTTATGGGTAAGGCAGTACGTTTTCAGCCAATGAAGCATAATATTAATCCATCTTGTGTATTGTGTTATGGATCATGAATGGGTCAAGCACAGTTCCTTGCTTGCCTATCTAAACAAGGAGTCACTGCCACCTTAATAGAAGCCAACAGGATGGCTTTTGCCTGCTACAGCTATGGCACTCTTAAAGTGCTGGTGTCTGCCATTGGCCACATTGTGGAAGCAGTACTAGTCCCATGGTACACAAACCAATCAGTATTATTGCAGAGGTGAGCTGTATCCTAGGATTGGCTCTCCATCCTGGAGCCGAGCAAAATCAGCTTCACTCATATTGTACATACTTTGTATAGGCAACAGCACAAAGTGTTACTAGCAAAAGGCAACATATTGGCATACATGTATGTAACAAAATATTACAAAAAAAATGTGGAAGCGTAGCAAAACGCCCCCAAAAAACTGTACCACTTTAAGATCCCCACCTAGGCAAACCTGTCGTCTGGAGACAGAGAGAGAAACTAGCTATTCTAATAGTAGAAGACTGACCACGTAGATCTGCCAAAGCCAACGTGATCCACACAATGGTAAAAATCTTAACGAAGCTTTATTACAAACAATCACAATGCGAGACGCACGTGGGTTCCCTTGGAATCGTTCATCATTCTAATCATATGTGCCAATTATGTAGCAGATGTCACAGTAATGCCAGTGATTGCCATTCCATGCTTGAGAATAGTTCCCATTAATGATCCTCTGCTGGAATGATTTTCATGTCGTTCGAAAATCCTTTTGCTTGATATCTGCCAGAATGAGAGGTCTCTTTTGCTGGGTTTTACACATACAAGAAATAGAGTTAAAATAAAAAAAAAAGGTTCTATCAATGGCTAATTAAAGTGGTTGTAAACCTAGTTTCACCACTTGTACCTACAGGTAAGCTTGCACGGTTTAGGCAAAACTCACTGAAAAACTCCCCTCAAAACCCACCAGTTCTGAGGGGTTTTCCAGCTAGAAAATTCCCCTGCCAAAAAACACAGATAACAGCCTATGTGTGCATGGACACATAGGATAACATGCTGGGGAGTTTACTGGCTGCAAAAAAAAAATGCATTAAGCCAAAAACAGCAGCTGTAAAAACGTCCAGTGTGCACGAGGCCTACAGTTCACTGGTGCCACGCTACTGGCTCTGCCAAGTGGTGATGGACCTGGATCTATCAGGCACCGGAAGATGGGAGGTCAATTAGAGCCCTTTCACACTGATGCCGCCCACGCCACTATTTTACAGTCGGATTTGCGGTGCATTTTGGGCGCTAGCGCAGCGCTTTTAACCCCCGCTAGCGGCCAAGGGTTAAAACCGCCCGCAATACGCCGCTACAGCGGCGTATTTCCGGCGCTGCCCATTGATTTCAATGGGCAGGAGCGTATTAGGAGCGTTGAGTTCACTGCTCCTAATGCGACTTCCGACGCTCTGCCAGCGCACCACTCCAGTATGAAAGCCCTCGGGCTTTCACACTCGAATGAATACAGTAGAGCAGCTGTTTAAGGGCGGATTGCAGGCGCTATTTTTAACGCTATAGTGCCTGCAAAACGCCCTCAGTGTGAAAGGGGTCTTAGTCACAGCTCAAGGAACCCAGAGTAACCTCTGGAGGAACCCTGGTTGAGAATAGCTGTAGTAATGTGTCAGTGATGACAACAGCATATGCGGTCATTCTATGGAACTGCCTAGGTCTAGGTTTTAGAGCTCTACAATAATGGTGTGAATGAGGCCCAAAGTGATTAAAGAAAATCGGTACACGAGCATGTAAGTGTGTGGGACACAGCGTGGATAAAATCAATGATTTTTTTAAAAGATCAAAAAAAAATTTTTTTTTTATTTAAATCGGATTTTTGGGGATTTTAAATCAAATTTATTTTAATAAAATGCTTTTGGAGTAAAAATCTTGTTTTATATTTAAGATACATGAATTCATTTCCAGCCATCCCATTAAAGTGACTGGGACTGTCAGCGAGTCAACAGTAGGTCAGAGGAGGAGCCACTGCGAACAGAGATGACAGTTACTCTTTAAAAATTAAGATTTAAAAATGAGTTGATTTAAATAAGGCATTTTTTCTACTGATTTAAATCATAAATTGAAATCAAATCCACCCTGGTGCGACAGAACTTCAAGAGTTCAATGAAGTTCAGCGAATTGTAATGGACCACTGGAAATGACTGGTAATGCTGATTCATTCACATGAGAAACTCAAAGGACAACAGCACAAGGCCAAATGTACCGGATTTTACTAGTCATATTGTTGTGAGTTAAAACATCTTTCAGGATAGGTCAGTATTGCTCTCTGCTGCCTACTCACCAGCAGAAATGTGGCACGTGGTTTTATACAGACAGCCGCAGTAACATTTTACCTTTGTGTGTTAACATTTGGTCATTAAGACAGACTGATTTCCCCCTGTCGGCACTGCCTTAGTGGGCTAAGGCAATTACATTTTTATTACTGGATAAGAGGATGGCAAAATATTGCACCAGCTAGAAAACCTCCCCAAACGCAAATGTCCTCCACTCCGAAATAATTGGTGACCCTCCCTCACCTTTCCATGAAATAAAAAAAATGACATGTTGGGTCATCAAAGCTGTCATGCTTGCGCAGTCTGTAGCTCAGGGGTGTCCAACCTGTGGCCCAAGACGGCTTATGAACGCGGCCCAAGACGGCTTATGAACCCGGCCCAAGACGGCTTATGAACGCGGCCCAAGACGGCTTATGAACGCGGCCCAAGACGGCTTATGAACCCGGCCCAAGACGGCTTATGAACCCGGCCCAAGACGGCTTATGAACGCGGCCCAAGACGGCTTATGAACGCGGCCCAAGACGGCTTATGAACGCGGCCCAAGACGGCTTATGAACGCGGCCAAACACAAAGTTGTAAACTTACTTAAAAATGTTAAAACAAAAAATCTGGAATTTTTGGTAAAAATGCATGGGTGGCACAGTGGTGTAGTGGGTAGCACTCTTGCCTAACTTACAATCTAAAGTCCCTATCTCACATTCATATACTAGGGCCAATTTTTTTTTTTTTTTTTTTTTTTTTTAGACAGGAGCCAATTAACATACCAGCATGTCTTTGGAGTGTGGGAGGAAACCGGAGTACCTGGAGGAAACCCATGCAGGCACAGGGAGAACATGCAAACTCCAGGCAGGTAGCGTTGTAGTTGGGATTCGAACCAGCGAAAATGGAAAAGACAGTATGGCAGACCTGGGCAAATCTTAGGAGCCAGGTAGCCAATGCTCCTTAAAAATGACAGCTAGCACGTAACTTTTGAGTTTTTCTTTAGCAGGTGTCTATAGAGCTGGCTCCTGGACTGGATAGAGTAACTCCTGAATTCTAGATTACATTTGTCCACCCCTGCACTAGGGAAAAAAGATGTTGGGACATGGCCATTTGGTGGTGTAGACTTTTTTTCTTTATTTTGGAACAAATTCACAAGATGTGCACCACATGATTTGGTACTACAGAGCCTTTGGAAGAAGAAAAAAAAGTGTGGGACAAATGTATACATTAGCCCAGGGTTCGACAATCCCCGGGCGCCAGGTCGCCATTGTGACTAGAATTAGCGACCTGGGGCAGCACAGCTGGGGTATCCTGTGTCTCCGGGGCCCCCCCCGCACCGCGCCGGCCGGTAATTGAGGCCGCGGCTTTGCGGCCTTCTGCAGGCCTATGCTTCCTTCTGTTATCTGGCGCATCTTGTGGTGGCCGTTGGTATGACAAGACAACCAGCAAGGTTAATGGAGCTTTCACTGCCATCTCCTTCCCTCTAATTAGAACCCCCAAACATTATATTTATTTTTTATTCTAACACCCTAGAGAATAAAATGGTGGTCGTTGCAATACTTTGTCACACCGTATTCGCGCAGCGGTCTTACAAGCGCAATTTTTTGGGAAAAAATACACTTTTTTTTTAATAAAAAAAATAAGAACAGTAAAGTTAGCCCAATTTTTTTTTTTATATTGTGAAAGATAATATTACGCTGAGTAAATTGATACCCAACATGTCACGCTTCAAAATTGCGTCCGCTTCTGGAATGGCGACTAACTTTTACTCTTTAAAATCTCCATAGGCGATGTTTAAAAAATTCTACAGGTTGCATGTTTTGAGTTACAGAGGAGGTCTAGGGCTAGAATTATTGCTCTCGATCTACCAATCGCGGCGATACCTCACATGTGTGGTTTGAACACCGCTTTTATATGCGGGCGCTACTCACGTATGCGTTCGCTTCTCTGCGCGAGCTCGGCAGGACGGGGCGCGTTCCTGGCTCCTAACTTTTTTAGCTGGCTCCTAACTTTTTTAGCTGGCTCCTAGATTCCAAGAAAATTTGTCAAGCCCTGCATTAGCCATTTGCTATAGGTTGCATTGAATTGGGGGAATCGCTCATACAAGAAATGACTGAACGGTGGCAAAAAACTGTTGTTTTTTTTCTTAATGAATGTAAAATAAATCTGCCTGTCACCATCACAAAGCTCGCCATAAGAATAAATGTAATATTCAGGAGCTAGCTTTGTGGTATTTTGCTTCAATGAGAACACAGCTGGAACATAAGGAGCTGTTTTGTATGCTGGAAGTCCAGAACATTTCATGAAAGGCACCAGTGTTAATTAATACCTCCACCCAGCACTGAAAGCTGCAATCTGTGTTTATTAAAAATGCCTCGGCTCAAGGCCAATGAGGGTCATTAACCTTAAAGCTATGTTGTTATGGATCTTACACAGTGTGTGGCCCAGGTCTGCACTGCTCCTCTTGTCAAGCTGTTTGCCATGTCCTTTCCATTAAGGCCTCATGCGTTTTTGAGTGTTTTTTACAGCTTAAAAACGCCTGTCCATGTTAGTCTATAGCTTCATGCCCACCTAGACGTTTTTGAGCTGCAAATAGCATAGACGTTTTTAAGCTGTAAAAAAAAAAAAAAAAAAAAAAACACAGGACCAGTGCGTTCCTCAGCGTCGGCGATAGGCATAAAAAAACGCGAAGCGTCAAAAAACGCGCAAATACGCCGTGATCGCATTTTTTAGCTCCGACGTTTTGTTTTTTTTCGAAAAAAAGAAATAAAAAAATAATTATTCAATAACATGGACAGGCGTTTTTAACCTGTAAAAAACGCAGCTGTAAAAACGTCCGTGGGCATAAGGCCTTAATGTGATTGTCACCCTAATATTTCATATTCCTGATATGTGCCTGTGTTACCATGTAATTGTATGAAAAAGTATCCTGTTCTCTTTGCATGGCTTCCTTTGTGGGAGAGTCCTGGTGATCCTGCCAGTCCCCCTGCTTTCATATTTCAAACTGACCATGGTAGGCATGGAAGCACATCCACCCCATTCTACCTGGGAGCACAGGCATCTGTGTATGCCAGTGTTTCTCAACTCCAGTCCTCAAGGTCATGTTTTCAGGCTTTCCATTATTTTGCACAGGCGATTTGATCAGTTTCACTGCCTTAGTAATTACCACAGCCATTTCATCTGATTGAAATCCTGAAAACATGACCTGTTGGGGTGCCTTGAGGACTGGAGTTGAGAAACACTGGTGTATGCAGACATCCGTGCGCTTGCATTTAAATCCAGAACTGGCACCATACGCCCTATTTTAAAAAGGGAGAAACCGTGACAGACGATTGCTGGACAAACTTTAGCTTGTCTGTGACCTGCACCTCCCTGTAGCCTGATCCTTGTGTACATCTCGATTTCCTGTTACTGACTCAACTTGCCTTTGGATTCCCTTCCGTCCCATTCTGGCTTGTGACCCTGGGTCGTTTAACCACTTCCATACTGGGCACTTAAACACCTTCCTGCCCAGACCAATTTTCAGCTTTCTGCGCTGTTGCACTTTGAATGACAATTGCGCGGTCATGGTACACTGTACCCAAACTAAATTTTTATCATTTTTTTCCCACAAATAGAGCTTTCTTTTGGTGGTATTTGATCACCTCTGCGATTTTTATTTTCTGCTAAAAAATAAAAAAAAGACCGAAAATTTTGAAAAAAAAAAGTTTTTTTTTGGTTTCAGTTACAAAACTTTGTAAATAAGTTTGTTTTCTCCTTCACTGACGGGCACGGATAGGGCTGCACTGACGGGCACGGATAGGGCTGCACTGACGGGCACGGATAGGGCTGCACTGACGGGCACGGATAGGGCTGCACTGACGGGCACGGATAGGGCTGCACTGACGGGCACGGATGAGGTGGCACGGATGGGCAACAGATCGGCGGCCCGGGTGGGCAACAGATCGGCGGCCCGGGTGGGCAACAGATCGGCGGCCCGGGTGGGCAACAGATCGGCGGCCCGGGTGGGCAACAGATCGGCGGCACGGGTGGGCACTGATCGGCGGCACGGGTGGGCACTGATAGGCGGCACGGGTGGGCACTGATAGGCGGCATGGGTGGGCACTGATAGGTGGCATGGGTGGGCACTGATAGGTGGCACTGTACTAATGGATGCCAATCAGTGCCAAACAATAATGCCTGCCAATCAGTGGTGCCCATTGTGGGCACTGATTGGCATCCATTGTGGCACTGATTGGCATCCATTATCCCTGGTGGTCTAGGGTGGCATACCTTATATAACTTTATGGTGTGCATCCCTGGTGGTCTAGTGGCATCCCTGGTGGTCCAGTGGGCATCCTCGGGGGGGCTGTGCTGATAATCGATCAGCACAAACCCACCCCTGTCAGAGGAGCAGCCGATCGGCTCTCCTCTACTCGCGTCTGACAGACGCGAGTGAGGAAAAGCCGATGACCGGCTTTTCCTGTTTACACTGTGATCAGCCGTGATTGGACACGGCTGATCACGTGGTAAAGAGTCTCCGTCGGAGACTCTTTACTAGGGGTGCAACGGATCAAAAAACTCACGGATCGGATCGATCCTCGGATCAGAGCCACGGATCGGATCATTTTCGGATCGGCAAAAAAATTAAAATAAATTACTAATATCCACGTCATCCCCCCCCCCCCCACTGTAATATCCACAATCTCCCCCAGTAATATCCACAATCTTCCCCTGTATGTAATATCCACAATCTTCCCCCTGTATGTAATATCCACAATCTTCCCCTGTATGTAATATCCACAATCTTCCCCTGTATGTAATATCCACAATCTTCCCCTGTATGTAATATCCACAATCTTCCCCTGTATGTAATATCCACAATCTTCCCCTGTATGTAATATCCACAATCTTCCCCTGTATGTAATATCCACAATCTTCCCCCTGTATGTAATATCCCTAATCTTCCCCCTGTATGTAATATCCACAATCTCCCCCAGTATGTAATATCCACAATCTCCCCCAGTAATATCCACAATCTTCCCCTTGTATGTAATATCCACAATCTTCCCCTGTATGTAATATCCACAATCTCCCCCCTGTATGTAATATCCACAATCTTCCCCTGTATGTAATATCCACAATCTTCCCCTGTATGTAATATCCACAATCTTCCCCTGTATGTAATATCCACAATCTTCCCCTGTATGTAATATCCACAATCTCCCCCAGTAATATCCACAATCTCCCCCAGTAATATCCACAATCTCCCCCAGTAATATCCACAATCTTCCCCTTGTATGTAATATCCACAATCTTCCCCTGTATGTAATATCCACAATCTTCCCCTTGTATGTAATATCCACAATCTTCCCCCTCTATGTAATATCCACAATCTTCCCCCTCTATGTAATATCCACAATCTTCCCCCTCTATGTAATATCCACAATCTTCCCCCTCTATGTAATATCCACAATCTTCCCCCTCTATGTAATATCCACAATCTTCCCCCTCTATGTAATATCCACAATCTTCCCCCTCTATGTAATATCCACAATCTTCCCCCTCTATGTAATATCCACAATCTTCCCCCTCTATGTAATATCCACAATCTTCCCCCTCTATGTAATATCCACAATCTTCCCCCTCTATGTAATATCCACAATCTTCCCCCTCTATGTAATATCCACACTCTTCCCCCTGTATGTAATATCCACACTCTTCCCCCTGTATGTAATATCCACACTCTTCCCCCTGTATGTAATATCCACACTCTTCCCCCTGTATGTAATATCCACACTCTTCCCCCTGTATGTAATATCCACACTCTCCCCCTGTATGTAATATCCACACTCTCCCCCTGTATGTAATATCCACACTCTCCCCCTGTATGTAATATCCACACTCTTCCCCCTGTATGTAATATCCACACTCTTCCCCCTGTATGTAATATCCACACTCTTCCCCCTGTATGTAATATCCACACTCTTCCCCCTGTATGTAATATCCACACTCTTCCCCCTGTATGTAATATCCACACTCTTCCCCCTGTATGTAATATCCACACTCTTCCCCCTGTATGTAATATCCACACTCTTCCCCCTGTATGTAATATCCACACTCTTCCCCCTGTATGTAATATCCACACTCTTCCCCCTGTATGTAATATCCACACTCTTCCCCCTGTATGTAATATCCACACTCTTCCCCCTGTATGTAATATCCACACTCTTCCCCCTGTATGTAATATCCACACTCTTCCCCCTGTATGTAATATCCACACTCTTCCCCCTGTATGTAATATCCACACTCTTCCCCCTGTATGTAATATCCACACTCTTCCCCCTGTATGTAATATCCACACTCTTCCCCCTGTATGTAATATCCACAATCTTCCCCTGTATGTAATATCCACAATCTTCCCCTGTATGTAATATCCACAATCTTCCCCTGTATGTAATATCCACAATCTCCCCCAGTAATATCCACAATCTCCCCCAGTAATATCCACAATCTTCCCCTTGTATGTAATATCCACAATCTTCCCCTGTATGTAATATCCACAATCTTCCCCTTGTATGTAATATCCACAATCTTCCCCCTCTATGTAATATCCACAATCTTCCCCCTCTATGTAATATCCACAATCTTCCCCCTCTATGTAATATCCACAATCTTCCCCCTCTATGTAATATCCACAATCTTCCCCCTCTATGTAATATCCACAATCTTCCCCCTCTATGTAATATCCACAATCTTCCCCCTCTATGTAATATCCACAATCTTCCCCCTCTATGTAATATCCACAATCTTCCCCCTCTATGTAATATCCACAATCTTCCCCCTCTATGTAATATCCACACTCTTCCCCCTCTATGTAATATCCACACTCTTCCCCCTGTATGTAATATCCACACTCTTCCCCCTGTATGTAATATCCACACTCTTCCCCCTGTATGTAATATCCACACTCTTCCCCCTGTATGTAATATCCACACTCTCCCCCTGTATGTAATATCCACACTCTCCCCCTGTATGTAATATCCACACTCTCCCCCTGTATGTAATATCCACACTCTTCCCCCTGTATGTAATATCCACACTCTTCCCCCTGTATGTAATATCCACACTCTTCCCCCTGTATGTAATATCCACACTCTTCCCCCTGTATGTAATATCCACACTCTTCCCCCTGTATGTAATATCCACACTCTTCCCCCTGTATGTAATATCCACACTCTTCCCCCTGTATGTAATATCCACACTCTCCCCCTGTATGTAATATCCACAATCTCCCCCCTGTATGTAATATCCACACTCTCCCCCTGTATGTAATATCCACACTCTCCCCCTGTATGTAATATCCACACTCTTCCCCCTGTATGTAATATCCACACTCTTCCCCCTGTATGTAATATCCACACTCTTCCCCCTGTATGTAATATCCACACTCTTCCCCCTGTATGTAATATCCACACTCTCCCCCTGTATGTAATATCCACACTCTTCCCCCTGTATGTAATATCCACACTCTCCCCCTGTATGTAATATCCACACTCTCCCCCTGTATGTAATATCCACAATCTCCCCCAGTAATGGGCATCTCCCCCACTTACCAGTCTCTCCCGCCGGCCAGTTCAAATCCACGAGCAGCGAGGGGTGATGACGTCACAAGGCGGCCGCCGCCCCCGGGTGTACCAAGATGGCCGCGGCTCCGGAGCTAGGCCGAAGCCGCGGCCTTTCCTAAGGCCGAGGCCGCGGATTGCGGTGTGTGCCGATCCGAACAGGGTGACCCGTTCGGATCACGGATCGTCACCGATCCGTTACACCACTACTCTTTACCTAGATCGGTGTTGCGGGGTGTCAGACTGACACCCCGCAGCAACGATCGCCGCGATGCGTGCCCCCGGGGGCGCGCAGCGACTCAAAATCCTGAGGACGTCATATGACGTCCTGTCAGGATTTTGCAACCACTTTGCCGACGTCAATCCGCTATAGGGCGGGCGGCAAGTGGTTAAGGACTCTACTGATCAAGTTTGTATAATCTGGCTTCAGTAGTGTATTTAGGTTTTGTGCTGCCCTAGGCCTGACTAAACTCGTGCCCCCCTAATTTAAACATGACCCACCCCTTCCTGTCAATGACACACCCCTTTCTGTTTAAGACCCACCATGAAACGAATGGGGACACCAGTTCTTAGGGCCTGGGGGGGGGGGGGAATGGATTCCCTTAATTTGCATAGACTTCCTGTTTGGCTATGGGGCAGGAAGTGAAGGGAATTCTCGGCAATGGGTCTGGGATGGTAAAAAATAAACTGACAGGAGCTATAACCCTCCCTTACTCTATCCAAAATGAAAAAAAAATAAAAAGTGTTGCCTATAGTTCTACTTTAAGCACAAATTTCTTATAATTTTATGGAGAGGACTAAGAAGATATAATCATGCCAATGGTGCATCAGAAAACATAGCACAGTGAGGAAGGTTTGTGGTCCAGGCTGATAGAACAGTCAAAATTAGAAGCAGCTTGCGTTACACTAACAGCGTAGCATAAGCCGGCAGGGATTTTTTCCGTTCTGCCCCCTGCAAAGTGCTGCCCTAGGCCTGGGCCTTGTTAGCCTAGGCCAGGATACAGCATTGCCTGGCTTGGCTGCCGACTAGTCTCATCTTCAATCCTACTGACCACCCGTGTATGCCTCAGCTTGGCTCCTGACCTCGACTTTGTTACTCCAGTTCTTTCCTGCTGGCCATATCCCGTATCACCTTTGCCTAATGCGGGCATCAGCATCCCACCAACTGCTTGACCTGACCTGTTCTTCTACAGCAGCCTTTCTCAACCTTTACAACACAGAAGAACCCTTGAAACAACTTTCTGGCTTTGGGAACCCCTTCTAAAAACGACTATATCTACAATTCATTATACATGATTATTCTGACATGGGAAGAATACTCCTAACATTTGTGGTCATTGGGATGAGTTACCCCTTACAGATAGCTAAAAAGATCCCTAATGTCTGTGGGAACTTATCTGAGAGGCAGAAATTGCTCAATGCCGAAGGACTCCCTAGCAATCTCTGAAGGAACCCCAGGGTTCCATGGAACCCTGGTTGAGAAACCTTGTTCTACAGTGTCCTTTTGTTTCCCGCTGAGACCCTCATCTCCCTGCCTGAGAATTACTGTGCTGTTCACCTTCAGGAGCAGCCACCAGTGAACCGGTCTAAGGGCACCCATGCCCCTTTGTGCCTTGGACTGCCCATCAGCATCTCCAGGGGTGTTCAGACCAAAGCCACAATGGAAGCCCTCTCGTCACTTTGGCCTCCAACCAGGTGCGTGACAGAGCCTATAGGTGATAGGTATTTCAAATACCGGTAACTACTGCTGAAGTAATAGTCTCTATTCCCCTGGTCTCATCTTTCTTTGATAGCTCTTGATGTCTTGACACAAGACAAAGCATTACAACTTGCAGAAATTATGTACTCTGTTCTCCTATTTGAACTTTTAAACTCTTCCACTTTTTAAGCACGAGAAAACACAGCTCAGCAAAACCATTTAGAGATGACTAACAAAAATATCCTGGACATGCAGGATATCCTCCTCTGAAGGAATCGCCACTGGATCTGGTAAGAAGAGATAAGATTACAGCGGAAATGGAGTCAAAGCTTAAAAAAAAAAAAAAAAACCCACACCAATCTTATTTCTTGACATGGCTATCTGACCCAACTCTCCATCCTGCGCTATCATCTGCTCACATTAACAGGTTAAATTCAAACTCTGCAAGCATGTTGGACTAGTTGGTATAAATAAAGCAGCCCATAGATGAATTCTTTTTTTTCATTCAACCAGGATGTTGAACGAAAAAAAAAAAAAAAAAACGACCCTGCTGTGCCTTTGTATTCTAACAGTGGGGAAACATCCACTGATCAGCGTTGCTGGCTATACCCACCAGAGCTGATCGAGCAGTAGATCAACTTCTGTACAACCACCCTGCCCATACATGGATCAAAATTTGGCCTGTCCCTGCTGAACGGGCCAAATTTCAATCCATGTATGGGTTATAAACCTTCGTGTTTTTAACCTTAATGCATCCTATGCATTAAGGTGAAAGAACACCTTGCAGTGTCCAGCCCCCTCGTTTTACTTACCTGATCCCCGAATTTCCGTGGGCGCGATCCCGCATCGCTCTCTCCATGGCTTCTCGGCTCTTCATTGGATAGACTGATAGCAGCGCAGCCATTGGCTCCCGCTGCTGTCAATCAAATCCAATGAACCGGGGGGGGGTGGGGCCGAGTGTATGACACGGGAGCGCGCCCGCAAGGTAACCCCCTCAGGAAAGAGCTTCCCAGAGGAGGTTATCTATTATGGGGAGGAGCCGCGAGAGCCACCGTGGGACCCCAGAACAGGAGGATCAGGGCCACTCTGTGCAAAACGAACTGCACAGTGGAGGTAAGTATAAAATGTTTGTTATTTTAGTTTTTAAACTGAACCTTTACAACCACTTTAAGTTACAGACCCAGCAAGGAAGTAACCAAAGTGATATACGGCACGTGCTATACTTCTTCCATCAGGACAGGACGGTGCAGTAGGCAGCAGGTTAGAACGCTGCGAATAGACAAGCCATCTCATTGGTCTTTTTATCTGTTATAGAGTGCTGCGCTATAGCACCTGGAAGCTGTGAGTACCCAGATTGAGGTTTTATAAATAAACCACGTTTTTAAAACGATAAAACACTATTTAGACTATTTTTATAGATGGACGGAGGAACTTACTGCTGGACATCTCAGGATTCCAAAGAGTTTCATTCACATAGAACCCAGGGGTGGATCACAGGCGTTTTTTGACCAAACTTAGGTGTGTGGTCAAATGCCCTGAGGTGAGCAGATTCACACAGGGTGGAAGCACAAGTTTGTTGTCACCTTGTCAACTTTGGAGCACCATCACAGGATTTGGCTTTACCAGCACAATGGACATTTTATTATTTAATATGTTTATTAATATGCATGTTTTGCACCAAGGGTTTCATATACACACACGCGCGCGCGCGCGTGCGTGCGTGCGTGCGTATGTATATGAAACCCTTGGTGCAAAACATGCATATTAATAAACATATTAAATAATAAAATGTCCGTTGTGCTGGCAAATCAAAAGAAACACATGAAAGTGCCGCACTGTATTGAAGTTATCAATGTGATATGACACATTATATATATATATATACATATATATAATGTGTCATATCACATTGATAACTTCAATACAGTGCGGCATTTTCATGTGTTTCTTTTGATTTGCCAGCACAACGGACATTTTTTTTTTTGACACATTATTTTACTTTACACGTTTAATATCATGCTTATTTTGCACTAAGATACTTATGCACTTTGTGTGTCATATCACATTGGTGACTTCAATATAGCGGGCCATTTTATTTGTTTTTATGTATTGATGCATTTATGATATTGTGATCAGTGCCAGCAGCTGTAGCAATTAAGAAGGTTCTGAGTCATTCGTTTGGGTTGCTCGCAAGCTTATTTATTTTATCATCTTTTTTTTATGATTGGTGTATTCTATAAAGACCACAATAAATCCAACAAAACAATGTACCGTAGGTAGTTGTGGCGACACAATATTGTAACTGTGGGTGACAACCTGACCGCACCATAAATCAACTACAACAAAATCGACAAGTAAATAATCAAATGTCGCTGACATAACAACCCTTTTATCTATGGAAAATTGTTATTCCAAAACACACGACACCATTGCCAAAGCAATGCAGAATGTACAATCTCCACCCTCAAACACTGTTGATGCCAAAATCCACCGCGGCTCCACTGTTTTTAGGCCAAAACGCCAAATACCAACCTGATATTTCCTCTGTGCAGGACATTGTTTTTTGTACACACAAAACAGTACAAATGTCATATCTGATAATCCCCGGTCGCAAATGAAACAATGATAGAATAACTGTGCTAAAAGCTATTTGAGGGCCCATTCATGCCAGCGGGTGTGCAATGCATTATGCCATGAGTTGTGTAGGGGCGATGCAATGCATTGTTACTACACATTGCCCTGTTTACCTTTTATAACATGTAGTGCATAACAACACGCGAGTCAAAAATGCTTCATGCCCTACTTCTTTCTAGCGCACTGGGGTGAACTTGAAGGGCATAGGTACCACATACTAGCACATTATGACAGACTTGCCTTTCAAGCGGAGCCCTGAGCAATCACTGCTAGTTGAATGGTCAAGGCGTGATGACATCACTCCCACGCATAGTAGTCACTAGCATAGTGGACCGTGTATTTTTTTCCGATGGATGTACGCTCAAACTTGTCTTGCATACACACTGTCACACAAATGTTGCTCGAAAATTCCGAACGTCAAGAACGCGGTGACGTACAACACTACGACGAGCCGAGAAAAATGAAGTTCAATGATTCAATGATTCCGAGCATGCGTAGAACTTTTGTTGTCGGAAAAATTGAGAACCAGCTCTCAATCATTTGTTGTCCGAAATTCCGACAGCAAATGTCCGATGGAGCCTACACACGGTCGGAATATCCGACCAAAAGCTCACATCGAACATTTGTTGTCGGAAATTCCGATCGTGTGTACGCGGCATTACATTCCATAATGTTGAGCTATGAGCAGTGAAATGTTTTAGGACAGGGTTTCTGTACTATATGCACTCCTTGAGAGACATCTGACAAGCCGTAACGGTTTTGTGATCTTTGCGGTTGTTAAATTTAAACGTTTTTAGTTTCACATAGTTATAGTATCTTGCTATGACATGAAAGTGAAAGTGTCACTTACAATTCTACTTCTTCTTCCTTTCTCTGTCAGGGTCCCCAAGGTTCTGTTCTTGGACCTCACCTCATCCCATGCTCACCTCAAGGACTTCCCCAGAGCCTCTCCCATCCTATGGAACTCCCTACCTCGGACAGAGGCGTGGCTGTGGACGTGGTATACTTGGATTTTGCAAAAGCGTTTGATACAGTTCCCCACACACGGCTCATGTGTAAGGTAAAGTCTACAGGATTGGAAATATCAGTTTGTAAATGGATAGAAAACTGGCTAAAAGACAGAATTCAGAGAGTAGTGGTTAATGATTCTTACTCTGAATGGTCTAAGGTTATCAGTGGTGTACCCCAAGGTTCAGTGCTGGGACCCTTACTTTTTAATATCTTTATAAATGATATTGGGTCTGAGATCAAAAGTAACATTTCTGTCTTTGCAGATAACACCAAGCTATGCAGTGGAATAACGTCCTTACAGGATGTCTCCAATTTACAAGCCGACCTCAATGCTCTGTCTAATTGGGCGACTATGTGGCAGATGAGGTTTAATGTTGATAAATGTAAAGTTATGCACTTGGGGGCTAAGAATATGAATGCATCATACATACTAGGGGGAGTACAACTGGAGGGATCCGTAGTGGAAAAGGATCTGGGGGTTTTGGTAGATCATAAGCTCAATAATGGCATGCAATGCCAAGCTGCAGTTTCCAAAGCAAGCAAAGTCCTTTCTTGTATTAAGAGAGGTATGGTCTCCAGAGAGAGAGAGATATCATTTTGCCCCTGTTCAAATCATTAGTAAGACCTCATCTGGAATATGCAGTTCAGTTTTGGGCCCCAGTTCTCAAAAAGCATATCGGGGAACTGGAGAAAGTGCAGAGAAGGGCAACCAAACTGATAAGAGGCATGGAGGAGCTCAGCTATGAGGAAAGATTAGAGGAACTGAATTTATTCACTCTTGAGAAGAGGAGAATAAGGGGGGATATGATTAACATGTACAAATATATAAGGGGTCCATATAGTGAACTTGGTGTTGAGGTGTTCACTTTACGGTCAACACAGAGAACAAGGGGGCACTCTTTACGTCTAGAAGAAAAAAGATTTCATCTCCAAATACGGAAAGGTTTCTTCACAGTAAGGGCTCTTTCACACGGGGCGGATCCGTGCAGATCCGCCCCGTGAAGCTCCGCTTGCTCAGCGGGGATCGCTCCGTTGATCCCCGCTGAGCCGACGGATGACTGGGCGGTCCCCGCACACTGTGCAGGGACCGCCCTGTCAGAGCGCCGCTCTCCCCTATGGGGAATCGGATGATGACGGACCGTAGAGTCCGTTGTCATCCGATCCGCTCCGCCGACTGAAGGAAAAATAGGGTTTTCCTCCGTCACACTTTGGCGGAGCGGATGTCAGCGGACATGTCTCCGCTGACATCCGTGCCTCCATAGGGGTGCATGGAGGATCCGTTTCAGGTCCGCCTAAAAAACTGACAGGCGGACCTGAACGGACCTCCGTGTGAAAGGGGCCTAAGAGCTGTGAAAATGTGGAACAGACTCCCTGCAGAGGTGGTTCTGGCCAGCTCAGTAGATTGCTTTAAGAAAGGCCTGGATACTTTCCTAAATGTACAGAATATAACTGAGTACTAACATTTATAGGTAAAGTTGATCCGGGGAAAATCCGATTGCCTCTCGGGGGATCAGGAAGGAATTTTTTCCCCTGTTGTAGCAAATTGGATCATGCTCGGCTGGTTTTTTTTTGCCTTCCTCTGGATCAACTGTGGGTATAGAATTGGGTATATGGGATTGCACGATATTTTTTTTATTTTATTTTAGTTATTTTTTTATGGTTGAACTGGATGGACTTTGTCTTTTTTCAACCTGACTAACTATGTAACCTCAATCTGTCTGATTATCTCCTACTGTCTACTTTTAGACCATTCCTGAAAACGCATCTCTTAGGCCGGTTTCACACTGGGGCGGTGGTGGCATAGCGCCACAGATGCGGCGTCGCACCGATTAGGACAGTGTCATTGCCGGCATTTTGTGGCAAATACCGCCGTTTTGACATGCGATTTGACATGCCAAATCGCATGTCAAAACGCACCAGTGTGAACCAGGGCTAAGGAGCTTCTAGCTTCAGGCGTTTGAGTGGGGATGTGAACCATCTCCATAGAGAGGAATAGTTTTTTTCCCCTCCAGCGTTTTGTAGCTTCAGGCTTCAAGCTCCAAAACGCTCAGGTGTGAATGGGGCCTTAGAGAGGCCTATCCTGCCTCCACCTAACTGTACATTTACTTTCATCACCAGCCCATCCCCCACAGTTATTACCTTTTGTATCTCTTGACCCTCCCTCTTAGATTGTAAGCTCTAACGAGCAAGGCCCTCTGTTTCCTACTGTATTAAACTGTATTGTAACTTTACTGTCTTACTTCGTATTTTGTAAAGTGCTGCGTAAACTGTGGGCGCTATACAAATCCTGTATAATAATAATAATAATATTATTATTATTATTATTAATAATATTATTATACACAGATTTAATTCTCTTAATTCGTTTTTTTTTTTTTTTTTAAACAATGAATGCAGCAGGATCACAACCCTACCCCTGCTGCAGCAATAGAAAGGAGACCTTTGGACAGGAAGGAGGACAGGAAACGTACCAGGGACATTGAAGCCCATGTATAATTCAGTTCTCCATAGACCATCTATATCCGTGTTGATTGTATCAATGTTGAAAGAGACACATTTAAGAAGTCTACATTTTAGTTGGGAAAAGCTACCTACTCTGTGGTCAGCACAATGGCTTTATTCTGTGACAGTAAGCCGAGCTTTATAATTATTAGTCAATATACTGGGTGGGGATCGGCTTACTTGCGTCAGCTTTACTACAGCCAATAGTTCTTCACAAAGCAGAGACTGTAGCAGAATTTACGCAATAAGCTTTACCTTCGGTGTGACCCAAACCTTGTATTATATTTTCTATGTTCCTTATCAACCATTGTTAGCACAGTCTACAAAACAGGTTACGTATGTCAACAACATTATGAAACTGCAGGCTACGGCATGTCTTCATGAAAAGAAAACGTACGTAATACATTACCATACACTGATCTACGCATAGTAGGGCCGAAACAACTAATCGATTAATCGACAACTAATCGATTATGAAAATTGTAATCGATTTCAGTAACATAATGGGGTTAAAAAGAAAAAAAAAAATAGTCCTTTATAGTACAAAAAGAGCAAATCGCTACTGTAATAATTACTTTCACTGTCCCTCAGTAAAAAATAAACCCCTTACAGTAGTGATTACTGTATTTATTGGCGTATAACACTCACTTTTTTACCCTGAAAATAGAGAGAGGGTAAACTGTGCCTGCGTGTTATACGCAGGGGGCTGTGGAAAGTTTTTTTCCTGAAACTTCCCTCTTAAAGTTAGGGTGCGTGTTATACGCCGATAAATACGGTATTTGCTATTTTTGTACAAATTTTAGTTTAATTAACCCCATTATGTTACTAAACATCTCAGGCCTGGATCGCACCTCCGTGTTTTTTGGTGCTTTTTGCAGAAACGCACTACAGTTCATTTACATGGTTTCCTATGGGACACGTTCACATCCATGATTTTTTTCAGCTGCTGCGCATTTGGAAAGGGCGAGGACTTTTTTTTTTTTTAAACGCAAAACGGTGCTATTTTGGTTCAATATACTTCAATGGAGAAGCTGCAGAAAAGCATGTAATGTGTTTTTGCAGCAACTTGTGTTTTGTAATCTGCCCAACAACAAATTAGCCCAAATTTTTTTAAAAATACAGCAAAATTACCTTTTTTTTTTTTTTAAGGTTATTAACTGATTAATCGACTAATCGAAACAATAAATCGACCAACTAATCGATTATGAAAATAATCGTTAGTTGCAGCCCTAACGCATAGTAAAACTATGCATGAACCTTAATGGCTTTTCTAGAAAGAGATTAGAATTTAGGGATAGCTTTTCCATTTATAAGGCACTAGGGGTATCTAAATGGTCTTCCCCCTCCCTTGACGCTGATGACCTGTATTTAACCACTTCCATACTGGGCACTTAAACACCTTCCTGCCCAGACCAATTTTCAGCTTTCTGCGCTGTTGCACTTTGAATGACAATTGCGCGGTCATGGTACACTGTACCCAAACTAAATTTTTATCATTTTGTTCCCACAAATAGAGCTTTCTTTTGGTGGTATTTGATCACCTCTGCGATTTTTATTTTCTGCTAAAAAATAAAAAAAAGACCGAAAATTTTGAAAAAAAAAAAAAAGTTTTTTTTGGTTTCAGTTACAAAACTTTGTAAATAAGTTAGTTTTCTCCTTCACTGATGGGCACTGATGGGGCTGCACTGACGGGCACGGATGAGGTGGCGCGGATGGGCACCGATGAGGTGGCGCGGATGGGCACCGATGAGGTGGCGCGGATGGGCACCGATGAGGTGGCGCGGATGGGCACCGATGAGGTGGCACGGATGGGCACCGATGAGGTGGCACGGATGGGCACCGATGGCCGGCACCGGTGGGCACCGATGGCCGGCACCGGTGGGCACCGATGGGCGGCACCGGTGGGCACCGATGGGCGGCACCGGTGGGCACCGATCGGCGGCACCGGTGGGCACCGATCGGCGGCACCGGTGGGCACCGATCGGCGGCACCGGTGGGCACAGATCGGCGGCACCGGTGGGCACAGATCGGCGGCACCGGTGGGCACAGATCGGCGGCACGGGTGGGCACAGATCGGCGGCACGGGTGGGCACAGATCGGCGGCACGGGTGGGCACAGATCGGCGGCACGGGTGGGCACAGATCGGCAGCACGGGTGGGCACAGATCGGCAGCACGGGTGGGCACAGATCGGCAGCACGGGTGGGCACAGATCGGCACTGATAGGCGGCACGGGTGGGCACTGATAGGCGGCACGGGTGGGCACTGATAGGCGGCACGGGTGGGCACTGATAGGCGGCACGGGTGGGCACTGATAGGCGGCACGGGTGGGCACTGATAGGCGGCACGGGTGGGCACTGATAGGCGGCACGGGTGGGCACTGATAGGCGGCACGGGTGGGCACTGATAGGCGGCACGGGTGGGCACTGATAGGCGGCACGGGTGGGCACTGATAGGCGGCACGGGTGGGCACTGATAGGCGGCACGGGTGGGCACTGATAGGCGGCACGGGTGGGCACTGATAGGCGGCACGGGTGGGCACTGATTGGCATCCATTAGTACAGTACAGTGCCGCCTATCAGTGCCAAACAATAATGCCTGCCAATCAGTGGTGCCCATTGTGGGCACTGATTGGCATCTATTGTGGCACTGATTGGCATCCATTATCCCTGGTGGTCTAGGGTGGCATACCTTATTGTGGGCTTCCCTGGTGGTCTAGTGGCATCCCTGGTGGTCTAGTGGCATCCCTGGTGGTCCAGTGGGCATCCTCGGGGGGGCTGTGCTGATAATCGATCAGCACAAACCCCCCCCTGTCAGAGGAGCAGCCGATCGGCTCTCCTCTACTCGCGTCTGATAGACGCGAGTGAGGAAAAGCCGATGACCGGCTTTTCCTGTTTACACTGTGATCAGCCGTGATTGGACACGGCTGATCACGTGGTAAAGAGTCTCCGTCGGAGACTCTTTACCTAGATCGGTGTTGCGGGGTGTCAGACTGACACCCCGCAGCAACGATCGCCGCGATGCGCGCCCCCGGGGGGGCGGCTCAAAATCCTGAGGACGTCATATGACGTCCTGTCAGGATTCTGCAACCACTTTGCCGACGTCAATCCGCTATAGGGCGGGCGGCAAGTGGTTACAGCTAAAACCCCTTCATATAGAGTAAGAATGCCTCAAGGGTCCAGTCACTAAGATACAGGAGTCATTTCTTTACACTCATCAAAACTGCTCAATTGGGTTTAAGTCAGGGCTCTGGCTGGGCCATTCAAGAACAGTCACGGAGTTGTTGTGAAGCCACTCCTGCATTATTTTAGCTGTGTCCATAGGGTCATTGTCTTGTTGGAAGGTAAACCTTCGGCCCAGTCTGAGGTCCTGAGCACTCTGGAGAAGGTTTTCGTCCAGGATATTGCTGTACTTGGCCGCATTCATCTTTCCCTCGATTGCAACCTGTCGTCTTGTCCCTGCAGCTGAAAAACACCCCCACAGCATGATGCTGCCACCATCATGCTTCACTGTTGGGACTGTATTGGACAGGTGATGAGCAGTGCCTGGTTTTCTCCACACATACAGCTTAGAATTAAGGCCAAAAAGTTCTATCTTGGTCTCATCAGACCAGAGAATCTTATTTCTCACCATCTTGGAGTCCTTCAGGTGTTTTTTTTTAGCTAACTCCATGCGGGCTTTCATGTGACTTGCACTGAGGAGAGGCTTCCATCGGGCCACTCTGCCATAAAGCCCTGACTGGTGGAGGGCTGCAGTGATGGTTGACTTTCTACAACTTTCTCCCATCTCCCGACTTAATCTCTGGAGCTCAGCCACAGTGATCTTTGGGTTCTTCTTTACCTCTCTCACCAAGGCTCTTCTCCCCCGATAGCTCAGTTTGGCCGGATGGCCAGCTCTAGGAAGGGTTCTGGTCGTCCCAAACGTCTTCTATTTAAGGATTATGGAGGCCACTGTGCTCTTAGGAACCTTAAGTGCAGCAGAAATTTTTTTGTAACCTTGGCCAGATCTGTGCCTTGCCACAATTCTGTCTCTGAGCTCTTCAGGCAGTTCCTTTGACCTCATGATTCTCATTTGCTCTGACATGCACTGTGAGCTGTAAGGTCTTATATAGACAGGTGTGTGGCTTTCCTAAATCAAGTCCAATCAGTATAATCAAACACAGCTGGACTCAAATGAAGGTGTAGAACCATCTCAAGGATGATGAGAAGAAATAGACAGCACCTGAGTTAAATATATGAGTGTCACAGCAAAGGGCCTGAATACTTAGGACCATGTGATATGTCAGTTTTTATTTTTTAATAAATCTGCAAAAATGGCAATAATTCTGTGTTTTTCTGTCAACATGGGGTGCTGTGTGTACATTAATGAGGAAAACAAATGAACTTAAAATGATTTTAGCAAATGGCTGCAATATAACAAAGAGTGAAAAATTTAAGGGGGTCTGAATACAGAGAGTATATATATATATATATATATATATATATATATATATATATATATATATATATATATATATATATATATATATATATATATTTGACAATTTTTTATAAAATTTTGACTTTTTCAAAACAAAGAGAACAAAGATAACAAACACTGGACACCTTCTATAGATGCCGTAACAGACAAGTATGGAAGATACGCATCAAACTACATGAGCACTAGAGTAAATCCAGCAGGACAGTGTCAAGAAGTAACTTTAGTGTAATGTGTGAACGTTAAATCCAGTCTAGCTGCATAAACATGATCATTTGACCATGTTTCTAAATAGAATGCTCATGATATCTCAGGACCCAAGGGAAGGAGTTCAAAATCCTGCACTATATATTATTTTTTTAAGCACCAGTATGGTCATGGTACGTATGAAGCCAGAAAAAAAAATGTCAACACAAATTCCTTCAAGTGATTGTAAATAGGAATCACTGGATTTGATTGACAGCAGCGGGAGCCAATGGTTTCTGTTGCTATCAATCTATCCAATGAGGACCGGAGACAGCGGCTGGAGCTGCTCTGCCCGTCGCTGTCGCTGGAACGATCGAGTTCAGGTAAGTAAAAGGGGCCTCTGGGGGGAGCTGCAGCACAAAAGGTTTTTCACCTTAATGGACAGAATGCATTAAGGTAAAAAACCGTGAGGGTTTACAACCCCTTTAACTGTAGGAATGTAACATAGTACTGTCCTGTCGGACAAGCACTAAAACCAAAAAAATAAAAATATATATATATATAAAAAGTCATCTTTAGGGCTCATTTATGGGGCTATACAGCACCCAGATGCTGCAGCCGTTCAGCCTCTACAAATCAATGACAGGCTGAGAGATTGTGGAAGCAAACTATGGGGGGGGGGGATTTACTAAGACTGGTGCACACAGAATCTGGTTCAGCTCTGCATAGTAACCAATAGGGGTGCAACGGATCAAAAAACTCACGGATCGGATCGATCCTCGGATCAGAGTCACGGATCGGATCATTTTTCGGATCGGCAAAAAAAAAAAAAAAAAAAAGACAAATCTTGTTACACCCACCGGAATTTTAGATTTCAGTTATTTTCACACAAAACGGAGCTTACATGCTTAAATACATTATTTGGAAAATCCAACGGACTGTTTACATGTTACATTTTGAAAGCAGCAGCAAACCTTATATGGTTGCTAATGTGACAGAACACCTCTGATTTTCACATTTAACTAAATGTGAAAATCAGGAGGTGTTCTGTCACATTAGCAACCATGTAAGGCAGGGGTCTCAAACTGGCGGCCCTCCAGCTGTTTCAAAACTACAAATCCCATGAGGCATTGCAAGGCTGACAGGCACAAGCATGACTCCCACAGGCAGAGGCATGATGGGACTTGTAGTTTCGCAACAGCTGGAGGGCCACCAGTTTGAGACCCCTGATGTAAGGTTTGCTGCTGCTTTTAAAATGTAACATGTAAACAGTCCGTTGGATTTCCAAATAATGTATTTAAGCATATAAGCTCCGTTTTGTGTGAAAATAACTGTGAAATTCAAAACCCTGTTGGGTGTAACAAGATGTCCGCTTGGCCCCTGCACAGTAATGAGTGTGGGGCGGAGCAAGATGGCGGCGCTAGGCCGAAGCCGCGACCTTTCCTATGGCCGAGGCTCCGGGGCGCTCCGCGGATCGCGTGGTGTTCCGATCCGAACAGGGTAACCCCTTCGGATCACGGATCACCGGATCCGTTGCACCACTAGTAACCAATCAGCTTCTAATTTCAGCTTGTTCAATTAAGTTTTGACAACAAGCCCCCCGTTCACATCAGCGCGATTGGACAGGTCCAATCGCATGCCAAATCCCAGCCTATTGGCAGCAATGGCACAGCCCTGATCGGTGTGACGCAGAGTTCCTGCACTTTTTCCGGTGACTTTGGGGGCGACTTTGATAGACATCTGTGCATGAACCCGCGCAGACTTCTTTTAAGTCGCCCCCCGAAGTCGGACTGAAATGCGGCTTTGAAATCTTGCGAGTTCAGATGAAGTTGTGCGATTTCAAAGACGTGTTCAGTGTGAATGAAGGCTTAGGCCCTTTTCACATGGGCTGTCCGATCAGGTCCGCCTGTCAGTTTTTCAGGTGGACCTGATCGGACCCCCCAGTTTCCGCTCTGGAGCAGTGGAAGTCAACAGTGACATGTCCGCTGACATCTGCTGCTATCCGATTCTGTCCACAAAATCCAGACGGATGGTGGTCCTATTTTCCATCCGTCTGGCCAATCGGATCATATATGATCAGATTAAAACAAACAGGTGTTCTGTTTTCACCCAATTTCCCCATAGAGGAGAGCAGGACTGGGTCAGGCTCTGCTTCTGCACAGTGAGTGGAGACTGACCTGTCACCTACCTGTTCAGCAGGGATTAGCGGTCAGTGGATCCCCCGCTGAGCAAGCGGAATCCATATAAAGGAAGTGCCTGTGTAAAAGGGGCCTTAAACCCGGAAGCTGATTGGTTACTATGTACAGCTGCCCCAGTTTTTTTGTGAACCAATTTTATTAAATCTTAGAGATGCACTAAAATTTCAGCGGCCAAAACATATCGGCTGAAAATGGCGGTTTCGGCATTTTGTCGATAGAGAAAAAGGTGCCAACAATGGCGTCGAAGACGCACGCGATTTTGTCGTGATTTTACGGTGCTTATGGTGTGTTTTTCATAGGTCATGTGACTCAAAAACCATATCACGTTTTTGGTGCGTTTTTTTAAACTGACCAGCAAGCAATATTTTCGTCAGCAAACAAGATTTCTAAACACCACAATGGGAGCGCAATGGACCAGTGTAAAGAGGTCCATTGGTGGCAATAGTGGCCAACAAGAAATTCATAGTCATTTAAAATTCATATTTATTAAAAAGTCGAATGTAATACAAATATATATATATATATATATATATATATATATATATATATATATACACATACACACACATATTTTTTTTGTGTGTGTGTATATATATATATATATATATATATATATATATATATATATATATATATATATATATATATATATATATATATATATATATATATATACATATACATATACACACACACACACACATATATATACACATTTTATATATATATATATATATATACACACACATACATACACAAACACACACACACACACATACATATACATACATACACACACTAGGGCTGGGCGATTTTCCCCCCCAAAAAAATCTGCGATTTTTTTATAAAAAACTCGATTTACGATTCGATTTTTTTTTTATTATATTAATTAAAGTGCATCAACAAACAAAATTGCAAAGGCAAATCCTTTCTCTAATCGCAAAGTCAGTGTGCAACAAACACACAATATAATCCAGCGCTCATGGAACATACATTATTAACTATTGAAAACTCTTGAAACTCTGTGTGTGATTCCTTCTGTCCCAGCCTTGCTGCGATCCTGGCTCTGCATCCTTTTGGGTTGGAGGGCCCTCCACACGCTGGTCTGCCTGTTGTCCATCATTCAAGGTACTGTGCTCACACGGAGATCATGCCACAGGCTTTGTTTTGACTTTTCTAACCCCTCCTTGCTCCACGGATGTCACTGCAAGTTTAACAAGTTTGTCACCACTGGCAACTGGAGAGTTAAGATTCATTTGCCCTCTGCACATTTGGGATTGGATCCCTCTCTTTATTGTGATAAATGGACTAAGCTTTTTTATCAATTCTTCAAGAGTTTTCAATAGTTAATAATGTATGTTCCATGAGCGCTGGATTATATTGTGTGCATGTTGTGTATTTTGTACTTCTGGGTACGGATTTTTTCTTGCTGCGCTGGATCCTGTTTTTTCCCCCTTTTGGATACTTTGTACTTCCCAAAATATTTGGGATTTTTTTCTTATTATTATTATTATCATCCATTATATTTTTTTCTTTATCCACCAATTTAGCGCTTGTGACCTTTTGTTGTTTTTTGCAGTGTACAACAAAGATTGTTAAACATCCAAATTATTAATACTGTATTTGGATTTAGCTAATAAAACAACAAAAAATCATGAGGTTACTCTTAGTTGAATTGAACTGTGTCCATGCCTCACTGTGCCCGTGTCTCACTGTGCCCGTGTCTCACTGTGCCCGTACCTGATGCAGATTTTCATGGTATACGGATTTTACTGCTACACCGATGGCCATTCCAGTATTCAAAATCCGCGCCTCCTCCTCGTCTGTGATAGGCGGAACACTCAATTTCCCAGCATTCAGTGTTCCGCCTATCATGGTCATCCTCATAACACAGATGAGGATGAGAGGATGTCCGTGATAGGCTGAATACTGCCTGCTGTGAAATTGAGTGTTCTGCCTATCACAGACGACGAGGACTCGGGAGGCGCGGCTTTTGAACACTGCAATGGCCGCCGTCTGTCTGCATGACACGCTGATCAGGTAGGCAGACGGCGGCTGCAGCGAGTAGATGTAATTGGGGTAACGCTGCCCAGTGCCATTCTGGATACGCTCCCTGCAGTCCTGCTACGGAAACTTTGAAGGGGGAAAAAAAAAAAATTTTTTTTTTTTTTCAAAAAAGAAAAAAAAATCGATTTTCTTCAAATCTGAATCGATTGGAGCTCAAAACTCGATTCAAGATTAAAATCGTTTTTTTTCCCAGCCCTAACACACACACATATACACACACAATATATATATATATATATATATATATATATATATATATATATATATATATATATATATATATATATATATTAGAGCTGTTATTGATTAAAAATTTTGTGTTCGATCAATCGATTTTTTTTTTTAATCGATTAATCGACTAATTTTGATTAATTATAACGCACATAGATATCCAACTACTTTTAGCTGATCTCCTTGCAGGCCGATTCCCAGTGCAGCTACCAACCACTGGAAAAATCGATAGCAGGATACAAAAAACACAAAGGCAGCGCTCGATGGGAATAGCATTAAAACTTTTATAGTCTTCAAGTAGGTAACAAAATAAATATTGCACTGGAGATAAAATCGATGTAGCTACATAAACTGTAAAAATGGTGCGAGTAATACCAAACGGTGGCAAAAGCAGTCATAAAAACATGTAGCGAAGTATGATACTGGTATAAAAATGTGTACAACAATACCACTGCTGAATCCAGATGAGGAGGGGTTAACATCAGTCCATCGGCATGTAGATGTCCCGTGAAGGGAACTATCACAACTCCCAGTGGATGGCTGTAGAATCCCAGGTTGATAGAGGGAAGTGATAGAGGGAAGTGTAACAGCCCTTGTGTGTGGCAGATAGTAAGGTCCCGCCGGCATGCAGATATGAAAGCACAGCAAAGGAGCCCTTCAGATGGACACGGCAAGCCCAAAGAATTTTGATCGATCAAAGCATTTAATCGATTAATCGAGGAATTAATAGTTAATTTCCACAGCTCTAATATATATACATATACATACACATACACATACATACACACACACACACTCTCTAATATATATATATACACACACACACATATACACACACACACACATATATATATATATATATTTTTTTAATCATTTTCAGCCAAGGGCATCCTAAATTTTCGGTCTTGTTTCAGCACCAAAATTTCCATTCGGTGCACCTCCAATAAATCTCCCCCTATGTGTGTACATAGCCACTCGTCTGTCCTGTAATCACTACTTGAGCAAATACATGGGAGCAACAGGGGACAGTGTCAACCTGTCATTACGTTTGTATAGGCTTCCTGTTTGCAGCTAATCGTAAACACTGGCTGTTCCTACCACAGTACGGCTATAACGGACTGTAAATGAGCTCCCAATTAATGGATTTTTTTTCGTTTTGAGGAGTGAAAGGGAACCCCTGTCAGATTGGTCAGTCTGTGCCCATAGGCATGATTTACACTCATGTCCTGGTGATAACGTGGTCACTGTAGCAGGAAATGAGGGCAAATTCCCAGTGGAGACACAGGCAATATATTGTCCCTATTATATTCTTGTAATAAAATTGTCAAAGGGATGGGAAGTGAAAAACTTCTCTAAGAGGAACAAAGACAGAGATAAAAACCTGACCTGACCTACATAAAAATGTAAAACACGGTATTTGATTAGATATACGCAAGTCTTCCAAACAACCACTCAGCATGCAAATCTACAAATGTATTGGCCAATAAGGAAGCACATGGGCAGATCTATCCAGAGTTCAGCTTGAAGCCCTGTTATCAGCAAGTCTTGGAGTTTCCATTACCACATTACAAGACCTATTAAGAAATCTTTATGACTAATAGCTGGCACAAATAATACAAATAAATAAATCACAGTTTTGTGCGTGGCCGCATTGTTTTTCATTCATAAAGCTGGAGGGAAAAATAAATAAGCATGACATGAAAACTAAAATAAGCTCCCATTCATTTAAAAGAGAAGCATGACCAAATTTTTTTGGGCTATGCTTCTCTTCTGAAACACAGGAGTGCATGTAATTTGCTTTCCTGTGACCCAGTCAGCTGATAGCGGCTATTGCTTGCTGTCAGCTGATGTCACTGAGCCTATCCAGACTCTGGAAGGATCCCGACCATAAATGCCTTAAAGGGGTTGTAAAGGTTCGTTTTTTATTTTCTAAATAGGTTTCTTTAAGCTAGTGCATTGTTGGTTCACTTACCTTTTCCTTTGATTTACCTTTTAAATGTTTTTTTTCTTTGTCTGAATTTCTCACTTCCTGTTTCTCCTCACTAAACTTCACACCATCATCCGAGTGGTGTTTAGTCAGCCAGAACAGCTTACTGAACAGCTTACTGAGGAGGAACAGGAAGTGAGAAATTCAGACAAAGAAAACAAAGAAAAAAAATATTTAGAAGGGAAATCTAAGGAAAGGGTAAGTGAACCAACAATGCACTAGCTTAAAGGAACCTATTTAGAAAATAAAAAATGAACCTTTACAACCCCTTTAAGAGCCGAAGCTAGCTGCACCCACCCCCTCTCCTGCCAGGCACGCCTGTGAGCACTGCATGAACAAAGTGGAGAGCGGTGACTGACAGTCACCACTCTCTGCTCCGAGCTGACTGAGAACTGAGCGATCATGTGATCGGTCAGTTCTTGGTCTTAGAGCCAGCCAGTGTGATGGAGAGGAGTATGTGTGTACCCCCAACTTATCCTTTAAAGTAATATCAAAGGCTTTTTTTTTTTTATAAAAATAATAAACATGTCGGGTCCCCCACCAGCTCTCTTGTCCCCTCCCTCCTGCTGAGTGACCCCAGAGCAAGCAGCGTGCAATGGGGTCACCCAAGCAGGCTTGATCCTGAGCCACTGCTCTGCATGTCCATTCACACACACAGTTGCAGACTGACCCTGCCCCCCCTCTCTCATCATAGGCTCACTGGCTGTTATTGACAGTAGCAGGAGCCAATGGGAAATGAGAGTCCACAGAGAGCCGAGGCTCTCGTGCATATCACTGGATCGTGATGGGGCTCAGGTATTGGGGGGGGGGGGGGGCTGATGCACAGAAAAGGTTTTTTACCTTCATGCTTAAATGGCATGAAGGTAAAAAAAAAAAAAAAAAAAAAACTTGAGCCTTTACCACTTTAACATAACACTAAAGTCTGATTTAAATAAAAATTCAGTTCAAGAATGCTGCCTTAACACAGAAAAGACCCCGCCTATTGCTCCTGTTAGAGGGTGGCTACATTCATTCTCCGTGATCCCTTTGTATGTAGAAATACAGCCACCCTCTTTTGCTTGATTCTGAGACAGACTAAGGATTATGGGATTTGTAGTGTGCATAGAGCAAACGTGTACTTGCTCGCTCCAAACAAAAGAAAGGGAGGGGGAAAAAGTGAAGTTCAGGAGCTCACAGAGGACGTTAAAAGGAGGCAGAAAAACAGTGGCAAAAATACTTGTGGCTGCTGCTGGGTTTCATGAGTAAGCTTCTTCACTTATTAGCCAATATACTTAGATTTAAAAAAAACAAGTATTTAGTGAAATTGCGCTTTATCCAAGAGCAAGTTCACAAATGAATCCCCAGTAACAGTAACGTAATGTCAAAGCTTAAACTTGTAAAAAGTTGTACTGTAAAAGGATGACTTTGTTGCACTACATTTTCTAGGTAGAAATGACCACAGTAATTTCCACACTAGCAAGCGAGCACATCCTCCACAATACTTTATGACTAAATATAGGTTGTTATAATGAGCGCCTCTTACCATATCTGCATTTGCTAAGCTTTTTCTTTTTTCGAAGGCTGTTATAATGCAGTAAAATAAATACTACTCTTCGGGGGGGGGGGGTGAGCACGGCGGACGTGTGCAATCTCTAGTTTGAAGCCACGTGAGTGAGCCCACCAGGAACCAGTCACCTGTGCTTGGCCAAAAATCGGTGGTTGCCCATTTTCCACCATGTGTATACTGTCGGCCAAGTACAGTTCTGAGCCCCAACCAAGGTGCATAAATGAAAGACGCCCAGACTGGACTAAATCTGGTTGGTTCATTCTGAAATTCCTACAGGACTCTTAAAAGCAGGAGTTCCACCCAAAAGTGGAACTTTCACTTCAAGGCCTCCTTCCTCAGCTCCTGTTTGTGAAACTGAGCTTTTGTGGAGGAGGGGTGGGAGCGGGTACCCCACTTTGACAAGTACCTGCTCCTACTTCTGTTACGTTCATCTAGGCGATCGGAAGCTCGACCTCCTGGGACACAACAGGTCCTAGAAGACTACGGGATCAGTCACACCAGTGGGCACCCGGCTGTGAAGCCACAAGCTGTCACAGCCGCGTGCCCATAGTAGAGATGCCGGCGCGGCCGTGGGAGGACACGGGGAGAGCACAGCAGGGGTGAGTGCACTGCTGGATCGTGGGACAGGTGAGTGGCTGTTTATTAAAAGTCTTAATAAACAAAATAATTACTGGAAGTCGGCTTTTAGGCCTCATGCACACTGGATGTTAAAATAACGTTCTAAAAAGACCAGTAGCTTTGCAGTGAGTTTTTCAACGTTTTAGCAATAGCATTTTTTAGTTTTTTTTTTTTTTTCAAATGGACCAAAAACATTAGAAACCACTGGTGAGCCACGTTTTTGAGCGTTTATCTGTGTTTTTTTATTATTTTACGTTAGAGCGTTTTTACAGCTGAAAACAGCTAAAACTCCTCTCAGAACTCACTAGTTTTGGGGGGGATTCACAGCCGAAAACAGTTGATAACAGCCTATGTGTGCATGGACACATAGGATAACATGATGTGGAGTTTATTGACTGTAGAAAATAACGTCTGAAGCCAAAAACGTCCAGTGTGCATGAGGCCTAAAGTGCATGTCCACACAATACATACATTTACCCACAATCATCACTCTTTAGGCACCACATGCACGGGCGTTTAGCCATGGTGTGAATCCCAGCGGCAGGAATCTGAAATTTACAGCATCCTGTACGGGCCAATCACAGGCTGTCCATATCTGGGGCTAGTCATGCCGGTTTACAAAGCCAGTGTTAACCTGATATCCACAGCCAGATCATGTGATCATCACACCAAGCGATCACAAAGCAGCAGGTAATCACTGACTGTATAAACAAACAGGCACTAATAACTGTGGCTGCCAACAGCCTGTCCAAATCATTTGGTGAAGGAGGGAGTATGGTGTTTGGTTGTTTTTCAGGGGTTGGGCTTGGCCCCTTAGTTCCAGTGAAGGGAACTCTTAGACCCCTTTCACAATGAGGAGTTTTTCAGGCGTTTTAGCGCTAAAAATAGTGCCTAAATACCACCTGAAAACTCCTGCCCTGCCGTCTCAATGTGAAAGCCCGAGGGCTTTCACACTGAGGCAATGCGCTGGCGGGACCGCTCCAGAAGTCCTGCTAGCAGCATCTTTGGAGCGGTGAGAGGAGCGGTGTGTTTACTGCTCCTACATTGCTCCTTCCCATTGAAAGCAATGGGAAACCGCGGTAATACCGCCGGCAATGCACCTCTGCAGAGGCGCATTGCCGGCGGTATTAACCCTTTTTCGGCCGCTAGCGGGGGTTAAAACCGCACCACTAGCGGCCAAATGCCGCTGCAATTCCGACGGTATAGCACCGCTGAAAATAGCAGCGCTATACCGCCACCGCACCTCTCGCCCCAGTGTGAAAGGGGCCTTAGGCTTGAGAGCCGGTCACACTCTTCTGTCATGCGAATTGGATGTGGTGGAAACCCTTATCCAATTCACTTAAGTGTGAAGCTAGCCTCAAGGCAATAGGCAAACCAAGACATGTTGGACAATTTCATGATCCCAGGTTTGTGGGAACAGTTTGGGGTTGGTCCCTTCCTGTTCCAACATGACTGCGCACCAGTGCATAAACAAGGACAATAAAGACATGCATGATCAAGTTTGGGGTGGAGGAAATTGACTGTCCCAACTTTAACCTGATCGCTCACATTCAACCCAAAGGTGTTCCGAGACTGTGAGCCAGGCCTTCTTGTCAAACCTCAGTGCTCCACCTCACAAATGTGCTTCTGGAAGAATGATCAAACTTCCCATAGACAGACTCCTAAACCTTGTGGACAGCCTTCCCAGAAGAGTCGAAGCTGGTATAGCTGCAAAAGGGTACCAACTCAATATTGAACCCTACGCACTTAGACTGGGATGGCAATAAAGTGTGTGTGTGTGTGTGTATATTAGTGTTAGTAGAGATCGTCATGAATCGCAATTTTCCCTGTTGCGATCTTGACAAAGTATTTCCCGATCTTTCTATGAATTTGAATTCTCTCTGCTCTGCTGAAGCCACAGCCCTAAAATCCAGGCAGTCTGCCAAGTATCACAACATTCTTTATCAGTGTAATTTAAGTCTAAACATTGTAACAATTTGTCCTTTACATCAAAGGAATAGACTATAGTGTGTAAATGAGGAAAGTTTAACCACTTCAACACTAAAACCTTTTTCTGACATTTGTTGGTTTCAAGTTCAAATCTTTTTTTTTTGCTAGAAAATTACTTATATATAATGTTTGGGGGTTCTATTTTTTTTTTTTTTTTTTAGAAGAGACCCTAGAGCAGTGATGGTGAACCTCGGCACCCCAGATGTTTTGGAACTACAATTCCCATGATGCTCAACTAAATCATGGGAATTGTAGTTCCAAAACATCTGGGGTGCCGAGGTTCACCATCACTGCCCTAGAGAATAAAATGGTGGTTGTTGCAATATTTTATGTCGCACTGTATTTGCACAGCAGTCTTTAAAATGCAATTTCTTTGGGAAAAATTACTTTAAATGAATAAAAAAAAAAAAAAAAAAACTAAACCAGTAAAGTTAGCCCAAATTTTTTTGTATAATGTGAGAGATTTTACACCGCGAGAATCGTGATCTTTATTCTAAGCAAAAAAATTGTGACTCTCATTTTGGCCAAAATTGTGCAGCTCTAAGTGTTCGTGAATCTCAAGTTCCTTTGCCCAGGGTTATTGTAACAGTTGAACCTCAAATTAAAGAAAAATACAGCAAGGATAACCGATGCAGCAAGGGAATCCCCCCCTGACAATAGACAAACCATTCCAGCCACTCCCTCCACCACACTGGAGCAAGATGCAAATGTACATACAGATTTAGCAAGTTAGCGCACCTGCATTTCTGCATTCGTCACCGAGATATAAGATCACATTAGATGAAGATTACAACCCACAGTTTAAGGCAGAAACTGTAAAATAAAAAAAAGATAAGAAAAAAAAAAAAAGAAGAACACCCCATACAGCCGCCACACAGTCTGATCACATCACAATGCTGCACTGCAGTGAAAATAAACAATTACTGCACTGGGGTTTCTACAGTGATGGCCATTTTATTATCCATTTCCCTGTTGTAGATTTTACCTCTGAGACAAAAAAAGTTTTGGCTATTGATAAGACTTTAATGCCCCTTCAAAATGACATTAAACACAAGCTGGAATGGTGCATTACTGTATGTTATATGTATGTTTTTACTGTATATATAACAAGTTAAAGTGGAGTCTGAATCTGCCTCTTCCGTAACCGCAGTATTTTCTTCCCCATCCTCTTCTAGTGAATGGGACGCGCTGCTTTCTGGGAACTGTGTGTAATCCCAGAGAGCAGCCGCCCAGTCACAAGTCGGCGCGAGACTTGCGCATGCACAGTAGGAAACGGGCAGTGAAGGATGGCGGCGCAGGACCTGCACCGATCGGGGGGGACATCAGCGCGGGAGAGTAGGACAGGTAAGGGTCCTTATTAAAAGTCAGCAGCTACAGTGTTAGTAGCTGCTGACTTTAAAAAAAAAAAAAAATTGCGGGTGAAGCTCCGCTTTAAAGTGGAAGTAAGCCCTCCTATCGTTTTCAGCCAAGGAAGCTACCATCTTGGCCTCTGTTTAATCTTTAACTGCCATGATGCTGCACATGTGATCAGTTATGGCACCAGCCATTGGATGGTTTGACAGTTGGGTTGAGAGCACAACCAATGTGTCAGTTAGCATTTCCGGCATGCCGGGAATGTAATTGTTTTTTGAAATTGTTAAATTGATGGGTTTACTTCCGCTTTAAGAAAAATCATGTATTATAGACCTGCATTGATGTCTGGCCCAATCAGAAAAGTCAGCTCCTCTCAATCAAAACAAATTACGGTATATTGTCATCTGTACAACACAAACAAAAGAGGATCATGTGAAAACTTACATGAGATTTTAGTGATTGGGTTTAGAAGAGGAACTAAAGAGCCAAGGGAAAAAAATAAAAAATTGTCAGCAGTTAAAGCTTTTTTTGGGAGAAGGAATTTTGTACGGCCTTCCTGACAAAAAATTGCATTCTGTTAAAGTAATGTGGCATCGGAGGGGGGGGGGGGAGAAATAAGGAGCTTCCATTGGGTGGAACGCCACTTTAAAAGTCAGCAGCTACGGACTTTAATAAAAATAAAAAAATAAAAATACAAGTGTAGCTCTTCTTTAACAATTTTATTTTGCATACCGTGCCCATTCCTGGCATCCTTTAAATGGCAAGAATTGGCAACCCTACCGCATATCCTAAGACCATGAGCAAGCCCCAAAAAAACAAAAACTATTTAGCAAGACGCCTCTTTCCACTGATGCATGGCGCTCTGGTGTTCAGCTGGGGATGAAGGATACAGGTGTCCAATCCAGCTCCACTGCTGGCAACCTGTCTAATGGCCCATATACATAGTCCGAAAAATCGGACGACAGATCGTTTTTTTTTTTTTGTCGCATATCGAAAATGGAGAGGTTACTAAAACGTACAAAAATTCTCGACAGAATAAAAAAAAAAAAACTGGAAGTGATGTCACGTGTTGTAGTATATTTATATAGTATTTTCGGAACAACTGTACTGATTGAACGAAAATCGTATGGTCTCATACGAGAAATTTTTTTGTGTTTGTCCGATCGGATGATATCAGATGAACGGTCGTAATCGGCTCTCAAAAGCTCTGTACTAACGATCCGATTATCGCACGATCACTTAAAAAGCGGTATTTGCATCCGATTTTCAGATCGTGTGTACGGGCCATAACCCTAGGTTCACATCTATGAGGCTCTGCATTTGAATGGGAAGTCGTGCCTCCTGAAAAGCAGGGAAAAAAAAGGTCCCTTGCACTATTTCTGAATCAAAACCCGCTCAAATGCAGTGCAGTTACCGATGTGGGTGCGATTTCCAGTGCCTGCGGCCTGCCATTGGGTTTAATGGCACCCAGCGCTTTTTCTGTGCGTGTGGTTGCAGCTGGGGGAGGAGGTGCCCATCTGCAGTGGGAACCAGCTTCAGAGATGTGAAGTTAGCCTAATGCTGGCCATACACTATATGAAAAATCGGCCGAAAAACGGTCGTTCAGACAGTGCGTTCGTTTTTCGAACAGTTAATGGGCACAAAATCGATAATCGTTGGGACGTTTTTGAGCCGAAAAAACGAAGGACAAGTTTGGAAATTTTCTGCTGAACGAACGATAAATTGAAAGGTTAATGTGTTTCCCATCCGAACTTTCTGCTCTAGGTATATGTAAAAAAAAAAAAAAAAAAATGTTTTTTATTTAAAGTCCACTGAACGATTTATCGGTCATTACATGATGGCACTATCGTTTGCGCTCATGACCGAACATTTGTTTTTCGAAAGTTCGTTCGGACGATTTTTCGTATAGTGTATGGCCAGCATTACTGATAGAGGCTGACAGCTGCTGTGGCTGGACAGTGGTGCCAATGGAGACTTCTTGCACCCTGGGCGCCACTGCCCTAAACGTTTATACCGCTAGGAGCACAGCCCAGCCTCATCCAGCCACAGCAGCAGTCAGCTTCTCATAGTGTTTAACAGGCTGTGGAATCATGGCTGGATGAACACCTGTGCCCTCCACTGGCATCTAAACACCAGAGCCCCATGCCCCAGGGCTAAACGCACAGCGTGCACCAGACCCAATTTATGAGGAGCTGCAGCTATACAGATTTTTATAATTGGTTAAATAGCAACAATTAAATAGCAGCTTTGGGTAGACAGATCTGTTAAACTTATAAAGCGATTTCAGACCACTCTGCCCTCTTCTTATACGGTTTATTGAACCCTATGGGCAGCGAGCTTTCAAAGTATGTGCGTTTGGCTGCTGCATCAAGTGCAGTAAAAAGCATCTTAATAGGAATGCGTCCTTAACATTTCCCAAACCAGCATGATGCAGGCAGGGCTTAAATCAGCGTCTATACAAGCCCTTCACCTAATCCCAAAATCGGTAACAAATTCTGGCAATAAACATTTAAGGATTTCTACTGGAAGGTTAAAATGCACACTAAAAGTGTCTGCTTAAACAAACGGCGCTCAGCTACCCTGCGTGGGAGAAAGGAGAACTAGATTTCTATAGCAACAGGAAGCGTAGCAGCTGTAAAAAATGTAAAAAAAAAAAAAAAAAAAAAAAGAAAAAAAAAAATGGAGCAACCCCAGGCCCTTAATGCAGACTCATGTCTCCGGAGACCTTACATTACTGTAGTTTCATGACACACTGCAAATACTTGCTTAGCTAGACAATACCGCCAAGGAACAAACAGTACAGTGTAGCAGCAACAGCAACCTATTAAGAACTTGCTTGACGAGTTTCATTTTTTTTTCTTTTTTCCTGGCTGGAATAAAGATGTAATTGGGACGTGAAGGCTGAACCCAGGCAGATACAAACTAAAAAAAAAAAAAACGTATGGAAAAAAAAAAAAAATGGAAAAAATCTTTAGGCTTATCCTTTTCTGTAACAGGGAAATAAGGGTTATACCGGTATTCGAAAATACCGGTATAATTCAAAATGCAATGCATGAAAAACATGCTTGACAAGTTTAGCTTTTTTTTACTTGGCTGGAGTATCAATGTCCTTGGGACATGTAGGCTGAACTCCAGCCTATAAACTAAACTTAAAAGCTACTTTAATTACAAAATAAAATAATAATATGAATATAAAAAATGATATACCCATTTTTAAATGCAACTTGTATAGGCTACATTTACACTGGTGACTGGAACACCCTGCGATTGCCAGAGTATGGGCCAAGCGCACCGCACAAACCTGTCATTGAAGCTGCAGGACTCCTGCCAATCTTGCAGCTGGAAATCACAGAGCGTACGAATCGCCAGCATGGGCACATCCCAAGCTCCCACATTTGTGGTTTGATTGCCCCTTGCAATGCCCTATATTGCATCACTTGAGCATTGGCGAGGGACGGCCAGCACTGGAAGCCAATCAAGCTCCGCTGCAGTGCACGTGCCGACAAGTAACTTATGCTAGCCATACACTATACAAAAAAATCGTTGAAGCCCGGGTACACACTGATGTGGCGTGGGACACCGCATGAAATTTACACAGGAATCGCAGCACATTACAGTGCAAATTGTCTCTGGGGTGCAATTTGAGCCAGGGATTTGTATGGCACAAATCGCACCACGTTTACACAAAACTTGTGTCCGCACCAGAATCGGATTGTGTGGGTGTTCACACCCACGCGATCCGATTTCGCAAATTGCGCTGCGTTTTTCAAACAGATTTCTGGGTGTCGTTAGCTTAACATAAACTCCGCAACAGTAATTCGGTCATGTATTGACCGCATTTCGATCGATAAATCGTTCAATGGACGATGTGATTGATGATCCTTTTCACTGGATCCGAAGGCAATGCATATGGTAATGCAGAAAATGGAGAAAGTTTGGACAGCCGCACTCCAAAAAAATAGTTCCTTTTATTGTAAAATCAAATTATAATTTTTTGGAGTGCGGCTGTCCAAATTTTCTCAATTTTCTGCATATTTTTAACTTTGTCAACACCAAAGTTTGGTCACTTTTAACCACTTCCTTACTGGGCACTTAAACCCCCTTCGTACCCAGACCAATTTTCAGCGCTGACGCACTTTGAATGACAATTGCGCGGTCATACAACACTGTATCCAAATGATATTTTTATCATTTTTTCCCACAAATAGAGCTTTCTTTGGGGGTTTTTTATCACCTATGTGGTTTTTATTTTTTGCGCTATAAACAAAAAGACAGAAAAAATAAATAAATAAATAAATAAAAACAATATATTTTTTTACTTTTTGTTATAATATCCCAATTTGTTTTTTTAAAAACGTTTTTTTTTTTCTCAGTTTAGGCCGATACGTATTCTATATATTTTTGGTAAAAAAAATTGCAATAAGCATATAGTGATTGGTTTGCGCAAAAGTTATAGTGCCTACAAAATAGGCGATATAATTATGACATATATATATATATATATATATATATATATATATATATATTTTTTTTTTTTACTAGTAATGGCGGCGATCTGTGATTTTTGTCAGGCCTGCGATATTGCGGCGGACATATCGGACACTATTTTGGGACCATTCACATTTATACAGCGAACAGTGCTATAAATATGCATTGATTACTGTATAAATGTGACTGGCAGAGAAGGGGTTAACACTAGGGGGCGATCAAGGGGTTAAATATGTTCCCTATTAGGCCTCATGCCCACTGGCGTTTTTACAGCTGCGTTTTTTGCAGCTTAAAAACGCCTGTCCATGTTATTGTAAATATTTTTTTTTTGAAAAAAAAAAAAAAAAAAAAAAAAAAAAAAACGTCAGAGCTAAAAACGCGACCGCGCGTTAGTGCGCGTTTTTTGCGCGTTAGTGCGCGTTTTTTGATGCCAAATTCTGACGCTGAGGAACGCACTGGCCCTGGGTTTTTTTTACAGCTTACAAACGCCTATGCTCTTTACAGCTCAAAAACGCCTAGGTGGGCATGAAGCTATAGACTAACATGGACAGGCGTTTTTAAGCTGTAAAAAACGCTCAAAAACGCGGCTGAAAAAACGCCAGTGGGCATGAGGCCTTAGTGATTCATACTGTGTGGGGGAGGGGACTGACTGGGGGAGGTGACCGATCTGTGTCCCTATGTACAAGGGACACAGCATCGGTCTCCTCTCCCTGACAGGACGTGGATCTCTGTGTTTACACACAGAGATCCACATCCTGCCTCTGTAACAGCCGATCGCGTGCATCTGGCGGACATCGCGGCCGCCAGGCACGCGCATCGGCATCACGTGATGCGGTAGGCACAGCTGTTCCCCGCTGCACACGGCCGGATGTAAACACAGCAGGACATCCAGGTGACGTCCACCCGGCACTTGAGAGCCGCGCTGCAGACTTCTTTTGTCTATAGCGTGGGTCTCAAGTGGTTAAGGACAGATAGTCTTTGCATTTTTGCACCTGTGTGCTTATGAGGACATTCTTATTCACATTGTTCACTATTATCATTTGAGCACTTTTATTTATCAAGTTTTTACGTATTTATTCATTCAAGTTTTTACGTATTTATTTATTCATTTATATATTCAGACTAGCGCTACACTTTTTTTGTTGGCAATTAATCTGGGAAAAAAAAAAACTGCATGGTTGCCAGTGAGACACAACACTAGTCCTCACCTGTAAAAGCAGTGATATATGCAAAGACAACCTGAAAATCTGAAGGCAATCAAGACGGTCAATTATCAAAACGGAATAAAATGTGTGCATTTAAACTAGCAATAGCCTTCTGAAAAGCAATCTGCGGTGGATTACTCTTCAAAGGGCATTTGACAGGCGGCAAAGAGGTGTTATCCTCACTGCCGGTTTTAACCACATTGCACGTGGTTGGTTTCATTCATTCGAATAGGTAGTGTTCGGTAGGCGATACTGCCCGCCAAATGCGACGGGGGGGGGGGGGTCTATTGACTTTATTAGTTTAAAGTGGTAGTAAACTCCCAAGTATGATGTTTACCTATAGGTGAGCCTATAAATAAGGCTTACCTAGAAGTACAGCAAATATCTCCTAAACGTGCACCGATTAGGAGATATTTACTTTAGATGCAGCCGGTGATGTCACTGGCGCATGCACTCTGAAGGAGCAGCATAGCCCATGCCATTCCTTCAGAGCTGTGCCTTAAACAGAGACTCCTGCGCGCATGGGAGGGAGTGACGTCATTGTCGGCTCAGCAATTCATATCACTGAAGCCCGCCAACACAGAAATTAGAATGGGTGAAGATGGAAGTGCCTTCAGCTGTATGCGATGCATACTAGCACATTATGACTTGAACTGGCGGGGGCCAAATATTTTATTTATTTATTTTATGGGGTTTACTACCGCTTTAGTATCAACAACGGGTTTTTGCCATTTTCCAACTGCAAGTATAAAATGACTTCTAAAGGAATAAGAGGGGTTGTAAAAGGCACGGACAAGTAGGGGGACTTCGCCCTGTTCTTAATCACTCTGCTGAAGGTCTGGGGACTACTGCTATAACCCGTCTAAGCTTAATGGTGACCATCCAAGCCGAGATATAAAGCTCTGCTGGTGCTCAGGGTGTTAGAGATGCCAGCGTGAGATATGGCTCATCCAGTGAAAAATAGAGATTAAAGCAAAAGAACTGCCACTTGCCTAACCCGATTCTGGATGTGATGTGTATATGTGGTAGCCTCAGTCAGCGCTGCTCCACAAACCATGCCCCTGACGCGTTTCACCCTGCTCATCCGGGCTTAGTCATAGGGGCCCACTGCTATACTTAGAAACATGGGGTAGAGCTCACCTTCCCGCTTTACAACTAAAGCTGGCCATACAAGAAGCAAATTTCAGACAGTTACTGTATAGTATAATTATATATACCGTATATACTCGAGTATAAGCCGAGTTTTTCAGCACATTTTTCTGTGCTGAAAATGCCCCCTCCCGCCCTCGGCTTATACTTGAGTCACCTTTTTGCGCCTGATCTCCCGGACGCTTTACAACTAAAGCTGGCCATACAAGAAGCAAATTTCAGACAGTTACTGTATAGTATAATTATATATACCGTATATACTCGAGTATAAGCCGAGTTTTTCAGCACATTTTTTTGTGCTGAAAATGCCCCCCCTCGGCTTATACTTGAGTCACCTTTTTGCGCCTGATCTCCCGGACTTTGGGGACCCGGTACCAAGCTTGACACACATGTAGCCTCACTCATCCTCTACGAGTGTGCAAAGTTTTTTGTCCGGGGGACCTACGGCCGGGGAGCACCGATTTTTCAAAGCCGGGCACCCCTTCCATAGACTCCCATGTTAAACGGTAATTTCTCCGGTGAGTTTGGGGACCCGGTGCCGGTCGTAAGTCCCCTGGACCCGAAGCTTGGCACACATGTAGCCCTATTTCTGCTCTATAAGTGTGCAGAGTTTTTCGTCTGGGGACCTACGGCCAGGGAGCACCGATTTTTAAAAGCTGAGCACCCCTTCCATAGACTCTCATGTTAAACGTCAGTCTAGTCATGAGCACAGTGAGGCATGGACACAGTGAGGCATGGACACAGTGAGGCATGGACACAGTGAGGCACGCTGATGGACACCCTAGGCTTATACTCGGGTCAATACGTTTTCCCAGTTTTTTGTGGTAAAATTAGGTGCCTCGGCTTATACTCGAGATATATATATATATATATATATATATATATATATATATATATATATAGATATATATAATTAATTTTTTTTTTAGGTACTTATATAGCGCCATCAATTTACGCAGCGCTTTACATATACATTGTACATTCACATCGGTCCCTACCCTCAAGGAGCTTACAATCTAAGTCCCTAACTCACATTCATATACTAGGGCCAATTTAGACAGAAGCCAATTAACCTATCAGCATGTCTTTGGAATATATATAATTTATATAAATATGTAGTAACCAAATGAAATTTGCTCAATGAGTAGCCCTGTTGACCGACTCTTGTCCAACATCCCTCAATTGAGAAACCAAAGGAAAAAAAATCAGTGTAAGTCAGCTTAAGTGTGGGAAATCTGCACCCACCGGCAATGAGCAGACCTTCTGGAGTAATAAATGCACATGGCATATTTTCTCTCTGTGCAGGGAAGTCCTAAAGAAAACAATTTGTCACAAGCACAGCTCACAAAAATCAGCCTCCATCCTAACATAGGGAGCACAGAAAGATTGTCATATTATCCAATTGTAAGGACCCTGCACACAGGGATGTCTAACTGTGCGTCCCCCCTAGTGTTCTGGTGTGCCAGGAGAGCCAGGCCCAGCATCCAGCCCCACTGCCCGCCTGGTATGGACAGTCTCAGTAATCTGAGAAGTCAGCTATGCAGGTTCCCACATCTACAGTGATCATAATTAACTCTATTCTGGCTCCCGCCAAACAGAGAAAGCCATCTTCTAAAGTTACAAATTCAGAGATGGACCACGACCAAAAGCGAATGAAAGTTGGTGATGAAAAGTGATTACCTTGACACACATGAAGGGTGGAGGTAATCCTTAGTACTGGTCATAAGCCAAGAAAGAAATGCCAAGTATTAGTGACAAGCTCTGTAAGCAATGCCTGGTCACTAACAAAACAAAAACACAATTGAAGCATGAAAAGCTTTCCAAGTCACCTGCTTGTCTCCCTGTGTGGATTCCAGTTTCCTCCCGCACTCCAAAGACATGTTAATTGGACAACTAGCTCCCGTCTAAATTGGTCCTTGTATGAATATGTATGCATGTGAGGTACGGACCTTAAAATCTAAGCTCCTTGCATGGAATGCAGTACTGTACAGAATATGTAAATTGCTGGTTGTACATAAATATATGTAATAAATAAAAGTCAACAAGTTCACTTATTTACGGGATAAAGAGAACTCCCCTTTAAATGAGAATGCAATTTAAAAAAATAAAATAAACACCCTATCTAAATGAATCTTTTAATTTACCCTAACATGATGCTCCAGCCCCAAGCCTTTTCTACGGGGTCCTTCTTCGGGTGACCATGTCACCACCTGCAGGACGTGGACATTTCCTTTTGGAAGTCCAGAAGCAGGGTTCTCTCAGGATCCAGAAGAGGACTGACATCAGCGGAGGCGAGTCGAGGGGACACGCGGCCTTGGGCACCACCATTAGCGGTCCCCAGCACCTATAAACTGGCAGCTGGACCTGGACAGGGGACTTTGGAGAGTACAGCTGGCCTCACAATGTAAGAAATAAAAAATGCGTTTATGGGGGGGGCAAGAAATCGTTTTTGACTGGCGTGGGTTTTGAGGTTTTTGCATATCATCTGCCGTAGACACCAGACAGCTCCTCACAGGGTTACTGGAAGCTTGTTGGGTAATTTCTTCTCTCTGCTTCCTGTTTCAACAAACATATTCACACTTCAATAGCAATAGGAAACAAAGTCAGCAAGGAGCCTCTCTCCTGCATAACACGCAGGGGTTATCACAACACCAAATTGCTTACAAAGGGGTGAGGGTAATGCCTGGAAAAACTGAGCACTTGAGTATTGAGCAAAGGACAATCCTCCACACATATCCAAAAGGTGCTAAATGGCTTCCCAAAAGGAGGAATTTAAGCAGTGTGATGACCTCACCAAGCTTCTTACCACACCTCGGCTACTAAACTAAAGCCAAAACAGCCAGAGGGGGTTGTTCACTTCATGGTAGGTGCAAAATTAACATTGTCAGGTTGTCAAATTTGGCTATTAAAGTCAATGTGGTCCGAGCTGCAACCACAACCCAAATGCCTCGTACGTACGACCGGTGTTCCTGTCGGGGAAAACTGCCATGAGAGCTTTTAGCCGGGAATCCCGGCCATGTGTATGCTCCATCGCAGTTTTCCCGACAGGAAAACTGCCGGAAAAAAAAAAGAGAGAGAGAACTGCGATGGAGCATACACACGGCCGGGATTCCCGACCAAAGCTCCATCGCAGTTTTCCTGTCGGGAAAACATCTCGTGTGTAAGGGGAAAAACGTTTTCCCCTCGGGATTCCCAGCGGGAATCCCGTACGTGTGTACTAGGCAAAACACTTGGCTCACGGTTGAGATGAATTAGCCCTATTATAAATACAGCAAGGAAAAAAAGGGATTTGAGATGCAGCTGCCGAATGCCTGACAGTGGCTGCATCCTCCGCATTACAGACAAACTAAGCTGTGATACACTTCATTGCGGTTTCAAGAAGTGATGATTAACACTTCAATTACTTTCTGGTGGGATACACTGTACATCATTTTATTGCAGGTTTTCTTTTTTTTCCCCCCACCAGATTCATGCAGTTTACAAAGTTCAAGCGTAATCAGCTACTAACTTTAACCAGAGCTCCACCCAAAAGGGGAAGTTTTGACAGGTACCTGCTCCCACTTAACATCGCCGATCTACGACATTTCCCCCCACTGCCTTCTGGGACACACGCGGTTCCCAGAAGACGCGGGACCATTCAGAAAGCGCAGCACGACTCATGCATGCGCAGTAGCAAATCAGCTGTTAAGCCTGAAGGCTTTACTGCCCGTTTCCCTTACTTACAATGCCGGCGCCTGCACCCGAAACCGATTGACAAATTGGCTCAGGGTGCCAACATCGCAGGATCCCTGGACAGGTAAGTGTCATTATATAAAAAGTCAGCAGCTTCAATATTTGTAGCTGCTGAGTTAATTTTTTTTAAAGACTGGAGCTCCTCTTTAAGGCTTCACGCACATGAGCGTATTATAATACTCCTATCTACACTGGATCTTTCCTCCAGGAGCTGGAAGAAAGCAGTGAAAAAAAAAATGCTAGTTTGGGTGCATAAGGCCCCTTTCACACTGAGGCGTATTTCAGGCGTTTTAGCGCTAAAAATAGCGCATAAATAACGCCTGAAATAATCCTGCCCCAGCGATGCGCTGGCGGGAGGAAAACAAAATCTCCTGCAAGCAGCATCTTTGGTATGTATACCGCTCCTTCCCATTGAAATCAATGGGACACCGCGGCAGCGGTTTGCGGGCGGTATTAACCCTTTTTCGGCCGCTAGCGGGGGTTAAAACCGCACTGCTAGCGGCCGAATATCGCGGTAAAGACAGCGGTATAGCGGCGCTAAAAATAGCGCCGCTATACCGCTAGTGTACCTGCCCGCCCCAGTGTGAAAGGGGCCTAAGTGTGCGCATTTACAGGCATAAGGCGTTTAAAAGCAGACGCACATAAACACATTCTATTGGCCAAAATATTCCTTTATTCTAGCCACTAGAATGCATTTACGTAGTGCAATTGCCCCAGAGCTTAGGAAATAAGGTAAAGCTTCACTTAGCAAAGAATACCCAATCACGTGCAAGGAAAATAAAATAAAAAAAACAGCATTTTCGCTTGCGCACAATTGGATGATGGAAGTCAGCAGAGCTTTTGCTCATTTACTAGGCTCTGGAGCAACGGCACTTCGCCAAGTGCACAGTCTATTTGCCTTTTGTAAATCCACCCCTAGATGTCACAATGTGCATGGAGACATTGGGGTTGATTTACTAAAGGCTAAAAAAAAAAAAAAAAAAAAAAAGACTCTACAGTTTGCAAGGGCAGTTGCTCTCCGCAAATGCAGTTGCTCCAGAACTTAGTAAATTAGGCCAAGCTTCATGTTGCAAAGAATACCCAATCACATGCAAGGGAAAAAAAAAATGCATTTTTGCTTGCACATGATTGGATGATGAAAGTCAGTGGACCTTCGCCTCATTTACTCAGCTCTGAAGCAAATGCCCTTTCTGTGCGCAAACTGCACAGTCTATTTGCCTTTAGTAAATCAACCCCATAGGCTAAAACAGAGGTGTGTTCAGAAACACAAAAAAAAAAAAAAAAAAAAATTGTCTAAAAGCAGCATTTTTTTTTTCAAAACAATTCAACCAGCAAAAGCTTTTTATAAAAAGAACAGCTGTCGCACTTTAGTGGGTTTAGATTTGTTTTACATTTCAATTTTTGTTTTTGAGTTTGTAGGTTTAGGCCGACGTTTTATATATGGAAAGGTTTGTAATATTCCACACACAAATCATCCCGACACTCTCTCTATTTCAGGTGCTAATATTGCGCAAGCAGGAAGTGAACATAGGATTCCAGGTAATGGGTCCTTCACTTGTCTGAGACATTAACAGAAATCAATAGACAACAGATCTGAATTGCCTCATGAATCATGAGATCTGGAATGCCACAAGAATGAGGATACATTCTTACAGAAAAATTACTAAGAAGTGATGCGTCAGTAGTAGCTCGCCTCTGAACGCATGACACTTGCGTGCTCCGAATTCATCAGGAATGTGCATTGAAACAATTAATGTACTATTTTTACCAATGTCAACAAAGCATATACAAAGCTATATGGCCATTTTCAATGCATCTTTTTGGCTCCATTTCTACTTTAAAGGATAATGTACTATAAGACAAAAGGGCACTTATCCTTGTTGCCCTTTTGCCCTGACCGATCCTAACCCAGCCTCCCCCTCCACAGATGCATACTTACCTCAACCTTGCAGCCTTCAGTGTTTGTTTACATCCTGGCTGTGCCTGTGCATTACAGCCCCAGACTTCTATGGGGGGTTGCCTGTAAACTGTGGCCTCGGGTCATAGACCCAAAGAAGTCTACAGGGCTGATTTACACAAGGGTGGACGAGATATAAACAATCACTAGAAGCTACGGCCCTCAGGCCAAGGTAAGTATGCATCTATAGAGGAGGAGGATGGGTTAGGTTAGGGCAAAGGGTCAAAAAGGAGAAGTGAACTTGTTTTAAAATGCATTTATGCTTTAAGGCTCATTCACAGTTCACACCATCAAGCCGCATTTATCGCACGGCCACTGGTGTGTTAGGGTTGCCACCTCATCCCTTTAAAACCGAACACGTACTAATTACACAAGTTCTGTGGCTAATTAAGGTGATAATTAAACTCACTTGGTGACTTATCTGCAATAAATTTGCCTCAGAACCTGTGTAAGGCTCGGTTCACACTGGTGCGATGCGGGAACCTTGGGAATCCACTGCGGGTTCCCACGTCGTACTTGACTCGCAGTCAGTTAACATTGCCCTATGCGAACTGCTGTGAGGGTCAATTCAAAGTTAATGACACCCCCATTTCAGTTTGCATATCACAGTGCACACTGTCAATTCTGACGGAAATCGTATCGCATGGGTGTGAACACCCATGCAATCCAATTCTGGTGCAGACCAAAAAAACGGTCCTGTGCAAGTTTGGCCCAAATGCGATGCAAATTCAGACATACTATCTGTATGGCTGAATTTGCATTGCACTGACATTGCATGCGATTTGCACAGCTGTGCGGTGCGCATTACATGCAATGTCTGACATTACAGCAGTGGGAACCGGCCCTCATTCATATGTGTTCAGGTTTAAAGGAATGAGGTGGCAACCCTATGGTGTGCGCTGGGAGGAAACCGTGTCGATACACCAATCCCAGCACGTCACACTGTGAATATTATTGAAATGTCACAAGTGACATTTCCTTAAAAGATAAGTTCACCTTTCGTAATATGGTACACCTATATTCAGGGTGCGACACGCAACATGCTATGAACGGACCAGTCCCCGCACCGGCGGAGCTTCGGCTGCCTGGCCGTGTCATTCATTCATTCACAGTATTCTGTGAATGGAAAACTACAGGGTCCGGCAGCCTTTGCCGTTGTCGGCTTGTAGTTTTTAATGAACTACCACAGCACTGTGGTAGTTCGTTTTCACTTCCTGTCAGATTGTATCTGCTTACCCGTATGGGATGTACGGGCACACAGATAAACTGACAGATCTGCAGGAGACCTGCATGGCACCAGCGATCTGCTGATCGCTGGTGCAATAAGAGGCTCCAGAAACAAAAAATAATAAAGGCACATTTTTTATACCTGTTAAAAGGTGAACTTATCTATTCACACAATGCAAATACAATGAGGTAGTTTAGATCACAGCCCGCTACCCAAAAAAGTATTATATGCAGTTATTTCTTGTGCAATGGAGTGGTGTGAGCCGCCTCTATAGGGAACAAAGCTTTTTGCTCTGTCCTGCACTGGGCAAGTTTGCGCTATGCAGTCTCAGTGCAGCTGGTGTGAATGAGCCCTCAAGAGCAACTGAAATCTGGAGGCTGTGCCCAGAAATAGGCAGGCAGAGGGCGTAGGACTAGTAGACAGTATTGCCTATTTTCTCCCTTCAGCTGATATTTCCCCATTACCAATTTACCATGCCTTGTTCTGCACTATATCTTGGTAGAGGTGGCCATCCTAGGTAGAGGCAGGGCTATGCTTCCTCATGTTAGCGCCTCTAACAAGAACAGTGCAGCTCAGTAGTGACATTATGAAATCTTATTACAATTCTCTTGAGACTAGCAGTAAGAAGTAGCAATGCTTTAGAACTCACACTGCAGATATACAGCTAGGAGACTTTATGCACAGGAGTGCCTAGGCACACTAACATACCAGGAAGTGCTCATTTAATTATTCAGGAGGAGATCCAGACAAAAATCTATATTTTCAGGGTACTACTTAGGCACAATAAACATTTGTAGATGATCACTACACCAGGACAACCTTCACTTCTTGAGTTCAGATTTACTTTAAGAAGTCCATACGTAAAATACGGGAAGTGAAGATGAAAGCTCTCGCACCCCCTAGTTAGACCCCTTTCACACTGAGGCAGTTTTCAGGCGTTTTAGCGCTCTAAATAGCGCCTGAAAACCGCCTCCCATTCATTTGCATGAGTGCTTTCACACTCGGGCGGTGCGCTTGCGGGACGTTGGAAAAAGTCCTGCAAGCAGCATTTTTGGGGCGGGTTTAGAGTGCTGTAAAAAGCGCTCCAAAAATCCCCCTGCCCATTGAAATTAATGAATGGGCAGCGCTTCTGAAGCGCCTGAAAAGCGCCTCAGAAGTGCCGCAACACGGGTGTTTTTAACCCTTTCTTCGGTCGCTATCGGTGGTTTAGCTCTAACGCGGTGCGGCACTAGTGTGAATTTATTATTTTTTCCCTGAGGAGCCTGGAAAGTATTGCACCCATGATCAGTGGCTCAGGGGTGCAATGCCAGACGCCTGCAGACAAAAAAAAAATGCCCCACTAGCGCCCGAAAAGCGCAGCTAAAGTACCGCAAAAACAACCGGCACTTCAGTGTGAAAGGGGTCTTAGAAGTGGAAATTTGTGATCCCTCATATATTACAGACTCAATATCAGGAGCCCTAAAATAATATCTATAGAGCACATGCTTTCAGGGAAGTATCAGGAAGCACGATCAAAGGAAATGCACCAAGTGTTTTCATGGATAGGTAGATTCTGCCACTATAATTTGAATGTTATAATTTAGGTGCCAGAGGGTTAGGCAAAATGTGTTGACTGTGTTTGAATTTCCATTACAATTGCAAGGATACTGTCAGCATTATAGGACCAATGTAATCAACAGAACACCTACAACCTTTATAACTATTGGGTTCAAGGAAAATTCCAGCCCGGGAAAAAAACCTTGAGATAGTAGAGGAGGCATAGTCCACATGTTCAGTACTTAGTTTTTTCATCCTGCGATTGCTGCACTGTACAAATCAATCCTATTCATTTTTTATCAGTATTCTGGCGGTCCTGAAAACAGGGCTGCTTTATATGCCAGAACACCCACTACTACTTGTGCCAGCCACAGACCTTGGAAGCTTGAAAATGACTGGTAACCCAGGAGGCACTTAGAGATGAGGTCACACAACAGCAAAAAGCACAATCCTACTGCACTTGTTAAACTATCTATGGAAGTCTGGCTGCAGTGGATTACTGAATTAACTAGGATTAGGGCAAACAACAATTTTCTGAGATTAGCACAACTACAGTGTTTACTTGATAGCATTAGCAGCTTACCCATTATTGCTTTCATGTGTGGCCTGCCATGGATCTTTAAGGCTGGCCATACATGGTTGAATTTTAAAAGAATTTTCTTTTGAAAATCAGAAAATTTGTGCGTTTTGTGATCTGATGGTGCCACCATTGATTTCGAAATTCGCCCAACCAAGCCATCAATTTCACATCATGTTCCTACAGAAAATAATTTTCGTGTCTGGGAATCTTTTCTTTCCGGGAATTTTCTTTTTTTGCACATGCGCATTTCTTTTTAGATTACATTTCTCACACGATTCTCCCATCATTGATTAGAAAATCGTTTGTTTTTCCAAAAATTTCCAACATGCCCGATTATTAACCACTTCAATACCATGCACTTACGCCCCTTCCTGCCCAGGACAATTTTCAGCTTTCAGCGCTGTCACACTTTGAATGACAATTGCGCGGTCATACAATGCTGTACCCAAACAAAATTTTTATAATTTTCTTCCCACAAATAGGGATTTATTTTGGTGGTATTTGATTACCTCTGCGGTTTTTATTTTTTGCTAAACAAAACTAAAAAAGACCAATTTTTTGGGGAAAAAAAACGTTTTTTTTTAGTTTCTGTCATAAAATTTTGTTTTCCCCTTCACTGACGGGCACCGATGAGGCAGCACTGATGGGCACTGATGAGGCGACACTGATGGGCACTGATGAGTTGGCACTGATAAAGTGGCACTGATATGTAGAATTTATGGGCACTGATAGGTGGCACTTATGGGCACTGACAGGTGGCACTGACAGGCGGCTGTGATGGGCACTGACAGGCGGCTGTGATGATGAGGTACTGGCAGGTGTTACTGCTGGGCAGTGATTGGCACTGTGGTGGGCACTGGCATCCTTTATTATGGGGGAACTGGTTGGCAGGTGATCTTTTACATTTGAGGGGGCTGTGCTGATAATCAATGTGCTGATTATCAGCACAGACCCCCCCCCCCTCTGACAGGGAGAGACGCCGATTGGCTCTCACTGTCAGCGTGAACTGAGAAATGCCATTTACCGGCACTTCCTGGTTCACGCAAGGATCAGCTGTGATTGGTCACAGCTGATCACGTGGCAAGAATCTTCTGACAGTGGCTTCTTATCACGATCGGAGATGCGGGGTGTCAACTGACACGCCGCGATGCGCGCCCCCACGGGCGCGCGCCGGCATGTTATCCTACTGGACGTCAATAGACGTCCAGTCAGGATAACAGAACGACTTCCCGGACGTCAATTCCGTATTGACCGGGCGGGAAGTGGTTAAATTCAATGGCCACACGAAAACCGGCTGTTGCTTCAGCCCACTAATGGTGCGAAATACGAACAAAAATTCTTAGATAAGATTTTCAAAAGAAAATTCTCTCGAAATTTGACCCATGTATGGCCTGCCTAATGGCCCGTACACACGATCCGAATATTGGGCGAAAACGGTCGTCTGAGGAAGAATCGTACGATTTTCGGATCGTGTGTACACTACTTTCAAGAGCCGATCACGACAGTTCATCCGATATTATTCAATCGGACCAGCACAAAAATTTTCCTCGTACGATACCAGATTGTACGATTTTCGTTTCGTCAGTATAGTTGTAGTCCGAAAATACAATACAAATAAATTACAACACATGACATCACTTCCGATTTTTTTTTCTGTCGTACGAGAATTTTCGTGACTTTAGTAACCTATTAAATTTCTACTTGCGACTATTAAGTGAAAAAAGTCGTACGATATTTGGATCGTGTGTGCGGGCCATAAGGCCCCTTTCACACGGGCGGACCGTTTTTTTTCGGTGGACCTGAACGGGTGCTCCATGCTTGTCTTTGGAGCATCGGATGTCAGCCGTGACCATGTCTACTGACATCCGATCGGCTAAAATCAAACGGATGGCGATACGTCACCATCCATCCTGGCGGATCGGATTTGATCTGATGAAAACGGACATGCTGTCCGTTTTCATCCAATCTCTTCATAGCAAGCAGCGGTGCTCGACAAGCCCCTCCCCGCTCAGTGAGCATAGAGGGACCTGTCATCAGCCGGCTCAGCTGGAGATCAACAGAGAGATCTCCCGCTGAGCTGGCGGATGCCGCTGACGGATCCGTCCCCATGTGGAAGGGGCATTAGAGTCACTATTGTTTAGAGGTAAAGTTTAATGTAGTGAGGTTCAATTCCTTTTAAGGACTTATTCATACCAGGTGTGTTAGGACTGTGCCAGGCAACCTTGTTCAGCACAAGCCCAACGCAAGACAAGTCAAAAAAGCCTTGTTCTCTATTAGGCCAGTTCATACCACTGTGCTGTGCTGGTATGTGCTGAAAACAGCATGCAGAACTTGTTTTTTTTCAGCACAGCGCAGTGCGACGCAATTTGCCAATAGAGTCGATTGCACATTTCAACAAAGCTCTAACAAAAAGAAAAAATGAAACAGCGAGGCACCAGAATCAGTGCATCAGCACTAGTCATCCCTGAGAACACCTTTGCCTGTGAGCTCACCGCGGACACTGATGTCAACGAGCCCTAAGGCTTAGTATTAAGTGTGGTGTATCGTTAAAAGTGAGGTTTCACTTTAATGATAGGTTTAGGATTTGGGCTTGGTTAACAAGAAACACGTCAGGATACAAACATGGAAACTGCTACTGCTGAGCTGACCTCCCCTACTGCTAGTTGCCTGGCCATTATGCTGCCACTCTATCTTAAAAACAAAGTCACTTATCTAAGGGCCAGTTCACACCAGATGCAGTTCCGTGCGCTTTTTTTCTGCACTAAAAATGCATGCACAGTGTTTTCCATGTATTCCAATGGCTCTAGTTCACACCATGCAGTCAGTTTCCGGTGCAGAAACTGACCGGAAACTGACTGCATGGTGTGAACTAGAGCCATTGGAATACATGGAAAACACTGTGCATGCATTTTGTGCAGAAAAAAAGCGCACAGAACTGCGTCTGGTGTGAACTAGCACTAAAACACATATGCAGACAGTGCCTGCATTTTTCAGATTTACCAGATGTGCGCACTTCCAGGTTAGCGACTCAAAACGTTTTGAAGAATCAGGATCAGTATATCAACCAGGCAAGTAGCATTTTTAAATAGGCCGGCAACGACCCTATAGTTTACTTTAAAAAGGTCCCCTCACACCTTTGTGATCCCATATTCTGAGGGTAAACCAGGATGGATGTAAAATCAATGATTTTTTTTTTTTAAGTAAAAAAAAAAAATCTGATTTAAAATCTATTTTTTTTAATTTATATTAAATTTATTTTAATCAAATGCTTTTGGAGTAAAAATCTATCTAAAGATAGTTTTCCATTTAAGATACATTAATAATTTCGTTTATTCAGCATGAAATGGAGCTTAGTGAGGTATCATGAGGCTGTATATTCTGCAATATTTACATTTTTGCTAAACTCATTCAATGAATCCAAGCTCTATAAGCTGAGATAACATGCACTGCATTGATGCATTCACACAATTTCACAGTAACCATGAGATAAAACAAAGTTCAGGAATATTCCTTTATCCCATTGTTTTGCAAATCTATGTACATTACAAACTGTATGATTGAATCGGTTCTAATATCACTATTTTACTAACCTGGCAGCTTATTATTGTAAATAGGAAACCTTTATTTTGTTTGTAAATATTAACGTTTCTAACTACAAGCAAGAAGAACTTACATTTAAAGAGCACCTGTCATTTCAGATCCATCATGGCAGCGACCGTTAGCGGGCATCCACTCACCTGCTGCCACGTTCCTCCCCTTGTTGTATCACTGCCACGTCACCAGCCGTCCCATTAAAGTAAATAGAACCGTCGGTGGGTCAACAGCGGGTTAGAGGAGGAGCCACTGTGGGACAGAGATGACAGTTGCTCCTGAAAAATTCTCATTTAAATCAAGTTGATTTAAATAAAATCCACCCTGATCACCAGTAACAAAGAGATGGCACCTGCCCCTCATCTATCCATAAGACCCCTTTCACACTGAGGCGCTTGGCAGGCGATATAACGCTAAAAATAGCGCCTGCAAAGCGCCCTGAAAAAGCCGCTCCTTTCACTCCAGTGTGAAAGCCCGTGGGATTTCACACTGGAGCGGTGCGCTAGCAGGACGGTAAAAAAAGTCCTGCTAGCTGCATCTTTGAAATATATGGGCAGCGCCGCCGAACCGCTGGGAAAAGCGCTGCTGCGGCGGCACTTTGCGGACGGTTTTAACCCTTTTTCGGCCGCTAGTGGGGGTTTAAAGCACCCCACTAGCGCCGCTAAAAATAGCGGCGCTTTACCGCCGACGCCCCCACCGCCCCAGTGGTGTTATGACTCCAAGCAATACACAGGGTGCCGTGAAGAGGCCTTGCAGCTTACGCATGCGCTTGCAAATGTGTGTTAACTAAACCTCTATTTTTAACGCAGACTGTTGGATAGGTTAATTGGGTTGGTGAGTTGAGCTATGGAATGTTCTCTGGTTTTGTCTTTCATGATAGTATTACACAACATCAAAATGAAACATCTAGCTAAAGGGAATGTCATACCTGTCAGAGCTGCGTGCACATGCATCTTGTGCAAGACTTTTCAGTACAAATGATTATGAAAGCAAACATTGTAATAGATTAGCATTGCCAAAAGATTGGTGTATGGAGATTTTGTTTTTTCCTTTATACAAAATTTAGCACCTATTTCCCAATGTAAGACGGCTGAAGTAGAGATGAGCTTGGGCATCCTCCAAACTCATTTTTAGCTGAATGCCAAACTCACATTCTTTATATTTTACTTCAAAGCGCAGCAGGCCGGATCATTCCCACCCGCTACTTACCATATATACTCGAGTATAAGCCGAGTTTTTCAGCACATTTTTTTGTGCTGAAAATGCCCCCCTCGGCTTATACTCAAGTCACCCGTTTGCGCCTGATCTCCTGGAATTTGGGGACCTAGTACCGGTCGGGGAGCACCCCTTCGATAGACTCCCATGTTAAACGGTCATTTCTTTGGTGATTTTGTGGACCCGGTACTGGCTGGTCGTAAGTCTCCTGGACCCGAAATTTGGCACACATGTAGTACAATTTCTCCTCTACAAGTGTGCAAAGTTTGTTGTCTAGGGGGACCTACGGACTGGGAGCACCGATTTTTCAAATCCAGGCACCCTTTCCATAGACTCCCATGTTAAACGCCAGTCTAGTCATGGGCACAGTGAGGCATGCACATGGGCACAGTGAGGCATGCACATGGGCACAGTGAGGCATGCACATGGGCACAGTGAGGCATGCACATGGACACAGTGAGGCATGCACATGGACACAGTGAGGCATGCACATGGACACAGTGAGGCATGCACATGGACACCCTAGGCTTATACTCCAGTCAATACGGTTTCCCATTTTTTTGTGGTAAAATTCAGTGCCTCAGCTTATATTTGGGTTGGCTTATACTCGAGTATATACGGTACATAAAGAGGAAGGCTGCGGGTTTGAAATCACACAGCCCACAGCTCATTGGAGTAAAAAAAAAAAAAAGATGAAAAAAAAAAAAGTTTGGAGTTTGGCTAGAGAGTAGTTGAGAGGACGCCTGAGCTCACCTCTACCGCTCAGTTATCTTACACTATGAAACAGGCGCTGAATTTTGTATAAAAGCCCCAAAAAAAATCATCTCCACACATCAATTTCCTGGCAACGCTAATCTGTCACAATTATTGCATTCATAATCACTTGCTAATTTTTTACATGACTTGCCCAAAAAATCTTACTGTGTACATAAGCCGCTGGCCTACATATCGGCCCTCTTCCAAGATGGCAGCTGTCTCTAGGGAGCTATTAAAGTGGTTGTAAAGCTAGAATGTTTTTTTTTCCTTAATGCATTCTCTGTGTGTAGCTCTCCCCCTTATACTTACCTGCACCCAATCTCGGTCCAGAGCTGTGCCCGAGTGCGGCGGCTCTCTCCCTCCTCACTGGACATAGGCATCGTATATATAGTCTGTATCGTCTGTAAGTGCCAGAGTCTCCTGTGGCTGTCAATTACAGCCAGTGTGCAGAGCGTGGGGGGTGGAGTGAGCTGCGCTGTGTGTGTCAATGGACACACAAAGCACGGCTTGGGATTGAGCTTGCATGAGTGTCCTTATAGCAAGCAGCCTGCTATGGGGGCACTGGGCAGGGGGGGGAGGAGACAGGAGCGCCAGTGAAGGAGGATTGGGGCTACTCTGTGCAAGACAATTGCACAGAGCAGGTTAGTATACCATGTTTACAATCACTTTAAAGGACAATGGAGGATGCACAGGGGAAAAGGTAGAACTTTAACTCCTGTCCATAGAGAAAGTGATACAAAATCCCTCCAGTGCGGACACAGATAAAATGGAGAAATGAATAGAACTTCTGATAATGTTTTATTCTCGCCTGTGCCTTCCTGTCCCTGTGACAATCACACTGTTTCAATTCTTGTACAGAAATTATCGTATGGGAAAATCTATCCAATGGTGTCACAGAAGGAAATACCCTAACAGAAATTGTACCTCTTCCTCATTCTGTTTAAAATGAAAAAAGAAATCCCATCTAGGGCTCGTTTACACCTGCAGCAGCCCTTGGCACTCATCTGAAAAGTGACCCATGCTGGATTGTTTTTCAGAGGTGTGGCTTACAGCTGATAGGCATTTAGGAGGCAATACTGTACTGCTATTGTTTGGCTCGTGATTGCAACGCAGCCCCATTCACGTGAATGGGTCATGTCTGGCGGGGGTAGAGCCCACAATATGCTACAGAGGGTACCCACAAAGTAATGTATCGAGGAATGAGTAAAGCCTCTGTAGCATCGGTTTTTGCCACCACCCTGCCAACTGGTGGCTGCTTTGTTCCTAAAAAAACTTCACTTACCTACAGTCTTTGACAGTGATGTCACTGCTGAAGGTCAGGTGGTAGGGGCTGGAGCACAGCGATCACAATGGGTCGCTTGCTGTGCTGCTCCTCCATAAAAAGTCTTGTATTCTTTTCAAGGAATGGCTGTGATTCGACAAGGATGCATGAATTTCACAATCACAGAATCCTGTATATATTTATTTTTTGTAGTTACTCTAACAAATGTTTCCACAAACTTGAATACTCACATAAAGGAGAACCCCCAGGAATTGCAGCAGTTTAAAAAAAAATAATGCTGGCTTATAAAGGGTTAAGCCAAACAAGGTTTATGCCACCTTGTGGACTTACCTCTTTTTTCCTTAAAGGAATAGCCATATAAAAATGAGTTTCTAAAGTGTCCATTGTAAAATTCCCAATATGTTTCTTGGAACAGAGGCCATTTCTTCAGAGGAATATATTTATAGATGCATTGATCATACATATACATAACCACCAAGATGTCACCAACCCCACAAAAAAACTCGTGACAGAGACTGTCCTTCCACTAGAGACACCTCTGTGGTTACAAATGCCCCCCCAACAGGGAAGCCACTACTACGCTGGTTTTATATTAGCTCCTACTGATGACATGGAGGGTAATTAAGAAGATGACAGACAAATCAGCCCCCTCAGGGGAGAAGCTAATTCACCCCGTCTTTTTTTTTCTTTTTTCGCGGTGATGCAAAGCCTAGAACGAAAAACCTGCAGGTGAACAAAAAACATGCATGTGAAAACACACACAAAAAAGTGCACCTAAGGGTGTGCTTTTGTCCACCCCCCCCCCCCCCCCCAAGGGGGTAGGACTCGTACCCTGACCCCCGGGGAGCAAGGCTCCTGACAGGGACATAGGTTTTCATGGTCTGCCTAGCCAGAAGGCCTGGCAGACCCCTTTCCTTTCCGGAAGAGAGACCCCCCAGAGGCAGGGGAGGAAGGAACCAGAAGGCCACCCCCCCCCCCCTGAAGTCAGGGTAAGCAGGTGAGAAACAATGGGAGTGCCAAATTGTGCACTGGCTGGGCCATGAGGCCTGGTACGCTAAAATTGCCCCGGACTTAAACCAGAAGGCTCAGCCCATGAAGTGCAGTGCAAGGGGAAAGCACATTAGGGCTGGGACCATGTGCTCACTTCACACCGTGGGGTCCCACACCCAAGTGTTACTAAGACTGCTTTCACACTGGGGCATGGGCAGCGGCGGTATAGTGCCGCTATTTTTAACATCGCTTTACCGTAGTTTTTGTGGAGGTATTCGGCCGCTAGCGGGGCGCTTTTAACACCTCGCTAGCAGGCGAAAAAGCTGCAGCGGCGCTTTGCCGGCGGTTTGGCCGCACTGCCCATTCATTTCAATGGGCAGGAGCGGTGGAGGAGCAGTGTACACATCGCTCCTTCACCACTCCAAAGATGCTGCTTGCAGGAGTTTTAACGTCCTGTCAGCGCATCGCCTCGGGCTTTCACACTGAGACTGCAGGGGAGCCGTTTTTCAGGCGCTTTTTTTTTAGCCCAAAATCATCTGAAAAACGCATCAGTGTGAAAGGGGTCTTAGAGCACCCCTAGGGCAACCACTCCCAGGGGGCACAGGCACCATGGACCCTCTGCCTTCCCAGCCCAGACAAGGTAGCATGTCCAGATCAGGGGGTCATTTTCTCTTCCAGCTTCCCCGGGGGAATTACCCCCATGCCCCAACTGCCTGTGGGCGCCCCGGTTTCTGTTCCAGTCAGTACTAACCTTCCAAGCCCCCATCACTCCAGTAGATTTGCATAGCCATTACCCCAACCTTGGTCAGTTCAGGATAGAAGCAGAGTTCCTGCACTGGATCACTGAAAAGAACAGATACTACACTTGATCTTAGCCAAAAGGCCGAGAAGCGATGCATGATAGGCAATGTCAACGGCTCCTAGACCACATGCATTTAAGACAATTAGCTCAGGCCATATATCTTTCTTCACAGGGTGATAGAGGCAACTTGGTGAGGAAAGAACAGGAAGATATACAAATTTCCCATCTGCAGTGTTTTAGCAATGACCTTTGCAGGTTGCACATTGCTCATATTGCTTCATATGGCTAAAGATGCTCAACCCACTCATTGTATGAGAAATTGTGCAAGGGCAAGCCAACAAGTCAGCCCACAAAGGTTAGGAAACAGGCAGCAGCCCGAATTTAACAAAATCCTTCTTGACATTTCAAGTGAGTCACCTGGGGTGCATTTGCATGACAAACAGAACAGGAAGTCATTTCACCATTTGACTAACTAAGGTAACCTCACTGTGGAAAAAACGCAGACTTTTGAAAAACCCACTTCCATCAGTGGACTTATTTTCACTGGGTGAGACAGAGAATTCAGAGATGACAAAGTTTGAAGGTGTGTCCCCCTCCCCAGTCTCATGGTTACACTTGACAGAAAAAATTAAATCAGAAAATAATGGCCCAAAAGCGTTGCCAGAATAGAGAGTTTCTCAGGCTTCACTGTACTCTAGTAACAGACTCTCTTTTCAGGGCTGCCGTAATTATATAATAAAGATAATTTACAAGCTCCTGTAATTAGAGGCCTCCAGGACATTTTTCTGGATTGAGATTGAAAGACGAGTATAACAAAAGCAATGGAAAAAAAATAGGAAAAGCATTCAAATTTCTAAAGCTGAAAGGAAAGTACAATTTTTTTGCTGTGATATATGACAACTAGCGATATAAATGCTAACCTAGAAATAGGATGCATTGGACCTCATACATCAAGCGTCTGAGGGGCTTGTTTGATGTTCACAGCAACCTAACACATTCTTATTTTTATTTCTCCCAATGGAGAGAATGTGAGGAATAATTTGTATCTAGTTTTCATAAAAAACATCAATTTGTCCCTTAAAGCGCTTTACACTACTGCAGCCCTTTTTTAACTTTGTTATATTTTTGTGTTTATTTACATTTTCAGTTCCTGGCCCACCCTTCTTCTGACCTCCATTCTCACCTGGTAGGAATGACATTACCTGTACCTGCATGCTTCCCTCTCCCTGTATTAGTAACCTGGCTATCCCAGGAGACTTCTGCAAAAGCATATACAGAACTGTACAACGCTAGAGACGGACCTCACAGCGTCATCAGGGGGATGCCTGTAAGAATCAAGAAGAAGAGACAGCCGTCTCCTGATGGAGGAAGATGACAACACGGGACCTGGTGTGCACCACCAGATCACAGCAGGTCAGTGGTGGATTCGGGAGTATGTTTATTGCAGGTAAACCAGTAGAAAAGGAACGGTTTATTCACACAGAAGAATACTTGCATGCCCCATGCACAGCCCTGTTTTACCGACACGGGGATGCACAGTTTCTAGGTGCATCCCTGTCCCAGCAGTCCCACAGATGTCTACTGGGACACGTGGCTGCACAGACACAGCCACTCTGCCCCAATATGACATCCGTGCAGGTGCGTGGCCCCAAACGCACCTTGGGAGAGTTCCGGGACATGTACCCACACGGATTTCACATGCCCGTGTGTCCCAATAGACATCTTTAGGGGGCGTATTTTACGCAGGATCTTCTGCTATCTCTGCCAGCAAGAACCTGCCTTGCATACAGAGAATATGCATTTCCCCACGTGCATGAGCCCTAAGCGATTGATGTATAAAAAGTGTAGAAGTGTAGAAATAGAAAATGCTCTTGCTTCACTTGGTAACGAATCAGAATCATTATTTTCAGACTGCAAATTTGTCAGCTAGGAGCAGATTGGTTGGTATGGGCAACAAGACAATACATTGGGGGTTATTTACGAAAGTCAAATCCACTTTGCACTACAAGTGCAAACTATAAGTGCAAAGTGCACTTGGAAGTGCAGTCACTGTAAAACTGAGGGGTAGATCTGAAATGAGGGGAAGCTCTGCTGATTTTATCATCCAATCATATGCAAGCTAAAATGTCGTTTTTTTATTTTCCTTGCATGTCCCCCTCGGATCTACAGCGACTGCACTTCCAAGTGCACTTTCAGTGCAATTTCAAGTGCACTTTGCACTTGTAGTGCAAAGTGGATTTGCCTTTTGTAAATAACCCTCAATGTCACATTAAATATGATACCGGCTATGGGAAACAATTGTAGCTGCCCATAGCAACCAATACTATCATTTTTGCACCACAGGCCTTTAAATATAGATAGGATTTTGGTAGGTTGCTCTGGGCAACTATATTTTTTTTGTCAGTATTCTTTTAATTAGGGTTGTCCCGATACCACTTTTTTAGGACCGAGTACAAGTACCGATACAAGTGCCACCTATCAGTGCCACCTATCACTGCCCACAAGTGCCACCTATCAGTGCCACCAAGTGCTACCTATCAGTGCAATCAGTGCCATCTACCAGTGCCACCTGATAGGTGGCACTGGTAGATGGCACTGATTGCGCTGATAGGTAGCACTTGTGGGTACTGATATGTGGCTGGCACTGAAATGCTGCGGGGAAAAAAAATGACACAGGATTTAAAATAAAATAAAACTGCTGCAACGCCCATCTTGGTACACCATGCACTCGGCTGAAGTAAGCAGCAGCAGACATCTTGTTACACCCAGCCCATATAGCTCGGGCTGGGTGTAACAAGATGTCTGCTGCTGCTTACTGCAGCCGAGTGCAGGGTGTACCAAGATGGGCGTGGGGACATTCAGCCGCTGACGGCGACCGAATGTGACAGCACCAGTCACCGATCCTGATGCGGCTGCGCCCTGCACCCTTGCCAGCTTACCAGTTTCAACTGCAGGTGAGGGACTCGCTCTCCTCCCTGGTCTCCGCCCCCGCCGCACTCTCCGTCCTGCTCTCCGCCTTGGTCTCCGCCCCGCTCTCCGCCCCCCGCCGCACTCTCTGCCCTGGTCTCTGCCCCCCGCCATGCTCTCCACCCCCTCTCTGCATCCGCTCTGGGAAAAAAAAAAAGTATCGGACTGGGCATCGGGAGCATTTGCGCGAGTACAAGTACTCGCGCAAATGCTTGGTATCGGTCCCGATACCGATACTAGTATCGGGACAACCCTACTTTTAATGCATCGGCCCTTTAGGGCCTGTTCACAATATGTGCATTTTCCTCAGCAGATGAATGCAGGCAACTACAATGGCACATAGAAAACAATTGTTTTCTGTCTCATGGTCACATTAAAATACGGATTTTATATGCGAATGCACACGCATAAAAATGCACCTCTAACCAACAAGAAATAGAGGAAACATGCCTTTAAAAAAAATAAAAGAGAAGATTGCCCATAAAGGCGCATGTAAACATGCAGAAATGCATGATTTCAGTCTAAGGCTTAATGTACACGGGACTTTTACAACCTTTCCTGAACGATTTAACTTGACAGATAGTAACCTACGTTTAAAAACATCCGTTATTGCGCGTTTACGTTTAAAAACCTTTATTTTTTTATATAGTCAAAAATTAAAACCGCCTGTAAACGAAACGCAACTAAAAGCGAGTTGCCTCATTTACAAGCTGTTACAAGTGTTTCAAATGCCTCTGAACATCCGTCTTGAACGCATTTTTTGGCTTTCCATAAAATGCGTCTAAACTCAACTGCCTACAAACGACCCTGTGTACATGTACTGATAAGATAACAACTGCTCCTAAACGTCTGTTTACCAGCAGCAGTGTACATGAAGCCTATGAGAAAAGTGTTTTTATAGCTTTTTTATGTGCATTAAAATGCGAATGGGCCATTAAAGCCCAACTCCAGGCAAAAAAAAAAAAAAAAAATCCCATGCAGTGGGGCTGTGCCCGCACTGCATGGGGCAACTACTACAGTACTAGTTTTGTCTGGGTGTGAGGAGAAAGCTGCACACTCACCTGATCCACTGGCAAATGATGTTCCCCCATGATCCAGCAGTAGACTGTTCCAAACGTCCTCACATCCAAGGCAGGTCTATGGGTGTTATGATGTCAGGACCAGTCCATCAAGACTACGGGGGCAGGAGCCCCAATGACTGCTCTTGTGCTGGGCCAAAAAAAAAAAAAAGAGCAGCTGACCTGTGCAGTGCGGACACAGCATGGAAATTTTTTTTTTTTTTTTTCTCCAGCCAAAAAAAAAAAAAAAATGTTTCCCCATGCAGTAGAGCTGCACCCCCACAAAATGGGTCAACCGCTTGTTATTTTTTTAGGGCAAGCACAAAGCTTATACTCACCTGATCCTCTAGGAAACAACACTCCCCCACATTCCAGCAGTGGACGGTTCTGGTCTATGGAGCGTGTAGATGTCTGGAACAGTCCATTCTCTGGACTGCGGGGAGGATTGGCAGGTCAGGTAAGTATATCTCAACCTTCCTCCCCCCCCCCCCCAGAACAAAAGAAGCACTAAACTGGTGCAGTGTGGGCATGGCCCCATTGCATGGGGAAAACAAAGTTGCCCAGATTTCTGCTTTAAAAAAGGAGGTAAGTGGCATCTGATGACTTCATAGTCTGCACCCCAAAACACACAATGTTCTAAAGTCTTCTAAAGAGAAAAATATTGCTTGTATTAGCCCACCACGTTACAATCTGATTGTAAAATCTCCTATAGACCTTTCAACTACGTAGTGCAAGGTCCTGCCTGATTGGATACAAGTTAATTGAACAGATCATATTAGGTGGGTCATCACATTACATAAATCTTCTAGGAGTTTATTTCCTATCGCTGACAATTTTCACTGCGCGCACCCTTTTGCTGAACCAACCACACGGGGTTGAAGTATGAGAAGAACTCGTTGCCTATAGCAACCATAGAAACAATCCAGGACTGCAGAAATTAGAAATGGCTTCAACCTGTTGCTTTGGGAGACAAGAAATGTTTCCTATAACACACTATTCATACAAGTGCAAGCATGCTTGAAATTCTCTGCCATCGACGTCAAAAGGACTGTAGTCACAAATGATCTCCTTATTGTTCCTCTGACAGCTACTACCCCACGTGATTATCACTTCAGGTTGTCCGATCAGCTGCTCTGCTGGGCTGAATCACATGACAAGCAGATGACCCATTTCCACACAAAAGTCACGTTCTTTTCTAACTTTCTTTAAAGAAAGCCAAAAGCAAACAAAAAGGATAAAAAAAGGAGCACAAAACTGGAGAAGATCCCAGGAGCAACCAATCAGGTCTCACCTTTCATTTTCTGGAGAAAAGCAGCATGAATTCTACTGAAGCATACAATTTGAGTCGCTGCCCTTAAGCCCCGTACACACGATCCGAATATCGTACGAAAAATGTCGTCCGAGGAAGAATCGTACGATAATCGGATCGTTAGTACAGAGCTTCGAGAGCCGATCATGACAGTTCATCCGATATTATTTAATCGGACGTGCACGAAAATTTTCCTCGTACGATTTTCGTTTAGTCAGTACAGTTGTCATCCGAAAATACAATACAAATACATTACAACACATGACATCACTTCCGATTTTTTTTTTTCTGTCGTACGAGAATTTTCGTGACTTTAATAACCTATTTAATTTTACTTGCGACTATTAAGCGAAAAAAGTCGTACGATCCGTCGTACGATATTCGGATCGTGTGTACGGGGCAATAATGACCGAGTAGAAGTCTTTTTTTATTTCCATATAAAATAAGAGGTGAAATCTGATTGGTTGCGATTGGAAATGGCTCCAGTTTTGTGCTCATTGTTTTGTCCAAGTTTCAAATTTTGTCAAAATGTTTACTTTTTTTTTTTTTTTTTAAGTGTTTAAGTGTCAAAATGTAAACATTTATTTATTATGATAGGATGCTGTGTTTGCACATGTCTGACATGCATTATACATAATACATATACATTATAGTGTGTAGAGGACACAGAGAACAAATGTTTTCTATGCGTCTTTACAGTAAGCCTGCCGATCATCAACACAGTTATACTGGCATGGTGGGAACAAACACGAATGAATCTGACCCAAAGTCTTCTGTCTAGAAAGCGGATTGGCTGCATGTTTGGCCCGTGAAGGCTCAGCTATAACCATGGATGACTGATCACTGCATACATGAACACACACATTCATCCTGGATGCCCCGCTGCTGCCAACTGAGTGGTCAACAAAGTCCATTTTGCCAACCCCCAAAGAACACCAAATACTGCAAATCACCTTCCAGGGACAAATAAATCATCGCAGCCATCACAATAAATAGGCCCCTATGATTAAAGCTAATGACAGAATTAAATGAAGCTCACTGTGGTCTTCTTATTGAATGGTCAGACCCGTGTGCTAGCACCAGAAATCTCACCGCAGTCAGCAACCATTCAACCGCCTGTTGTGCCAACTCACTTCACCTTGGCAGGTGTGTACCTAGATCTACAGCCCATTCATTCAAGAGACTGGGAGATCTAATACTGTGGAGTAGGACTAGAAAGATCCTACTAGCTCTGGATTGTCTTTGCTGGGTGATGTGCATGTCACAGGAAAGACATGGAGCACATCTACTGATGACAGAACATGGAAAAACCTCATTTCTAGTATTACACACACATAGATCCATCGCATTATTCTCTAGATACACATAGATCCAACAACCCCCCTGACAGTGACTAGTCTCTAAATACACACAGATCCAATGATCCCCCTGATTATTCTCTAGATACACCTAGATCTCTCTAATTATTCTCTAGATACACCTAGATCTCTCTAATTATTCTCTAGATACACCTAGATCTCTCTAATTATTCTCTAGATACACCTAGATCTCTCTAATTATTCTCTAGATACACCTAGATCTCTCTAATTATTCTCTAGATACACCTAGATCCCTCTAATTATTCTCTAGATACACCTAGATCCCTCTAATTATTCTCTAGATACACCTAGATCCCTCTAATTATTCTCTAGATACACCTAGATCCCTCTAATTATTCTCTAGATACACCTAGATGCCTCTAATTATTCTCTAGATAAACCTAGATCCCTCTAATTATTCTCTAGATCCCTCTAATTATTCTCTAGATCCCTCTAATTATTCTCTAGATCCCTCTAATTATTCTCTAGATCCCTCTAATTATTCTCTAGATCCCTCTAATTATTCTCTAGATACACCTAGATCCCTCTAATTATTCTCTAGATCCCTCTAATTATTCTCTAGATCCCTCTAATTATTCTCTAGATACACCTAGATCCCTCTAATTATTCTCTAGATACACCTAGATCCCTCAAATTATTCTCTAGATACACATAGATCCAATAATCCTTCTGATTATTCTCTAGATACGCAAAAGGTCCCCCAGAATATTCTCTAGATACACATAGATCCAATGATCCCTTTGATTATTCTCTAGAAACACACAGATCAAATAATGCTTCTGATTATTTCCTAGATATACACACCAAATGTAGATCCAATGATCTCTCTGACTATTCTCTATACACACATAGATCCAATGATCTCTGACTATTCTCTATACACACATAGATCCAATGATCTCTCTGACTATTCTCTATAGATCCAATGATCTCTCTGACTATTCTCTATACACATAGATCCAATGATCTCTCTGACTATTCTCTATACACATAGATCCAATGATCTCTCTGACTATTCTCTATACACATAGATCCATTGATCTCCCTGACTATTCTCTATACACATAGATCCATTGATCTCCCTGATTATATACACACACACATAGATCCAGTGGTCTCCCTGATTATATACACACATAGATCCAGTGATCTCCCTGATTATATACACACATAGATCCATTGATCTCCCTGATTATATACACACATAGATCCATTGATCTCCCTGATTATATAAACACATAGATCCATTGATCTCCCTGATTATATAAACACATAGATCCATTGATCTCCCTGATTATATAAACACATAGATCCATTGATCTCCCTGATTATATAAACACATAGATCCATTGATCTCCCTGATTATATAAACACATAGATCCATTGATCTCCCTGATTACACACACACATAGATCCATTGATCTCCCTGATTACACACACACATAGATCCATTGATCTCCCTGATTATATACACACACACATAGATCCATTGATCTCCCTGATTATATACACACACACATAGATCCATTGATCTCCCTGATTATATACACACACACATAGATCCATTGATCTCCCTGATTATATACACACATAGATCCATTGATCTCCCTGATTATATACACACATAGATCCATTGATCTCCCTGATTATATACACACACATAGATCCATTGATCTCCCTGATTATATACACACATATATCCATTGATCTCCCTGATTATATACACACATAGATCCATTGATCTCCCTGATTATTCTCTATACACACATAGATCCATTGATGTCCCTGATTATATACACACATACTGTAGATCCCCTCCCCGGGTCCCATGCTGGAGATGACAGCGGTGTGATCTCCGGGGCCGGTAAGGAGTGGCAGGCCCTATTGAAGTGTGATGGACCCCCGCCCCCCACCTTTACAGCCCTCATTGCCCAGGCGGGCCCCTCACTTACCTATGCCAGGGGCCACATAGATGAAGTAGAGGCAGGAGGAGGAGAGCGAGAAGAAGAAGATAAAGGCGAAGATGGATCGGTTAGAGATCCGCAGGAACCTCCGGAGCATCGACCTCATGGTGCCGGGGGACGGATGGCGGCTCTCAGAGGAGCCCCGAAGCGGACAGTCTACTACTAAGGGACAAGCCCATCGGGTGACAGCAGCCAGGGGACAAGACAGGAGCACACCGGGGACAGGAGAAGCCGGAGATCGCCGGACACAGCAGATCCACCAACCCCCGGGGGGAGGAGACAGGAATCAGAGACAGGGAGGAGGGGAGGGGCTGTGATGTCAGCAGGAGGGGAGGGGGGAGAGGAGGAGGAGAGACGGTATCCTGGGAGAAATGCTGCATGGTCAGTTGGCCACTGCTGGATGGGCCGGGCTACCAGGATCAGAACATGATCTACACCCCATCCATGGATAACAGGGGGGCACAGATCTACACCCCATCCATGGACAACAGGGGAGCACTGATATACACCCCATCCATGGATAACAGGGGGGCACTGACCTACACCCCATCCATGGACAAAAGGGGAGCACTGATATACACCCCATCCATGGATAACAGGCGGGCACTGATCTACACCCCATCCATGGACAAAAGGGGAGCACTGATATACACCCCATCCATGGATAACAGGGGGGCACTGATCTACACCCCATCCATGGACAAAAGGGGAGCACTGATATACACCCCATCCATGGATAACAGGGGGGCACTGATCTACACCCCATCCATGGACAACAGGGGAGCACTGATATACACCCCATCCATGGATAACAGGGAGGCACTGATCTACACCCCATCCATGGATAACAGGGGGGCACAGATCTACACCCCATCCATGGATAACAGGGGGGCACTGATCTACACCCCATCCATGGACAACAGGGGAGCACTGATATACACCCCATCCATGGATAACAGGGGGGCACTGATCTACACCCCATCCATGGACAACAGGGGGGCACAGATCTACACCCCATCCATGGATAACAGGGGGAAACTGATCTACACACCATCCATAAATAACGGGGGCACTGATCTACACCCCATAAATGGATAACAGGGGGCACTGATCTACACCCCATCCATGGATAACAGGGGGGCACTGATCTACACCCCATCCATGGATAACAGGGGGGCACAGATCTACACCCCATCCATGGACAACAGGGGGGCACAGATCTACACCCCATCCATGGATAACAGGGGGGCACTGATCTACACCCCATCCATGGATAACAGGGGGGCACTGATCTACACCCCATCCATGGATAACAGGGGGGCACTGAGCTACACCCCATCCATGGATAACAGGGGGGCACTGAGCTACACCCCATCCATGGATAACAGGGGGGCACAGATCTACACCCCATCCATGGATAACAGGGGGGCACTGATCTACACACCATCCATGGATAACAGATGGGCACAGATCTACACCCCATCCATGGATAACAGGGGGGCACAGATCTACACCCCCATCCATGGATAACAGGGGGGCACAGATCTACACCCCATCCGTGGATAACAGGGGGGCACTGATCTACACCCCATCCATGGACAACAGGGGGGCACTGATCTACACCCCATCCATGGACAACAGGGGGGCACTGATCTACACCCTATCCATGGACAACAGGGGGGCACTGAGCTACACCCCATCCATGGATAACAGGGGGGCACAGATCTACACCCCATCCATGGATAACAGGGGGGCACTGATCTACACACCATCCATGGATAACAGAGGGGCACAGATCTACACACCATCCATGGATAACAGAGGGGCACAGATCTACACCCCATCCATGGATAACAGGGGCACTGATCTACACCCCATCCATGGATAACAGGGGGGCACCGATCTACACCCCATCCATGGATAACAGGGGGGCACTGATCTACACCCCATCCATGGACAACAGGGGGGCACAGATCTACACCCCATCCATGGATAACAGGGGGGCACAGATCTACACCCCATCCATGGATAACAGGGGGGCACTGATCTACACCCCATCCATGGACAACAGGGGGGCACTGAGCTACACCCCATCCATGGATAACAGGGGGGCACAGATCTACACACTATCCATGGATAACAGTGGGGCACTGATCTACACCCCATCCATGGATAACAGGGGGGCACTGATCTACACCCCATCCATGGATAACAGGGGGGCACTGATCTACACCCCATCCATGGATAACAGGGGGGCACTGATCTACACCCCATCCATGGATAACAGGGGACAGTGATCCCCCCTAGACCCCATCCATGGACACATGGGGCAGTGATCCCCACCCTACACCCCATCCATGGACACGGGGCAGAGATCCCCACCCTACACCCCATCCATGAACACACAGGGGGCACTGATCCCCACCCTACAATCCATCCATGGACACAGGGGGCAGTGATCCCCCCCTACACCCCATCCATGGACACACAGGGGGCAGTGATCCCCACCCTACACCCCATCCATGGACACAGGGGGCAGAGATCCCCACCCTACACCCCATCCATGGACACAGGGGGCAGAGATCCCCACCCTACACCCCATCCATGGACACAGGGGGCAGTGATCCCCACCCTACACCCCATCCATGGACACAGGGGGCAGTGATCCCCACCCTACACCCCATCCATGGACACACAGGGGGCAGTGATCTCCACCCTACACCCCATCTATGAACACACAGGGGGCAGTGATCCCCACCCTACCACCCATCCATGGACGCAGGGAGCAGTGATCCCCACCCTACACCCCATCCATGGACACACAGGGGGCAGTGATCCCCACCCTACACCCAATCCATGGACACATGGAGCAGTGATCCCCACCCTACACCCCATCCATGGACACGGGGCAGAGATCCCCACCCTACACCCCATCCATGAACACACGGGGCACTGATCCCCACCCTACAATCCATCCATGGACACAGGGGGCAGTGATCCCCCACTACACCCCATGCATGGACACAAAGGGGGCAGTGATCCCCACCCTACACCCCATCCATGGACACACAGGGGGCAGTGATCCCCACCCTACACCCCATCCATGGACACAGGGGGCAGAGATCCCCACTCTACACCCCATCCATGGACACAAGGGGCAGTGATTCCCATCCTACACCCCATCCATGGACACAGGGGGCAGTGATCCCCACCCTACACCCCATCCATGGACACAGGGGGCAGTGATCCCCACCCTACACCCCATCCATGGACACACAGGAGACAGCGATCCCCACCCTACCAACAAATCCATTAGCACAGGGAGCAGTGATCCCCACCCTACACCCCATCCATGGACACACAGGGGGCAGTAATCCCCACCCTACACCCAATCCATGGACACACGGGGGGCAGTGATCCCCACCCTACACCCCATCCATGGACACGGGGCAGTGATCCCCACCCTACACCCTATCCATGGACACAGGAGGCAGTGATCCTCACCCTACACCCCATCCATGGACACACAGGGGGCAGTGATCCCCACCCTACACCCCATCCATGGACACAGGGGGCAGTGATCCCCACCCTACAGCCCATCCATGGACACACAGGGGGCAGTGATCCCCACCCTACACCCCATCCATGGACACACATGGAACAGTGATCCCCACCCTACACCCTATCCATGGACACACAGAGGGCAGTGATCCCCACCCTACACCCCATCCATGGACACACAGGGGGCAGTGATCCCCACCCTTCGCCCCATCCATGGACACACATGGGGCAGTGATCCCCACCCTACACCCCATCCATGGACACACAGGGGGCAGTGATCCCCACCCTACACCCCATCCATGGACACAGGGGGCAGAGATCCCCACTCTAAACCCCATCCATGGACACAAGGGGCAGTGATCCCCACCCTACACCCCATCCATGGACACAGGGGGCAGTGATCCCCACCCTACACCCCATCCTTGGACACAGGGGGCAGTGATCCCCACCCTACACCCCATCCATGGATACACAGGGGGCAGTGATCCCCATCCATTGACACACAGGGGGCAGTGATCCCCACCCTACACTCCATCCATGGACACACAAAGGGCAGTGATCCCCACCCTACACCCCATCCATGGACACAGGAGGCAGTGATCCCCACCCTACACCCCATCCATGGACACACAGGGGGCAGTGATCCCCACCCTACACCCCATCAATACTGACAGATATTTGCTTAGAGCCGGTGGCTGACAGGAGGTTTCTCAAGCTGACAATCTTTATTTCACAAGCCTGTCTCTACATTGATGAGACATGATCCGAAGGCTGTAACGTGTGACCAGCTCCCTACCCTACACCCCATCCATGGACACACAGGGGGCAGTGATCCCCACCCTACACCCCATCCATGGACACACAGGGGGCAGTGATCCCCACCCTACACTCCATCCATGGACACGGGGCAGTGATCCCCACCCTACACCCCATCCATGGACACGGGGCAGTGATCCCCACCCTACACCCCATCCATGGACACACAGGGGGCAGTGATCCCCACCCTACACCCCATCCATGGACACAGGGGGCAGAGATCCCCACTCTACACCCCATCCATGGACACAAGGGGCAGTGATCCCCACCCTACACCCCATCCATGGACACAGGGGGCAGTGATCCCCACCCTACACCCCATCCATGGACACAGGGGGCACTGATCCCAACCCTAAACCCCATCCATGGACACACGGGGGGCAGTGATCCCCACCCTACACCCCATCCATGGACACACAGGGGGCAGTGATCTCCACCCTACACCCCATCTATGAACACACAGGGGGCAGTGATCCTCACCCTACACCCCATCCATGGACACACCGGGGGCAGCGATCCCCACCCTACCACCCATCCATGGACACAGGGAGCAGTGATCCCCACCCTACACCCCATCCATGGACACAGGGGGCACTGATCCCAACCCTAAACCCCATCCATGGACACACGGGGGGCAGTGATCGCCACCCTACACCCCATCCATGGACACACAGGGGGCAGTGATCTCCACCCTACACCCCATCTATGAACACACAGGGGGCAGTGATCCTCACCCTACACCCCATCCATGGACACACCGGGGGCAGCGATCCCCACCCTACCACCCATCCATGGACACAGGGAGCAGTGATCCCCACCCTACACCCCATCCATGGACACACAGGGGGCAGTGATCCCCACCCTACACCCCATCCATGGACACACAGGGGGCAGTGATCCCCACCCTACACCCCATCCATGGACACGGGGCAGTGATCCCCACCCTACACCCCATCCATTGACACAGGGGGCAGAGATCCCCACCCTACACCCCATCCATGGACACACAGGGGGCAGTGATCCCCACCCTACATCCCATCCATGGACACAGGAGGCAATGATCCCCACCCTACACCCCATATATGGACACACAGGGGGCAGAGATCCCCACCCTACACCCCATCCATGGACACAGGGGGCAGAGATCCCCACTCTACACCCCATCCATGGACACAGGGGGCAGTGATTCCCACCCTACACCCCATCCATGGACACACAGGAGGCAGTGATCCCCACCCTACACCCCATCCATTGACACACGGGGCAATGATCCCCACCCTACACCCCATCCATGGACACACAGGGGGCAGTGATCCCCACCCTACACCCCATCCATGGACACAGGAGGCAATGATTCCCACCCTACACCCAATCCATGGACACACAGGGGACAGTGATCCCCACCCTACACTCCATCCTTGGACACAGGAGGCAATGATCCCCACCCTACACCCTACACCCCACCCAAGGACACACAGGGGGCAGTGATCCCCACCCTACACTCCATCCATGGACACAGGAGGTAATGATCCCCACCCTACACCCAATCCATGGACACCCAGGGGGCAGTGATCCCCACCCTACATCCCATCCTTGGACACAGGAGGCAATGATCCCCACCCTACACCCAATCCATTGACACACAGGGGGCAGTGATCCCCACCCTACACTCCATCCATGGACACAGGGGGCAGTGATCCCCACCCTACACCCCATCCATGGACACACAGGGGGCGGTGATCCCCACCCTACACTCCATCCATGGACACAGGGGGAGTGATCCCCACCCTACACCCCATCCATGGACACAAGGGGCAGTGATCCCCACCCTACACCCCATCCATGGACACAGGAGGCAATGATCCCCATCCATGGACACACAGGGAGCAGTTATCCCCACCCTACACTCCATCCATGGACACAGGGGGCAGTGATCCCCACCCTATACTCCATCCATGGACACACAGGGGGCAGTGATCCCCACCCTACACCCCATCCATGGACACACATGAGGCAGTGATCCCCACCCTACCCCCCATCCATGGACACACAGGGGGCAGCGATCCCCACCCTACACCCCATCCATGGACACACAGGGGGCAGTGATCCCCACCCTACACCCCATCCATGGACACAGAAGGCAATGATCCCCACCCTACACCCCATCCATGGACACACAGGGGGCAGTGATCCCCACCCTACACTCCATCCATGGACACGGGGCAGTGATCCCCACCCTACACCCCATTCATGGACACAAGGGGCAGTGATCCCCACCCTACACCCCATCCATGGACACAAGAGGCAATGATCCCCACCCTACACCCCATCCATGGACACACAGGGGGCAGTGATCCCCACCCTACACTCCAACCATGGACACAGGGGGCAGTGATCCCCACCCTACACTCCATCCATGGACACACAGGGGGCAGTGATCCCCAACCTACACCCCATCCATGGACACACAGGAGGCAGTGATCCCCACCCTACACCCCATCCATGGACACACAGGAGGCAGTGATCCCCACCCTACACCCCATCCATGGACACACAGGGGGCAGTGATGCCCACCCTACACCCCATCCATGGACACACAGGGGGCAGTGATCCCCACCCTACACCCCATCCATGGACACACAGGGGGCAGAGATCCCCACCCTACACACAATCCATGGACACATGGGGCAGTGATCCCCACCCTACACCCCATCCATGAACACACAGGGGGCACTGATCCCCACCCTACAATCCATCCATGGACACAGGGGGCAGTGATCCCCCCTACACCCCATCCATGGACACACAGGGGGCAGTGATCCCCACCCTACACCCCATCCATGGACACACAGGGGGCAGTGATCCCCACCCTACACCCCATCCATGGACACAGGGGGCAGAGATCCCCACCCTACACCCCATTCATGGACACAGGGGGCAGAGATCCCCACCCTACACCCCATCCATGGACACAGGGGGCAGAGATCCCCACCCTACACCCCATCCATGGACACAAGGGGCAGTGATCCCCACCCTACACCCCATCCATGGACACAGGGGGCAGTGATCCCCACCCTACACCCCATCCATGGACACACAGGGGGCAGTGATCCCCACCCTACACCCCATCCATGGACACACAGGGGGCAGTGATCCCCACCCTACACCCCATCCATGGACACACAGGGGGCAGTGATCCCCACCCTACACCCCATCCATGGACACAGGGGGCAGAGATCCCCCACTCTACACCCCATCCATGGACACAAGGGGCAGTGATCCCCACCCTACACCCCATCCATGGACACAGGGGGCAGTGATCCCCACCCTACACCCCATCCATGGACACACAGGGGGCAGTGATCCTCACCCTACACCCCATCCATGGACACACAGGGGGCAGCGATCCCCTCCCTACCACCCATCCATGGACGCAGGGAGCAGTGATCCCCACCCTACACCTCATCCATGGACACACAAGGGGCAGTGATCCCCAACCTACACCCAATCCATGGACACATGGGGCAGTGATCCCCACTCTACACCCCATCCATGAACACACAGGGGGCACTGATCCCCACCGTACAATCCATCCATGGACACAGGGGGCAGTGATCCCCCACTACACCCCATCCATGGACACAAAGGGGGCAGTGATCCCCACCCTACACCCCATCCATGGACACACAGGGGGCAGTGATCCCCACCCTACACCCCATCCATGGACACAGGGGGCAGAGATCCCCACTCTACACCCCATCCATGGACACAAGGGGCAGTGATTCCCATCCTACACCCCATCCATGGACACAGGGGGCAGTGATCCCCACCCTACACCCCATCCATGGACACAGGGGGCAGTGATCCCCACCCTACGCCCCATCCATGGACACACAGGGGGCAGCGATCCCCACCCTGCCAACCATCCATTAGCACATGGAGCAGTGATCCCCACCCTACACCCCATCCATGGACACACAGGGGGCAGTAATCCCCACCCTACACCCCATCCATGGACACGGGGCAGTGATCCCCACCCTACACCCTATCCATGGACACAGGAGGCAGTGATCCTCACCCTACACCCCATCCATGGACACACAGGGGGCAGTGATCCCCACCCTACACCCCATCCATGGACACACATGGAACAGTGATCCCCACCCTACACCCTATCCATGGACACACAGAGGGCAGTGATCCCCACCCTACACCCCATCCATGGACACACAGGGGGCAGTGAACCCCACCCTTCATCCCATCCATGGACACACAGGGGGCAGTGATCCCCACCCTACACCCAATCCATGGACACATGGGGCAGTGATCCCCACCCTACACCCCATCCATGGACACGGGGCAGAGATCCCCACCCTACACCCCATCCATGAACACACAGGGGGCACTGATCCCCACCCTACAATCCATCCATGGACACAGGGGGCAGTGATCCCCCACTACACCCCATCCATGGACACAAGGGGCAGTGATTCCCATCCTACACCCCATCCATGGACACAGGGGGCAGTGATCCCCACCCTACACCCCATCCATGGACACAGGGGCAGTGATCCCCACCCTACACCCCATCCATGGACACACAGGGGCAGCGATCCCCACCCTGCCAACCATCCATTAGCACAGGGAGCAGTGATCCCCACCCTACACCCCATCCATGGACACACAGGGGGCAGTAATCCCCACCCTACACCCAATCCATGGACACACGGGGGGCAGTGATCCCCACCCTACACCCCATCCATGGACACGGGGCAGTGATCCCCACCCTACACCCTATCCATGGACACAGGAGGCAGTGATCCTCACCCTACACCCCATCCATGGACACACAGGGGGCAGTGATCCCCACCCTACACCCCATCCATGGACACACATGGAACAGTGATCCCCACCCTACACCCTATCCATGGACACACAGAGGGCAGTGATCCCCACCCTACACCCCATCCATGGACACACAGGGGGCAGTGAACCCCACCCTTCACCCCATCCATGGACACACATGGGGCAGTGATCCCCACCCTACACCCCATCCATGGACACACAGGGGGCAGTGATCCCCAACCTACACCCCATCCATGGACACAGGGGGCAGAGATCCCCACTCTACACCCCATCCATGGACACAAGGGGCAGTGATCCCCACCCTACACCCCATCCATGGACACAGGGGGCAGTGATCCCCACCCTACACCCCATCCTTGGACACAGGGGGCAGTGATCCCCACCCTACACCCCATCCATGGACACACAGGGGGCAGTGATCCCCATCCATTGACACACAGGGGGCAGTGATCCCCACCCTACACTCCATCCATGGACACACAAAGGGCAGTGATCCCCACCCTACACCCCATCCATGGACACAGGAGGCAGTGATCCCCACCCTACACCCCATCCATGGACACACAGGGGCAGTGATCCCCACCCTACACCCCATCAATACTGACAGATATTTGCTTAGAGCCGGTGGCTGACAGGAGGTTTCTCAAGCTGACAATCTTTATTTCACAAGCCTGTCTCTACATTGATGAGACATGATCCGAAGGCTGTAACGTGTGACCAGCTCCCTACCCTACACCCCATCCATAGACACACAGGGGGCAGTGATCCCCGCCCTACACCCCATCCATGGACACACAGGGGGCAGTGATCCCCACCCTACACCCCATCCATGGACACAGGGGGCAGAGATCCCCACTCTACACCCCATCCATGGACACAAGGGGCAGTGATCCCCACCCTACACCCCATCCATGGACACAGGGGGCAGTGATCCCCACCCTACACCCCATCCATGGACACAGGGGGCACTGATCCCACCCCTAAACCCCATCCATGGACACACGGGGGGCAGTGATCCCCACCCTACACCCCATCCATGGACACACAGGGGGCAGTGATCTCCACCCTACACCCCATCTATGAACACACAGGGGGCAGTGATCCTCACCCTACACCCCATCCATGGACACACAAGGGGCAGCGATCCCCACCCTACCACCCATCCATGGACGCAGGGAGCAGTGATCCCCACCCTACACCCCATCCATGGACACACAGGGGGCAGTGATCCCCACCCTACACCCAATCCATGGACACATGGGGCAGTGATCCCCACCCTACACCCCATCCATGGACACGGGGCAGAGATCCCCACCCTACACCCCATCCATGAACACACAGGGGGCACTGATCCCCACCCTACAATCCATCCATGGACACAGGGGGCAGTGATCCCCCACTACACAACATCCATGGACACAAAGGGGGCAGTGATCCCCACCCTACACCCCATCCATGGACACACAGGGGGCAGTGATCCCCACCCTACACCCCATCCATGGACACAGGGGGCAGAGATCCCCACTCTACACCCCATCCATGGACACAAGGGGCAGTGATTCCCATCCTACACCCCATCCATGGACACAGGGGGCAGTGATCCCCAGCCTACACCCCATCCATGGACACAGGGGGCAGTGATCCCCACCCTACACCCCATCCATGGACACACAGGGGGCAGTGATCCCCACCCTACACCCCATCCATTGACACACAGGGGGCAGTGATCCCCACCCTACATCCCATCCATGGACACAGGAGGCAATGATTCCCACCCTACACCCAATCCATGGACACACAGGGGGCAGTGATCCCCACCCTACACCCCATCCTTGGACACAGGAGGCAATGATCCCCACCCTAGACCCCACCCATGGACACACAGGGGGCAGTGATCCCCACCCTACACTCCATCCATGGACACAGGGAGCAGTGATCCCCACCCTACACCCCATCCATGGACACACAGGGGGCAGTGATCCCCACCCTACACTCCATCCATGGACAAGGGGCAGTGATCCCCACCCTACACTGCATCCATGGACACAAGGGGCAGTGATCCCCACCCTACACCCCATCCATGGACACAGGAGGCAATGATCCCCACCCTACCCCCCATCCATGGACACACAGGGGGCAGTGATCCCCACCCTACACTCCATCCATGGACACAGGGGGCAGTGATCCCCACCCTACACTCCATCCATGGACACACAGGGGTCAGTGATCCCCACCCTACACCCCATCCGTGGACACACAGGGGGCAATAATCCCCACCCTATACCCCATCCATGGACACACAGGGGGCAGTGATCCCCATCCTACACCCCATCCATGGACACACAGGGGGCAGTGATCCCCACCCTACACCCCAGCCATGGACACACAGGGGGCAGTGATCCACACCCCATCCATGGACACAGGGGGCAGTGATCCCCAACCTACACCCCATCCATGGACACACAGGGGGCAGTGATCCCCACCCTACACCACATCCATGGACACACAGGGGGCAGTGATCCCCACCCTACACCCCATCCATGGACACGGGGCAGTGATCCCCACCCTACACCCCATCTCTGGACACAGGGGGCAGTGATCCCCACCCTACACCCCATCCATGGACACACAGAGGGCAGTGATCCCCACCTTACACCCCATCTATGGACACAGGAGGCAATGATCCCCACCCTACACCCCATAAATGGACACACAGGGGGCAGAGATCCCCACCCTACACCCCATCCATGGACACAGGGGGCTGAGATCCCTACTCTACACCCCATCCATGGACACAAGGGGCAGTGATCCCCTCCCTACACCCCATCCATGGACACAGGGGGCAGTGATCCCCACCCTACACCCCATCCATGGACACACAGGGGGCAGTGATCCCCACCCTACACCCCATCCATTGACACACAGGGGGCAGTGATCCCCATCCTACACCCCATTCATGGACACACAGGGGGCAGTGATCCCCACCCTACACCCCATCCATTGACACACAGGGGGCAGTGATCCCCACCCTACACTCCATCCATGGACACAGGAGGCAATGATCCCCACCCTACACCCAATCCATGGACACACAGGAGGCAGTGATCCCCACCCTACATCCCATCCTTGGACACAGGAGGCAATGATCCCCACCCTACACCCAATCCATTGACACACAGGGGGCAGTGATCCCCACCCTACACTCTATCCATGGACACAGGGGGCAGTGATCCCCACCCTACACCCTATCCATGGACACACAGGGGGCAGTGATCCCCACCCTACACTCCATCCATGGACACAGGGGGCAATGATCCCCACCCTACACCCCATCCATGGACACAAGGGGCAGTGATCCCCACCCTACACCCCATCCATGGACACAGGAGGCAATGATCCCCATCCATGGACACACAGGGGGCAGTTATCCCCACCCTACACTCCATCCATGGACACAGGGGGCAGTGATCCCCACCCTACACTCCATCCATGGACACACAGGGGGCAGTGATCCCCACGCTACACCCCATCCATGGACACACAGGAGGCAGTGATCCCCACCCTACCCCCCATCCATGGACACACAGGGGGCAGCGATCCCCACCCTACACCCCATCCATGGACACACAGGGGGCAGTGATCCCCACCCTACACCCCATCCATGGACACAGGAGGCAATGATCCCCACCCTACACCCCATCCATGGACACACAGGGGGCAGTGATCCCCACCCTACACTCCATCCATGGACACGGGGCAGTGATCCCCACCCTACACCCCATCCATGGACACAAGGGGCAGTGATTCCCACCCTACACCCCATCCATGGACACAGGAGGCAATGATCCCCACCCTACATCCCATCCATGGACACACAGGGGGCAGTGATCCCCACCCTACACCCCATCCATGGACACACAGGGGGCAGTGATCCCCACCCTACACCCCATCCATGGACACAGGGGGCAGAGATCCCCACCCTACACCCCATCCATGGACACACAGAGGGCAGTGATCCCCACCCTACACCCCATCCATGGACACAGGGGGCAGAGATCCCCACCCTACACCCCATCCATGGACACACAGAGGGCAGTGATCCCCACCTTACACCCCATCTATGGACACAGGAGGCAATGATCCCCACCCTACACCCCATAAATGGACACACAGGGGGCAGAGATCCCCACCCTACACCCCATCCATGGACACAGGGGGCTGAGATCCCCACTCTACACCCCATCCATGGACACAAGGGGCAGTGATCCCCACCCTACACCCCATCCATGGACACAGGGGGCAGTGATCCCCACCCTACACCCCATCCATGGACACACAGGGGGCAGTGATCCCCACCCTACACCCCATCCATGGACACACAGGGGGCAGTGATCCCCACCCTACACCCCATCCATTGACACACAGGGGGCAGTGATCCCCACCCTACACCCCATCCATGGACACAGGGGGCAGAGATCCCCACCCTACACCCCATCCATGGACACACAGAGGGCAGTGATCCCCAACTTACACCCCATCTATGGACACAGGAGGCAATGATCCCCACCCTACACCCCATAAATGGACACACAGGGGGCAGAGATCCCCACCCTACACCCCATCCATGGACACAGGGGGCTGAGATCCCCACTCTACACCCCATCCATGGACACAAGGGGCAGTGATCCCCACCCTACACCCCATCCATGGACACAGGGGGCAGTGATCCCCACCCTACACCCCATCCATGGACACACAGGGGGCAGTGATCCCCACCCTACACCCCATCCATGGACACACAGGGGGCAGTGATCCCCACCCTACACCCCATCCATTGACACACAGGGGGCAGTGATCCCCACCCTACACCCCATTCATGGACACACAGGGGGCAGTGATCCCCACCCTACACCCCATCCATTGACACACAGGGGGCAGTGATCCCCACCCTACCCCCCATCCATGGACACAGGAGGCAATGATCCCCACCCTACACCCAATCCATGGACACACAGGGGGCAGTGATCCCCACCCTACACCCCATCCATTGACACACAGGGGGCAGTGATCCCCATCCTACACCCCATTCATGGACACACAGGGGGCAGTGATCCCCACCCTACACCCCATCCATTGACACACAGGGGGCAGTAATCCCCACCCTACACTCCATCCATGGACACAGGAGGCAATGATCCCCACCCTACACCCAATCCATGGACACACAGGAGGCAGTGATCCCCACCCTACATCCCATCCTTGGACACAGGAGGCAATGATCCCCACCCTACACCCAATCCATTGACACACAGGGGGCAGTGATCCCCACCCTACACTCTATCCATGGACACAGGGGGCAGTGATCCCCACCCTACACCCTATCCATGGACACACAGGGGGCAGTGATCCCCACCCTACACTCCATCCATGGACACAGGGGGCAGTGATCCCCACCCTACACCCCATCCATGGACACAAGGGGCAGTGATCCCCACCCTACACCCCATCCATGGACACAGGAGGCAATGATCCCCATCCATGGACACACAGGGGGCAGTTATCCCCACCCTACACTCCATCCATGGACACAGGGGGCAGTGATCCCCACCCTACACTCCATCCATGGACACACAGGGGGCAGTGATCCCCACGCTACACCCCATCCATGGACACACAGGAGGCAGTGATCCCCACCCTACCCCCCATCCATGGACACACAGGGGGCAGCGATCCCCACCCTACACCCCATCCATGGACACACAGGGGGCAGTGATCCCCACCATACACCCCATCCATGGACACAGGAGGCAATGATCCCCACCTTACACCCCATCCATGGACACACAGGGGGCAGTGATCCCCACCCTACACTCCATCCATGGACACGGGGCAGTGATCCCCACCCTACACCCCATCCATGGACACAAGGGGCAGTGATTCCCACCCTACACCCCATCCATGGACACAGGAGGCAATGATCCCCACCCTACATCCCATCCATGGACACACAGGGGGCAGTGATCCCCACCCTACACCCCATCCATGGACACACAGGGGGCAGTGATCCCCACCCTACACCCCATCCATGGACACAGGGGGCAGAGATCCCCACCCTACACCCCATCCATGGACACACAGAGGGCAGTGATCCCCACCCTACACCCCATCCATGGACACAGGGGGCAGAGATCCCCACCCTACACCCCATCCATGGACACACAGAGGGCAGTGATCCCCACCTTACACCCCATCTATGGACACAGGAGGCAATGATCCCCACCCTACACCCCATAAATGGACACACAGGGGGCAGAGATCCCCACCCTACACCCCATCCATGGACACAGGGGGCTGAGATCCCCACTCTACACCCCATCCATGGACACAAGGGGCAGTGATCCCCACCCTACACCCCATCCATGGACACAGGGGGCAGTGATCCCCACCCTACACCCCATCCATGGACACACAGGGGGCAGTGATCCCCACCCTACACCCCATCCATGGACACACAGGGGGCAGTGATCCCCACCCTACACCCCATCCATTGACACACAGGGGGCAGTGATCCCCACCCTACACCCCATCCATGGACACAGGGGGCAGAGATCCCCACCCTACACCCCATCCATGGACACACAGAGGGCAGTGATCCCCAACTTACACCCCATCTATGGACACAGGAGGCAATGATCCCCACCCTACACCCCATAAATGGACACACAGGGGGCAGAGATCCCCACCCTACACCCCATCCATGGACACAGGGGGCTGAGATCCCCACTCTACACCCCATCCATGGACACAAGGGGCAGTGATCCCCACCCTACACCCCATCCATGGACACAGGGGGCAGTGATCCCCACCCTACACCCCATCCATGGACACACAGGGGGCAGTGATCCCCACCCTACACCCCATCCATGGACACACAGGGGGCAGTGATCCCCACCCTACACCCCATCCATTGACACACAGGGGGCAGTGATCCCCACCCTACACCCCATTCATGGACACACAGGGGGCAGTGATCCCCACCCTACACCCCATCCATTGACACACAGGGGGCAGTGATCCCCACCCTACCCCCCATCCATGGACACAGGAGGCAATGATCCCCACCCTACACCCAATCCATGGACACACAGGGGGCAGTGATCCCCACCCTACACTCCATCCATGGACACAGGGGGCAGTGATCCCCACCCTACACCCCATCCATGGACACACAGGGGGCAGTGATCCCCACCCTACACTCCATCCATGGACACAGGGGGCAGTGATCCCCACCCTACACCCCATCCATGGACACAAGGGGCAGTGATCCCCACCCTACACCCCATCCATGGACACAGGAGGCAATGATCCCCATCCATGGACACACAGGGGGCAGTTATCCCCACCCTACACTCCATCCATGGACACAGGGGGCAGTGATCCCCACCCTACACTCCATCCATGGACACACAGGGGGCAGTGATCCCCACCCTACACCCCATCCATGGACACACAGGAGGCAGTGATCCCCACCCTACCCCCCATCCATGGACACACAGGGGGCAGTGATCCCCACCCTACACTCCATCCATGGACACAGGGGGCAGTGATACCCACCCTACACCCCATTCATGGACACAAGGGGCAGTGATCCCCACCCTACACCCCATCCACGGACACAGGAGGCAATGATCCCCACCCTACACCCCATCCATGAACACACAGGGGGCAGTGATCCCCACCCTACACTCCATCCATGGACACAAGGGGCAGTGATCCCCACCCTACACCCCATCCATGGACACAGGAGGCAATGATCCCCATCCATGGACACACAGGGGGCAGTTATCCCCACCCTACACTCCATCCATGGACACAGGGGGCAGTGATCCCCACCCTACACCCCATCCATGGACACACAGGGGGCAGTGATCCCCACCCTACACCCCATCCATGGACACACAGGAGGCAGTGATCCCCACCCTACCCCCCATCCATGGACACACAGGGGTCAGCGATCCCCACCCTACACCCCATCCATGGACACAAGGGGCAGTGATCCCCACCCTACACCCCATCCATGGACACAGGGGGCAATGATCCCCACCCTACACCCCATCCATGGACACACAGGGGGCAGTGATCCCCACCCTACACTCCATCCATGGACACAGGGGGCAGTGATCCCCACCCTACACCCCATTCATGGACACAAGGGGCAGTGATCCCCACCCTACACCCCATCCATGGACACAGGAGGCAATGATCCCCACCCTACACCCCATCCATAGACACACAGGGGGCAGTGATCCCCACCCTACACTCCATCCATGGACACAGGGGGCAGTGATCCCCACCCTACACTCCATCCATGGACACACATGGGGCAGTGATCCCCACCCTACACCCCATCCATGGACACACAGGAGGCAGTGATCCCCACCCTACACCCCATACATGGACACACAGGAGGCAGTGATCCCCACCCTACACCCCATCCATGGACACACAGGGGGCAGTGATCCCCACCCTACACCCCATCCATAGACACACAGGGGGCAGTGATCCCCACCCTACACCCCATCCATGGACACAGGGGGCAGTGATCCCCACCCTACACTCCATCCATGGACACGGGGCAGTGATCCCCACCCTACACCCTATCCATGGACACAGGGGGCAGTGATCCCCACCCTACACTCCATCCATGGACACGGGGCAGTGATCCCCACCCTACACTCCATCCATGGACACACAGGGGGCAGTGATCCCCACCCTACACTCCATCCATGGACACACAGGAGGCAGTGATTCCCAACCTACACCCCATCCATGGACACACAGGGGGCAGTGATCCCCACCCTACACCCCATCCATGGACACACAGGGGGCAGTGATCCCCACCCTACACCCCATCCATGGACACACAGGGGGCAGTGATCCCCACCCTACACCCCATCCATGGACACACAGGGGGAAGTGATCCCCACCCTACACCCCATCCATGGACACACAGGGGGAAGTGATCCCCACCCTACACCCCATCCATGGACACACAGGGGGAAGTGATCCCCACCCTACACCCCATCCATGGACACACAGGGGGAAGTGATCCCCACCCTACACCCCATCCATGGACACACAGGGGGAAGTGATCCCCACCCTACACCCCATCAATACTGACAGATATTTGCTTAGAGCCGGTGGCTGACAAGGAGGTTCCTCTAGCTGACAATCTTTATTTCACAAGCCTGTCTCTACATTGATGAGACATGATCCGAAGGCTGTAACTTGTGACCAGCTCCAATGAGTCACTATTTGTATTGTAATACAGATCCACCAGATAGATGCACACTCAGATGGCTTGTGCTGACTATAGATATACTGTATATATAGAGAGAGAGGGGGGGAGAGACACGCCGTGCAGGCTTGGTGTGTTCTAGAAAGCAGCAGGCTGTCTAGTAAGGAGAGGGGGCGGGGAGTCAGGAGCGGATACAATCAGTACCCTGGGAGGCGGATGTCTCCCTGGGCTGCCTTGGTCCTTACTGGTAAGGGCGGGGTCACTGCTACTGAGGGGCGGAGCTCAGGATGACAGCTGCCCTTCGCAGGAGCCAGCGCCTTTCTGCCAGCCTATCAATTCAGAGAACCCCGCCATGCTTTACCCTGATTGGTGGGACTTCGTATATCTGCCTGCCTTGGATAGGTCGCTGGGACGAGGTTGGATAGCAAGCCTAGCTTAACTCTTTTGTAGCGTAGTAGGGGGGAGGGGCTTGCTCTGGTTCATTTAATACACTTTTCTTTTATGTCGCTGCAGCCGGACACCGGAATGGGAAGGGTTAAGGCCACAGGATGGCAATGCCAGCGCCTGATAGGTTTGCAGAGACCACGTGCTGTATATGACCAGGGCTGTGATTGGTGTGAAGTGACGTCAGAAAGGTGTAGTGATGGTGGGGTTTGGAAGTTCATAGTGACACAGTCTGTATTGAAATAGCTGTCACTAAGGGTAAGGTGCGGCCCATTGTGTTCTGATGTCTGGGTGAACTCTGTGATCTGTGCATTCCTCATCAGTCATGTGCTACCAAGGAAAGGTCAGCACTAGTCATGATGGAATGAAGAGTACCTGTCACTGTCAGAGTCTCTGATCTATCGGAATTCTTGTATGTAGATCGGGGCGATGGAAGCAGGCACTGAATGCAAATGAACGATCCCTGCCTTTCCTATCCCTCTCCTCACTGTTCACATTAGTGTGATTCCGAATACGACTTTCATGTGACTTACATGTGACTTTACACTCTCTGGCAAGAAAGGCTCATCAAAGTAATGCAGGAACCTTCTCAAAGTTGCTGCGACTTCAACCACCTGCCGACCAGTCCTTTTTCTAAAACATAAATCAGTATTTTTTTGCTAGAAAATTACTTAGAAACCCCAAACATTCCACATTTTTATTAGCAGAGACCCTAGAGAATAAAATGTCAGTTGTAACAATTTTTTATGTCACACAGTATTTGCACAGCAGTTTTTCAAACGCAATTTGGATTTTTTTTATTTTAACCACCTCAATACCGGGCACTTTCACCCCCTTCCTTCCCTGACCAATTTTCAGTTTTCTGCGCTGTCACACTTTGAATGACAATTACTCAGTCATTGAAAAAAGGTTTATTGTATTAACACAGAGTGGTACTGTGGGTACTACATAGATATTATTATTATTATTATTATATAGCGCCAACAGTTTGCGCAGCGCTTTACAACATGAGGGAAGACAGTACAGTCACAATACAATTCAATACAGGAGGAATCGGAGGGCCCTGCTCATTAGAGCTTACAGTCTAGAAGGGAGGGTCACGTGGAACAAAGGGTAGTAGCTGTGGGGGATGATCAGGTGGACAAATGAAAATACAGTTGTTAGGTGTGGGTAGGATAGGCTTCTCTGAAGAGGAGGGTTTTTAGGGATATAAGGTGCCACGTCCCGTTTCGATTTGAAAAAAAATTCAATAGAAAGAGCTTGGACTTTTTAGGCACAACAACACAAAAGTTTACAAAAATATATCGATTTATTTAGAAAATATGACACATGAAATATAAATATTAAATCACATTGATAAAATGAACCAACAAAGAGGATATATAGCTAAATATAACCAACTTATCGCTACATGGAATCTGACAACAAATACATTTGCCGTATAGTATCGGTGAATCCAAGAGTACGGTTATATTGCAGTCAATTGATATCTTGCTCTACATGTTACGTGCCTTGCGCTTCTTCAGGAGCATTTGAATAACTATTTAAATATGGAAAAGAGAAAAACACATAAGAAACATAATATAGGCACGAACATTTAACAGTTGATATGGTCTTCCACTTCACCAACCCCCACCCCCATAAGGTGGGTAGCCCACAGGGCAGCCACACAGACAATAAAGGCAACCCAAAGAACTATGGGGGCGTGCATAACATAATAATAAAAATAGAGATCATGTATAGTATATGAATATCCTTTAGTGCATAAAGTAAATAAATTGGGTGTAGACCCAGTACTTACAATGAACTATACAACACAGGCTCACAGCTAAAAGTGATACAGACAGATTACAAAGCGGCTGCCGAGGGGTCAGATAATCCCATCAAAAAGTAGAGATCTATGACAGATAATGTCCAGTAAGTCAAAAGATGGCACAATAGAGTTAACTAGGTATGCCAAAGCATAAACATAACAAACTCACCCGTTATAAACATGACCAATGTTCACAAATGGGAGGAGATATATAAGGCCGAAGGTAGATACAGTGAAATGGCAGAGAACTGGGAAAGAAATGAGGGCTATCACAGTTCACCCCTAAAGGTAGACAATGCCATCAATTTATAAAGGGCCAATGAAAACAAACTCCCCTCAGGGAGAAAAACGCTGTTGGATATAATGCCGGTATCTGATGCCGCGTACACACGACCGTTTTTCATGACGAGAAAAATTCAATTTTAAAAAATGGACGTGAAAAACGATCATGTATGTATGCTCCAGAGCATTTTTCTCGACAAGAAAAATGCCCGAAAAAAAATTAGAACCTGCTCTATTTTTTCTCGTCGTTTTTCACGTCGTTCTTTTTAACGTCGTGAAAAACGGTCGTGTGTATGCTTTTGCGAGGGGAAAAAAAATGCGCATGCTCAGACTCAAGTATGAGGCGGAGCGCTCGTTCTGGTAAAACTAGCGTTCATAATGGAGATAGCACCTTCGTCACACTGTAACGGACTGAAAAGCACGAAGGCTGAAAAGCACGAATCGTCTCTCACCAAACTTTATTAACACGAGGATCAGCAAAAGCGTCCCAAAGGGTGGCGCCATTCGAATGGAACTTCCCCTTTATAGTGCCGTTGTACGTCACCGCGCTTTGCTCAAGCATTTTTTTTCACAAACGTGTGTATGCAAGGCAGGCTTGAGAGGAAACTCGAAAAATCACGTTGAGAAAAACGTTGTTTTTTTCCATGACATGAATAACGGTCATGTGTACGCGGCATGAGAATATAAAAGAGAAAGGAATTGTTTAAGCCATATTATAGATGATAAAAGAAGGACCAGACTTAGTGCAGCAAAATAAAATAAGAAAACTTTACCAGGGGGATCCCACAGAATCGTGCAGCTGCCTGTGTAGTGACAGAGCAAATGTGTGTAACTCAATGAGACGCTGAACCAGCGTGCCTTTGTATGCATGTCCCGTTTGTAGTCATCCAATCGGCATGAATGCCAAGGTGACATCATCCAGACCGGCCGTACAACGTCACCGCACATGCGTCCAGTCCACATTGACGCGCCCCGCGCAGTAGATGGTAACACAGCGCGGGATGCAACTAGCTGGCAGGCAGTGACGTATCGGGGACCAGGAATGAGGACGACGCCTCCCAGCTGGTCCTCCACACGCCGCACACGGCAATAGTTTATGCCGAATGCGGTGCTGGGCGGTCGCATAGTGCTGGGATAAAACCAATGTAAGGCTTCATGTACACGGGACTTTGTTTAACTGCTCCTGGACGATTTTAACTTGACAGCTAGAAACCAGTGTCTAAAAACGGCCGTTTAGCCACATTTACATGCCGCGTTTAGCCTCGTTTAGCCAAGTTTGCGTCTAGAAGCATTTGAACGTTTTTTTTTTTGTTAAAATGAAAAACGTCTGTAAACGAAACACTGCTAAACGCGAGTTGCCGTGTTTGGCGCTTCAACTGCCTCTAAACACAGCTTCTGAACGCATTTTTATGGGTTCAAGAAAAAGCCTCTAAACACAACTGCCTACAAATGACTATAAACGAACCAGTGTACATGTACTGATAAGATAACACAGAGGAGAGTTCAGGAGCAGTTGAAAAAAATGCCCAACTGCTCCTAAATGTCCGTTTACCAGCAGCAGTGTACATGAGGCCTAATCCTATTGAGGGTACCAGGGAGCAACCACCAGGGGGAGGGGGGGAGAAAGACAAAGCAGAGGACCAATATCAATAACCAAGGGTCATAGATAAAGATAATACTGATAATACTAAATAAAGATGCAGAAAATGTCCAATGCATGAGTAACAATCTAGTGTTTATAAACTCATATAATATGCTTTAACAATACTATACACAGACAAAAGAGAATATGTGTATAATGGGAAAGAGCATGAAACAGAGGCAAAAGTAAATTGCCAATCTTTTGGGGCTTTGATGTGTGCGGAATATGTCTAAAAAGAGAAAGGTCAGGAGCACCTATTAATTGAGGTTTAGAGTAAAGGTGAGTATTATGGTAATGACCTGAACGATCAAAATCATATATAGATGGAAATTCTTTCCAATAAGGGATGCAAAGAGTGTCAGGGACATGAGAACCAGACGGGGGATTTAGAGAAATGGTTTGTATGCTTGGGCCTCATTAATGCCAGGGGCATGTGTGGCATTGAGGCACTCAATCCAGATAGTCTCCCTCTGGAGAATAAATTTGTGCCATTCTCTACCTTGGGGATTTTTGGGGATCAAAGCCAGGGCAATAAAAGACACCAAGGATACGTCAAATTTATGGTAGAGATCCAAATGTCTGCTGATAGCAGTTATCTTTTTACCATTGGCTTAATAGTAGACGTGATTCTCGAACAAAACTGCCTGGCTGTTTTCCCCACATAGAATGCTCCACGTTTACAGGACATAAGATATACGACGCCCTGTGCGTCGCAATCCGCATTGAAATTGGGAGAAAATGTTTATCCATTTGGGAGCATAAATCGTGTACCTACAGAAACCCAGGAGCAGAACGCACGTTTGTCACATCTTGTTATACCCTGCTGGTGGTGTCTAGAAAGGGGATTAGCAGAGTAATGACTTGATGTTAATTTATCCTTCAAAGATCTGGCCCTTCTGAAAATAATCTCTGAGCGTGAACTAATATATTTACTAAGGATAGGATCCCCTTGTAGGAGTGGCCACTGATTTTCTAATATATTACCTAGCTCTCCATGTTGTTGAGAGTATCTAGTGATATATTTGGCGGTATACTTGGGAGAGACAGTCTTAAGGCCCATACACACAGTCTGACTTTTTGACAACAACGGTCCGACGGACATGTTTTATCGGACAATCCGACCGTCTGTATGCTCCATCAGGCAATTGTTTTCGGTTTTTCAACGGACAAATGTTCGCTGTGCATGCTCTCAAACTTTTGGCAACAAATGTCCGATGGAGGATCATCCGATCGTGTGTACACAAGTCCATCGGACTAAAGTCCAAAGTACAAACACGCATGCTCCGAACCAATGCTAAACATCAGACAACAATAGCAGAAGTTGCCCAAAGGGTGGCGGTAAAGAGCTGAAAAACCACGTGATTTGGTGAATGTTGGCTGAAAAAGTTCTGACGTGTGTATGCATACCAAGTTCACGGCCAACGCCCCTTCAGACCAAAATCCACGGAAAAGTCAGATGGAAGTCCAATCGTGTGTATGAGGCTTTAGTCTTGTACAGTAGTGAATTACGAGACTGATGCAGTGCTTTGTTGTAAGCACTGCATAGTAATGATTTGCTTTAGCCTCTTGATCGAAGACGAGTTTTAAGAAGATTGGCCTGGATTTTAAACTCTTCAAGGTGAGTACAGTTGCAACGTAACCTCAGATGCTGAGCGTAAGGGATACTTTTAATAAGAGCTATTGGATGAGCACTATCAGCGTGTAACAATATATTCCCAGCTGTCTGTTTCCTAAAGAGTGTTGAGGCTAGACAATTATCTTTGTCTTTAAAAAATGTGAGATCCACAAAGGTAATTTGTCAAGGGTGGCTAGCAACTGTAAATTTTAGATTGGACTGGTTTCGATTCAAGGTCTCAACAAAGGTGACCAATAGAGCAGGAGTGCCCGTCCAGATAATAAAAACATCGATGTAACGCATCCAGAATAATGCATGGTTGGTGAAAGATGATGAGTCATCAGAAAAAAGGGCACGTTCCCACCCCCCCAGGTACAGGTTGGCGTAGGCAGGTGCGCAACAAGTGCCCATAGCCACCCCTTGTACCTGGAGGAAGTGGGACTCCTTGAATCCAAACCATTTCCATGTCAAAATAAAGCGAAGAAGATCAAGAATGAACTCACAGTATTCCCATTTGTAATGGTCCTGCTCTTGTAGGAAGGTGCGATCTGTCCCAATGCTCTGAGGGATGCTAGAGTATAATGCCTCGACATCCAAAGTCACGAGCAGGGCATCGGGAGGGACGACCATTCCCTCAATATGTTTGAGAAGATCTAACGTGTCTTGAGTATAAAATGGTAACTCCATTACATGTGGCATAAGAATGAAATCAAGGCTTCTGAAATTCAGGTGGGCGGGGAAACCGGTAAGAGTACGAAGAACTATTCATTACCCAAAGGAGAAGGAGGGATTGGGGGGATTGGGTTCCCGGACCCAATAAAATATCAGGAAGCATCTCACTTAGTTAGAGTAGTAGAGTGGTGTGGGCTCAATAAGAAACCTTGGATAAAATGGAACAGGTGACGGTGGATATACCTCTGGAAGGCCTGGTCTGGATTCCAGAAGCGGAAATGCCACCGGAAATAAAGAAACATCCGAAGATAGGCGCTACTATATGAATAACTAAAAATATTTTTTTTAAAACGACCATGTCAATATACCCGAGCCCGATGACCCCGATCCTGCGTACCATGGCATTTCAGCCAGGGCTGACAGATCGAAAATTCATTGCTCTACGACAAAGGGGTATCAGTAGGATTGTTCATTTTTCAAGAGACAACCGACTAATGACAAAAAGAGAGATTGAAAGAGAGGTAGCACCAGAACTCGTTTTTTTCCGGATGATGCAATTAGAAGCGTTTATTCGAACAAAGGCAAATACATATACAGAAGTTAGAACACTGTCAAGATTTTAGCAGATGTGCCTGAAAGGGAATCCTTTGAGACACTCGTTATCATATTTTTATGCAACACTAATCAATTTAGAAACACCACAAGAACTTGCGTTCCTTCAGGCATGGGAGAGGGACTTGGGGATGACATTCTCTTAAGAGCAGAGAGACAGGATTCTGGTATTTAACCATAAGGCCTCAGTAGCGAACAGATACCAAGAGGGAGGGTATAAAATTCTAACTAGATGGTACAGAACACCATCTGTACTACATTGAATATACCCCCAGACGACAGATGTCTGTTGGAGGTGTCATGCGGCGGAAGGTACGTTATTACATATTTTCTGGGATTGTGAGAAAATTAAGGAGTTTTGGAGAATGGGGATAGAAATGACTAAAACAATAACAGGAGTGTCTCTAGAAGACAGACCGGCAGCCATTCTATTACTTCATATCCTTATATCAGTGGAAAAATATAAAAACTCACTGCTGAGACACCTTCTTACAGCTGCGAGGGCGTGTATCCCTGTCCTGTGGAAAAAGGAGAGTCCCCCATCTAGTACACAGTAGTTCGCCAGAATCGCAGAAATCCAACAAATGGAGAATCTTACTATGACAATGAAAGATCAAGATGGGAGGTTCCGGACGATATGGGCACCCTACCTGAAGTACAGGGAAGGGATACGAGAGGAAAATTGAGAAAGAAAGAAGGAACCGGACCGGGGGGGGTGGAGGGGGAGGAGGAAATGGGGATGTGAGGAGGAGGGAGTTTGATTCAGGAGGGAGGGGGGTTGTACTGAGAAAGGAGCTGGAGGCAAAGAAGGAAAAAGATAATTCACATTGAACTAATGAACCGATTAGGAGATAAGAAAATATAAGATGGTAATACTTAGATTGGTATAACAAGATGGCATAAGAATGTGGAAAATTACAATGTGAATGTGAAAACTGTAAAAAATAAAGAATTTATAAAAAAAGAATGGAATCTACCAATCGACTTGCATTCTCCGTCAATGAGCCGATGCCTGACACAATGGGTCGATTGGATAATCGATTCTTGTGTATTTTCGGTAGCGCATAAAAAAAAGTCCTCCCTAGGAGTCTTTGTATTGAGGTAATTATAGAGATCCAGGTCAATGATGCTGTTTTGATAAGCAGAATTAATGATAAATAGAAATTCGGACTTGAATGTCACAGTACGAGTCACAGAGATTCGTATGTACCAGTCCTTATTCTGAAGTTTATTCATGCACATTTTTTCATAGTTGGCCTTAGTCATTAGGACAATGTTACCCCCCTTTTATCAGCCGCCTTGATCTCAAGGTCGGGATGATTACGTAGTCTCTGTATAGCCTGTAACTGTGGTCGTGTCAAGTTGTCTTGTCTAGGGGTGATGGTCATGCGTTTGATGTCATAAACTGTGCTCAACAAAAAGGCCCATGCATTGGGATTGGTCATTAAGTCAGGGAATCTCTGAGACTTAAGTTTGAATTTAGAAATCAATGTTGAGATGTGTGCGGTAGAATTGGGGGGCATCTGGCTTCCAATATCGTCTGACACATCATTTTCATCCAGAAGAAGCATTAGATCAGGGAGGGCTCGGAAGTGCTCCATGGTGTAGTGCTTCACCCTGTCAGAAATCTGCCTGTCCTGCTTAGATCAAAGGTAGTCTTGATCAAAAAGGTATTTGTAAGTGAGATTTCTCGTAAATAGATAGACATCTTTTTTGGCTTCGTATTTATCAATATTCATAGACGGGCAGAAACTAAGCCCAAATTTTAGGACATCCAACTCCTGACTCGTGAAATGGTAGGGAGTGAGATTGATAACACCTAGACCTGACTCTAAGTGGAAAGTGGGTTGCTCACAGGCAATTGAAAATTTGACTGTGGAGTACCTGGTTGAGTAATATGTGAATCCAGTGTACTCTGTTTGGTGAACATTTGTTATTGTGCTGCAAGTGGTATGTTCGAAGATGTATTGAGTGGTAATAATTGCAAATTATCAAGTGGTGTGGCAAGAGAAGAAACAGGTAATCAAAGACGACACTGAATCTGACTCTTCTACTTTCTCTTCACAGTCATTCTCTCGTAAAGGAACCGCGGCTGTCCCTCCCAGTAATCGGGATTATGGTGGCAGGTCTTTTACACCCTATTCAAAGAAACGGCCTCCTACTCAGGACACCACTTTGACCCACCAGAACCAATCACTTGGTAATCTTCAGATTAATGGTGCTGGGTATCAATCACACACTGAGTCTGGGTTCACACTTGTGCGACACGACAGCCGTCCTACTTTGGATCCGACTTTGCCCTGCGACATGAAGCCGACATATGTCCGACTTTCAATGAACGGGGATCCGACTTGGATCCCCGCCAATACCAGGCACTGTGTTTGGTATGAATCTTGAGGGGAAACTCCACGCCAAATTTTAAATAAAAAACCAGCAGCGGTTCCCCTCCAGGAGCATACCAGGCCCTTCGGTCTGGTATGGATTTTAAGGGGAACCCCTACGCCGAAAAAATGGCGTGGGGGTCCCCCCAAAATCCAAACCAGACCCATATCCGAGCACGCAACCTGGCAGGCCGCAGGAAAAGAGGGGGGACGAGAGAGCGGCCCCCCTCCCTCCTGAACCGTACCAGGCCGCATGCCCTAAACATGAGGGGTTTGTTGCTTTGGGGCAGGGGGGCGACCTGCGGCCCCCCACCCCAAAGCACCCTGCCCCCATGTTGATGAGGAAAGGGCCTCTTCCCGACAACCCTGGCCGTTGGTTGTCGGGGTCTGCGGGCGGGGGCTTATCGGAATCCGGGAGCCCCCTTTAATAAGGGGGCCCCCAGATCCCGGCCCCCACCCTATGTGAATGAGTATGGGGTACATCGTACCCCTACCCATTCATCTGGTGGAAAAAAATGTCAATAAAAAAACACACACAGGCTTTTAAAGTAATTTATTACACAGCTCCGGGGGTCTTCTTCCGACTTCGGGGGTCTCCGGTGTCGTCTCCGCGCTCTCCGGCTCTTTCTTCCTTCTGCCGGGCCTCCGCTACCTTCTTCCAGCTCTTTTGCTAGTGGGGCCTGGTCTTCTCCGTCGCCTTCTTTCCTCTTCGATGTTGACACGTCGCTTCCTCCCGCTGTAATGCTGGGTGTGCGGTGCGCTCCGATTTATATAGGCCTCTCATGACGTCAAATCGGAGCGCACCGCACACCCAGCATTACAGCGGGAGGAAGCGACGTGTCAACATCGAAGAGGAGAAGAGGGAAGAAGGCGACGGAGAAGACCGGGCCCCACTAGCAAAAGAGCTGGAAGAAGATAGCGGAGGCCCGGCAGAAGGAAGAGAGAACCGGAGAGCGAGAGAAGAAGAGGCACGCGACTTGTGCTCAGCTGATCTTGAGGGGGAACTCCACGCCAAATTTTAAATAAAAAAAAACGGCATGGATTTCCCTCGAGGAGCATACCAGGCCCTTCGGTCTGGTATGGATTTTAAGGGGAACCCCTACGCCGAAAAAACGGCGTGGGGGTCCCCCCAAAATCCAAACCAGACCCATATCCGAGCACTATTCCTCCCGCTGTAATGCTGGGTGTGCGGTGCGCTCCGATTTATATAGGCCTCTCATGACATCACAGTCACATGCTCCGGGTGGCCACATGCTCCCATGACGTCACAGTCACATGCTCCGGAGCTTGTGACTGTGACGTCATGAGAGGCCTATATAAATCGGAGCGCACCGCACACCCAGCATTACAGCGGGAGGAAGCGACGTGTCAACATCGAAGAGGAAAGAAGGCGACGGAGAAGACCAGGCCCCACTAGCAAAAGAGCTGGAAGAAGGTAGCGGAGGCCCGGAAAGAAGGAAGAAAGAACCGGAGAGCGCGGAGACGACACCGGAGACCCCCGAAGTCGGAAGAAGACCCCCGGAGCTGTGTAATAAATTACTTTAAAAGCCTGTGTGTGTTTTTTTATTGAAATTTTTTTCCACCAGATGAATGGGTAGGGGTACGATGTACCCCATACTCATTCACATAGGGTGGGGGGCCGGGATCTGGGGGCCCCCTTATTAAAGGGGGCTCCCGTATTCCGATAAGCCCCCGCCCGCAGACCCCGACAACCAACGGCCAGGGTTGTCGGGAAGAGGCCCTGTCCTCATCAACATGGGGGCAGGGTGCTTTGGGGTGGGGGGGCCGCAGGTCGCCACCCTGCCCCAAAGCACCAAACCCCCCATGTTGAGGGCATGCGGCCTGGTACAGTTCAGGAGGGAGGGGGGGCCGCTCTCTCGTCCCCCCTTTTTTCCTGCGGCCTGCCAGGTTGCATGCTCAGATAAGGGTCTGATTTGGATTTTGGGGGGACCCCCACGCCGTTTTTTCGGCGTAGGGGTTCCCCTTAACATTCATACCAGACCGAAGGGCCTGGTATGCTCCTCGAGGGGAACCCATGCCGGTTTTTTTTATTTAAAATTTGGCGTGGAGTTACCCCTCAAGATCAGCAGAGCACAAGTCGCATGCCAAAGTCAGATCATGCAAGACTGCGGTTCGACTTTGATCCGACTTCAATGATAGTCAATGGGCTGAAGTCGGATCAAAGTCAGACCGAAGTAGTACAGGGAGCATTTTCAAATTCGGACCGACATGTGTCGGACCAGTTAAGACGGCTCCCATAGGGAAACATTGATTTTCACACGTCATGCGATATGAGCTCCCAATGTCGGAGCGTTTGTCGGACCAGTGTGAACCCGGCCTAAATATTTAGGTATTTAGCAGAATGTAGTACACCTGTTTCTTCTCTTGCCACACCACTTGATAATTTGCAATCATTACCACTCGATACATCTTCGAACATACCACTTGCAGCACAATTACAAATGTTCACCAGAGTACACTGGATTCACATATTACTCAACCAGGTAATCCACAGTCAAATTTTCAATTGCCTGTGAGTAGGGATGAGCTTCGTGTTCGAGTCGAACATACGTTCGACTCGAACATCGGCTGTTCGATCGTTCGACGAAGATCGAACGATTTGGGCCGTTTGCGCCAAATTCGAGTGACGCGAACGGCCCACAATGCACTACGCCATCGCAGTGTCATCCAGGCGCTGTGATTGGCCAAGCATGCACTGTGACCCCGCATGCTTGGCCAATCACAGCGCCGGCAGCGAGGAGAGCAATGATTGGCCACAGGCAGGATGCCTGTGGCCAATTATTGCTGAGGGTGTTTAGTACACGCCCCACACTATAAAAGGCCGCCAGCACGGCGGCCTAGTGTAGTGTGTTCCGGAGCAGGGAAAGAGCAGCATAGGCAGGGACAGTGACTTTTATTTCTTTCTTGCTTAACCTGGATTCCTTTAGTTTAGGGAAAGAGAAGGATAGGTAGGGAGAGTGTCAGTGTGTTTTGTGCTTGTGCTATAGTGTGCTTAAAAAAAACAACATTTTTTCTAGGGACAGAAAACTGTAGGTAGGGAGAGTGTCAGTTTCTTTCACTGTGCAAGTCCTTGTTTCTAGGGACTGGGAAGGACAGTGAGTGAATTCTCCTTGTGCTATAGTGTGCTTAAAAAAAACATTTTTTCTAGGGACAGAAAACTGTAGGTAGGGAGAGTGTCAGTTTCTTTCACTGTGCAAGTCCTTGTTTCTAGGGACTGGGAAGGACAGTGAGTGAATTCTCCTTGTGCTATAGTGTGCTTAAAAAAAACATTTTTTCTAGGGACAGAAAACTGTAGGTAGGGAGAGTGTCAGTTTCTTTCACTGTGCAAGTCCTTGTTTCTAGGGACTGGGAAGGACAGTGAGTGAATTCTCCTTGTGCTATAGTGTGCTTAAAAAAAACATTTTTTCTAGGGACAGAAAACTGTAGGTAGGGAGAGTGTCAGTTTCTTTCACTGTGCAAGTCCTTGTTTCTAGGGACTGGGAAGGACAGTGAGTGAATTCTCCTTGTGCTATAGTGTGCTTAAAAAAAACATTTTTTCTAGGGACAGAAAACTGTAGGTAGGGAGAGTGTCAGTTTCTTTCACTGTGCAAGTCCTTGTTTCTAGGGACTGGGAAGGACAGTGAGTGAATTCTCCTTGTGCTATAGTGTGCTTAAAAAATACATTTTTTCTAGGGACAGAAAACTGTAGGTAGGGAGAGTGTCAGTTTCTTTCACTGTGCAAGTCCTTGTTTCTAGGGACTGGGAAGGACAGTGAGTGAATTCTCCTTGTGCTATAGTGTGCTTAAAAAAAACATTTTTTCTAGGGACAGAAAACTGTAGGTAGGGAGAGTGTCAGTTTCTTTCACTGTGCAAGTCCTTGTTTCTAGGGACTGGGAAGGACAGTGAGTGAATTCTCCTTGTGCTATAGTGTGCTTAAAAAAAACATTTTTTCTAGGGACAGAAAACTGTAGGTAGGGAGAGTGTCAGTTTCTTTCACTGTGCAAGTCCTTGTTTCTAGGGACTGGGAAGGACAGTGAGTGAATTCTCCTTGTGCTATAGTGTGCTTAAAAAAAACATTTTTTCTAGGGACAGAAAACTGTAGGTAGGGAGAGTGTCAGTTTCTTTCACTGTGCAAGTCCTTGTTTCTAGGCACTGGGAAGGACAGTGAGTGAATTCTCCTTGTGCTATAGTGTGCTTAAAAAAAACATTTTTTCTAGGGACAGAAAACTGTAGGTAGGGAGAGTGTCAGTTTCTTTCACTGTGCAAGTCCTTGTTTCTAGGGACTGGGAAGGACAGTGAGTGAATTCTCCTTGTGCTATAGTGTGCTTAAAAAAAAGCATTCCTCATCAACCATCTTTGAAATCCTTGTTTTTTGGACAGTCAGGGAAATTGTCGTTGTGCTATTCTGTGCAAAAGCAATCATCCTGAACCATATTTAGAAATCCTTAAGTAAAGGGACAGAGAAGGACACCTGAAGGTAGCCCTTATTGCTTTTTTCCCATCTCCCTGCAGGCCATCTATTAGAATGTCTGGAAGGCAAACAAGGAGAGGCAGACAGTCAGGAGGCAATAAAAGAGGGCAAGCAGGCTCTGTGTAGGGGGCAACAGTGCTGGTCGTGGACGCGGTGCATTGTCATCAGCACATGGCCATGGGACACGCTTGTCCTTCTTTTCGGCAGCTGGACATGTTGAGCCACATCATGCCGAAGACTTGGTAGAGTGGATGACCAAGCCCTCCTCCTCCTCCTCATCCTCTCTCACCCAGGCTCAGGGTACTGGCAAAGCAGCTGCCAAAGCGTCCTCTTCCCTGGTATCAATGTCAGACTCATCATCAGTCACTCCTTCCCTAGACCCACCATGTCCTCCTCCTGAGGAGTCCCCCGAACTGTTTGAGCACAGTGTTGGGTACATGCTCCAGGAGGATGCCCAGTGTTTCGAAGGGTCTGATGATGAAACCCAGCTACAGGAAGGCAGTAGGGTGAGAGCAGACAGAGGGGATGCTCAAGAAGGACACCAATCTGGCAGTCATGTTCCAGCAGCTGCAGCATACTGCCAGATTGGCTCCAGTGATGAGGAGGGAGGGGATGATGAGGTCACTGACTCCACATGGGTGCCTAATAGGAGAGAGGAGGAGGAGGAGGATGAGGAGGAGGCACATCTCCAACGAGGCAGGATGCCCTTTGGTGGCCAGCGTAAGGGCAGTACACCGACGGAATCACACCGCAGAGCTCCGCCTGTGCAGGGCGCTGCCTCTGCCCGTCATTCAAAAAGTTCCTTGGTGTGGGCCTTTTTTGAGGCTAGTGCATCAGATCGCACAGCTGCTGTTTGCAACATATGTCTCAAGCGTATATCGCGTGGCCAAAACATCAGCCGCTTGGGTACCACATGCCTGACCAGACATATGTTGACCTGCCATGCAGCTCGTTGGCAAGCCTACCTCAAAGACCCACACCAAAGAACAAAGCGGACCTCTCCTTGCACCGCATCAGCTGGGATCTCCAACCCCACTATAACTTCAGTCCTCTCTGAAACATGCACTGAGAGGAATGAAGGTGTAGAATTAGGTGTGTCACAGCCAAGTACTTGCGGCCACTCTGCTAGCAGTACACCGACGTCCGATTCTAGCAGGCAAATTTCCCTGCCCCAGCTGCTGGACCGTCGAAAGAAGTTCACTCCCAGCCATCCACATGCCCAGCGGTTGAATGCTAGCTTGGCTAAATTGCTAGCGCTTCAACTGCTGCCTTTTCAGTTGGTAGACTCGGCCCCCTTCCGTGAGTTTGTGCAATGTGCGGTTCCTCAGTGGCAGGTTCCCAAACGCCACTTTTTCTCACGGAAGGCTATTCCGGCTCTCTACCGGCATGTGGAAGGCAATGTCTTGGCCTCGCTGGACAGGGCGGTCAGCGGTAAGGTGCATATTACCGCTGACTCATGGTCCAGCAGGCATGGACAGGGACGTTACCTTTCTTTCACGGCCCATTGGGTCACTCTTTTGGCAGCTGGGAAGGATGCAGGACAAGGTGCAGTAGTGTTGGAGGTTGTCCCACCGCCACGCCTCCAAAATGCTACTACTGGTTGTGACACACCTCTCTCCTCCACCCCCTCCTCTTCTTCTTCCTCCATGGCCTCTTCCTGTGGTTTGTCCTATGAACCAGCGGTGCTCCGTAGCCGTTCACGGGGCTACGCAAGTACGCAGGCAAAAAGATGCCATGCCGTGCTTGCGCTGGTGTGTTTGGGGGACAGAAGCCACACTGGGGCAGAGGTCCTGTCTGCTCTGCAGGGCCAGGCCGAGAGGTGGTTGACGCCATGCCAGCTTAAGCCAGGAATGGTGGTTTGCGACAATGGCACCAACCTCCTCTCCGCCCTTCGACAGGGACAACTGACCCATGTGCCCTGTGTGGCTCACGTCCTTAACCTGGTGGTGCAGCGTTTCTTGGGCAGGTACCCGGGCTTACAGGATGTCCTGAGGCAGGCCAGGAAAGTCTGTGTGCATTTCCGCAGATCTTATAATGCCAGTGCTCGCCTGGCTGAGCTGCAAAAGGAGTTGAACCTGCCCAAGAACCGCCTTATATGTGACATGCCCACCAGGTGGAACTCAACGTTGGCCATGCTGCAGCGGCTGCACACGCAGCAGAGGGCCATCAATGAGTACCTGTGCGACTACGGCACCAGGACAGGGTCAGGGGAGCTTGGTTTTTTTTCTCCACGCCAGTGGGGCATGATCAGGGATGCATGCACTGTCCTGGCACCATTTGAGGAGGCCACGAGGATGGTGAGCAGTGCCAGTGCATGCATCAGTGACACTGTACCTCTTGTCCACCTGTTGGAACATACGCTGCATGGAATAATGGACAGGGCACTTGAGGCAGAACAGAGGCAGGAAGAGGAGGACTTCCTTGCCTCTCAAGGCCCCCTTTACCCAGACAGTGTTCCTTCTGTCCCACCCATCGCACAGGAAGAGGAGGAGGAGGAGGAGGATTGTGTCAGCATGGAGGTGGAGGCTGGCACTCAGCATCATCAGCAGCAGTCTTTTAGGGATGATTTACAGTCCCAAGAAACCAGTGGACTTGTACGTGGCTGGGAGGAGGTGACTGCGGATCATGTCGTCCTTAGTGACCCAGAGGACTCCGGAGCGAATGCCTCAGAAAACCTACGCTGCATGGCCTCCCTGATCCTGCAAAGTCTGCGGAAGGATCCTCGTATTCTTCGGATCAAGGAGAGGGACCATTACTGGCTGGCCACTCTCCTTGATCCACGGTACAAGGGTAAGGTTGCGGACCTTATGTTACCGTCGCAGAGGGAGCAGAGGATGAGACAACTCCGGGAGGCCTTGCAGAAAGGTCTGTGCAACGCGTTCCCAGAGACTGGGAGGTTACAAACTCCTGGTCCTGGACAACGAGTTGCTGAGGCTTCGGCCAGTCAAAGAAGGAGCGGTGGGGAAGGTGGCCGTCTGACCGATGCGTTCAGACAATTCTTTAGTCCGCAGCCCCAAAGTATGATCGGTTCCAGCAACCATCGCCAGCGTCTGATAAACATGGTGCAGGAATATCTAGGGGCAAGGTCAGACTTGGACACCTTCCCCACCGAAAATCCTCTGGCTTACTGGGTCTTGAGGATGGATCACTGGCCAGAGCTTGCACAGTATGCAATTGAGCTACTGGCCTGTCCTGCATCCAGCGTTCTTTCGGAACGCACATTCAGTGCTGCTGGAGGATTTGTCACGGATCACAGGGTGCGCCTGTCCACCGACTCGGTTGATCGACTGACTTTCATCAAGATGAACCAGTCTTGGATCACCACCAGCTACCACACACCTGATGCTGATATAACAGACTAATTGATTTTAACATGTCACATCCCTTCAAGACTGATGCTGATGCTGAGTGCCTGTGCTGTTATGTTGACTGGCTATCCTCCTCCTCCGAGTCCTCAATGATACGATTGATGATGATAGCTTGGAAGATCATTTTTGTTTATGGATGCCGCCACCAGTGGCTAAGGCCCAATTTTTCAGCCCCTGTTTAACAGGGGCGTGTAATTACAATTTTTGAAGCAATACTTTGCAACAGGGCTCATTGCTGTGCTCCAAGTACAGTATGTGTGAGGGGTTGGAGTGTTGTGCCACCAGTGGCTAAGGCCCAATTTTTCAGCCCCTGTTTAACAGGGGCGTGTAATTACAATTTTTGAAGCAATACTTTGCAACAGGGCTCATTGCTGTGCTCCAAGTACAGTATGTGTGAGGGGTTGGAGTGTTGTGCCACCAGTGCCTAAGGCCCAATTTTTCAGCCCCTGTTTAACAGGGGCGTGTCATTACAATTTTTGAAGCAATACTTTGCAACAGGGCTCATTGCTGTGCTCCAAGTACAGTATCTGTGAGGGGTTGCAGTGTTGTGCCACCAGTGCCTAAGGCCCAATTTTTCAGCCCCTGTTCAACAGGGGCATGTAATTACAATTATTGATCTAATAATTCACAGCAGGGCCCATTCCTGCACCCACCAAGCAAGAGTAACTCTGAGGGCTTACAGTGTTGTGGCAACACCACCACCACCACCACCACCACGAAAGGCCCAATTTTTCAGCCCCTGTTCAACAGGGGCATGCAATTACAATTCTTGATCTAATAATTCACAGCAGGGCCCATTGCTGCACCCACCAAGAGTAACTGTCAGGGCTTACAGTGTTGTGGCACCAGCACCACCATCAAAGGCCCAATTTTTACTACCACTGTTCAACAATTATATGTAATTACAATTCCTGATATAATAGTTGACAGCAGGGCGTTCCAGCACCAACCAAGAGTAACTGTGAGTGCTTACAGTGTTGTGCCAACACCAACTAAGGGGCCTATTTCTGCAGATTATATACGGCAGGTCCCTACTTTCAAACATCCAACTTACAAACGACTCCTACTTGCAAACGCAAGAAGACAACAGGAAGTGAGAGGAAATCTACCCCTAGGAAGGAAAATTCTCTCCTGTAAGAATTAATATGGGAGAAAGGTGTCTCCTCTGTACTGATGCTTTATCAGCAATCCTTGTTTCAAGAAAAACACCACATTTCAAAAACAGTTGTCATTGGGACGGAAAGTGAGGTGAAATGTTCTGAACAGGGGCACAGACAGCAAAACAAATGTTACAGGGGTGATAACCCTTACCTATGTTTTCCAAAAAGTTTAAAAATAGATTTTTGGGCTGGAGCTACACTTAAACAATGTACCTGTTCAAAATTACAAACACATTCTACATAAGAACAAACATACAGTCCCTGTCTTGTATGCACCGCCTGTATACGGCTGTTCAGAGTATATAGGGCCTTTTTTATTTTATGTGCGGGGTTCCCCTTAATATCCATACAAGACCCAAAGGGGCTGGTAATGGGCTGGGGTAGGGGGGGGGGGGGGGGGGTCATGGGGTAGCTATGCCATTTTTCTTAAAGATTTTCATCCATATTACCGGGACCAGACATTACATTAAAGCCGCAAGCAGTTTTAAATGGCTTTTTTTTCCTTTAGAAGTGTCATTTTGTGCAGGGACAGTTCTAAACACGGGAAACACGTGGCACTTCACAGGCATACTTTAGACACCCCCCAGGTACGATATTTAAAGGAATATTTGACTTTTTTTTTTTCACTTTATGCATCATTAAAATGACTGCTCCCGAAAAACGACCGTTTTTAAAACTTCTTTTTGCATTGATACATGTCCCCTGGTGCAGAACCCGGGTTCCCAAACCCTTTTTAGGACAATAACATGCATAATAGTTGTTATAATTAGCACTTTAGAATTCGAACGTTCGCATCCATTGTATTTAATAGGGTTCTAATGTTCGTACGAACTTTCGGTCCGTTCGCGGGTTCTGGTGCGAACCGAACCCGGGGGTGTTCGGCTCATCACTACCTGTGAGCAACCGCATAGATGTGAACCTAGCCTTATGCCTAGAGGGCTGCAAAAAGCACTTTTACCTACCCAATCTTCTGCCCCCTCCCCAGGATGTTAGACCGCTCCCTGTAGCCTCTTCTCCACCATGCCCCAGCAGTTGCAGGTCTTCTGACATCATCAGGTTCCACCCAGAGCCCATAGCCCTGCACGGAAGGTGAGGACACCAAGGGACAATCCATGGGCAGAATGTAGGGAAGTAGAGGAGGGCGCTGGTTGCCAGGGGAGTGGTGGTTCCGATAAGTAAAGTGCTTTCTATTAGGGTTGCACGATACCGTTTTTTTATTTTTATCGGCAAGTACGAGCATGCGATTTCTCCCACCACTCCTGTGTTTGTGTGTATAGAAGGGGAAGCTCCATCTAGTATGCAATTCATTAATAATGTTATAACTCATATTAAGGGCTGGTTCACACCACAAAAAAGCACTCCAGATCGGTTCCCGATGCGTTTCTGCTTGTGCATTTTTGGCGCGTTCCGGATGCATTCCAGAAGCTTTTATTTTTTTCCCCCACAGTACTGGGGTCTGGTGCGCTTTTGATGCGTTTGTGTGTTTTTTATGCGTTTTACCACGTTCCAGTACAGTCCAGTGCAGGAAAATGCAGCATGTTCTACTTTTTTTTCTGGAACTGGAAAGCCCTGGAACTGACCGCACTGGTGTGAACTATGCCATTGATACAAAAAAAAACGCACTGGACTGCATGTGGTGTGAACTGGCCCTTAGTACATATCTGGAGGAGACGTTCTGGGACCCCTGTAGGTATAGGGCCGAAGTGATGTCAGCTTGGTGGCGGACCGCCTCTACATCTCTTCCAGCCCTGGGAGCACCTCCAGCGGCTGTGATTTGCTATCACTGGCAAGACCGGGACACTATGCAGATTGTGAGGGTAAAACATTTTTAATAAACTGCCCACTAGATGGCGTTTCCCTTTCTACACACACACATACACACAGGAGCGGTGGGCAAAATCACATGCGATTTGAACAGGAATGTGGTGCCGTTCTGAATCGCACCGCATTCCTGTTTAAATTGCATGTAATTCTTTGCAGTTCGATTTGCGCCCATTTATTTTGTATATTGCCGCAAATCCCACAGCAAAGTATCGGTTTTGGTATCGAGAGCATTTTTCCGAGTACTCGAGAAAATGCTCGGTATCGGTGCATCCCTACTTTTTCTGACCCCCTAGACCTAAACAACAATTTAACCCTTGTAGTGCAGAGGCAGCCCCACAGCAATAGAGGATTTTTCCTTTCCCTGGGGACGGGCTTAAAAAACAAAACATTGTGACAAATAAGGAAAAATACTTTTGTAGGTGAGAATTACATAGTTACATCAACAACCTATGTGTGTGATTTTATGGCAGTATTACATTGTTTAGCACTGTATGTTGTGGTCATTCAGGTGATTATCTTATAGTTTTTTGAAATTATCGATGCTCCCCGCTGAAACCACCGCCTGTGGAAGGGAATTCCACATCCTTACCACTCTTACAGTAAAGAACCCTCTACGTAGTTTAAGGTTTAACTGCTTTTCTTCTAATTTTAGTGAATGGCCGCGTGTCTTATTAAATTCCCTTTCGCGGAAAAGTTTTATCCCTATTGTGGGGTCACCAGTATGGTATTTGTACATTGAAATCATATCCCCTCTCAAGCGTCTCTTCTCCAGAGAGAACAAGTTCAGTGCTTGTAATCTTTCCTCATAACCAAGGTCCTCCAGTCCCTTTATTACTTCCTTTATTTATGACGTCAATTAGAAACCTGAGCAACCCAACTCCCACAAGAATATTTATCCGCAAGGTGTTACCCTGCATTCCCGCCTAAGCAGAGTGTATTCCTAAGATTTTAAAGCAATTGTTTAAGGTGTATTTGCCCGTGTATCAAGCTTCAGGAGTTTGTTTCCTGAGCTGAGCAAGAGGAGGAGAGCAGTTATACAGGTGAAGAGGAGTTCTTTAGGCATAGAAAATGCGCAAAAATGCATACATTTGTTTACATGCATTCCCATTCAAGTCTATGGGATCAAAAACGCCTGAATACACTCAAAAAAAGATCCTAGATCGACCACACTGCAGAGAAGGAGACCAATACATTGTTAGTTGTGTAGCACTACCCCTGCAAGGGCTGCTGGTAACTGGCTACCCTATTACTGTACAGCCAGGCAACACGCATTTCCAATTTGCATCCAGACACAAGAAACCAGTCCATGGGCTTGTTTTTGTTGCTTTATTGGGGAAATATGGTATAGGGAATATAGGATGCCCAACTTGTCATGAAGAACAACAGATGAGGACAACTCAAAGAAAAGATCCTACACTGCTCTCCTCCCTAATAACAACCAGTCTCTTGGATCAGTGGCAAAGTCCCTTATGGATCAGAAGTTCTCAGCTCCTTTGCAAAGTAGCACAAAATATTAAAAAGCTGCATGCAGGAGTATCTCCTCTCCTCTTGTAGAACTGCTCCCAGCTCCACCGCTTGCAGGCACTACCGGCCCTCCTGGCTGCTTGTCTACTAGCTCACCCGGCTGCTCCGAAGATCTCACAGGACAAGGGATAAAATGAGTTAACCACAGTGCTGTCCTTTTGAAAGCTTGCTATATGTGGCAGTCTCTCCCCTTGTGTAATCCTGGGTGTGCTGATGTACTCACTCCTTTCTTCTTGCGCCCACTGCTCAGGCAAAAACCCTGTAGAAGCCATGGGGGTGAATGGATCTCTCTAAGCCAGCCTGGAGGCAAAGCCCCCCCTCCCTTAGAGGTACACAACAACAATGCTGTATTAGAAAGCAGACACCAAACATGTTATGGAGGGCAAATTAAAATATATTGTCACACAGTATATTTAGTAACAATAAAGGCATAAATGTGGATTGGCAATATTAGTAAATAGTGTATTTTAACATACAGTATGATTAATAGTTAGCAGTAGATATTATACGATAACACTATTCACCAGGATCGGCATAAGCAGTTGCAAGGTTACCATGAGAGCAGCGATGGTCAGCAATGTGGTTGAAAGTAACTACATTCAGGAGGCTACACTGCCAAAATTCATTTTTAGCTTTTTAGGCTGGGCTTCTCCTCTGGGTCACAGGAGTGCAATTATTTTTGCACTCCTGTGACCGGTTTTCAGCGGAGAGCGGTCTGAAGCCCGCTCTCTGCTGACATCACTGCCATCTTTCGAGGCAGCGCGTCATCCCGACTTCCCAAGTCTGGATCCGCCAGCTGCCTTGATTAATGGCAGTCTCAGGAGACACTGAGACGGCCGCTCCCCGCCCCTCCACAGCTCATCGCTCCAATAAACGTGGAGAAGCATAAGAGAGAGACGCTGACTGACAGTCAGCAGCTCTCCTCTCAAGGATCTGTAAAAACTGAGCCATCGGCAATGTTCGGTGGCTCGGTTCTCAGTGCAGAGATGGTGGGGGACAGATGCAGCATCGGTCTGATGCTGCATCCACATAGGTAAGTATGAATCTAAAAAAAAAAAAAAAAAACATACTTCTCTTTTAACCCTCCTGGCGGTAATCCCAAGTGTGGCTCGGGGTTAAATTTCAGTACCATTAACGTTAACACCGAGCCACACTTGGGATTGCATTGCAGCATACTTACCTTGTCACCAGGATCCTGAGATGTCCCCCCACTGTGTCCTCCGCCTGATCATCTGCCAGATTTCCTGTGTTCCAGGCCCTGTTTCTGGCGAGCATCGCGATGCATAGGGGCGGAGCTCGGCGGCAAATTCAGAAAGTACAAAATACATAACACATACAATACACTGTAATTTTACAGATTACATTACTATATCAAATCATATCACCTCCCTTTGTCCCTACTGCTTTGTCTAGTGCCCTGCATGCACTTTTATATTATATATACTTTTCTTTATGCCTGGAAACTTGAGATTGTCCATGGCAACCAAAAAGTGTCCCTTTACGTCAAAAGTGGTTTTAGACCAGCTAGAAAACAGCAATAGTAAATTAGAACACTTACAGAATTGAGTGATAGTGAATCGTGTGTAAATTCATTTTATTATTATTATATTATTATTTTTTATAATTATTTATAGGTATTTATTATATTATAATTTATGATTTCTTGTTTCAAACTTTATCATACCGGGATGTCTACTAGACTCTCGTTTGGACAGATTTAAGTGAGTTATTCCTAAGAATTACAGGCCTACAATATAAAATGCCAAATCTCTATGCAAAACAATGTACCGCTTTGAGATCCAAAAATCTGACATAATCATACCGCCAGGGAGGCTACGTTGACTATTCTAGGCTAAGGCTAACTGGATGGAGGTACCTGTTTATGTGAGTAATAGAGGCTTGTAGAATGGCTTTATAGGGGATAGTCCTTTACTGTGTTCTTCTGCCTGCTATAGGTGGGGCCCTTTACATAGCGTTGGTGCACTTAGCAAAAGTCTTGAGGATCCAGCATGCAGTGTAGATGCCATATAGCTGCGGTATATAGGAGCCATATAGGTGTGGTATACTGAATACCCTGCCTCCAGTGACCCAGTCCCTACTAACATTGTGAACAATGGGCAGTGAGCCCTCTCACTTGTCCCTGTGGTGCAGCTGGGAACTCTTGCTGAAGAAGGGGTCCTCCCTTAGTCACCCCACAGAATGCCTCTAGAGATTTAGCAGTAGGAGGATGCTCTGGTCTCCCCGAGGCAATGGTGCAGATGCGATTGCAACTGTCTGTGCTGCCTCGGGTATCTCCGCTGGTCTGGCCTTTCAGCAATCTGATCGGTATACAGCAGATGTGCTCTCATCGGATCCCTCAGCGCCAAGAGAAAGAGCTTAGCTGGGCAGTCTCAGAAAAGAAGCTCCGCTGCTCCTCCTTACCCAAGTGTCTCTTGGGAGATATAGTGCAAAGGTTCCATAAACTCCAAAATATGGCTTATTCTCTGGACTTAAAATTCCATAATCCTCAGCGTTCTGCATAGAAATCCATAGGCTTTTCTGGCATTAGCTCTCCCTCTTCTAAATAAATAGAGGGGATCGTGCAACACAACATTCAACATAACAGCAGAAAGTGAAAGTAAACTGATTGTAAGGAGGGAAATGTCACCCTCTCCATGTTTCTGTAGCCCAGCACCTGGCTACGGATGAAATGGAAGATTTGTTACAGGCACTTTATGCAACGGAACAAATTCCATATCCCCCTCAAGTCCTTTTGCAGGATCCAAGTCTGGGGAAAAATCCGTTTCAAGATGGATTTAGAGCAGAACTAGACCCATCTATTTAAAAAAAAAAAAGTACATTTCCGGCATTCCTGGGAGTGCTGTCACATTTGTTTGTACTCTAAAGTCTAAACCAAACTGTTAAACCATCAAATGGCTGGCATCATAACTAATACTGTGCAGAATCATGGCAGTTACAGAGGCTAAGATGGCAGCTTCCTTGGCTGAATAATTTAGGAGGGCTTAGTTCCCACTTTGGTCAACTCAGTAGTTACAGAGTAAGTCAGTAAAGATTGTTCTTTCACACAGTTTTTATAAGGGTTTTTAAACAAATGATTACAGTTAGAATAAACTTGAAAAAATATCACAAGTGTAAGGGGATGGTGATACAATAAGGTTGCATGTCATTATCTTTATGGGTATGCTATTACTCAGAAAGAACAAAGTACAAGAACTACTGACAAACTATTTCCAAATATCGAACCATTAGACGTGGAAATGTGTGGTGTGTTGTAAGATTCAGGTATAGAAGGTCTGGAAGATGGTTCCCAGACCCGCCTTTTTATTTTAACAGGTTTAATAAAGAGGGTGGGCGCTAGCAGACATCCCATAAGAGACCTAAATATTCTTTAAATAAGTTGGGAGCAAAGGGAGAAGTACTATGTGGGGGGATGCTCCAACTGAAGTGTTGGGGATAATGAGACTAGACAGGTATAACATGTTTGTTATTTAAAAACAAAACAAAAAAAAATAAGTCTAGGTTTTCCCTCCCCGCCCCAAAGCACCTTGTCCCCATGTTGATGGGAACAAGGGCCTCTTCCCCACAACCCTGTCCGGTGGTTGTGGGGGTCTGCGGGCAGGGGGCTTATTGGAATCTGGAAGCCCCCTTTAGGAAAGGGGGCTCCCAGATCCCAGCCCCCCTATGTGAATGAGTATGGGGTACATTGTACCTCTACCCATTCACCCAAGAAAGCAGTGTAGTGTTACAAAAAACAAGAGAGGGTTTTTGACAAGTCCTATATTAAAAATGAAGAATGTCCCCCGTAAGCCCCCTGCCTGCAGACCCCCACAACCACTGGCCAGGGCTGCGGGGAAGAGGCTCTTGTCCCCATCAACCAAAGCACCCACCCCCCTATATTGAGGGGGCATGCGGCCTCGTATGGTTCAGGAGGGGGGCGCTTACTCATCCCCTCCCTTTCCTGACCTGCCAGGCTTTTTTTGGTGTGGGTGTCCCCTCCAAATCTATACCAGACCCGAAGGAAACCCTGTTGACAGCTGACGACTCATCAGTAGTTAAGGACGTGGCAGCCGGCTTCCCAGCCCGCTCCTTAGTAACCAGCTATATACAGTGTTTTTAAAGGGAAAACGCATTACAAAAACACTTGCGTTTCTGGTGCGACTCCATTAAAATCTATTACACGTAAAACGCAATCTGCTGTGGATAAAAAAGTCCCTGACCCTTTCCAAAAACGCACTGGCTGAAAAACGCATGGATGTGAATGTGTACCATAGGAAACAATGTTAAATGGACTGTAGTGTGTTTCTGCAAAAAGGAAAACGCACAAAAAAGCACATAGGTGTGAACGCAGGGTAAAAGCCAGATTACTTGTTGTGGATATTGTTAAACTTAACTTTTTTGTTTATACTGTCTAAAAATGTTCTAATAGGGGTTTATATCATTGTCTCTTGTTTAAATTGGCCCTAGTATGTGTATATATGAATGCAAGTTAGGCACCTTGCAAGCTCTTTGGTGACAGGGACTTATGTGAATGTACATGACCAGTGTTGCCAACCGTCCGTTAATTTGCGGGCAGCCCGTAAATTTCAGACAATTTTTCGGCTGCCTATAAATGCCCGTTAAGTCGGCGCCCATAAAAAATATGGCTGCAGGCCGACCATGCAACTGCTCATGCACTGTTCCGAAGCCTGACGGGCTCGAAAAGGTTTGTACACGCTCTGCTGGGCGACGCATGCGCAGTAACGTAATGCCGCCGCCTGGCGCCATTTTTAAATGGAAGGTACTCGTTCTTGGCGGTGCCGCATCGGCGCCTAGCCAGTTGACTCGCTACAGCAGAGGAGGAGCCAAGGAGGACAGTGACACTCATGTGAGGGGATAACAAAAAGGAGGCAGAGGGGGACATTACTGGGGTGAGGAAATGGTGAAGGGGCAGAGGGGGACACTGATGTGCCTGTGGACTGGAGAGGTGAAAGGGGCACAGGAGGAGGACACTGATGTAGAGAGGTAATATGAAGGGGGACAGAAGAGGAAACTACTGTGAGGGGGTGAGGAGGACACTACCATGTCCGCAGCCTCTGACCATCTCCTGTTACTGTATCCTGTCCGCAGCCTCTGACCATCTCCTGTTACTGTATCCTGTCTGCAGTCTCTGATAATCTCCTGTTTCATGTCCGCAGTCTCTGACCATCTTTTGTATCCTGTCCGCAGTCTCTGACCATCTCCTGTATAATGTCTGCAGCGTCTGACCATCTCCTGTATCCTGTCCGCAGTCTCTGACCATCTCCTGTATCCTGTCTGCCGTCTCTGACCATCTCCTGTATCCTGTCTGCCGTCTCTGACCATCTCCTGTATCATGTCTGCAGCCTCTGTCCATCTCCTGTATCCTGTCTGCAGTCTCTGACCATCTCCCGTATCATGTCTGCAGTCTCTGACCATCTCCTGTTACTGTATCCTGTCTGCAGTCTCTGACCATCTCCTGTATCATGTCTGCATTCTCTTACCATCTCTTGTATAATGTCCGCAGCGTCTGACCATCTCCTGTATCCTGTCCTCAGTCTCTGACCGTCTCCTGTATCATGTCCGCAGCCTCTGACCATCTCCTGTATCCTGTGCGGTGTCTCTGGCCATCTCTTGTATCATGTCAGCAGCCTCTGATATCTCCTGTATCCTGTCCGCAGTCTCTGACCATCTCCTGTATCATGTCGGCAGTCTCTGACCATCTCCTGTTACTGTATCCTGTCCGCAGCCTCTGACCATCTCCTGTATCCTGTCCACAGTCTCTGACCATCTCTTGTCTTTTATCATGTCTGCAGTCTCTGAGGGGGAGGCTGGAGAGAAGTCAAGAGTGGGAATGCCGCAGGGATGGGGGTCATGGCAGGAGTCAAAAGTGTGTGGACTGTGGAGAGGAGACTATAGGATAAAACCAGAGCCGCCAAGCTGGAGCCGTCTGACTGAGCCCTGCACGGTGCACCTGAGAGGGGGTCAGTGACAGCCAATAAAAATTGATGCAGTTTGTAAGTTTTGGCGTCCTGACAGTTAATTTTACTTCGGGGGGGGGGGGGGGGGGTTAGCAACACTGTACATGCCTGAGGTATAAAAAATGCTTAGCCTTCCCAAACTGCTTGACCACCACTCCTCCACTAACCTTTTCCAAGAATAACCACAAGAGACCCGAGATGGAGCACGATGGCCATAGCAGCATTTTATTATTAACCAATTATAAATAACTCATAAACATATCCACATATAAACATATGAACATCCAGTATATTATACCAAAGTCACAAGGTCTTTGTGGGAACCAACTACTCGTACCTGTGTTACCACTGACAATTTTAGGGAAGGTGGTCTCTAGTCACCAGAGTGCCCCCCACATCAGAGTTTCTGGCGTTCCCCTTTACATCCGAGTCTGCAGGATTCCCCTTTACAGTGAAAGGGCAATGCTGCAGACCCTGATGTACAGTAAGTGGGAACTCTGATGTAAAGGGAATGCAGTGGACTCTGATATAAGGTGGTCTCTGGCCACCAGAGCCCCCCCCATGGATTAGAGTTTCCCCTTAGATCATGATCTGCAGCGTTCCCCTAGCCAGGGCCGCCATCAGGAGGGTACAGGCAGTGTTGCGGAACTCCAACGTCCGCTGGGAAATCCTTGAAGCTGAGGAAGTACTAACTTATCCAAGGCAACCTGTTACCCCCCCCCCCCCCCCCCGTAACTGGATGACACACAGTTCTGGGAGTAAATCAACCCTTTATTTTGCCCCAGCTGGCTTTTTATATCATTTCCCATGCAAGGGGTTTCTTAACTCATTTTCCAGGGGCATTCCCTTCAACAACTAACAGGTGACAGTGATTTAATTACCTGGAACTATTTCTAACAACCTGGGATGCACGAGACGTTTGTCTCCGCATATTTACCCATAACAATGAAACCGTGCCAGACACATTACTAGGAGTGTAATTACCTCCCGTAGCAGATAATAGGTGGCTTCATTAACACACTGACAATAGATGAATGGAACGCTACCTCAGACCCCCAATTAACCCAATTTACTTATTCAGACATCGGTAGACATTCTGTCTCTACATTTCCTGGAATGAATCTTTTCTGTCACCTTTGAAGTGATCCAAACCATTTCTCAGTTTCAGTATTTTGCTACACTGCTCCCCCTTACCCACAAGCCGGCATACACAGTCTGATCCTTAACGGATCGGCTTGGGGATGTCCGGAGAGTACTCACGGATCACTTTTCCAGTCCGGTTTGCCGCGATAATCCGTCAGCATTGCCGTTCTGTTTCCCGGGTCAGTAGCTGATGGTGAGGTTGTAAGGTTGCAGGGCAAATAATGGAATTCAGTTCTGGAACAATCACTTGCTTTGCTCTCTCAATGGCTCCCAAAACTTGCTGCTGATGCTCTTGGGAGAGGTACGGCAAAACCTGGGTGCAAATCCCATTTAACCTTTTGCAAATTTCAGCCTGTTTGTGCATTTCAATGTTCAAGCCATGTGACATCTCATAATACATGACGTAGTGTCATTGCATCTCCGATTTCTCACTGGCCAACTTGTTACATTCCAATTTTAGACTGTGATATTGTGCCTGATCTATGGTACCTGTCGGGGAAGATAGTCTTACCCGGGTCTCAGCAGCACGCGGGTCGGTTCCAGCAGCACGGGTCTGTGCACAGGTAGTCACGGGGTTGGCTTCAGCTGGGCCCATTGGGGCGCAAGCAGAAACGAGGGGGGCCAAATCATTCCCCAGTAGTACATCCGCTGGCAAATCCTTCATCACCCCCACATTCACGTGTCCCGACCCAACCCCCCAATCCAGGTGAACACGGGCAACGGGTAGCCGGAAGACGGTGCCTCCCGCTACTCTTACGGCTACAGTGTCTCCGGTGTGTTGGCTCTCTGGGATGAGGTTCTTCTGTAGTAGGGTCATGGTGGTGCCAGTATCACGTAGGCCATTGGCTACCTTTCCATTGACCCAGACAGTCTGCCTGTGTTGCTGCCGGTTGTCCCGGTTAGCTGCTTGTATTGGATCAGCCTCGTGCAGGACGCCCCATTGTTCCTCCAATTCTTCAGCTCCGCGGTTGTCTGGGGCCACTTCCGTGTGATAGCAATGAGCGGCAGCCCGTGCTGGAGGGGGTGGCCCTGGTTGAATCCATGCCGCTTGGTCCTGGTTCTGAGTGCAGTCTCTCTGATAGTGCCCAAATTGCTTGCACGAATGGCACTGCACTCCCTTGCGCCCGAAAGTATCGATTTGCAGGGGGGTAGGGATTAGCCCGGGTCGTTGTGTAGCTGGTGGCCCTGGGTTATTGTTCAGTGGTCTGGTGTTTGGTCTGAAGCTAGTCTGTGATGGCCTGCGGGCATCTTGATATTCATCAGCTTGCCTGGCCGCTTCCGAGAGAGTGGTAGGTTTGCGGTCCCTTACCCACTCCTGTACCTCTGGGTTTAGTCCATTAAAGAATTGCTCCAGTAAAATCAGCTGGGTGATCGCATCTGCTGTGGTTACCTGACGGGCTTGCAGCCAAGCTAGGGCTGCCCTCTGCATTCGGCAAGACCATTCGGTGTGGGAGTCCTTCTCCTGTTTCTTTGTGTCCCGGAAGCGTCTCCTGTATGCTTCTGGGGTGATGGCATACCTTGCCAAAATAACTTCCTTTACCCGGCTATAGCTTGCGATTTCCTCCTCTGGCACGGCTCTGTAGGCTTCTGCTGCACGGCCTGACAGCTTACCAGCTAAGATCCGTACCCAGTCTGTCTGGGGTACTTGGTACAGCTTGCATTGCCATTCAAAATCTTGCAGGAAGCTATCGATCTCTTCCTCTGCTTCCACAAACTTTTTAAAGGCATCATGGGGTACTTTTAGTTTTGTCTCTGGTGCCGGTGTAGTCGTTAGCAGTCTCTCAGAGGCACGCTGTTCTGCCAGCCGGAGTTGGGTCTCCCGTTCTTCTCTCGCCGTGATAAAGGCATCCACTTGGGCTAACGTTGCCTGTACCAGCTCGGTGGAGGGGTTTTCTCCATAAAACGCTAGCCTGCATTTCACTTCTTGCTCAAACTCGGTCTCAATGGCTTCTGTAGCCATACTGTGTGCCCGATCTCCCTCGGTCAGTTCTGCAATCAGCTCGGCTTTGGTTTTATTGCTGGCGCTCTTCCCTCTTGCTTCCAGCAAATCCTTTAATGTTGCTTGTTTTAATCCAGCATAGTTTGTCTCCATTCACACTTCCATTCGTGTAACCGAATTTGCATGAACGCTGCTTCCTCTTTCTGCAAGGCTTTAATCCCACCGCTGCCAACCAGTGTTGCGGAATCCAACGTCCGCTGGGAAATCTTTGAAGCTGAGGAAGTACTAACTTATCCAAGGCAACCTGTTACCCCCCCCCCCCCCCCCAGTAACTGGACGACACACAGTTCTGGGAGTAAATCAACCCTTTATTTTGCCCCAGCTGGCTTTTTATATCATTTCCCATGCAAGGGGTTTCTTAACTCATTTTCCAGGGGCATTCCCTTCAACAACTAACAGATGACAGTGATTTAATTACCTGGAACTATTTCTAACATCCTGGGATTCGTGAGACGTTTGTCTCCGCATATTTACCCATAACAATGAAACCGTGCCAGACACATTACTAGGAGTGTAATTACCTCCCGTAGCAGATAATAGGTGGCTTCATTAACACACTGACAATAGATGAATGGAACGCTACCTCAGACCCCCAATTAACCCAATTTACTTATTCAGACATCAGTAGACATTCTGTCTCTACATTTCCTGGAATGAATCTTTGCTGTCACCTTTGAAGTGATCCAAACCATTTCTCAGTTTCAGTATTTTGCTACAGGCAGTACACCTGTAAGGGACCTGGAGGTCCCCAGGGGCCCAGGTGGCAACCATCCTTTTTTATGTATTTTTTATAAAAAAATATATATATATTTATTTATTTTTATTTATTTTTTGTAAGGGGCCCAGAGGTCCCCAGAGGCCCGGAGGTTTTTATTTTTGTTTATTTTTCTAAACTATTATTTTTTTTGTAAGGGGGCCCCCAGAGGCCCGGAGGTCCCGGATGGTAACCTCCTGTTCTATGTATTTTTTATAAAAAAAAAATTATTTTTTTTGTAAGGGGCCCAGAGGTCCCCAGGGCCCCGGATGGCAACCCCCCTTGTTTTTTTTGTTCTTTCTTTGTCTGTCAGCACCCAAAGCCCCCCTGACCTTAATAATTTGCGGCGGCAGCACCCCCCGCTTCCTTCTCAATTCGTGACACCCCCCGCTTCTCAATTCGCATCCTGCCCCCCCCCCCGCGCTTCTCAATTTGCGGCGGAAGCACCCCCCCTGGTTCTCCTCTGCTCCAGGGGGCCCATGCCTGAAGCTGTGTAAGGGGCCCCAAAATTCCTGATGGCGGCCCTGCCCCTAGCTACATGTTTATAGTTTAAATATTGATATTTGCACTGTTTAGCGCTGAAAACTGTCAGTTTAGGTACTTTTTCACAGTGTCAGTAAAAAATGTTTTAGTCAATAAAAATTGATACAGTTTGTAAATTTTGTCGCCCTGACAGTTAATTTGACTATTTCTCCTACTTCTCAAGCGAGAAAAAAGTCAGTTCCTCTAATCTTTCCTCATAGATAAGCTCCTCCATGCCTCTTATCCATTTGGTTGCCCTTTCCTGCACTTTCTCCAGTTCTCCGCAGCTTGTTCTGTATTTATTAGATTAGTGCTATTTATTTGCACATCTCTTTCTGCATATCAGTGATTAGTTGGTTGGCAAACTAATGTATGAGCTTGCATTTTGATAACATAGTTATATAGGTTGAAATAAATCACAAGTCTATCCAGTTAAACAATATAAAACAGAAATTAATAAATAACTTACAGTCTTACTAAAGGCTTTTTTTAAATTAAAATAATAAACATGTTATACCTACCTGCTCTGTGCAAGGATATTGCACCGGGCCCGGACCTCCTCTACTTGGGTCGCCTGCTTGGCTCCTCCTCTCCTCCATGTCCCCACATAGCAAGCTGCTTGTATGGGGGCACACTTGCATGTTCGCTCCCAAGCTGTGTGTGTCAATGGAGCTATGCTCCAAAGATACACACAGCTCAGCTTGGCCCTGCCCCTGCTTCCTCCTCACAGCATTTGATTGACAGCAGCAGGAGCCAATTTATAAAGGTGGGACAGCAAGCTATAAAAAATTTTTTTACTTTATTGCAGGGAATGCATTAGGGTAAAAATGTTTTGGCTTTAGAACCACTTTAAAATAGATTAACCCCTTCCTGCCTGTGCTATAGCCGAATTACGGCTACAGCTCGGGCTTACTTTGCCCCCCTGCGGCACGCGGGCGGCACGCTCTGTGATGGCCGGATCCTTCGGACTCAGCTGTTCACAGAGCGGGGTAAAGGGCCAATCACAGCGGCCCTTTACCACGTGATCAGCTGTGTCCAATGACAGGTGATCACGGATGTAAACACAAGCCAGTAATGGCTTTTCTTTCCTTATGCTGACAGCATGAGGAGAGAAGAAGAGTGCCAATAACTGGAAAGCCCACCAGTGAGCCAGTGCCCACCAGTGCTGCCAATCAGTGCCCATCAGGGCCTTCTCATCAGTGTCACAATCAGTGCCGCCTACCAGTGCCTATCAGTACCACCTATGCTGCCTATTAGTGCCCTTCGGTGCCGCCGATCAGAGCCCATCAGTGCCACCTATAAGTGCCCATCAGTGCCTTCTCATCAGTGTCACAATCAGTGCTGCCTACCAGTGCCCTTTAGGGCTGCCGATCAGAGCCCACCACTGCCACCTATCAGTGCCGCCTATCAGTGCAGCCTCATCAGTGCCCACCAGTGCTGCCTCATCAGTGCCGCCTCATCAGTGCCCAGCAGTGCAGCCTATCAGTTACCATTAGTGCAGCCTCATCAGCGCACATTAGTGAAGGAGAAAATGTTTTTTTTTGTTTGTTTAGCAAAAAAATTAAAACCCAGTGGTTATTAACCACTTCAATACCAGGCATACCTTTCCTCCATTCCTGCCCAGAACAATTTTTAGCTTTCAGCGCTGTCACACTTTGAATGACAATTGCGCGGTCATGCAATGCTGTACCCAAACTAAATGTTTATCATTTTTATGTTTATCTACAAATAGAGCTTTCTTTTGGTGGGATTTGATCACCTCTGTGTTTTTAAAATGTTGCACTGTAAACGAAAAATACTGACAATTTAAAAAAAAAAAACTGATGGGCACTGATAGGCAGCACTGATAGGCGGCACTGATGGGCAATGATAGGTGGCACTGATGGGCACTGATAGGTGGCACTGGATAGGCAGCGCTGATGAGGAGCTACTGACAGGCATTACTGAGTGGCACTGATTGGCACTTTGATGGGGCACTGATTGGCACTTTTTTGGGCACTGATTGGCACTGTTGTGTGCACTGATCTGCACTTTTATGGACACTGACAGGCTTTATAGAGGGGGACAGGCTGGCAGGTCATGGGCACTGATTGGCAGCTGATGGGCACCTTTTGATCGGGGCTGTGCTGATAATGAATGTGCTGATTATCAGCACAGACCCCCCCTCTGACAGGGAGAGCCGCCAATCTGCTCTCCCTGTCAGCGTGAACCAAGGAAAATCTTGTACCGGCACTTCCTGGTTCACGCGATGATCAGAGGCTTCATACCACGATCGGAGTTGCAGTGTCAGACTGACACACAGCACCTCTGATCGCTGCGATGCACGCCCCCACAGGCGCGCGCCGGCTCTGTTATCCTGATCACGTTATATGATGTCCGATCAGGATAACTAAACCACTTTGCCGCCGTCATTTTGCTATACGGTGGGCAGTGGCGTCTCCAGCTTTCATATTTAGGGGGGGCACATGGGGGGACAGGGACAAAAGTAGGGGGGCCAACTATAAAATGCAATTATATATATATATATATATATATATATACAGTCAGGTCCATAAATATTGGGACATCGACACAATTCTAATCTTTTGGCTCTATTCACCACCACAATGGATTTGAAATGAAACAAACAATATGTGCTTTAACTGAAGACGTTCAGCTTTAATTTGAGGGTATTTACATCCAAATCAGGTGAACAGTGTGGGAATTACAATAGTTTGTATATGTGCCTCTCACTTTTTAAGGGACCAAAAGTAATGGGACAGAATAACAATCATAAATCAAACTTTCACTTTTTAATACTTGGTTGCAAATGCTTTGCAGTCAATTACAGCCTGAAGTCTGGAACGCATAGACATCACCAGATGCTGGTTTTCATCCCTGGTGATGCTCTGCCAGGCCTCTACTGCAACTGTCTTCAGTTCCTGCTTGTTCTTGGGGCATTTTCCCTTCAGTTTTGTCTTCAGCAAGTGAAATGCATGCTCAATCGGATTCAGGTCAGGTGATTGACTTGGCCATTGCATAACATTCCACTTCTTTCCCTTAAAAAACTCTTTGGTTGCTTTCACAGTATGCTTCGGGTCATTGTCCATCTGCACTGTGAAGCGCCGTCCAATGAGTTCTGAAGCATTTGGCTGAATGCGAGCAGATAATTGTAGCAAAATACTGAAACTGAGAATATGGTGGGGATCACTTCAAAGGGGATAGTAAATATTCATTCCAGGAAATGTAGAGACAGAATGTCTACTGATGTCTGAATAAGTAAATTGGGTTAATTGGGGTCTGAGGTAGCTTTCCATTCATCTATTGTTAATGACCCTATTATCTGCTACGGGATGTAATTACACTCCTAGTAATGTGTCTGGCACGGTTTCATTGTTATGGGAAAATATGTGGAGACAAACGTCTCACGCATACCAAGTGTGTTAGAAATAGTTCCAGGTAATTAAATCACTGTCATCTGTTAGTTGCTGAAGGAAATGCCCCTGGAAAACGAGTTAAGAAACCCCTTGCATGGGGAATGATATAAAAAAGCCAGCTGTGGCTAAATAAAGTGTTGATTTACTCCCAGAACTGTGTGTCGTCCAGTTACTGGGGGGGGGTAACAGGTTGCCTTGGATAAGTTAGTACTTCCTCAGCTTCAAGGATTTCCCAGCAGACTTTGGAGTTCCGCAACACTGGTTGGCAGCGGTGGGATTAAAGCCTTGCAGCAAGAGGAAGCAGCGTTCATGCAAATTCGGCTACACAAATGGAAGTGTGAATGGAGACAAACTATGCTGGATTAAAACGAGCGACGTTAAAGGATTTGCTGGAAGCAAGAGGGAAGATTGCCAGCAATAAATCCAAAGCCGAGCTGATTGCAGAACTGACCGAGGGAGATCGGGCACACAGTATGGCTACAGAAGCCATGGAGACCGAGTTTGACCAAGAAGTGAGACGCAGGCTAGCGTTTTATGGAGAAAACCCCTCAACAGAGCTGGTACAGGCAACTTTAGCCCAAGTGGATGCCTTTATCACGGCAAGAGAATAACGGGAGACCCAACTCCGGCTGGCGGAACAGCGTGCCTCTGAGAGACTGCTAACGACTAAACCAGGACAAGAGACAAAACTAAAAGTACCCCATGATGCCTTTAAAAAGTTTGTGGAAGCAGAGGAAGAGATTGATAGCTTCCTGCAAGATTTTGAACAGCAATGCAAGCTGTACCAAGTACCCCAGACAGACTGGGTATGGATCTTAGCTGGTAAGCTGTCAGGCCGTGCAGCAGAAGCCTACAGAGCCGTGCCAGAGGGGGAAATCGCAAGCTATAGCCGGGTAAAGGAAGTTATTTTGGCAAGATATGCCATCACCCCAGAAGCATACAGGAGACGCTTCCGGGACACAAAGAAACAGGAGAAGGACTCCCACACCGAATGGGCTTGCTGAATGCAGAGGGCAGCCCTAGCTTGGCTGCAAGCCCGTCAGGCAACCACAGCAGATGCGATCACCCAGCTGATTTTACTGGAGCAATTCTTTAATGGACTAAACCCAGAGGTACAGGAGTGGGTAAGGGATCGCAAACCTACCACTCTCTCGAAAACGGCCAGGCAAGCTGATGAATATCAAGATGCCCGCAGGCCATCACAGACTAGCTTCAGACATAACACTAGACCGCTGAACAATAACCCAGGGCCACCAGCTACACAACGACCCGGGCTAATCCCTACCCCCCCTGCAAATCGATACCTCGGGCGCAAGGGAGTGCAGTGCCATTAGTGCAAGCAATTTGGGCACTATAAGAGAGACTGCACTCAGAACCAGGACCAAGCGGCATGGATTTAACCAGGGCCACCCCCTCCAGCAAGGGCTGCCGCTCATTTCTATCACACAGAAGCGGCCCCAGACAACCGCGGAGCTGAAGAATTGGAGGAACATTGGGGCGTCCTGCACAAGGCTGATCCAATACAAGCAGCTAACCGGGACAACCGGCAGCAACACAGGCAGACTGTCTGGGTCAATGGAAAGGTAGCCAATGGCCTACGTGATACTGGCACCACCATGACCCTACTACAGAAGAACCTCATCCCAGAGAGCCAACACACCGGAGACACTGTAGCCGTAAGAGTTGCGGGAGGCACCGTCTTCCGGCTACCCATTGCCCATGTTCACCTGGATTGGGGGGTTGGTTCGGGACACGTGAAGGTGGGGGTGATGAAGGATTTGCCAGCAGGTGTACCCGTGCTGCTGGAACTGACCCGCGTGCTGCTGAGACCCGGGTAAGACTATCTTCCCCGACAGGTACCGTAGATCGGCACAATATCACAGTCTAAAATTGGAATGTGACAAGTTGGCCAGTGAGAAATCGGAGATGCAACGACACTACGTCATGTATTATGAGATGTCCCATGGCTTGAACATTGAAATGCACAAACAGGCTAAAATTTGCAAAAGGTTAAATGGGATTTGCGCCCAGGTGTTGCCGTACCTCTCCCAAGAGCATCAGCAGCAAGTTTTGGGAGCCATTGAGAGAGCAAAGCAAGTGACTGTTCCAGAACTGAATTCCATTATTCGCCCTGCAACCTTACAACCTCACCATCAGCTACTGACCCGGGAAACAGAGCGGCAATGCTGACGGATTATCGCGGCAAACTAAACTGGAAAAGTGATCCGTGAGTACTCTCCAGACATCCCCAAGCCGATCCGTTAAGGATCAGACTGTGTATGCCGGCTTGTGGGTAAGGGGGAGCAGTGTAGCAAAATACTGAAACTGAGAATATGGTGGGGATCACTTCAAAGGGGATAGTAAATATTCATTCCAGGAAATGTAGAGACAGAATGTCTACTGATGTCTGAATAAGTAAATTGGGTTAATTGGGGTCTGAGGTAGCTTTCCATTCATCTATTGTCAGTGTGTTAATGACCCTATTATCTGCTACGGGATGTAATTACACTCCTAGTAATGTGTCTGGCTGGCACGGTTTCATTGTTATGGGAAAATATGTGGAGACAAACGTCTCATGCATACCAAGTGTGTTAGAAATAGTTCCAGGTAATTAAATCACTGTCATCTGTTAGTTGCTGAAGGGAATGCCCCTGGAAAATGAGTTAAGAAACCCCTTGCATGGGGAATGATATAAAAAAGCCAGCTGTGGCTAAATAAAGTGTTGATTTACTCCCAGAACTGTGTGTCGTCCAGTTACTGGGGGGTAACAGGTTGCCTTGGATAAGTTAGTACTTCCTCAGCTTCAAGGATTTCCCAGCGAACTTTGGAGTTCCGCAACAATAATATTGCCCGAAACACTTCAGAATTCATCCTGCTGCTTTTGTCAGCAGTCACATCATCAATAAATACAAGAGAACCAGTTCCATTGCCAGCCATACATGCCCACGCCATGACACTACCACCACCATGCTTCACTGATGAGGTGGTATGCTTTGGATCATGAGCAGTTCCTTTCCTTCTCCATACTCTTCTCTTCCCATAACTCTGGTGCAAGTTGATCTTTCTTGGTCTCATTTGTCCATAGGATGTTGTTCCAGAACTGTGAAGGCTTTTTTAGATGTTGTTTGGCAAACTCTAATCTAGCCTTCCTATTTTTGAGGCTCACCAATGGTTTACATTTTGTGGTGAACCCTCTGTATTTACTCTGGTGAAGTCTTCTCTTGATTGTTGACTTTGACATACATACACCTACCTACTGGAGAGAGTTCTTGATCTGGCCAACTGTTGTGAAGGGTGTTTTCTTCAACAGGGAAAGAATTCTTCGGTCACCCACCACAGTTGTTTTCCGTGGTCTTCCGGGTCTTTTGGTGTTGCTGAGCTCACCGGTGCATTCTTTCTTTTTAAGGATGTTCCAAACATTTGATTTGGCCACACCTAATATTTTTGCCATCTCTCTGATGGGTTTGTTTAGTTTTTTCAGCCTAATGATGCCTTGCTTCACTGATAGTGACAGCTCTTTGGATCTCATATTGAGAGTTGACAGCAACAGATTCCAAATGCAAATAGCACACTTGAAATGAACTCTGGACCTTTTATCTGCTCCTTGTAAATGGGATAATGAGGGAATAACACACATCTGGCTTTTGAACAGCTGAGCAGCCAATTGTCCCATTACATTTGGTCCCTTAAAAAGTGGGAGGCACATATACAAACTGTTGTAATTCATACACCGTTCACCTGATTTGGATGTAAATACCCTTAAATTAAAGCTGAAAGTCTGCAGTTAAAGCACATCTTGTTAGTTTCATTTCAAATCCATTGTGGTGGTGTATAGAGCCAAAAAGATTAGAATTGTGTCGATGTCCCAATATTTATGGACCTGACTGTATATATCCTGGGGCCCTTTACTACGATCCCACAACGGGCCCTTTCACATGTTCTGCAGTGAGCTCCCTTCCTACTATACTGGGGCCCCCCAGGGTAGCAGAAAACAAGAGATATATGTCACCAGCACACCAAGAAAATATAAGGGTCCAAAACAGTGGGAGAACTATCAGTCTTGCCACCGGGCCCTGGTGTTCTGCCACAGTGGGGTTCCCCAGCTGTCCTGTCCCTGCTATTGACAGCACTGGTCTGGCATCTGTCTCCTTGGCAGCGGCGGCAGTCTATTAGGACCTAGTGCTGTTGACATTATGGGTGCATGCAGGGAAAGGCTGGCACTATTGGTTATAGAGAACCGAGCCCCTAGCCTGTCACCTAGCAGCAGTAATGCTGTATAACCTTCTCTGTTGACATGCTGATCGGGATGTGATCCAGGTGATGCTCCCAGTCAGATCTAATAAACACAGTATTTATTAGCATCAAGAGTATAGCCACATATATATAATCAACCGTATGTTCAGCAGCCATGTGGGCTCTATGCCTGTAAAGTGTGGGCTTTGATCAATAAAATCACCGATATTTAACACTAGGATTTGACTAGGAGCATCACCTGGATTGCATCACGATCAGCATGTCAGAGAAGGCTCCACTGCTGCTAAGCAACCCTGAAGGGAGCTCAACTGTCTACAACCAATAGATATGGGCTTGGGTGTGTTTGAAATCCCACATGCCCGATCCCGCCAGGAAGCCGACATTCCACAGTGCTAATCACAGCCAGTGAGACATTTCCTGATCTGTGCAGCTGTGGACCGGGAAATGTCTCACTGCCTGTGATTAGCGCTGTGCAGTGTGGGCTTCCTGGCAGTGTCTGGCATGTGGAATTTTGAACATGCCCAGCCCATCTCTAACAACAAATTGTGCTGGCCCTCCTGTACATCAGCCCCATAAAGTAACCAGCACTGGGTTCCAATGTGCTGCCGCCGCTGCCATGGAGACAGAGGCTAGCGCTGTGAATAGCTTGGACAGGACAGCAACTCTGGTTGTTCCAGCACTGGTCCACACTGGGAGGATTCCCCCATCCACCTATAATGTGTAGATGGGGGAATTGGATAATTTCTTTATTTTTTTTCATTCAACCTAATAGTTGAATGAAAAAAAGTGATCAATGTATGGGCTGCCTAAGAGCTAAGATCAGACATAGACAGTTTACATCTCAGCTGGTTCAGCAGGAACTGGCTAAGATTTGAACCATTAATAAGCAGATTCTCTTATGATTATCACTAGTGGTTGCTATAGCCACTAGTGATAATCACTGTTTGTCGGGAGAATACAATTGCTGGGCAGGAGGGATATTCCCCTGTCAGCAATGTCTGTGTTGATGGGGAATCATGCAAGTTTCTTTCCTGCAATCTGTGGATGCAGGAAAGAAATTTGCACCGTATATTACCTGCCTAACTGAAAGTGAAAGTAAATTGTGAATGTCGTGAAAGAACAGGAGAGGGGGAGGGAGACAGATGGGGGAGAGAAGGGATGGAGATAATGCAGTTCAGTGATTACAGTGTACTGCAGTCTGCAGTGCACACACTTACCCATGGTCCAGGCTAGAATCTCAGGCATCATTCCCACACAGCCAGGAATGCTGCTGATTTTCATATTTCCCGCCCACACATCCCCTCTCTTCAGATACAGCACGCCGGGATAATGTGGGCGGGACTGGAAGGAGGAGGAGGAGCTGTATTCCTCCCTGCTCGTATGTGAGGAGAGTGAGGGGGGTGGCTGGACTCGCTGGGCTGTGAAAGAGTGTCATAGACTGACACTCAGCTCAGCTTGCAGTCACCACTCTCGTAATTTACAGACTGGTTCTCCTGTCTCAAGGACGGGAGAAATCAGTCTGTTTTTTCAGTAACTGAGATGAAGGCTTGGGCCCCCCCCCCACAGTGCTCGTGGAGTCCTTCCTGCAACTCGCTCTTCTCTGTGCCAATGAGGATGCAGGGGAAGGAGCAGATTGGGCGGTTGTGGTTGTGTGAGCACTTGCATTATGCAGTGTCAGCGAGCAGAGGGAGGGGGAGGAATCCCCCGCAGGAGCTGACTGGGGATGCTCTCCCTTTCAGGAGAGACTGTGTTACTCCAGCGGTGGCCCGAGCAAAATACAAAAAATAACAGCATGTTGGGGGGTCAGCGCCCCCTCTGGCCCCCCCTAGGGACGCCATTGCTGTAGAGGTTCCCAGCCAGTACACAGGTATGGAAAAGGAAGAGTTAAGTGAAGCGCGTGCATGGAGTCAGCGCTAGGTGCATGGTGGGGCTCCATACCATTACTAGGAGTGAGGTAGCAGTGATACGCTGGACAGGTGGAGAGGGCATCAGAGACCGTGGTGGTGTATAATGCATCAAGAGAGTTTATTAGAAACCAGTCGTCTGTTCTAGTAAAGGTACCTCATGTGTAGGAGAGTGAAGTGTATTAAGTGCCTAGCGTAGCCCAGAAGAACCCTGGGGTAGGCCTCCTATGTGACCCTTGCTTGGTGCACAAAGAGAAGGGGAACGTGGAGGATGTAACCAACTGCCCCGCCCACCCCCACGCCCTTTACATGCTGCTGGGAATTTATTTGCCTCTGAGTGGCCTCCTGATGGGCCACTGTGCTCTTGACCAAGGCTTTTATAAGTTCTTCCATGCCGCCTTCATTGCCTGTGCTGCTTTGATCCAGGACATGCAAAAAAAGGGGCTAGCAATTTAATTGTCAGTTTTTGTTTTTCAAGCTGGAATGCCCACATCCGGTATGTCAACAGGGGCCCAAGATCACCAGCAGCAGTTTGGAAAAGCAAACAGATCTTTATTAATTCATCCAAAAACAGGTAACATAAACAGCTTCCATCAGCGCAAAGTCAAACAAAACAATTCACAGTTCCAGTGAAACAAGGAACCATACACTTGGCTCACCGCCAAACTCTTGGTTACTCCATGTTTTAGGGTGCTGGGCAGGCTGCAGGGTTCAGCAACATGTGTCTCAGTTCTCAAGAGTGTTCACCCTAGATACAGCTTGTGCGCTACTGCACACTGCCTCACTTACTTCACCCTGATTCCTTTCAAGCCTCCCTTGCCTGGTGCTTAATCCCCTTCGGGATCAGAGTTCTGGTACTAAAAGTTTGGAGGTTCTTTTTACCCAAAACCTCGTTGAACCTCTGAAATTTCAGGTCCCTAATACAAATTGTTCAATCCAGAGAATACTGGAAATCGGTCTTCTTTCTAGCCAAACTTCCTTGAAACTCCTCACCCCTGCATGGGTGAGAACATATGAGTACTAAGCAATGTCTCCACAACTGTCCCCCTTAAAGGGACCATGACTCAAATTCTGGGGGAATATACCTGCTGGCCAGGACACATCCCCGGTGTCCTGTACACCATATAAAATAAATTATTATATTACAGAAATGTACTGTATAAACAAAATTAATTAAATAACAAATATCTGTATAACCAGCATAACCTCCTCAACAGATACATTTCTGTTTAGTATCTATAAAACAGTTAATGTCCCATTCAGTGTTTAACCCATCATGAGTTTGGGTCCTTAGCTCATAAATCTGCTGTATGCTTGTATGTACAGTGTGTGTATATATTGTGTGTGTATATATGTGTAGCGCCCTGCTCCTATTGGGTAGGCGCTATGTTTAAATTTAAGTTATCTGAGCTGTAGTTTGGCTCAGAAGGATTGTGTTAAATTGCTGGTTTCTGTTCCAGTGCAGCTGTGCTGCGCATTTTCCACTTGACTGTAGGTGTTGCGGTCACCACAGGTCAAGGTTGGAAATGCAGCAGGCTGGGTGTATTGAGTATTCTTTACCCAGAAGCAGCCCAGTGGGAGTGGTCCCCCCGCTGTGCATTCTGGGAGAGGGTACTTAAGAAACAGACACCGTTTTTTGGGTCTCTCCGACCTGATGGCCCTCCTGGCCTAAGGTGTGTCGAAACAGCTGTTCTGCTTCGGGGCCTGCTGGCCGAGGCTTCGTTACTGATAGTAGGCCCAAGAGTCTCTGGGGCCTACTGGTCCAGGGGTGGTCCGGTGCTGTCTTGCCTGCGGGAAGAAGCCCAGCAATTGGAGAAACCAGGGGAGGACTTTTTCAAAGAGGACCGAGCGAAAGAGCTGGTATCTCAGGAAGAGCCTGGAGACTCAATTGGAGGACGCATCTCAGCCCATCTACCTCACAGTGTTGCCAGCTTGGCTGAAAGAAACTGGTACTGTGTGACTGTACTTAGACTTTGCAAAAGTTCTGGATCATACAATCTTGTGGCAGGGGATTGAGCAGAGACAATGTCTATTCTTCAAGTCTGTGGCAGAGACTATGTGTATTCTTCAAGTCTGTGGCAGAGACTTTTGACCGAGCACCGCACCGGCTGCTAGGTCAGTGAGAGAGGCCTATCCAGTGGTTGCTAGATCCAGTGTGGAAACTGTTTGTCCTCTGGATCAAAAAAAGTACCCGTGATCCGCAAATACAAGATACCTGAATCTCCCCTGATCCTCCATCCCTCTAACTGACTTTGTTTAATAAAACCATTGGAAAAGAGACTATGTGTTGGTGCTGACATCTGTGAACAACTCTTCAATGGGACCCCTATTACGGACGTGGTGAAACAGTAAGGTAACGGAAAAGGCCCAAAATTAAACCAGCAGCTCCTGCGGGGTAGTGCTATATATATGTAGCGGGTGTCAAATTTAGAGGGAGTATCTGGGCCATAGATGGCCCAGATACATTGATTTTTTGGGAATTTATGGACACTTTGGAGTGTGGGAGGTATGAATGGTGTCATGTTCCCTGCGGTCCCTAGGTGGCGCTGTCACCTGGGACCGGGGTTGAACTGCCATTCTAGCGCCGTGCCCTTTGTGTCCTCTCGCGGCAGTAGTACGGTGGGATGGGGAACCCGCTGTGCCTGCTGGGAGAGGATATAAAGGGGGCGGACATCTTGCACACGAGGTCCATTCCCCCAGGCACCTTCAGCCTGGGGGCTGCTGCGGTTCATCTGTGCCCAGGCGCCCTTGGCCTGGGCGCGTGGAGTCGAGTTCCATCCCAGGCACCTTCGGCCTGGGGTGAGGTACTTTACAAGGAGGCCTGGGGCCCAGTACCTTCGACTGGGTCCCGCGAGGGCGAAGCAGTCCTAAGGTGCCCCCGGTATTGGGTGCCTGAATCCAGGGCGCAAGGGACCGGAGACGTGACCCTCCCGTAGAGCCGGTGCAGCATTTGGCCGGTGCCGGTGTGGGCCTCTGGTGACCGTCCGGATGGATGTCTTCCTCTGACAGGGGTCGTTTGTCCTAACGGAGGTATTTCATGTTCTCATGGTCTGTGGCAGAGACCTATCTTCATCAGGTCAGTGGCAGGCCTTATCTAAGGCCTGTGGCAGGGCCCTCAACGTTCACCCAGGTCAGTGGCAGGGACCAAATTCACAGTCGGTGGCAGCGACTGTGCGCCAAGCCTGTTTGCACTAAACGGAACAGGAGAGACTTTAATCACTAAGTTGTGCCTGGACCTACTCTTTCCCACACCCTGTCTGTTCTTTCAAAGATCAACCAGCCTACCTGTTGATCAAAGCAAATAAAACAGTGTTGGACTTTTTATGGTGTGGAACTCGTGTTACTGGCAGCTAAGTGTCCCTGTCTGTGACAGTGACAATCATCCTCCACCGGAGAAGCTGAGGCTCCGGCCTAAAACGCAGACCCGAAGGTAAACGGTTTTGCTCACATCTCTGCATACTACATCAGAGAGCCGAGCTGGTGGTGTACATCTTCCCCCTTCTCCCAGATACCCCTAGACGAGTCATACAGCCATAAAGAGAGGGGAGAAGGCGGGTAAGGGCGCTACATATATATATATATATATATATATATATATATATATATGTGTGTGTGTAGTGGGGTGGTCAATTTAGGGGGAGTCTCTGAGTGGTAATTAGGCTCAGACACCTTAATTTGTTAGGGGCTATGGACCATTTTGTGCTCAGGGGATAATGCTGGTGATGAGTTCCCTGTGGCCTGCGGGTGGCGCTGCCATTCTGGGCCGGGGTTGAACCGCGAGCGTAGTGCTGTGCCTTTTGTGTCCCCTCTCGGCAGCCATACAGTGGGGCGGGGAACCTGCTGTGCATGCTGGGAGAGGATATAAAAAGGGGCAGACATCTCCTGATCGGGGTCCACGCCCAGGCACCTTCAGCCTGGGAGTGAGTGAGGTTCATCTCCGGGTGCCCTAGGCCCTGTGTTCCTGTTCCATCTCAGGCACCTTTAGCCTGGGGTGAGGTACTACCCTGCCGTCCTGTTCGCCTGGGAATGAAGACCCAGGGGTTTGCAAAGAAGGCCCGGGGCCCAGCACCTTCGGCTGGGATCCGATAAGGAGTCCAGGGTGCCGCCTTGCGAGGGGACCCGCACTCTCAGAGAAGGGAAGATCATTCCGAAGGACCGATGCGAGAGTCACGGTGAAGGAAGGGTCTGTTGACTCTCTAGGGGGACGTCTTCTCTTTAATAGGGGCCATGTTCTAAGAGGGAGACTATTTCACCAGGTCAGTGGCAGTGGCCTTATTCACCAGGTCTGTGGCAGAGACCAAACTCACGGTCTGTGGCAGAGACTGTGTGCCTAGTATACTGCTTGAGAATCTGAGTAGTAAAGTAAAGAGCTACGTTTGTGCCTGGACCTCCTCCACACCTTGGGCTGTCCGGTTTCCTTGCTCCAACCTTTTTCCTATCCAAAAGACTGTTTATTGCAAAGTGAGAATAAATCTTAAGTTGGAGTTTCAGCAGGTGTGGACCCTCATGTTACTGGGGAAGTCAAGGACTTGTCTCTACTCATGGTAGAGGTGAGAATCATTCTCAGGAAGATTTTGGTCCTGGCTGCAGACAAAACCCAACAACAACACCGTTCAACCTCTTTACACAGGAGGGTACGGGCTTGTGGTGCGGTGTGCCTTTCTCCCCCCTGCGAGGAGCCAAGTTAAATGCAGGCTGGGGGAAAGGTGGGTGCAATACATATATATATATATATATATATATATATATATATATATACACATACACACATACACTATAAACACAAATAATAATAGGAGTGTCGGTGTTCTGCCGAATAAGTTCCCCCCGGCGGATAAGTTCCTCCCTGTACTGCGCAGGCGTGAACTGAGCTCCGAAAATAGCCGAACATGTAGAGCTGAGAGTCAGCTCTAGACGGCGCCTGCACAATGAAATAGTTATTACAGCAGGTCCAGGGCGACGTGGACCTCGCTGTAAGTGGCCAGTCGGCCTCACGTCCTCGCTTCACTCGGATGGCTCGCTTTGCTTGCTCGGCCTCCTGGCTCTTTTTTTATCATCTCCATGTCCACAGGGATGGTAAGGAAAGAGCCTAGATGTCAGAAGCGTAGCACAATTTGGTGTGCGCAGGCGCCGTTTAGAGCTGACTCTCAGCTCTACATGTTCGGCTATTTTCGGAGGCTCAGTTCACGCCTGCTCAGTACGGCGGGGGTCCTTATCCGCCGGGGGAACTTTTTCGGCAAGACACCAGCTGTCATTTAAAACAAGCTGCTATCAGGTATTAGCAGGCTTTCAACAGGTTTCATTCAATGATGAAGCATGCTGCTGGCAGCTTGGTGCTAGGTACCAGCATCCATCCCTTTAAAGAAAAACCTTACCCAAAAGAAATATAGTGGTTGTCATTGATAAGTTCTTAAGTTCTCTTTCTAAAAATACTAGTTGCCTGGCTATCCTGTTTACCATTTTACCTGACATGTTAGGGTTGAGGACCCCTTGAAATGTTTTCTCTCTCATATCTCTTGATCTGCTTATTTTTTTTCTGGAGCAGTGGCTTAAAATACTAAAGCCAGCGAATGAGCTAAAAGCCGAACAACTGGCATTTTTAGAAGGTCATCAATGATAGCCCCATATTGTCTCAGGAATGTAACGTTTACATAATACCTATCCAATAATTGGCCCATTTTTGTGCATATGGATCTCAATAGGCTGCTTAATGCAATGCATGGCATTACACACGTTAATCCACAGACATTACTGTTTTGAGCAAATGTAAATGAGCCCTAAAAGTTTCAGGAAAGCTTCTCAAAGTTTTGCAAATGATTTGTAAAATTTTGTTGTACACACTGTTCTTATACAAGCTAGGAGTAGTAAAGTTACATGTTTTTTCACCTTAATGCATCCTATGCATTAAGGTGAAAAAACATTCGACAATACCGCCCCCCCCCCAGCCCCTGTTTTACTTACCTGGCCCCTCGAAAGTCCCGCGCTCGTCCCCGTCATCCTCTTCGGTTTTCAGCCTGGCCGCCGATTGGCTACACTGGATGGATTGAAAGCAGCGCAGCCATTGGCTGGCGCTGCTGTCAATCACATCCAATGACGCGGCGTGCTGGGGGGGGGGCGGGGCCGAGTGATACAGTCGGCGGCCATGGCCGCCGCTGTATCACGGGAGCACGCCCGCAATAACTCCACACCATGCGAGCTCGCTCGCATTATGGTGTGGAGTCCTTGCGGGGAGGAGCCGAGACAGCCGCCGAGGGACCCCAGAAGCGGAGGATCGGGGCCACTGTGTGCAAAACGAGCTGCACAGTGGAGGTAAGTATAAACTGTTTGTTATTTAAAAAAAAGAAAACGGGAACCTGTAGCGTTCCTTTAAGCTAGAACCTGTGTGTAAAAGGTTTCAACCCTTTTCACATGAAAAAAAGAGAGATTCGCCCTTGGGACTTTGAGTGAGGTGAGCACTGTTAGGCCAATAAAAAAAATCGCAAGAATAATTGCAGTGTATATTTATTCAGGTAAAAAGCAGTACATACATTGATGTCATGAACATGGGCCAATTCATACAAAATACAAGACCAATATAAATTAGGTAAAATGATATTACGAGTATCTGACAGTAATTATGTAAACACATAGGCATCAAAAGTAACCCGACGCGTTTCGCGAGGCTTGGCTCGCTCTTCAGGGGTAGATGCACGTAGTGTACCTAAAATGAGAGTGATATAGTATAAAGCATGATATGAAGGCACAGGGGGGGGGGGGGGGGCCTTGAATATGGAAAACCCCATACTCACCACTGGACATTGCCAAAAGACAGCGGGGGTGAAGCTCAAACGGCGGCAGCGACTGTCTCACCAGGGAGCTGAGGAGGCGGAGCCAAACAAAGCCCCAAATCGGAGTAAAACGGAAGGAAGGCCCAGCATGGATGGAATAGGTGTAACCCCAAGAGTGTCAGTGAATCCAAGAGGAATGTTGGCTCTAAATATAAATATGTATATTGAATAATTAAAATATAGGAGTATACGAGTATATGGTAACATATATGTCTTTGCATGTGTAAAAGACATGAGCCAAGAATGGTTAGAGTATGGAGACTGAGGGGGAGAGTGAAAAAATACCAGATTGACTAGTATGATTAAGGAAGGATCAGAGAGGAAAGTAATAAGTGAAAGAGAGTGTGAATGGAATGAAATACAGGTGTGTGGTGAGGACTGTGATGAGAAAACAAGTTGCATGTAAATGCTTGCAGCGAGTAATATATAGACATATAAAAGTATACCTTGGTGAAGTAGGTCTAAGAGTAGTAAATTCCAAGGGAAGGACCTGCACTTGTGTGTCTGTCCTCAGTGAAAGAAAGCAAACAATGAGATCCATGCTGTGCAAACCTCCAATATATACCCCTGAAGGGGCCCGAGAGGCTCCGCCCCCAACACCATGTGCAAATGACCAGCAAACGAGTGCCTAAACCCACCAACCATCAAAAAGGCGGTGTGTGAGCCAAGACACTCCCAGGACCATCTTGATGGTAGTAATGCCTGCAGCCACAGCGATGCTGCAAAATCACAGACATCGCGCGGCCGACGCATTGACATGGTGCCGATGTGCAAGTGGCCCCGCCCGCTCAAAAAGGGCAGGCGGGGACAGCAGGGGACAAGGATCCCCCTTGTGATGCACATCGCAGCTCCCAGGGAGAAATAAAGTAGCACCGCCGCCAACAGAGAACACCACACCAGCTGGATTGGGATAAAGTCCAATGCGAGATGTTATTGGATATGTTGGAATAACAAATGGCTAGTGCATGATAAAAATGTAAAATCCATACATATATGTATGTTTTTGTTTTTATTGGCGAGTGTGACCGCAGACCAGTTTTGGGCTATTGGGTGTCTTCCACCCAGGTATCTTTGAGAAAAAAGAAAAAAGAAGGGTCTGGTGTCACCAGTGACACACCTCCATCCCTGAATTTCATGAAAAAAAGAGAGATTCGCCCTTGGGACTTTGAGTGAGGTGAGCACTGTTAGGCCAATAAAAAAATCGCAAGAATAATTGCAGTGTATATTTATTCAGGTAAAAAGCAGTACATACATTGATGTCATGAACATGGGCCAATTCATACAAAATACAAGACCAATATAAATTAGGTAAAATGATATTACGAGTATCTGACAGTAATTATGTAAACACATAGGCATCAAAAGTAACCCGACGCGTTTCGCGAGGCTTGGCTCGCTCTTCAGGGGTAGATGCACGTAGTGTACCTAAAATGAGAGTGATATAGTATAAAGCATGATATGAAGGCACAGGGGGGGGGGGCCTTGAATATGGAAAACCCCATACTCACCACTGGACATTGCCAAAAGACAGCGGGGGTGAAGCTCAAACGGCGGCAGCGACTGTCTCACCAGGGAGCTGAGGAGGCGGAGCCAAACAAAGCCCCAAATCGGAGTAAAACGGAAGGAAGGCCCAGCATGGATGGAATAGGTGTAACCCCAAGAGTGTCAGTGAATCCAAGAGGAATGTTGGCTCTAAATATAATCCTTGTCCCCTGCTGTCCCCGCCTGCCCTTTTTGAGCGGGCGGGGCCACTTGCAAATCGGCACCATGTCAATGCGTCGGCCGCGCGATGTCTGTGATTTTGCAGCATCGCTGTGGCTGCAGGCATTACTACCATCAAGATGGTCCTGGGAGTGTCTTGGCTCACACACCGCCTTTTTGATGGTTGGTGGGTTTAGGCACTCGTTTGCTGGTCATTTGCACATGGTGTTGGGGGCGGAGCCTCTCGGGCCCCCTCAGGGGTATATATTGGAGGTTTGCACAGCATGGATCTCATTGTTTGCTTTCTTTCACTGAGGACAGGCACACAAGTGCAGGTCCTTCCCTTGGAATTTACTACTCTTAGACCTACTTCACCAAGGTATACTTTTATATGTCTATATATTACTCGCTGCAAGCATTTACATGCAACTTGTTTTCTCATCACAGTCCTCACCACACACCTGTATTTCATTCCATTCACACTCTCTTTCACTTATTACTTTCCTCTCTGATCCTTCCTTAATCATACTAGTCAATCTGGTATTTTTTCACTCTCCCCCTCAGTCTCCATACTCTAACCATTCTTGGCTCATGTCTTTTACACATGCAAAGACATATATGTTACCATATACTCGTATACTCCTATATTTTAATTATTCAATATACATATTTATATTTAGAGCCAACATTCCTCTTGGATTCACTGACACTCTTGGGGTTACACCTATTCCATCCATGCTGGGCCTTCCTTCCGTTTTACTCCGATTTGGGGCTTTGTTTGGCTCCGCCTCCTCAGCTCCCTGGTGAGACAGTCGCTGCCGCCGTTTGAGCTTCACCCCCGCTGTCTTTTGGCAATGTCCAGTGGTGAGTATGGGGTTTTCCATATTCAAGGCCCCCCCCCCCTGTGCCTTCATATCATGCTTTATACTATATCACTCTCATTTTAGGTACACTACGTGCATCTACCCCTGAAGAGCGAGCCAAGCCTCGCGAAACGCGTCGGGTTACTTTTGATGCCTATGTGTTTACATAATTACTGTCAGATACTCGTAATATCATTTTACCTAATTTATATTGGTCTTGTATTTTGTATGAATTGGCCCATGTTCATGACATCAATGTATGTACTGCTTTTTACCTGAATAAATATACACTGCAATTATTCTTGCGATTTTTTTTATTGGCCTAACAGTGCTCACCTCACTCAAAGTCCCAAGGGCGAATCTCTCTTTTTTTCATGAAATTCAGGGATGGAGGTGTGTCACTGGTGACACCAGACCCTTCTTTTTTCTTTTTTCTCAACCCTTTTCACATGGGCAGCCAAGTGGCACTAAAAACAGGTGGTTGATCCTGATGTGAATGAAAGTTTTGCCTCCTTCATTTATAGATTGCATTTTATTGATGGAAGCTATAGTACAGCTTCTGTTATTGGAGGAAAAGGGCAGAAAGACATGTATTTTTTAAAGCTTTTTGCAGGGACGCACTACAGTCCATTTAACATGGTTTCCTATGGGACACGTTCACATCTATGCTTTTTGCAGCTGCTGCATTTTTGGAAAGGGTCAGGGACATTTTTAAAAGCAAGACATGCGTTTTTGGTTCAATAGACTTCAATGAAGAAGCTGCAGAAAAGCATGTAGTGCGCTTTTGCCGCGATTTTACCATGATTTGCATTTTGCCTTTTTTAATCCACCCAACAACAGATTGACAAAAAAAAAATAATAAAGCATTAAAAATGCAAAATGCATCAAAAATGCGTGAAAAATGCGCCAAAACCGCAAAATGCACCACAAAAAAACACTGCAGAAATGGATCAAAGAAAACTGCATAGGTGTGAACCAAGCCAAAGGGAGGACATAGTCAGCACTCTGGATAAGTGTCAGGGTGCAGCATTTGTATTTACCCCCATAGCACCAGAAGATTATGGTTGCAAGGGTATAAGCAGGTGCATAAGGACTTTGGATATCAACTTGGACAGCCAGCAGCAGCACAAGGGACATTTCTTGTTAAATGTAAGTAAAATGGATGTCAAAGTAAGTATGTGTCTATTATCTGCTGCATTAGAGTGGTTTCAAGGTCACTACTGAGAAATCCTGTAACACCCTCTCTTACAGGAAGATATAATGTGCAATATCTATGTTTTAAAAAAATCATTCCTCAAAATACCTTATTTACAGCGCCGCTGGATGTTCACGTGACCTGCCCATGATCTCTTTCCTCAATCCGAGCACTACAGCGCGAGGGGCTGGGATTCCCCACTGATAACAGCTGGGAAGATATGAGGAGATCGCGGGCAGGTCATTATCCTATTAATATTTTAGTCATTCATTCAATGCGCTGCACTATTTCTGATATATATTACCATTGCAAGGCTTTGATTTGAATTACCTCAGTGCTAGCTTGCATTTATTTTTAGGGGTGTGTTATACATATTTTTCTGCGCTGAATTTTTATTTTTATTTTTTAGGTCACGTGAGCGCCCAGCGGCACTGTAAATAAGGTATTTTGAGGAATCATTTAAAAAAAAAAACACAGATACTGTACATTATATCTTTCTGTAAGAGAAAGGATTACATGATTTCTCAGTAGTAATTTTAATTAGCTATAGCGGCCGGCCGGAGGGGCAGGGAGGAGATGGATAACACAGACTCCCGAGCTGACAAGCAGGGAGGGAGGGGGAGAGGAGAAGAGAGGAGAGACTGCGGGATGATGAGGCACGTAACCTAACTACAGTAATCAGGGATCAGCAGCCACGATTACTGTGGTCAGCACACTGAGGGGGACACAGGAACAGGCAGGATCAACCAGGTTTTTTAAAACAGAGAGGGACAAATGACACTATGCTGAGTATCCTGCATTAAAGGATAAGGATCGATTTTTTTATTTTTTATTTTTTTTTTTTGATTGATTTTTTTTAGGCTTACAACCACTTTATATTTCCTTGGCCGACAACTGCGTCTACGGTCCTCATTGTTGCCTGATCAATGGTGTCCTCAATGCTGAGAAATAAAAGCAGATACTTATTCATTATGTCATACCATCAGGGAGGCGTGTGATTAGCACCAATTTTATTTTACTGCAGGACAACAGCAAATGTCATTTAGAACTATCTTCAGTGTAAAGAAGAACAAGGAGTCCTGGAAGTGATGATTTGGCGCCCACAGAGCCCTAATCTCAACATCATCGAGTCTGTCTGGGATTACATGAAAAGACAGAAGGATTTGAGGCAGTCTACATCCACAGAACATCTGTGGTTAGTTTCCCAAGATATTTGAAACATCCTACCTGCCAAGTTCCTTTAAAAACTGTGTGCCTAGTAGAATTAATGTTGTTTTGAAGGCAAAGGGTGGTCACACCAAATATTGATTTGGATTTCTCTTCTATTCATTTACTTTTCATTTTGTTAATTGATAAAAAAAAAAAATATTAACACTTCTATTCTTAATGTTTAGCATTTTTTCACATCCGCCTAAAACTTTTGCATAGTACTGTGTATATACAGTGTTTATATACATGCTGTGTGTGTATATATTATGATAATGCAAAGCCCTGCCACTGTGAAAATGGAAGTAGATGTGACGTGCAGAGTGCGTGGCTCTGGGATTATTAATTCTGAACAGAGAAAGGTGAACTAAAAAACTTTGTGCCAAAGAAAAAATTGAAAACGGTAAAAAAAAATCAAGCAATTGCCAGCAGCAGTGTAAATGTGAGCCGACTAGCGTCACTGTGAAATTAAGTGGTTAGACACCGCGTAAACATAAATAAGTGAATCAAACATTTCAATTGTTATAAAAGTCCCACTTTTGTGAAATAAAGTGCTCGTGGGTAGATAAAAAAATCAGTGCTTCAATGTTCAGACAGAGGTGCCCCACATGGATGTACACTCAGCCCTAAACGTTGACCACCTATCGCTAGAGTGGTCGCTTGCGCTTTGTGGGGAATATAGACCCCCTAGATGGTTTGTTCCAAGGTCAGCTGTACTTAGGATGATCCTACATGAATGGGAAGAAAAAATGACAGAAGGGGGGCACCCATAGCGTAAAACCGTAATTTATTAAAAGAATTCAAAGTAAGGCCCCATGCACACGAGACGCCAGTGCAAACTCTGCTGAACACACGTTTTTAAAGGCTGAAACCGGCGTTTAGAAACGCCAGTTTTGCCGCGATTTTATCGGCATTTTACCGCGTTTGCGTCTATAAGCGTTTAGTTAAGAAACATCATAAGACCCTCCCTAAGCTCAAAAAACAGTATTATTTAACCATTTCAGCCATTTTGTGAGACCAGAGTGAGTAGCAGAAGCTGAGAGAGCAGCAGTGTACTTGTATTTAGTGTGTCACTTGCCACAAGCTGTGGATTGTCCACCTGGCCACGTCACCTGCCACAAGTTGTGGATTGTCCACCTGGCCACGTCACCTGCCACAAGTTGTGAATTGTCCACTTGTCACCGGCCACGTCACCTGGCCACGTCACCTGGCCACGTCACCTAGCCACGTCACCTGCAACGTCACCTGGCCACAAGTTGTGGATTGTCCACTGGCCACGTCACCTGGCCCCTTACCTGCCACATCACCTGCCCAAGTCACCTGCCACAAGTTGTGGATTGTCCACTTGCCATGTCACCTGGCCACGTCACCTGCCACAAGTTGTGGATTGTCCACTGGCCACGTCACCTGGCCATGTTAACTGGCCACGTCACCTGCCACAAGTTGTGGATTGTCCACTGGCCACGTCACCTGCCACGTCACCTGCCACGTCACCTGCCACGTCACCTGCCACAAGTTGTGGATTGTCCACTGGCCACGTCACCTGGCCATGTTAACTGGCCACGTCACCTGCCACGTTAACTGGCCACATCACCTGGCCACGTCACCTGCCACAAGTTGTGGATTGTCACCTGGCCACGTCACCTGCCACATCACCTGCCACAAGTTGTGGATTGTCCACTTGCCACATCACCTGCCATGTCACCTGGCCACGTCACCTGCCACGTCACCTAGCCATGTCACCTGGCCACGTCACCTGCCACAAGTTGTGGATTGTCCACTTGCCATGTCACCTGGCCATGTCACCTGCCACGTCACCTGCCATGTCACCTGCCATGTCACCTGGCCACGTCAACCGCCACAAGTTGTGGATTGTCCACTTGCCATGTCACCTGGCCACGTCACCTGCCACAAGTTGTGAATTGTCCACTTGCCACATCACCTGGCCACGTCACCTGCCACAAGTTGTGGATTGTCCACTTGCCATGTCACCTGGCCACGTCACCTGCCACGTCACCTGGCCACGTCACCTGCCACATCACCTGCCACAAATTGTGGATTGTCCACTTGCCATGTCACCTGGCCATGTCACCTGCCACATCACCTGCCACGTCACCTGCCACATCACCTGCCCCAAGTTGTGGATTGTCCACTTGCCATGTCACCTGGCTACGTTAACTGGCCATGTCACCTGCCACGTCACCTGCCACAAGTTGTGGATTGTCCACTGGCCACGTCACCTGGCCACGTTAACTGGCCACGTCACCTGCCACAAGTTGTGGATAGCCCACTGGCCACGTCACCTGGCCACGTCACCTGCCACAAGTTGTGGATTGTCCACTGGCCACGTCACCTGGCCATGTCACCTGCCACGTCACCTGCCACAAGTTGTGGATTTTCCACTGGCCACGTCACCTGGCCATGTTAACTGGCCACGTCACCTGCCACGTTAACTGGCCACATCACCTGACCACGTCACCTGCCACAAGTTGTGGATTGTCACCTGGCCATGTCACCTGGCCATGTCACCTGGCCATGTCACCTGGCCACAAGTTGTGGATTGTCCACTGGCCACGTCACCTGCCACGTCACCTGGCCACGTCACCTGCCACAAGTTGTGGATTGTCCACTTGCCATGTCACCTGGCCACGTCACCTGCAATGTCACCTGGCCACGTCACCTACCACAAATTGTGGATTGTCCACTTGCCATGTCACCTGGCCATGTCACCTGCCACATCACCTGCCACGTCACCTGGCCACTTTAACTGCCACGTCACCTGGCCACGTCACCTGCCACAAGTTGTGGATTGTCCACTTGCCATGTCACCTGGCCACGTTAACTGGCCACGTCACCTGCCACGTTAACTGGCCACGTCACCTGGCCACGTCACCTGCCACAAGTTGTGGATTGTCCACTGGCCACGTCACCTGACTACGTTAACTGGCCACGTCACCTGCCATGTTAACTGGCCACATCACCTGCCACGTTAACTGGCCACATCACCTGCCACAAGTTGTGGATTGTCCACTGGCCACGTCACTTTGCCATGTCACCTGGCCATGTCACCTGCCATGTCACCTGGCCACGTCACCTGGCCACGTCACCTGCCACAAGTTGTGAATTTTCCACTTGCCACGTCACCTGGCCACATCACCTGGCGCAAATTGTGGATTGTCCACTTGCCATGTCACCTGGCCACTTTACCTGCCACGTCACCTGGCCATGTCACCTGCCACATCACCTGACCAAGTCACCTGCCACAAGTTGTGGATTGTCCACTTGCCATGTCACCTGGCCACGTCATCTGCCACGTCACCTGGCCACATCACCTGCCACAAGTTGTGGATTGTCCACTTGCCACGTCACCTGGCCACGTCACCTGCCACAAGTTGTGGATTGTCCACGTCACCTGGCCATGTCACCTGGCCACGTCACCTGCCACAAGTTGTGGATTGTCCACTTGCCATGTCACCTGGCCACGTCACCTGCCACAAGTTGTGGATTGTCCACTGGCCACGTCACCTGGCCATGTTAACTGGCCACGTCACCTGCCACGTTAACTGGCCACGTCACCTTGCCACGTCACCTGCCACAAGTTGTGGATTGTCCACTGGCCACGTCACCTGACCACGTTAACTGGCCACGTCACATGCCACGTTAACTGGCCACGTCACATGCCACGTTAACTGGCCACATCACCTGCCACAAGTTGTGGATTGTCCACTGGCCACGTCACCTTGCCATGTCACCTGCCACGTCACCTGCCACACGTCACCTGCAACGTCACCTGGCCACATCACCTGGCCACGTCACCTGCCACAAGTTGTGAATTTTCCACTTGCCACATCACCTGGCCACATCACCTGGCACAAATTGTGGATTGTCCACTTGCCATGTCACCTGGCCACTTTACCTGCCACGTCACCTGGCCACTTTACCTGCCACGTCACCTGGCCATGTCACCTGCCACATCACCTGACCAAGTCACCTGGCCACTTTACCTGCCACGTCACCTGGCCATGTCACCTGCCACATCACCTGACCAAGTCACCTGCCACAATTTGTGGATTGTCCACTTGCCATGTCACCTGGCCACGTCATCTGCCACGTCACCTGGCCACGTCACCTGCTACAAGTTGTGGATTGTCCACTTGCCACGTCACCTGGCCACGTCACCTGCCACAAGTTGTGGATTGTCCACGTCACCTGGCCATGTCACCTGGCCACGTCACCTGCCACAAGTTGTGAATTTCCACTTGCCATGTCACCTGGCCACGTCACCTGCCACAAGTTGTGGATTGTCCACTTGCCATGTCACCTCCGGTTTGGCTCCCTGCAGGTCACATTCAATTCCTGGTGGCACCGGCCCCCGGGGTGTCGGGTGGCTGGGGGGCTGTTGGATCCCTGGAGGCGCCTGCCCTCTGGCGGAGCTCTGATTGGAAGCTAGGCGTTAAAACACAGCATATTGGTAATTATACAATTTGTGTCCCTTACCTGTGGGTACATACCCAGGTAATGAAGTGATACTTACCTTATAATTTTTTGCAGCAATCAATATACCCTCTGAAGAAGATCCTTTGTGATCGAAACGCGTCAGACCATATACAGATGCATATCTACATGTATAGCTGTATAGCATTGCTGTGTACTATTTATGTTGTGTTTAAACATTCTGTATGTGTAAACTCCATCAGAGCTTTAAATTGTTTGTAACCCTGTGTACAGATGCAATTAAAATGTTTTATCATACTTTTGCTGCTTAAAAACCCCATTGGGGGCATTCCCATTCCTCATTTACCAGGGTGCGCAGCACCATTCGCTCTCCTCAACGTCTCTTCCCCACTTCTTGCCATGTCACCTGGCCACGTCATCTGCCTCGTCACCTGGCCACAAGTTGTGGATTGTCCACTTGCCACGTCACCTGCCACAAGTTGTGGATTGTCCACTTGCTACGTCACCTGCCACAAGTTGTGGATTGTCCACAATGCAATGCAAGCAATTACAGTTTTTTTTATATATTTTTAATGGTTTTTCATCATTTGCCATCATTTTTGAGATTTCTAATGTAAAAAAATAGGTCACCTTTAAAAACGCTTAGAAACTAAATCGCGGCAAAACGCCGGTACCGCGTTTAGCCGTGTTTTGCGTCTGAAACGTGGAAAACTTTTGCGTCTGAACCCATTTTTTTGCTTCTGGAAAAACGAGGTTAAACGCAACTGCTTAAAAACGCCAAAAAACAAGACTGTGTGCATGGACACATAGGATAACATTGAATGAGTTCAGGGGCAGTTGAAAAAAGCGTCCAACTGCCTCTGAACGCGCGTTTACCAGCGTCTCGTGTGCATGGGGCCTTAAACATATGGGATGCACTCACATGGTTTGGTGCCTGTGCCTGGTACCCGGTGTGATCAGCATGTGTTTTAGTTGAAGGGTAATCTGGCCAGTCGACGTTGCACGCCGTTCGGTTGCAGTGAGACTCGGTCCCCTGTTCTTGTTTTTTGGGCGGATCTGGTGTATCGATGATGCGATCAAGCCTCAACAGAGAAAGGTGGTTTTTCAATTTTCTCCCGGTTTTGTAGTTTGGATATTTCAAGGAGTTTTGGCAGGGAAGGAATCTCCAACCCAGTGTAGGTGTTGCCGGAAACCGTCAGGCTGTGAGTACAGGTGTGCGCAGCCCTGATAATGAAGGCCCTGGCCATAGTGCAGAGCTCCTGTTAGGAGAGAGGTGTGCTCTACTCAAGACACAGTAATCCATGTCGGAGGAGAGATTCCTTGCCCATAGAACTGAGAGGGTCGAGATGGCTAAGTAAACATAGGTGTGCACAGTCTATTGCATTAGGGTGTGCACCCCAAAGCTCAAACACATATGCGTGTGTGTGCTCATAGGGTTGCCACCTCATCCCTTTAAACCCGAACACATATGAATTACACAGGTTCTGAGGCTAATTTAATGCAGGTAAGGCACCAATGAGTTTAATTACCACCTTAATCAGCCACACACCCTGTGTAATTCATATGTGTTCGGTTTTAAAGGGATGAGGTGGCAACTCTAGTGTGTGCATGTGTATATATACTGACGCTGTCAGTAGAGCAGTGAACGGTGTAATTAGGGTACAGATCGGTGGCAGTGGATGGAGTCCTTTTTTTATTTTATTTTTACAATTTTATTTTATTAATTTTATTTACTTTTTTTTTAGGTGCCCCGTTAGGAGGCTTTGGTGAAATATCAGTGTTCTAAACAGGGGGAATCTGCACTACACAGAGTGATTAGGGTGTGCCCCAGCCTATGTAAGTGAGACTGAGGGAGCTGAGACGACTAGACTGTGAGAATCTGGTGGTCTCAGAGGAATGAGAGAGCCTGTGATGTCAGAGAACCCCTTCTGAGATGACAGGGAGTGGTCCCAGGCAGCAGGGTGCTGCAACTGAATCAGCTGGGAGAGCCAGGACTGCTAGGAGACCTGAACGAAGGCTACAAATGGAAACCCAGAGGTACTGTGTAGGGTGGTCTGGGGGACCACAGGCCAAGAGCCATGGTTAAGGTTTTCTGTTACCCGTTTCTGTTGCCCACCTTTACACTACATGTAGTGTAGGTCATCACACATGCTTGTAGGGATATTGGCCCAAGTGCAATCTATAAAAAAGAAGTGCAAAAACGAACAAAAATTGTGGGGTTGGGGTCTTTAAATGAGACATAATAGTGTGTGTATGAATGAAAAAAAGTGCACTCAGTGGGACATACTGCAGGAGGAATATTGCAACAATATTCCAACGTAGTTTAGGAAATGTCAAAATTTCGGCGGGGCACATCCCACCTTTCTCAAAAGTAAGGCGGTCTGCGTCCTGTTGAAATGTTGACATTTACTAAATTCCGTTTGAAAATTCCTCCTGTTGTAAGTTCCGCTGCCTGCTTCACACAACAAATATTACATATAATAAAGTACAAAAAAAAGTAAAACAATCTTTGTTCTTATGCATGTATACTGTGTAGCGGGGGTTCCAAATTTAGGGACTGCTATGCCAAATTTAGGGGTGATTTGAGTGGTTGTTGACTCAAATCTTTTCAATTGCTGGACTCTGTCTTGTTGCTATTTCACCTGGTGTGCAGTTTCCCTAAGAAGTATGGGTGGCGCTGTCATCTATACTCGGGGTTGAACCACAGGTGATAGGGCAGCGATTTGGTGCCTCCTCTCGGCAGCAGTACAGCAGGGTTGCCAACTTTCAGTAAATTTACAAACAGTTTGTAAAATCCATACTTGTTGCATCTGTGCATGAATGTCAGTTACGGACATGCAGCCTACATGTCCGTAATAGACATTCAAGGACAGATGCAAAAAGTATAGATTTTACAAACCGTTCGTAAATTTACTGAAAGTTGGCAAGCCTGCGGCACAGTGGGTGTGGTGGACCTCCTGTGCATGCAGGGAGGGGGTATAAAAGGGCAGACGTCATAGAGGTGAGGGTTGTTGGAGAGGAGAGTTGCCACCCCGGGGTCCTGTACCCGGGGGAAGGTGTTGTATGGAGTCCAGTTTGGAGTGCATGGCCCTCCAGGTCATGGGGCCACGTGAGCCTCAGTCCCAGGCACCTTTAGTCCTGGGACTGTAACTTCAGCCCTGGGCCCAGCACCTTTAGCTGGAGCCCACTTCGGGAGGAAGAATCCCAGGGTGCCGCCTTGCAAGGGGACCCGTTTCTGGAAGAGGAGGCTGGGGGAGGACCGTTCCGAAGGACTGGTGAGAGATCACAGTGAAGGAAGGGGCCCAGTAACTCTCCAGAGGGATGTCATCCATCCGGAAACCAGGGGCCTAACATCTGGACCATCAGGAGGTTTGGGGTACCATAGATCCTGTGGCAGAGGATCTCCTAGACGCATCCATTAGGGAACTAAATTGACTGTTTGAGCTACACACCGGCTGCTAGTGCCATTGGGTGACTATCCGGGTGAGCTGTACCCACTTGGGATCAAGTGGCGACGAAGCCAGGAGTGCCTGAATTCCATCTGTCTTTCTAACACCTTTCTCCTTTCATGCATAAGAAAATAAAGCTCTACGTTGGAGTGATATACTGGTGTGGACCTTGGAGTTACTTGGGGCATAGAGACTTTGTCCTTACACACTAGGGACAGAGACCAACACTGAGGGGATTGCTGCAAAGACCCGTAAGGAAACTAAGTATGACTAACCTCTGCAACCCAGGGGGTACGGGCATGGAAGAGACCACGCGCTCCTTCCTCTTCAGTGAACGAGCCAAAGAGTGGAGAAGGAAGGTGTGGCGGTGGCCGCTTCAACTGTATTATACTGTAGCGCCCCTCCCAAATATTTGGGGATGCTATGCATAAATTTAAGGGTAGTCTGAGCTAGTAATTGGGCTCAGACCAATTGATTGTTCTAAATTCGCTTCTGCTCTGGGTGTGATACTGCCTGGCAGTAATGTTCCCTATTCGCCTGTAGGTGGCACTGCCACCACCGACCCAGGTTGAACTACAGGGGGTATCACAACACCTTGGGTGTCTTCTCTCGGCAGCCGTACTGTGGGCGTGGTTGACCCGCTGTGCATGCTGGGAGGGGGTACATAAGGGGCAGACGCCATTAATTTTCGTTCGTTCCTGGGTTTCACGGTGGGGATGGTGTGTTCAGGGTGATGTGCAGTGTTAGTTTACCGCCACACATAGCGTTTGGCTTTTAGGCCAAAAAGTTAAATTTGTGTCTCATCTGACTAGAGCACCTTCTTTCATATGTTTGCTGTGTCCCCCACATGGCATTCTCGCAAAATGAAAACGGGACTTCTTATGGCTTTCTTTCAACAATGGCTTTCTTCTTGCCACTCTTCCATACAGGTCAGGTTTGTGGAGTGCAAAACTAATAGTGGTCCTGTGGACAGATTCTCCCACCTGAGCTGTGGATCTCTGCAGCTCCTCCAGAGTTACCATGGGCCTCTTGGCTGCTTCTCTGATGAATGCTCTCCTTGCCCGGCCTGTCAGTTTAGGTGGAAGGTCATGTCTTGGTAGGTTTGCAGTTGTGCCATACTCTTTCCATTTTTGGATGATGGTTTGAACAGTGCTCCGTGAGATGTTCAAAGCTTGGGATATTTTTTTATAACCTAACCCTGCTTTAAACTTCTCCACAACTTTATTCCTGAACTGTCTGGTGTGTTCCTTGGCCTTTATGATGCTGTTTGTTTACTAAGGTTCTCTAACAAACCTGAGGTCTTCCCAAAAAAAACGATATTAATATTGAGATTAATTTACACACAGGTGGGCTCTATTTACTAATTAGTTGACTTCTGAAGGCAATTGGTTCCACTAGATTTTAGGTAGGAGTATCAGAGTAAAGGGGGGCTGAATACAAATGCACACCACACTTTTCACATATTTATTTGTTAAAATGTTTGAAAAACATTTTATCATTTACCTTCCACTTCACAATTATGTGCCACTTTGTTTCGGTTTATCATATAAAATCTCAATAAAATGCATTTAAAGTGGTTGTATACCCACATTTTGTACAAGCACCTACAGGTAAGCCTACATTAAGGCTTACCTGTAGGTGCTTGTAATATCTCCGAGACCTACACAGTCTCGGAGATATTTGCAAAAAAAACTGTACCGCTATCTACGGCGCATGCGCGCCGTAGATAACGGCGCAGGCGCACTGAGCACGGCGGCTCTTGAATGGGAGCCTGCCGTACAATGCCGGTAGTTCGCGCATGCGCGGGGATCGTGCCGTTCCCTGCGCATGTGCGGGAGTGACGTCATCGCCGCTCCGGCCAATCACAGCGCCGGAGCAGCGATACCCGGAAGCCACTCCGGGTATCATGGATTCGACGGAGGACGCGTCCGAGGACCGCTGCGGGGGCTTCGATCTAAGGTAAGTGATTGATAATGAGCTAGTATGCTAGTCATACTAGCTCATTATACCTTTGCCTTGCAGGTTAACCAAAAAAAAAAAAAAGTTTTGCGATATACAACCGCTTTAAGTTTTTGGTTATAACTAGGGTTGTCCCGATACCGATACTAGTATCGGTATCGGGACCGATACCAAGCATTTGCGCGAGTACTTGTACTCGCGCAAATGCTCCCGATGCTTCACCCGATACTTTTTTTTTTTTTTTGTGGCCGGAGAGGGCGGGAGGAGTCAGTAGCTGGGGAGGGCAGGTGAGAGGGCGGGGGAGTGCGGGCGGAGTCTGGCCGGAGAGGGCGGGAGGAGTCAGTGGCTGGGGAGGGCGGGAGAGGAAAGTGCGGGCGGAGTCTGGCTGAAGAGGGCGGGCACAGTCGGTGGACGAAGTCCGCGGGCGGAGAGCGAGTCCCTCACCTGCAGTTGAACCTGGTAAGCTGGCAGGGGTTCAGGGCGCAGCCGCATCAGGATCGGTGACCGGTGCTGTCACATTCGGTCGCCGTCAGCGGCTGAACGTCCCCACGCCCATCTTGGTACACCCTGCACTCGGCTGCAGTAAGCAGCAGCAGACATCTTGTTACACCCAGCCCGAGCTATATGGGCTGGGTGTAACAAGATGTCTGCTGTTGCTTACTGCAGCCGAGTGCAGGGTGTACCAAGATGGGCGTTGCAGCAGTTTTTTTTTTTCTTAAATCCTGTGTCATTTCCCCCCCACCCCCCGCAGCATTTCAGTGCCAGCCACCTATCAGTACCCACAAGTGCTACCTATCAGTGCCATCTACCAGTGCCACCTATCAGGTGGCACTGGTAGATGCCACTGATTGCACTGATAGGTGGCACTTATGGGCACTGATAGGTGGCACTTGTGGGCACTGATAGATGGCACTGATTGCACTGATAGTGCAATCAGTGCCACCTATCAGTGCCCACAAGTGCCACCTATCAGTGCCCACAAGTGCCACCTTTCAGTGCAATCAGTGCCACCTATCAGTGCCCACAAGTGCCACCTATCAGTGCCCACAAGTGCCACCTATCAGTGCCCATAAGTGCCACCTTTCAGTGTCCATAAGTGCCACCTTTCAGTGCCCACAAGTGCCACCTTTCAGTGCAATCAGTGCCATCTATCAGTGCCCACAAGTGCCACCTATCAGTGCCCATAAGTGCCACCTATCAGTGCCCATAAGTGCCACCTTTCAGTGCAATCAGTGCCACCTATCACTGCCCACAAGTGCCACCTATCACTGCCCACAAGTGCCACCTATCACTGCCCACAAGTGCCACCTATCAGTGCCCATAAATGCCACCTATCAGTGCCCCCAAGTGCCACCTATCAGTGCCACCTATCACTGCCCACAAGTGCCACCTATCAGTGCCCATAAGTGCCATCGATCCGTGCCCATAAGTGCCACCTATCAGTCCCCATCTTTCAAACTGTCACATGACATTGAAAAAAAGTATCGGTAATCGGTATCGGCGAGTACTTGAAAAAAAGTATCGGTACTTCTACTCGGTCTTAAAAAAGTGGTATCGGGACAACCCTAGTTATAACATGACAAAATTTGGAAAATTGCAAGGGGTATGAATACTTTTTCAAGGCACTGTATGCGAGAAGCTTGTAGGCTTCATTCTGATGCCGCGTAGACACGACCGAGTTTCTCGGTGGTGAAAACGCCGCCGGGAAAAACGAGGACCGGCTTGGTCCCCTTTTCCCAGTCTACACACGGCTGTTTTTTACGACATGTTTTCTCTTGGTCGAGAAAACCGGCCGTGTGTAGGCTCCCTAGCAGTGTTTCCCTATGGGAAAACTGCAGAGGAAAAAAATGCCGCGAATCGCGATGAGAAAAATTAGTGCATGTTCTAATTTTTCTCGTCGTGATTCTCTGCGGTTTTCTCGTCGGGAAAACTGCTGGAGAGCCTACACACGGCCGTTTTTCTCGTCCAAATGAAAAAATTACAGCTTTCCCGACGAGAAAAATGGTTGTGTGTACGCGGCATGACTCTTGTCAATGTCACTGGTTAAGAGGTCCAGCTTTGTTACTTGAAATTAAAATGCAGGTCAGACATCTAAGGTCTTCTCAGAAAGGGATTTCTCTTCATTACATATTACTTTTTTCTTGTTGGTATGCATGTTTTACTTTTTGAGTCATCTAAATTGCTCCATTTCCAAAGAAAAGACTGACGCACCAATAATAAGAAAGCAAATACGCAAAGGGTTGTTCAGTATGCTTTCTCTTGAATCAGTTGTAAAAATGACTACTTGTACATACATGCCTCTGCAGATAGTTGCTTAGGGCTTTGTTATTACGTATGACTACATTTTATGGTGTAGTAAATTATACTAATTGCACTAACGTGTATCATTAGTAGGTATTATGGTGCAGTATAATCAAATTAGCTTCTACAATATATAGATGGGAACTCTCATTGAATGACACTTAGTTTGTGTATGTGTATCTGTATTGTGCATCACAAACAGCTATGTTTTTTACTTAACCACTTGCCGACCGGCTCATGCACATATACGTCGGCACTTTAAAGATGGATATCTCGGTAACGGCAGCAGCTGCTGCCACAACCGAGATATCCATCTTTTCTGTGAGCGGTTCTGTTTACGATAATGGTGGTATCTGCGGCGGATTCGCCGCAAGATCACTGTTATCGGCGGCGGGAGAGGGGGGCCCCCCTCCCGCCAATCTCCCGCGCCCTCCGCTGCTTACCGGAGCCGTCGGTATGTCCTTGTCCCTCTGTGGTATGGATACGAGTGAGGGGAAGATGGCCCCCACCCGTCTCCATACCATAGCAGGGCGGCAGCAACGTCAAAACGTCACTTCCGCCCATACGACTTAAAGGGACATTTTGTCATTTTTTTCAAATGACTATTTTGTATTGCATTTTAGTCTAAATATGAGATCTGAGGTCTTTTTGACCCCAGATCTCATATCTAAGAGGACATGTCATGCTTTTACAAGGGATGTTTACATTTCTTGCAATAGGAATAAAAGTGACCCATTTTTTTTTTTTTAAAACAGTGTAAAAATAAATAAAATCAAGTAAAAGAAATAAGAAAAGGAAAAAACCGACGAGCTCGCGCGCAGAAGCGAACGCATACTTGAGAAGCACCCGCATATGAAAACGGTGTTCAAACCACACAAGTGAGGTATCGCCGCAATAATTAGAGCGAGAGCAATAATTCTAGCCCTAGACCTCCCCTGTAACTTAAAAGATGCAACCTATAGAATTTTTTAAACATCGCCTATGGAGATTTTTAAGGGTAAAAGTTTGACACCATTCCACGAGCGGGCGCAATTTTGAAGCATGACATGTTGGGTATCAATTTACTCAGCATAACATTATCTTTCACAATATAAAAAACAATTGGGCTAACTTTACTGTTATCTTATTTTTTAATTCAAAAAAGTGAATTTTTTCCCAAAAAAGTGTGCTTGTAAGACCGCTGCGCAAATACAGTGTGACAAAAAGTATTGCAATGACCGCCATTTTATTCTCTAGGGTGTTAGAAATAAAACCAATATATAATGTTTGGGGGTTCTAAGTAATTTTCTAGCAAAAAAACAGTTTTAAACTTGTTAACACCGAGTCTGAAAAACAGGCAAGGTCCTTAAGTGGTTAAAAAAAAAAGTTTTCTCTGTGTAGTGTAGGGGTTGCAGCAAGAGTTAAAGTGGTTTTAAAGTCTAACAGTTTTTTTTTTCAGCTCCTCCTATGTACCAATATACCATTAATGTACTTGTAGAAATAAAAAAAGCTTTCTAATTATCTTACACATCCCTGTTAAAATAAAAACAACCTTTTCCATTACTTCTTGGACAGACCTTGGGATTTGACACAGGAAGACGTTTACTAGCTGACTTCATTAGCACACACCCTGCATCATCTATCCCCCCACACCAGCACATTACTACCACCCCTTATCAAGTGCACTTTTTCCGAATGCAGTCATTGAATAGTGATGAGCCGAACACCCCCGGGTTCGGTTCACACCAGAACCCGCGAACGGACCGAAAGTTCGCACGAACTTTAGAACCCTATTAAATACAATGGATGCGAACGTTCGAAATCTAAAGTGCTAATTATAACGACTATTATGCATGTTATTGTCCTAAAAAGGGTTTGGGAACCCGGGTTCTGCACCAGGGGAGATGTATCAATGCAAAAAGAAGTTTTAAAAACTGCAGTTTTTCGGGAGCAGTCATTTTAATGATGCATAAAGTGAAAAAAAAAAAGTCAAATATTCCTTTAAATATCGTACCTGGGGGGTGTCTAAAGTATGCCTGTGAAGTGCCACGTGTTTCCCGTGTTTAGAACTGTCCATGCACAAAATTACATTTCTAAAGGAAAAAAAGCCATTTAAAACTGCTTGCGGCTTTAATGTCATGTCTGGTCCCGGTAATATGGATGAAAATCTTTAAGAAAAATGGCATAGCTACCCCATCACAGCCCCCCCCCCCCCCACCCCAGCCCATTACCAGCCCCTTTGGGTCTTGTATGGATATTAAGGGGAACCCCGCACACAAAATAAAAAAGGCCCTATATACTCTGAACAGCCGTATACAGGCGGTGCATACAAGACAGGGACTGTAGGTTTGTTCTTATGTAGTATCTGTTTGTAATTTTGAACAGGTACATTGTTTAAGTGTAGCTCCGGCCAAGAAATCTATTTTTAAGCTTTTTGGAAAACATAGGGAAGGGTTATCACCCCTGTAACATTTGTTTTGCTGTCTGTGCAGTGTGCACCTGTTCAGAACAGTTCACCTCACTTTCCGTCCTAATGACAAATGTTTTTTGAAAATTTGGGTTTTTTATTGAAACAAGAATTGGTGATAAAGCATCAGTGGGGAGGAGACACTTTTTTTCCCATATTAACTCTTACAGGAGAGAATTTGCCTTCCTAGGGGTAGATTTCCTCTCACTTCCTGTTGTATCCTTCCGTTTGCAAGGAGGAGTCGTTTGTAAGTTGGATGTTTGAAAGTAGGGGCCTGCCGTATATACTCAGCTGAAATTTGCCCCTTACATGTTGGTGTTGCCACAACACTGTGAGCCCTCACAGTTACTCTTGGTGGGCACATGAATGGGCCCTGCTGTGAATTATTAGATCAAGAATTGTAATTGCATGCCCCCGTTGAACAGGGGCTGAAAAATTGGGCCTTTGGTGGTGGTGGTGGTGGTGTTGACACAACACTGTAAGGCCTCACAGTTACTCTTGGTGGGCGCAGGAATGGGCCCTGTTGCAAAGTATTGCATCAAAAATTGTAATTACACGCCCCTGTTAAACAGGGGCTGAAAAATTGGGCCTTAGGCACTGGTGCTGGTGCCACGACACTGCAACCTCTTCCAGATACTCTAGTTGAAGTGCAGGAATGAGCCCTGCTGCAAAGCATTGCATAAAAAATTGTAATTACATGCCCCTGTTAAACAGGGGCTGAAAAATTGGGCCTTAGCCACTGGTGGCGGCACCCAGAAACAAAAATGTTCTTCCAAGCTATCATCATCAATCGGATCATTGAGGAGGAGGAGGAGGAGGAGGGTAGTCAGTCAACATAACAGGACAGTCTCTCAGCATCAGCATCAGTCTTGAAGGGATGTGACATTTGAAAATAAATTAGTCTGTTATATCAGCTTCAGGTGTTTGGTAGCTGGTGGTGATCCAAGACTGGTTCATCTTTATGAAGGTCAGTCGATCAACCGAGTCGGTGGACAGGCGCACCCTGTGATCCGTGACAAATCCTCCAGCAGCACTGAATGTGCGTTCTGAAAGAACGCTGGATGCAGGACAGGCCAGTAGCTCAATTGCATACTGTGCAAGCTCTGGCCAGTGATCCATCCTCAAGACCCAGTAAGCCAGAGGATTTTCGGTGGGGAAGGTGTCCAAGTCTGACCTTGCCCCTAGGTATTCCTGCACCATGTATATCAGACGCTGGCGATGGTTGCTGGAACCGATCATACCTTGGGGCTGCGGACTAAAGAATTGTCTGAATGCATCGGTCAGACGGCCACCTTCCCCACCACTCCTTCTTTGACTGACCGAAGCCTCAGCAACTCGTTGTCCAGGACCAGGAGTTTGTAACCTCCCAGTCTCTGGGAACGCATTGCACAGACCTTTCTGCAAGGCCTCCCGGAGTTGTCTCCTCCTCTGCGACGGTAAGATAAGGTCCGCAACCTTACCCTTGTACCGTGGATCAAGGAGAGTGGCCAGCCAGTAATGGTCCCTCTCCTTGATCCGAAGAATACGAGGATCCTTCCGCAGACTTTGCAGGATCAGGGAGGCCATGCAGCGTAGGTTAGCTGAGGCATTCGGTCCGGAGTCCTCTGGGTCACTAAGGACGACATGATCCGCAGCTACCTCCTCCCAGCCACGTACAAGTCCACTGGTTTCTTGGGACTGTAAATCATCCCTAAAAGACTGCTGCTGATGATGCTGAGTGCCAGGCTCCACCTCCATGCTGACACAATCCTCCTCCTCCTCCTCTTCCTGTGCGATGGGTGGGACAGAAGGAACACTGTCTGGGTAAAGGGGGCCTTGAGAGGCAAGGAAGTCCTCCTCTTCCTGCCTCTGTTCTGCCTCAAGTGCCCTGTCCATTATTCCATGCAGCGTATGTTCCAACAGGTGGACAAGAGGTACAGTGTCACTGATGCATGCACTGTCACTGCTCACCATCCTTGTGGCCTCCTCAAATGGTGCCAGGACAGTGCATGCATCCCTGATCATGCCCCACTGGCGTGGTGAAAAAAACCCCTGAGCTCCCTGACCCTGTCCTGGTGCCGTAGTCGCACAGGTACTCATTGATGGCCCTCTGCTGCGTGTGCAGCCGCTGCAGCATGGCCAACGTTGAGTTCCACCTGGTGGGCATGTCACATATAAGGCGGTTCTTGGGCAGGTTCAACTCCTTTTGCAGCTCAGCCAGGCGAGCACTGGCATTATAAGATCTGCGGAAATGCACACAGACTTTCCTGGCCTGCCTCAGGACATCCTGTAAGCCCGGGTACCTGCCCAAGAACCGCTGCACCACCAGGTTAAGGACATGAGCCACACAGGGCACATGGGTCAGTTGTCCCTGTTGGAGGGCGGAGAGGAGGTTGGTGCCATTGTCGCAAACCACCATTCCTGGCTTAAGCTGGCATGGCGTCAACCACCTCTCGGCCTGCCCCTGCAGAGCAGACAGAACCTCTGCCCCAGTGTGGCTCCTGTCCCCCAAACACACCAGCGCAAGCACGGCATGGCATCTTTTTGCCTACGTACTTGCGTAGCCCCTTGAACGCCTACGGAGCACCGCTGGTTCCGAGGACAAAGCACAGGAAGAGGCCATGGAGGAAGAAGAAGAGGAGGGGGTGGAGGAGAGAGGTGTGTCACAACCAGTAGTAGCATTTTGGAGGCGTGGCGGTGGAACAACCTCCAACACTACTGCACCTTGTCCTGCATCCTTCCCAGCTGCCAAAAGAGTGACCCAATGGGCCGTGAAAGAAAGGTAACGTCCCTGTCCATGCCTGCTGGACCATGAGTCAGCGGTAATATGCACCTTACCGCTGACCGCCCTGTCCAGCGAGGCCAAGACATTGCCTTCCACATGCCAGTAGAGAGCCGGAATCGCCTTCTGTGAGAAAAAGTGGCGTTTGGGAACCTGCCACTGAGGAACCGCACATTCCACAAACTCACGGAAGGGGGCCGAGTCTACCAACTGAAAAGGCAGCAGTTGAAGCGCTAGCAATTTAGCCAAGCTAGCATTCAACCGCTGGGCATGTGGATGGCTGTGAGTGAACTTCTTTTGACGGTCCAGCAGCTGTGGCAGGGAAATTTGCCTGCTAGAATCGGACGTCGGTGTACTGCTAGCAGAGTGCCCGCAAGTACTTGGCTGTGACACACCTAATTCTACACCTTCATTCCTCTCAGTGCACGTTTCAGAGAGGACTGAAGGTATAGTGGGGTTGGAGATCCCAGCTGATGCGGTGCAAGGAGAGGTCCGCTTTGTTCTTTGGTGTGGGTCTTTAAGGTAGGCTTGCCAACGAGCTGCATAGCAGGTCAACATATGTCTGGTCAAGCATGTGGTGCCCAAGCGGGTGATATTTTGGCCACGCTGTAACGGGAAGGCCTGGGGAACTCAGAATCGCTTAGAAAGTATGAGATACCCTTGCTTCAGCTCCCCCAATGCCTCTTATGTGTCAACCACCCTGTGTCTCTATTAGGGGCACAGGGAGAATGAAAACCCCAATATGGTCTGTGATAGCCATATTCAATGCTGCACATACATTGTATCTAGATTGGGTCTGTAATATTGATCCACCATATTCCTCAGAATATCTGCAAAGAACTGTTTACTGTTTAATTATGACCTCAACAGGGTAATTGAAAAGTGACGCCTTCATGATGTTGGGACACATACTGTTAGATGCTAATGTCATCACCCCCAGCCCCTGCCTTTTGTGTAATCATTGCTGGGAGGAATTAAGGTGATTTGCATTCTATCGTTCACTATGCCTGTGTGTATGGTATCCGGCAGACAGACTGGCTGCCAACACTTTGTGATAAGATGTGTATTGGGGATCGTTATATTCTATTGTGTGGGATCTTGTGAAGCCTAGCAGACGTCAGGATGATGTGTTGAGTCTTGTGATGTGTGGGTGGAGCTGGGCCATTGTTCATGTTAAACTACTGTGTATTAGATGTATATAAAAGTTACAATGTTTCTCAATAAAAGTCATTCTACCCCAGAAGAATACAGAGTGCGTCTCGTTTCTTCCAGAGGGATTGGTTCCTATGGGAAGGGGTCGTTTGGCTGTGGATGTGTGTCCAGGAGAGGGGACAGAGGAAACGGCGTTAAACGCCTTCGTATTTGGGGTGCCGTTACACACGCGATATACGCTTGAGACATATGTTGCAAACAGCAGCTGTGCGATCTGATGCACTCGACTCAAAAAAGGCCCACACCAAAGAACTTTTTGAATAACGGGCAGAGGTAGCGCCCTGCACAGGCGGAGCTCTGCGGTGTGATTTCGTCGGTGTGCTGCCCTTACGCTGGCCCCCCGAGGGCATCCTGCCTCGTTGGAGATGTGCCTCCTCCTCATCCTCCTCCTCCTCTCTCCTATTAGGCACCCACGTGGAGTCAGTGACCTCATCATCCCCTCCCTCCTCAGCACTGGAGCCAATCTGGCAGTATGCTGCAGCTGCTGGAACATGACTGCCAGATTGGTGTCCTTCTTGAGCATCCCCTCTCTCTGCTCTCACGCTACTGCCTTCCTCTAGCTGGGTATCATCATCAGACCCTTCGAAACGCTGGGCATCCTCCTGGAGCATGTACCCAACACTGTGCTCAAACAGTTCGGGGGACTCCTCAGGAGGACATGGTTGGTCTAGGGAAGGAGTGACTGATGATGACATTGATACCAGGGAAGAGGACGCTTTGGCAGCTGCTTTGCCAGTACCCTGAGCCTGGGTGAGAGAGGATGAGGAGGGCTTGGTCATCCACTCTACCAAGTCTTCGGCATGATGCGGCTCAACACGTCCAGCTGCCGAAAAGGAGGACAAGCGTGTCCCATGGCCACGTGCTGATGGCGATGCACCGCGTCCACGACCAGCACTGTTGTCTCTAGAGACACAGAGCGAGCCTGCTTGCCCTCTTTTATTGGCTCCTGACTGTCTGCCTCTCCTTGTTTGCCTTCCAGACATTCTAATGGCCTGCAGGGAAATGGGAAAACCAGCAATAAGGCCTAGCTTCAGGAGTATATTTTTCAGGAATCGCACTACGCCTGCTGTAAGTGCTGCAAATGCCTGTTGGTGTAACACACCAGGAAAACGCAGCAATACAGGCTAACTTCAGGTGTATAAGGTGCAGGAGGCACACTCCGCCCGCTGTAAGTGCTGCAAATGCCTGTTGGTGTAACACACCAGGAAAACACAGCAATACGGGCTAACTTCAGGTGTAATATGATCAGGAGGCACACTCTGCCCGCTGTAAGTGCTGCAAATGCCTGTTGGTGTAACACACCAGGAAAACACAGCAATACGGGCTAACTTCAGGTGTATAATGTGCAGGAGGCACACTCCGCCCGCTGTAAGTGCTGCAAATGCCTGTTGGTGTAACACACCAGGAAAACACAGCAATACGGGCTAACTTCAGGTGTATAATGTGCAGGAGGCTTAGCAACAATGACACTGACACTGTCCCCTGCCTATCCTTCTCTCTCCCTGCACACAAGGTTTATCAAAGTATATGACACTGACACTCTCCCTGCCTATCCCTCTCTCTCCCTGCACACAAGGTTTATCAAAGAATATGACACTGACACTGTCCCCTGCCTATCCTTCTCTCTCCCTGCACACAAGGTTTAGCAAAGAATATGACACTGACACTCTCCCTGCCTATCCTTCTCTCTCCCTACACACAAGTTTGAGGTACAAATAGCACTGACACTGTCCCTGCCTATGTAACTCTTTCCCTGCGCCGGAACACGCTACACAAGGCCGCCGCGCTGGCGGCCTTTTATACTGTGGGGCGTGTGCTAAACCCCCTGAGCTATAATTGGCCACAGGCAACCTGCCTGTGGCCAATTATGGCTCTCCTAGCTGCCGGCGCTGTGATTGGCCAAGCATGCGGGGTCACAGTGCATGCTTGGCCAATCACAGCGCCGGGATTGCACTGCGATGGCGCAGTGTATTGTGGGCCGTTCGCGTCACTCGAATTTGGCGCAAACGGCCCAAATCGTTCGATGTTCGCCGAACGGTCGAACATCGAGCTCATCCCTATCATTGAATACCGTTCTCACTAAATACACAGGCAGTGATCGTTCATTTGGCAGAGTGTACAGGTCTTGAGCGATCGATAATGGCCTATGTAGAGCAGAGCTGTAATATTGAAAACAGAAGTATGTCCTGGAGTTCTGTAAAGCTCACCATACATTATACAATCTGTTTGTACAATCTCCTTTAGATTTACCATCAACTATGTAGTGCAAGGGCCTGCCTGATCGGATACAGAGTGATTGGATAGATGTGGTGTCCTCCTATTACAGTATATAGTTTGGCCAAATCTAAAGGAGATCGTACAGAGATTGTACAATCTGATTGTATAGTGTATGGCCACCTTTATACACCTAAAATTAACTCCTTGTGCTTTTGGTGCCATTACTTGTTAACAGCACACCAAACACAGAAGCAAACACACATTTTGCCACGTGAGAAATCAAGTGAAAAGTGCAGTAAAACGCACAGTAAAAAACGTGCAACTTTTGTTATTTGTTTTCCGTTAGATTTACCAAAACCATGTAGTGCAAGGGCCTGCCTGATTGCATAAAATTTTAAACTCAAAGTGGTTGTAAAGTCAGAAGGTTTTTTGTCTTAATTCATTCTATGCATTAAGATAAAAAGCCTTCTGTGTGCAGCAGCCCCCCTAACACTTACCTGAGGTCCCTCTCTGTCCAGCGATGTCCACAAGTGTCTCAGCTGTCCAGCCTCTGCTTCCTGATTGGCTGAGACACAGCAGCGGCACCATTGGCTCCCTCTGCTGTCAAACTCAGCTAATCAATCAGGGGAGAGAGGGGACGCAGCCGGGGCGGGGCTCTGTGTCTGAATGGACACAGGGAGCTGTGACTCTGCTCTGGTGCCCCCATAGCAAGCTACTTGCTGTGGGGGCACTGAACAGGAGGGAGGGGCCAGGAGTGCCGATAAGGGACCCGAGAAGAGGAGGATCTGGGCTGCTCTGTGCAAATCCACTGCAACAGAGCAGGTAAGTATAACATGTTTGTTATTTTTATAGGAAAAAAAACAAGCCTTTACAATCATTTTAAGGTTTGACCTCATATTATATGATTTTGGTAAATCTAAAGGAAAAAATCTAAAGAAAATTGTATAGTGTATATCCAGCTTAAAGCGGAGTTTCAGCTGCAAATTATTATTATTTTTTAGAAGTCAGTAGCTACAAGTGCTGTAGCTGCTGACTTTTAATAAGGACACTTACCTGTCCAGGGAGCCCCCAATGTCAGCTACCTGAGGATGAATTGTCCACCGATTAGGGTGCAGCCGCTGCCATTCCAACTAGGTGAAACTGGCAGTGGAGCCTTCAAGCTTTACAGCCGGTTTCCTATTGTGCATGCACGAGTCACGCGGTGCTTTGTGAATGGCCAGCTCGTCTTCTGGGACACACATAGGTACCAGAAGGCAGCAGGGTAGAAGGAGGAGGGTTCGCCGCAGAAGAGGACGTGACGTATTGCGCCTCGGCCGGGCTAGAACGGAAGTAAATTTATTCTTTCTAAAAAGGTAGGTAAGAAAAATAAATAGCTATCCAAAAACGAGGGGTGGTCTTTAGTTTAAGACCACCTTGTAAAAGTGGGTGGAACTCTGCTATAAGTGTGAATGGGACCAAAAAGCACGGTAAAAAACACACCACGCTTCACTCTAAAAAAAAAAGCTTTGGAGCTGTTTTGGGGTGATTGTTGATCGTAGGGCAGCCTATTCAAATGAATGTGTGACGAGCAAAAACGTTCAAAAAAACGCATGCAGGAATATGAGTTCCCACTACTCGGACATGTGAACAGAGCCTGACAGCTAAGTGTCTATATTCACTCCTTCCTATGTACTTGTAGAAAGCTGGCAATACACAATGCAATCTGATTGTACAATCTCTGTATCATTTCCTTTAGATTTACCAGAACTATGGAATAAGAGGACACACCTATCTATCCATTCATTCTGATTCCAATCAGACAGGCCCTTGCACTACATAGTCGATGGTAAAGTTAAAGGAAATTGTGTGGAATATGTAAAGGAAAGAAAAACTGTTGCTGTAACTGCTTATAAAGTGTGAGCTGGAGTTTTTCTTCAATTTGTTAGTATATTTAAATCCCCTAGTACATCTAACACTCCCCTCCCCCTCAGATTAACAATGCTACTGTCCAAAGGTATCCCCGTGCTCCTTCATCCAGAGTGGAGGCACTATAATACAAGAGATGTGTTACTGGCCAGATCATCAGGGAAGGAATAAATGCCTAAAAACGAAAATGAATGAGTCCATGAGGAAGTCCCCTGGTGTGTGACGAAACGCGCGGGAGCAGACGGGTGATGCAAATACCACAGGAGTGTTGGATCGCCGCTGCACAGTGCATGAGCTTTTACTATATTTATGATGTCGGTGCAATACCTTTAATAAACTCATGGTACTTGGTATACCACACTACGAGAGACCATCCTATCCTACATTGGCAGTGGAGAAGGTAGAGACTGGCGATCTCTTAAAGAGATACTTACTTGGAATAACAAAAAGGAGAAGATCATCCATAAGGATATCCAGGAAGGTAGAGGATAATACTGTATACACAAAACCCCTAAGGGGAAAAACGCCATCTGACCTAATAACAAATGTTTTAGGTCCATATTTAGAGGTGAGTTTTATTGGAGGAAAGGTGGTGGGACTCATTTGCATGTTGGTGTGAAATCTTGATATTATTGAGCACAGAGTGGAGAAAGATATTGTTTAGAAACACACGTTTTGGGACTATACACACTGCATTGGGACACTCTTTGTTATTTTCCAGACTTTAAGTGTTATTTACGTTTATTATATATTGGTATTGTTTTTTCACGGATTTCAAAAGTCTTGTTGTTTATGCACAATTTATTTGTATATATGTATGGAACCTAATGTCGGATAGCGAGATATATATATATATAGAAATATACAGTATCTTACAAAAGTGAGTACACCCCTCACATTTTTTGTGAATATTTTATTCTATCTTTTCATGTGACAACACTGAAGAAATGACACTGTGTACAGCTTGTATAAGAGTGTAAATTTGCTGTCCCCTAAAAATGACTCAACACACAGCCATTAATGTCTAGACATGTGCATTCGTTTTCGTCCGAATGCATTTTCGTCCGAATTTCAGGTATTTTTGTTATCGTTTTAACAAACGAAAACGAAAATGCAGAATCCAAAAACCGAAAGATCCGACATAAACAAATGCTTAATTTCGTTTTCGTTGCAACAACAGTTCGATATAGATAGGAGATTTGACATGAGGCTGACAATAACAATCTGTGTCCATCGAACCTGTGGTCGAATGTGCCTAACCTTAACTCTATTAGTCCAAGATTATTCTACATAGAGAGAAAAGATTCGACATTATAGAGAGAAAAGATTCGACATTATAGAGAGAAAAGATTCGACATAGAGAGAAAAGATTCGACATAGAGAGAAAAGATCGCTGCTGGAATTGAGTGGGGGAAGAAAAATAAAAAAATGACGATGATGAATATTATTGGCTGATTGTAACCAAAGAGGAGGAGCAGTAAAATAGCTAGAACTAACTTGACAATTCAACGTCAACGACGAAGATTCGACAAAGCATCGAAAAACATACAAACGTTGAATCTGTCATTGAAGGCTTATGGTGTCTGTTGAAAGTTCTAAGAATATTCGACGGTGCAGATAAACTGTAGGACACCGCAATCGTACATTTCCAGTCAAATACTCTGCCCATAGGCTATAGAAAAATTCTAATGTTGGTTGACTAGTAATAATAATTAATAAATATAATTATTACTAGTGTCATACAACATTAGAATTCTACTATAGCTTGTAGGCGGAACATTCGACCGGAAATGTATGATTGCAGCGTCGTACAGTTTCGCTGCTCCGTCGAATCTTCTTTGAGCATTCGACAGACACCATAAGCCTTCAATGACAGATTCGACCTTAATTAATTCAGATTTTCGGACGAATGCAATTTCTAACGAAAAACAAAATAAATAAAAACGAATTTCGGGAGTAACTAAATTTATTTTTCTACCGAAAACGAAATTCCGAAACGAAATATTTTAGTGTGTACATGTCTATTAATGTCTAAACCGCTGGCAACAAAAGTGAGTACACCTCTAAGTGAAAATGTCCAAATTGGGCCCAATTAGCCATTTTCCCTCCCCGGTGTCATGTGACTCGTTAGTGTTACAAGGTCTCAGGTGTGAATGGGGAGCAGGTGTGTTAACTTTGGGGTGTACTCACTTTTGTTGCCAGCGGTTTAGACATTAATGGCTGTGTGTTGAGTTATTTTGAGGGGACAGCACATTTCCACTGTTATACAAGCTGTACATTCACTACTTTACATTGAAGCAAAGTGTCATTTCTTCAGTGTTGTCACATGAAAAGATAGAATAAAATATTTACAGAAATGTGAGGGGTGTACTCAGTTTTGTGAGATACTGTATATCTTGGGAAGCGCCACGTGACTACTGACAACTGTTTATTCGACTTTGCGGGAACACGTTTAGATGTGAGCAGCACACTTCACTTTCATTGAGTTACTTTTAGATTTATTTTGCACACACTCAGGTGTTTATTTATATATTGTTTATTTTGCAAACACGTAGTGTTTATTTATTTATTTATGGTTTATTTTGCACACATGTAGTGTTTATTTATGGTTTATTTTGCACACATGTAGTCGTTATTAATAGTATCACTGTCTTTCATTTTTCACATCTTGAGTAAGAGCCCATTCATACAGGGGCAACTTTGGATCCGACTTCAAGTCGCCCCAAGTCGCCTCTAGTCGCGCAGCATGAGAAAATCAATGTAAGTGAATGGAACCGTCTTAATGCACACTACTGCAGTCGCTCCGACTTCAAAAAAGGTCCCGTACTACTTCAATCCGACTTCTAGGCGACCTGTACCCATATATTTCAATGGAAGTCGCCTCAGAAGTCGGATCCCCTGTCTTAACAGAAGCAACTTTCCAGGAAGAGAACATACATTTCTCAGGCAAACCCCTCCCTCCCCTCTCCCTCCCACAGAGCTGATTCTTGTTTGATTGGCCACTGGAAAGCCTCCTGTCCTGGAGGCAACTTGAAGTTGCCTTGTAAGTTGCCTCATGTCGCACTGTGATACATACTCAAGTCGTGTCCAAGTTGCCTCCCAAAGTCGTGCTGGAAGTCGTGTTGCCCCTGTGTGAATGGAGTCTAAGGGCAGGTGATTCGTGTAGCATTTACTTTCTGGAATCCATCTGACTTTAGCTCAGGCATGCAGGCAGGGGGGTGTGCTTAGCTGAGAAACCCTCTCCTTCAGAAAAAAGACAAAAAGTACCCATGTAGACTCCTGGGATGTATGACATTATTTTGGCCTAGGCCAGCAACCAGGAAGCAACTGAAAATGTTTCTAAAGTCAGAAGTTTTTTTTTATCTTAACTCCTTCGAATGATGGCTACAGCGCGGATCTGCTTTGCCGGGAGGCCGTCAATAGACATCCTCCCCTTTGCACGCTCCACGCGCGCTGTAATCACGAGTCACTGAGACTCGGGTGATCACAGATCGGATCCCGGCCCCTTACCACGTGATCAGCTGTCAGCCAATGACAGTTGATCATGTGATGTAGACAAAAGCTTGGTAATCATTTGTTTTTTCTCCTCACGCTAACAGCGTGAGGAGAAAAAAAAGCTGATCGCCGGCTTTTGTGCAAGGGGCATCGGTCACAAAGAGGAAGAGGCACATCCGCCTCATCTGTGCCCACCAGTACCGCCTGCCAGTGCCACCTGCCAGTGCCCACATTGCCACAAATCAGTGCCCACCAGTGCAAAACAGTGCCACCTATCAATGCCCACCAGCGGTGCTCATCAGTGCCACCTAGCAGTGCTGCCTATCAGTGCCCATCACTGCCACCCATCAGTGCCCATCACTGCCTCCCATCAGTGCCCATCACTGCCAGCTTTCAGTGCCACCTATTAGTGCCACTTCTCAGTGCCCACCAGTTCCACCTATCAATGCCCATCAGTGCCACCTCTGTGTCCACCAGTGCCGCCTATCAGTGCCCACCAGTGACGTCTTTTCTGTGCCCATCAATGCAGCCCATCAGTGCCCATCAGTGCAGCCTCATCAGCGTACATCAATGAAGGAGAAAAATTACCTGTTTGCTAAATTTTATAACAAAATATAAAACGGTTTTGTATTTTTTTTTTTTTTTTTTAAATCAGTCTTTTTTTTTATTTTGTTAACAAAAAATAAAAACCGCAGAGGTGATCAAATACCACCAAAAAAGCTCTATTTGTGTGAAAAAATTATAAAAATTTAATTTGGGTACAGTGTAGTATGACCGCGCAATTGTCATTCAAAGAGTGACAGCGCTGAAAGCTGAAAATTGGTCTTGGCAGGAGGGGGTTTTAAGTGCCCAGTAAGCAAGTGGTTAATGCATTCTAAAAAAGTAAAAATAATAGTGTATACTTTCCTATTTACTAATGCCAGTAGCATAAGGATTAAAAAAAGATAATGTTGATTATCCCCCCGTTCACACCGGTGTATCTCGTCATGCAATTTGACCGCTTCATGCATTGGAAGTGGTCAAAACCTTTTGACTGATTTTGAAAGTAGTTCCTGCACTACTTTTTGCAGATTCAGGTGCGACTTGCATAGACATATGTGCATGAAGTCCCACCGATGTCTTCCAAGTCGCACCTGAAGTAGCACTGAAATGCTACTTTGAAATCGTGCTACTTCATTTAAAGTAGCACAATTTTCAATTTCGCAATCAATGTGACTGGGTTGTAAGAGTTGAGTTCCACTTGAAAAATAAATGTACGTTCCACGAGTAACCCTCTTAAAATCGTTCAAAAATTCCGTAAATATTTAACATCATTGTATTCAGAATCAAAAGAATGTAATCAAAACGATGCTGATAACTTCTTCTCTAAAATAACTCTTACTAAACTAACACACACACAAAAAATCATGCTTGAAGAACACATAACAAGTCTTGAAAACCATAAAAGAACTGAAAATAAACAAGAGGTCTGGCCCAGATGGCTTCTCAGCCCTATACTACAGAACATTTTCTGAAACCCTATCTCCTATTTTAGTGGACGCATTCAATACCCTAATAGATGGCTATTCCTTTAGACGCGAATCATTACTATCAATTATTTGCATGATCCCCAAACCTCAATCAGATAACGCATCCTGCATGAACTTCCGTCCCATCTCCCTCTTAAATCAGGACATTAAAATCCTAGCAAAAATTATAGCTACCCGCCTCAACAAGATAATTGGCAAAATTATACACAACGACCAAGTTGGATTTATGCCAAAGAGGCAAGCAAGCAATAATGTACGTCAAGCTACCCTTTTGGCATATATAGCCAAATAAATACGCATTCCTACATGCTTCCTGTCTCTAGACATTAGAAAAGCCTTTGATCCAGTAACCTGGCCATACTTACACTACACTCTCCAGAAATGGGGATTCGGTCCCCACTTCACTAGTTGGATATCAGCTCTCTATAACAAACCCCAAGCTTATGTAAAATACGCAGGCTATAAATCTGAATATTTTAATATAGAGAGAGGCACACATCAGGATTAGAGATAAACCCCAAGAAATGTATTGCATTAAACATATCGCTTTCAACAATAGAATTAACATCAGCTAAAATAGCACTACCCTTCACATGGGCCATAGAGTCAATCCCGTTTTTAGGGATTCACCTTACAGCCTCTTTATCAGACCTATACTCAGCAAACTACCCTAACATTCTAAAACACATCACAAAGCTAATCGATAACTGGTCCCAACACCCTATTTTTTGGATTGGGAAAATAAATGTGGTTAAAATGACAATACTACCCAAACTGCTATACCTATTTAGAGTATTACCGATAACAGTCCCCGCCCACTTCTTAAATATTATCCAGAAAAGAACATCTAAATTTATATGGGGATCTTCAAAACCGCGTAAACCTCTCAAAACACTATACTTACCTAAAAACTTAGGAGGTCTAGGAGTACCTAATTTTGCCACTTACTATAGAGCAGCTCACATAGCTAGTTTAGCCAAATATCATGCCACTAAGGAAATACCTTTATGGGTATCGATAGAGGCCTGCGAATGTGACCCTTTATCGATTTCCAATTTATTATGGCTTCATTCCAAAAACCGTCTTGGCCTAAGTAATCCTATAACTAAACATTACCTATCCATCTGGGATAGATATAAATGTAAACACAATTTGCAATCCCCACACAACCCTCTCCTCTCCTTCCTCAAAAGCCCAACCTTTTACCCGGCTTGGAAATATCCTTTCTCTTTTAAAGCATGGTCTTCCTTGGATTTACTGAAATTTCCCAATTTTGTTAACTCATCATCCTTTATCCCCTTCCTGTCTCTCTGCAAAACATATGGTATCCCACAATCGGAAATGTTCCGATACTTACAAATTAAAAATTTCTTTACACCTAATACCACTTCAGACACTCCTCTGAACCAATTCACTAGTTTTGAATCCACTTGCAAAAACGACCCACACGCTAGAGGACTAATCTCCTCCCTTTATTCTCAATTACTAATAAATGCTGAAACGGATGAACCTACCTACATGCGGAAATGGGAGGAGGACTTGGAATATGTCCTAAATGAGGCAGAATGGTTAAAAATGTTGTCCACAATTAAATCTTCCTCCCCTAATGTAATAGCTATGGAACCCACCTATAAAGTACTAACTAGATGGTACTTAGTACCAGCCAAAATTGCTAAATTTACCCCCGACTATCCTGGTCAATGTTTCTGCGGCTGCACAGAAGAAGGCACATACAAACACATTTGGTGGTCCTGTCCGACAGTACAAACATTTTGAAAATAAATAAATATATACATATGCCTCCAAAATGTTTAACGTAACCCTCCAAACCCAATCCTACTATGACATTACTTAATCTCAACCCAGATAGTCTGACTCATGCCCAATTTAAACCTTTTTTATATTTTTGCTCACTGCAGCAAAACAAACTGTGGCGATAGCTTGGAGATCTCCCTCGTTGGCCGTGACAAACCAAAGAATGAACAATATTATGATGCACTCCAAAATAGGGGCTATTGAACAAAATCAAATTCCTAAATTCCGTAATTATGGCAACCTTGATAGAACATTTCTTACCGACAACATTTAATGACTCTGTTTTAATGCCATGGTAGATGATTTGAAGTTATACTGATCATACAGGTCTGATTGTGACTACTGGATCGACCCGGTGGACCCCTCCCCACTACTTCTTCTTTACTCTTCACTTTTCTTTTTTACTCTGTCTCTCCATATACCTTTTATGATTTTGAAGTTCCATAGGTTACGAATATAGTACCAGTTTTGAAAGACAATCAATTAACCCAAGTTTGCTCAGGAAATCTTTATTCAGTTACTCATAGCTAATAGAATAATTTTACTATTCGGATTTCTACATCTCCTTAGGTTGAACACATAATTGTTAATTAATTGCTTTAACTTTTCACACTTCCTTAGATCCTAATCAACACTATATTTGTAACCACATATGAATATTATATAATAATTCTGAATTGTATAATGTACAGTACTTTATTGTATTTAACTTACTGTACTTAATAAAATATTTTTGACAAGGAAAAATAAATGTACGTGTAATATATTGAAAGAATAATTGTGATAGAATAAAAATAAATATAAAACCGAAACCTCAACAAATCGCTCTGATAGAAATGATTTTGCATGCATTCAGGTTCTTTTCACTGGAAAATAGTAAATTATTCCTTGTTTTTGTTTTGTTTTTTAATTCAAGATTAATAAAAAAAAGAAAAAAAAAGAGATGGAGCAATATAATTAACCACTTTGCGCCCGTCATACGACTAATGACGGCCGCAAAGTGGTTCTATAATGCCGGGAGGCCGTCATTATACGGCTTCTGCTCCTCCGTCCACTGGGGGGCGCATCACTAAAATGCCGATGCGCGTGCCTGGCGGCCGCGATGTCCGCCAGGTACCTGCGATCGGCCGGTACACAGACAAGGACATGGATCTGTGTGTGTAAACACACAGATCCATGTCCTGTCAGGGAGAGGAGACCGATGCTGTGTCCCTTGTACATAGGGACACAGATCGGTCTCCTCCCCCAGTCAGTCCCCTCCCCCCACAGTAGTAATCACACATTAGGGAACATATTAACCCCTTCCTCGCCCCCTAGTGTTAACCCCTTCCCTGCCAGTCACATTTATACAGTAATCAGTGCAGTTTTATAGCACTAATCGCTGTATAAATGTGACTGGTCCCAAAAAAGTGTCCAACGCAATATCGCAGTCCTGACAAAAATCGCAGATCACCGCCATTACTAGTAAAAAAAAAAAAAAAGTCAGAATTCTATCCCCTATTTTGTAGGCGCTATAACTTTTGCGCAAACCAATCACTATACGCTTATTGGGATATTTTTTAACCAAAAATATCTAGAAGAATACGTATCGGACTAAACTGAGGAAAAAATAGTTTTTTTAAAAAAAAAATTGGGATATTTATTATAGCAAAAATATTGTGTTTTTTTTTTTTTTTTTTTATTAAATTGTCGCTCTTTTTTGGTTTATAGCGCAAAAAATAAAAACCGCAGAGGTGATCAAATACAACCAAAAGAAAGCTCTATTTGTGGGAAAAAAAGGACGTCAATTTTGTTTGCGAGCCACGTCGCACGACCGCGCAATTGTCATTCAAAGCGACGCAGTGCCAAAAGCTGAAATTTCGCCTGGGCAGGAAGGGGGTTTATGTGCCCAGTAAGCAAGGGGTTAATAAACGTATGACCAGCATAACACAATTTCAGATTTCTACATACATTGACTGTGTATAGCCCAGTTTACTGCATCAGCTCAGCATAAAAATATTTTTTTTTTCCTTTGTCACACAAACATAGGAGAAAAAAGTAAAATCGCTCCATAGAAGGTTTTTCGAATATGATTACCTTTCCCCATGTTAATGTGGTAGGGGATAATAGTATCCTTTCCCTGCTTTTCAGTGCAGATTGAATGACATTGAAGAAGAACACTAAGGTCATGCATGTCACATATTCCTCAAGTATACATGTGATTTTAACTGCTTGGGAGCATAAGATTTAACCCATTGCTGACCCTTGCCTCAGATGAAATGACTCAACACCTCCAATAAAACCTGATGTGTAAGTGAAGGCCAATGGTGCTGTCATAAGGCAATTCTATACAGAGAGGGTTTCCGCTCCACATAGGAATGAGGATCTCTATCTCCTTTAAAACTCTTACATCAGATTGTATGACTGGCCTCACCCTAAATTCTAGCTGTACATTCTCATGAACTATTGAATTCATTATGATTCGAGTTACCGCACCTTAATGAACCAGGTAACCTGCATTTGAATAATGACCAGTTATGCAATATACGGAATTAAATTAATAAAATGAACCACCATTTTTTTACCGTATGCAGAGGATGATAAGAAGCTAGTATAAGGACAATAAAAGACACAATAAAATTGTATTAAAATGTATTTAATGTTTTTTTTTTTTTTTTAAAGGTAGAGGATTTCTTTGTCATACTTGGCAGATACAGCTATTTTATCAAACAACAGAGGTGGTACAGCTACACTCACAGGGTAACATACACTATATTGCCAAAAGTATTGGGACACCTGCCAGTTTACACACACACATGAACTTTAATGGCATCCCAGTCTCAGCACATAGGGTTCAATACCACAATGTTTAGGAGTGTGTCTATGGGAATGTTTGACCATTCTTCCAGAAGCGCATTTGTGAGGTCAGGCACTGATGTTGAAGAGAAGGCCTGGCTCGCAGTCTCCACTCTAATTCATCCCAAAGGCGTTCTATCGGGTTGAGGTCAGGACTCTGTGCAGGCCAGTCAAGTTCCTCCACCCAAAACCCGCTCATCCATGTCTTTATGGACCTTTCTTTGTGCACTGGTCCAAATCATTTGGTGGAGGGGGGATTATGGTGTGGGGTTGTTTTTCAGGGGTTTGGGCTTGGCCCCTTAGTTCCAGTAGAGAGAACTCTTAAAGCGCCAGCATACCAAGACATTTTGGAAAATTTCATGCTCCCAACTTTGTGGGAACAGTTTGGGGATGGCTCCTTCCTGTTCCTACATGACTGTGCACCAGTGCACAAAGCAAGGTCCAGAAAGACATGGATGAGCGAGTTTGGGGTGGAGGAACTTGACTGGCCTGACGTCAACCTGCTAGAACTTCCTTGAGATGAATTAGAGCGGAGACTGGGAGCCAGGCCTTCTTGTCCAACATCAGTGCTCAACCATACAAATGTGCTTCTGAAAGAATGGTCAAACCTTCCCATAGACACACTTCTAAATCGTGTGGACAGCCTTCTCAGAAGAGTGAAGCTGTTATAGCTGCAAAGTGTGGGCCAACTCAATATTGAACCCTACAGAGTAAGACTGGGATGCCATTTAAGTTCATATGCGTGTAAAGGCAGTCACCCCCAATAATTTTGGCAATATAGTGTAGCGGCCTCCACTCTCTCCCTCTATGTATCAGTTGTTCTGGCTCTGGCTTTTGTCTAGGGGTACTCTGAAGGAGAGAGTGCGGGGTCACCACACCAAGTCCCCCTGCAGATGTATGTGCAGTGAGAGACAATCTCTTTTACCTTCGGGTAGGTGTTCTGCTTCTGGAGCCTCCTCCTGGTTTCTTGAACAATGTCTGCCAGAAAATGAGCCCCACACCAATAAAGTCCAACACTCCTTTATTCTTCCCAAGAAAAGTGAACACAACCAGTTGGTCTCCCTCAACGAACAGAACAGACAGGGGGTGTGGATGCGAGTAGGCCCAGGCACAATGAACTCTCCTACTTCCTTCCCAGAAGTAGGTTTCTGCTCTCAATCGAGGAAGACATCCCTCCCGGCGGTCTCCGGAGGCTCACCCATCACTGGCAATTTGCTGCACCAGGTGTTCAGGTAAATACCCCCTCCGGTCCCTTACACCACTGGATTCGGGTACCCCCTCCCGGGGTCCCCTAGGAAGTTCCTCCCTCGCGGAGCATTAATCCGGGACCCTCAGTCCCGGACCGCCATCCAAGTACCTCACCCCAGGCTAAAGGTGCGTGGGATGGAACACGACCTCCGAACGTCCTCCAGGCCTAGGCCGCCTAGAGGACCAACACAAGCCACCGCCCTCAGGCTGAAGGTGCCTGGGACTCCGACCCCGTGACAAAGATGGCCGGCCCCTTTTATACCCTCTCCCAACAAGCACGGCGGGTTCCCCGCCCCACCATACCACTGTCAAGGGAGGACAAAAAGGGGTACGGCACACAGCAATGGTTCAACCCCAGCCCAAGGCGACAGCGCCACCCGCTGAGCTGCAGGGAACTGCACATTGCTGGTGTCTCTGCCAGTTTTAAATACACAGGGAAAGTGCAAGCCCGCTACACTCTCCCCCTGGTGGTTTGACACTGGTCCCCAGTGTCTGGAATAAACTATGCCCTCAACGGCTAACATAGCCCAGTCCAGAAACCAACTATAAATTGTACAAAAATAAAAACTTTTGGAAACTTACTAACTGGAGCAATTGGGTCTGAGCCTTACATGAAAGGGAAAGGAAGGGAAACAACAACACTTAACCATAACACTGAAAATCACATTTTCACATTACACTTTTCCCCACCCATCCTGACTAAGACCCACCCCATTCTCAGTGGTCTTGATGGGATGCTCTCCTGCAGAGGGGAAAAGAAAAAAGTTAACACACATAAACCCTGACACATGTATTCGTGTGCGAATGAAAAAACTTCTCCGTAGAGAAATCCTTTCCTTCATAAAAGTGTGTGTGTGAACAGTGATATCGATGCGCAACACTGCCACCTGGTGACAGCATTGCTGTAACTGCACTCGTGGAACTTTCCTTCTTCTTTGGGCCCTATCTACCCCAGAGTCCATGATTGCTTGCTGGAAAATTGAAGAACAAACAGGAACAGTCCTTCAACTCCTCTGGGTAACAAGAACAACAACCCCGGAAAGTTCAGCAATGCAAAGAACAAAAAACGGAGTCTCTCTTCTCCTACAGATAGAATCGAGGGTGCGGCAGGACAAGTGGCTTTAAGTGCTGATCCATGGTCTCCAGATGGTACTCGACATCTTCCCCTTCCTTGCATCGGATCAGCACCTTGTCCACGTGAATATGTCGTCCCAGCATCCATTCTGCTTTGCAGTCCTTAAAGCGCTGAGAGGCCTCGGGGGAACACGCAAGGTACCTGCGGGCGTGTGGAACCTGAAGGTGGGTCCACACAAAGTCATTGTACCAGCGCTCCCGGCAAACTTCCACTTCATACTCAGCAGCAACCTTCTGGCCAAATAGGCGTTGTAGTCTTGCCAGAGGAGGCATAGTGTCTTTGTCCCCTTCGCCAGGCAAAACTATTGAGTCCGGGTGGCGAGGGACCTTGATCACATCTGGTCTGGGCATAGGTGCCCGCAACAACAGTCTCTTTTCCCCGGCATTAGGTTCAGGTGGCACCGGGAAGGCAAGAGTAGGCTGGGGACGGGATCCCTCCTCAGGTGCTGGTGCCTCCACCCGGGGTGTACTGTCCCCTGTAGACATGGGTGGGTCCCTGGTTCTGCGGGATGAGGCGAGAGGTACTTTGTCCCAGCCCTTTTGAGCAAACAGTTCATCGATGGCGACATCGTCTCCCAGATCGGAGAGCGACTCTAGGTCGGAGGTGTCACACTCCTCTGCGGGTATGTAGCCTGTAGTGGAAACGGGACTACCAGCCCCCACGGACACACAGGGTTGTGGATCCCCGACACCTCCGCCCACACACCAAGTCCCTCCGCTTGGCTTACCTCGGCCTTTTCTAGAGGCAGGACGTCCGTAACTTTTCTCAACGGTACCATCCGGGCCGGGCGTAGGCGGGCGGGATGGTCCACCACAACCGCTGGTCGGGGCTACCATGCCGGTCTTTCTCTTCGGTGGTGGACGCTGTGAGACAGTGGTGACCGAGTCAGCATCCCTGTTGAGTAGGGATGAGCTTCGTGTTCGAGTCGAACATACGTTCGACTCGAACATCGGCTGTTCGATCGTTCGACGAAGATCGAACGATTTGGGCCGTTCGCGCCAAATTCGAGTGACGCGAACGGCCCACAATGCACTACGCCATCGCAGTGTCATCCAGGCGCTGTGATTGGCCAAGCATGCACTGTGACCCCGCATGCTTGGCCAATCACAGCGCCGGCAGCGAGGAGAGCAATGATTGGCCACAGGCAGGATGCCTGTGGCCAATTATTGCTGAGGGTGTTTAGTACACGCCCCACACTATAAAAGGCCGCCAGCACGGCGGCCTAGTGTAGTGTGTTCCGGAGCAGGGATAGAGCAGCATAGGCAGGGACAGTGACTGTTATTTCTTTCTTGCTTAACCTGGATTCCTTTAGTTTAGGGAAAGAGAAGGATAGGTAGGGAGAGTGTCAGTGTGTTTTGTGCTTGTGCTATAGTGTGCTTAAAAAAAACATTTATTCTAGGGACAGAAAACTGTAGGTAGGGACAGTGTCAGTTTCTTTCACTCTGCAAGTCCTTGTTTCCAGGGACCTGGAAGGACAGTGAGTGAATTGTCCTTGTGCTATATTGTGCTTAAAAAAACATTTATTCTAGGGACAGAAAACTGTAGGTAGGGAGAGTGTCAGTTTCTTTCACTCTGCAAGTCCTTGTTTCCAGGGACCTGGAAGGACAGTGAGTGAATTGTCCTTGTGCTATATTGTGCTTAAAAAAAACATTTATTCTAGGGACAGAAAACTGTAGGTAGGGAGAGTGTCAGTTTATTTCACTCTGCAAGTCCTTGTTTCCAGGGACCTGGAAGGACAGTGACTGAATTGTCCTTGTGCTATATTGTGATTAAAAAAAACATTTATTCTAGGGACAGAAAACTGTAGGTAGGGAGAGTGTCAGTTTATTTCACTCTGCAAGTCCTTGTTTCCAGGGACCTGGAAGGACAGTGACTGAATTGTCCTTGTGCTATATTGTGATTAAAAAAAACATTTATTCTAGGGACAGAAAACTGTAGGTAGGGAGAGTGTCAGTTTATTTCACTCTGCAAGTCCTTGTTTCCAGGGACCTGGAAGGACAGTGACTGAATTGTCCTTGTGCTATATTGTGATTAAAAAAAACATTTATTCTAGGGACAGAAAACTGTAGGTAGGGAGAGTGTCAGTTTATTTCACTCTGCAAGTCCTTGTTTCCAGGGACCTGGAAGGACAGTGACTGAATTGTCCTTGTGCTATATTGTGATTAAAAAAAACATTTATTCTAGGGACAGAAAACTGTAGGTAGGGAGAGTGTCAGTTTATTTCACTCTGCAAGTCCTTGTTTCCAGGGACCTGGAAGGACAGTGACTGAATTGTCCTTGTGCTATATTGTGATTAAAAAAAACATTTATTCTAGGGACAGAAAACTGTAGGTAGGGAGAGTGTCAGTTTATTTCACTCTGCAAGTCCTTGTTTCCAGGGACCTGGAAGGACAGTGACTGAATTGTCCTTGTGCTATATTGTGATTAAAAAAAACATTTATTCTAGGGACAGAAAACTGTAGGTAGGGAGAGTGTCAGTTTATTTCACTCTGCAAGTCCTTGTTTCCAGGGACCTGGAAGGACAGTGACTGAATTGTCCTTGTGCTATATTGTGATTAAAAAAAACATTTATTCTAGGGACAGAAAACTGTAGGTAGGGAGAGTGTCAGTTTATTTCACTCTGCAAGTCCTTGTTTCCAGGGACCTGGAAGGACAGTGACTGAATTGTCCTTGTGCTATATTGTGATTAAAAAAAACATTTATTCTAGGGACAGAAAACTGTAGGTAGGGAGAGTGTCAGTTTATTTCACTCTGCAAGTCCTTGTTTCCAGGGACCTGGAAGGACAGTGACTGAATTGTCCTTGTGCTATATTGTGATTAAAAAAAACATTTATTCTAGGGACAGAAAACTGTAGGTAGGGAGAGTGTCAGTTTATTTCACTCTGCAAGTCCTTGTTTCCAGGGACCTGGAAGGACAGTGACTGAATTGTCCTTGTGCTATATTGTGATTAAAAAAAACATTTATTCTAGGGACAGAAAACTGTAGGTAGGGAGAGTGTCAGTTTATTTCACTCTGCAAGTCCTTGTTTCCAGGGACCTGGAAGGACAGTGACTGAATTGTCCTTGTGCTATATTGTGATTAAAAAAAACATTTATTCTAGGGACAGAAAACTGTAGGTAGGGAGAGTGTCAGTTTATTTCACTCTGCAAGTCCTTGTTTCCAGGGACCTGGAAGGACAGTGAGTGAATTGTCCTTGTGTTATATTGTGATTAAAAAAAACATTTTTTCTAGGGACAGAAAACTGTAGGTAGGGAGAGTGTTTTTTTTCTTTCACTCTGCAAGTCCTTGTTTCCAGGGACCTGTAAGGACAGTGAGTGAATTGTCCTTGTGCTATATTGTGCTTAAAAAAAACATTTATTCTAGGGACAGAAAACTGTAGGTAGGGAGAGTGTCAGTTTATTTCACTCTGCAAGTCCTTGTTTCCAGGGACCTGGAAGGACAGTGAGTGAATTGTCCTTGTGTTATATTGTGATTAAAAAAAACATTTTTTCTAGGGACAGAAAACTGTAGGTAGGGAGAGTGTCAGTTTATTTCACTCTGCAAGTCCTTGTTTCCAGGGACCTGGAAGGACAGTGACTGAATTGTCCTTGTGCTATATTGTGATTAAAAAAAACATTTATTCTAGGGACAGAAAACTGTAGGTAGGGAGAGTGTCAGTTTATTTCACTCTGCAAGTCCTTGTTTCCAGGGACCTGGAAGGACAGTGACTGAATTGTCCTTGTGCTATATTGTGATTAAAAAAAACATTTATTCTAGGGACAGAAAACTGTAGGTAGGGAGAGTGTCAGTTTATTTCACTCTGCAAGTCCTTGTTTCCAGGGACCTGGAAGGACAGTGACTGAATTGTCCTTGTGCTATATTGTGATTAAAAAAAACATTTATTCTAGGGACAGAAAACTGTAGGTAGGGAGAGTGTCAGTTTATTTCACTCTGCAAGTCCTTGTTTCCAGGGACCTGGAAGGACAGTGACTGAATTGTCCTTGTGCTATATTGTGATTAAAAAAAACATTTATTCTAGGGACAGAAAACTGTAGGTAGGGAGAGTGTCAGTTTATTTCACTCTGCAAGTCCTTGTTTCCAGGGACCTGGAAGGACAGTGACTGAATTGTCCTTGTGCTATATTGTGATTAAAAAAAACATTTATTCTAGGGACAGAAAACTGTAGGTAGGGAGAGTGTCAGTTTATTTCACTCTGCAAGTCCTTGTTTCCAGGGACCTGGAAGGACAGTGAGTGAATTGTCCTTGTGTTATATTGTGATTAAAAAAAACATTTTTTCTAGGGACAGAAAACTGTAGGTAGGGAGAGTGTTTTTTTTCTTTCACTCTGCAAGTCCTTGTTTCCAGGGACCTGTAAGGACAGTGAGTGAATTGTCCTTGTGCTATATTGTGCTTAAAAAAAACATTTATTCTAGGGACAGAAAACTGTAGGTAGGGAGAGTGTCAGTTTATTTCACTCTGCAAGTCCTTGTTTCCAGGGACCTGGAAGGACAGTGACTGAATTGTCCTTGTGCTATATTGTGATTAAAAAAAACATTTATTCTAGGGACAGAAAACTGTAGGTAGGGAGAGTGTCAGTTTATTTCACTCTGCAAGTCCTTGTTTCCAGGGACCTGGAAGGACAGTGACTGAATTGTCCTTGTGCTATATTGTGATTAAAAAAAACATTTATTCTAGGGACAGAAAACTGTAGGTAGGGAGAGTGTCAGTTTATTTCACTCTGCAAGTCCTTGTTTCCAGGGACCTGGAAGGACAGTGAGTGAATTGTCCTTGTGTTATATTGTGATTAAAAAAAAAAATTTTTCTAGGGACAGAAAACTGTAGGTAGGGAGAGTGTTTTTTTTCTTTCACTCTGCAAGTCCTTGTTTCCAGGGACCTGTAAGGACAGTGAGTGAATTGTCCTTGTGCTATATTGTGCTTAAAAAAAACATTTATTCTAGGGACAGAAAACTGTAGGTAGGGAGAGTGTCAGTTTATTTCACTCTGCAAGTCCTTGTTTCCAGGGACCTGGAAGGACAGTGACTGAATTGTCCTTGTGCTATATTGTGATTAAAAAAAACATTTATTCTAGGGACAGAAAACTGTAGGTAGGGAGAGTGTCAGTTTATTTCACTCTGCAAGTCCTTGTTTCAAGGGACAGAGAAGGACACCTGAAGGTAGCCCTTATTGCTTTTTTCCCATCTCCCTGCAGGCCATCTATTAGAATGTCTGGAAGGCAAACAAGGAGAGGCAGACAGTCAGGAGGCAATAAAAGAGGGCAAGCAGGCTCTGTGTCTGGGGGCAACAGTGCTGGTCGTGGACGCGGTGCATTGTCATCAGCACATGGCCATGGGACACGCTTGTCCTTCTTTTCGGCAGCTGGACATGTTGAGCCACATCATGCCGAAGACTTGGTAGAGTGGATGACCAAGCCCTCCTCCTCCTCCTCATCCTCTCTCACCCAGGCTCAGGGTACTGGAAAAGCAGCTGCCAAAGCGTCGTCTTCCCTGGTATCAATGTCAGACAAATCATCAGTCACTCCTTCCCTAGACCCACCATGTCCTCCTCCTGAGGAGTCCCCCGAACTGTTTCAGCACAGTGTTGGGTACATGCTCCAGGAGGATGCCCAGCGTTTCGAAGGGTCTGATGATGAAACCCAGCTAGAGGAAGGCAGTAGCGTGAGAGCAGACAGAGGGGATGCTCAAGAAGGACACCAATCTGGCAGTCATGTTCCAGCAGCTGCAGCATACTGCCAGATTGGCTCCAGTGATGAGGAGGGAGGGGATGATGAGGTCACTGACTCCACGTGGGTGCCTAATAGGAGAGAGGAGGAGGAGGAGGATGAGGAGGAGGCACATCTCCAACGAGGCAGGATGCCCTTTGGTGGCCAGCGTAAGGGCAGTACACCGACGGAATCACACCGCAGAGCTCCGCCTGTGCAGGGCGCTGCCTCTGCCCGTCATTCAAAAAGTTCTTTGGTGTGGGCCTTTTTTGAGGCTAGTGCATCAGATCGCACAGCTGCTGTTTGCAACATATGTCTCAAGCGTATATCGCGTGGCCAAAACATCAGCCGCTTGGGTACCACATGCCTGACCAGACATATGTTGACCTGCCATGCAGCTCGTTGGCAAGCCTACCTCAAAGACCCACACCAAAGAACAAAGCGGACCTCTCCTTGCACCGCATCAGCTGGGATCTCCAACCCCACTATAACTTCAGTCCTCTCTGAAACATGCACTGAGAGGAATGAAGGTGTAGAATTAGGTGTGTCACAGCCAAGTACTTGCGCCCACTCTGCTAGCAGTACACCGACGTCCGATTCTAGCAGGCAAATTTCCCTGCCCCAGCTGCTGGACCGTCGAAAGAAGTTCACTCCCAGCCATCCACATGCCCAGCGGTTGAATGCTAGCTTGGCTAAATTGCTAGCGCTTCAACTGCTGCCTTTTCAGTTGGTAGACTCGGCCCCCTTCCGTGAGTTTGTGCAATGTGCAGTTCCTCAGTGGCAGGTTCCCAAACGCCACTTTTTCTCACGGAAGGCTATTCCGGCTCTCTACCGGCATGTGGAAGGCAATGTCTTGGCCTCGCTGGACAGGGCGGTCAGCGGTAAGGTGCATATTACCGCTGACTCATGGTCCAGCAGGCATGGACAGGGACGTTACCTTTCTTTCACGGCCCATTGGGTCACTCTTTTGGCAGCTGGGAAGGATTCAGGACAAGGTGCAGTAGTGTTGGAGGTTGTCCCACCGCCACGCCTCCAAAATGCTACTACTGGTTGTGACACACCTCTCTCCTCCACCCCCTCCTCTTCTTCTTCCTCCATGGCCTCTTCCTGTGGTTTGTCCTATGAACCAGCGGTGCTCCGTAGCCGTTCACGGGGCTACGCAAGTACGCAGGCAAAAAGATGCCATGCCGTGCTTGCGCTGGTGTGTTTGGGGGACAGAAGCCACACTGGGGAAGAGGTCCTGTCTGCTCTGCAGGGCCAGGCCGAGAGGTGGTTGACGCCACGCCAGCTTAAGCCAGGAATGGTGGTTTGCGACAATGGCACCAACCTCCTCTCCGCCCTCCGACAGGGACAACTGACCCATGTGCCCTGTGTGGCTCACGTCCTTAACCTGGTGGTGCAGCGCTTCTTGGGCAGGTACCCGGGCTTACAGGATGTCCTGAGGCAGGCCAGGAAAGTCTGTGTGCATTTCCGCAGATCTTATAATGCCAGTGCTCGCCTGGCTGAGCTGCAAAAGGAGTTGAACCTGCCCAAGAACCGCCTTATATGTGACATGCCCACCAGGTGGAACTCAACGTTGGCCATGCTGCAGCGGCTGCACACGCAGCAGAGGGCCATCAATGAGTACCTGTGCGACTACGGCACCAGGACAGGGTCAGGGGAGCTTGGTTTTTTTTCTCCACGCCAGTGGGGCATGATCAGGGATGCATGCACTGTCCTGGCACCATTTGAGGAGGCCACGAGGATGGTGAGCAGTGACAGTGCATGCATCAGTGACACTGTACCTCTTGTCCACCTGTTGGAGCACACGCTGCGTGGAATAATGGACAGGGCACTTGAGGCAGAACAGAGGCAGGAAGAGGAGGACTTCCTTGCCTCTCAAGGCCCCCTTTACCCAGACAGTGTTCCTTCTGTCCCACCCATCGCACAGGAAGAGGAGGAGGAGGAGGAGGAGGAGGAGGAGGAGGAGGATTGTGTCAGCATGGAGGTGGAGGCTGGCACTCAGCATCATCAGCAGCAGTCTTTTAGGGATGATTTACAGTCCCAAGAAACCAGTGGACTTGTACGTGGCTGGGAGGAGGTGGCTGCGGATCATGTCGTCCTTAGTGACCCAGAGGACTCCGGAGCGAATGCCTCAGCAAACCTACGCTGCATGGCCTCCCTGATCCTGCAAAGTCTGCGGAAGGATCCTCGTATTCTTCGGATCAAGGAGAGGGACCATTACTGGCTGGCCACTCTCCTTGATCCACGGTACAAGGGTAAGGTTGCGGACCTTATGTTACCGTCGCAGAGGGAGCAGAGGATGAGACAACTCCGGGAGGCCTTGCAGAAAGGTCTGTGCAACGCGTTCCCAGAGACTGGGAGGTTGCAAACTCCTGGTCCTGGACAACGAGTTGCTGAGGCTTCGGCCAGTCAAAGAAGGAGCGGTGGGGAAGGTGGCCGTCTGACCGATGCGTTCAGACAATTCTTTAGTCCGCAGCCCCAAAGTATGATCGGTTCCAGCAACCATCGCCAGCGTCTGATAAACATGGTGCAGGAATATCTAGGGGCAAGGTCAGACTTGGACACCTTCCCCACCGAAAATCCTCTGGCTTACTGGGTCTTGAGGATGGATCACTGGCCAGAGCTTGCACAGTATGCAATTGAGCTACTGGCCTGTCCTGCATCCAGCGTTCTTTCGGAACGCACATTCAGTGCTGCTGGAGGATTTGTCACGGATCACAGGGTGCGCCTGTCCACCGACTCGGTTGATCGACTGACTTTCATCAAGATGAACCAGTCTTGGATCACCACCAGCTACCACACACCTGATGCTGATATAACAGACTAATTGATTTTAACATGTCACATCCCTTCAAGACTGATGCTGATGCTGAGTGCCTGTGCTGTTATGTTGACTGGCTATCCTCCTCCTCCGAGTCCTCAATGATACGATTGATGATGATAGCTTGTAAGATCATTTTTGTTTATGGGTGCCGCCACCAGTGCCTAACGCCCAATTTTTCAGCCCCTGTTTAACAGGGGCGTGTAATTACAATTTTTGAAGCAATACTTTGCAACAGGGCTCATTGCTGTGCTCCAAGTACAGTATCTGTGAGGAGTTGCAGTGTTGTGCCACCAGTGCCTAACGCCCAATTTTTCAGCCCCTGTTTAACAGGGGCGTGTAATTACAATTTTTGAAGCAATACTTTGCAACAGGGCTCATTGCTGTGCTCCAAGTACAGTATCTGTGAGGAGTTGCAGTGTTGTGCCACCAGTGCCTAAGGCCCAATTTTTCAGCCCCTGTTTAACAGGGGCGTGTCATTACAATTTTTGAAGCAATACTTTGCAACAGGGCTCATTGCTGTGCTCCAAGTACAGTTGCTGTGAGGGGTTGCAGTGTTGTGCCACCAGTGCCTAAGGCCCAATTTTTTAGCCCCTGTTCAACAGGGGCATGTAATTACAATTCTTGATCTAATAATTCACAGCAGGGCCCATTGCTGCACCCACCAAGAGTAACTGTCAGGGCTTACAGTGTTGTGGCACCAGCACCACCATCAAAGGCCCAATTTTTACTACCACTGTTCAACAATTATATGTAATTAAAATTCCTGATATAATAGTTGACAGCAGGGCGTTCCAGCACCAACCAAGAGTAACTGTGAGTGCTTACAGTGTTGTGCCAACACCAACAACTAAGGGGCCTATTTCTGCAGAGTATATACGGCAGGTCCCTACTTTCAAACATCCAACTTACAAACGACTCCTACTTGCAAACGCAAGAAGACAACAGGAAGTGAGAGGAAATCTACCACTAGGAAGGAAAATTCTCTCCTGTAAGAATAAATATGGGAGAAAGGTGTCTCCTCTGTACTGATGCTTTATCAGCAATCCTTGTTTCAAGAAAAACACCACATTTCAAAAACAGTTGTCATTGGGACGGAAAGTGAGGTGAAATGTTCTGAACAGGGGCACAGACAGCAAAACAAATGTTACAGGGGTGATAACCCTTACCTATGTTTTCCAAAAAGTTTAAAAATAGATTTTTGGTCTGGAGCTACACTTCAACAATGTACCTGTTCAAAATTACAAACAGACTCTACATAAGAACAAACCTACAGTCCCTGTCTTGTATGCACCGCCTGTATAGGGCTGTTCAGAGTATATAGGGCCTTTTTTATTTTATGTGCGGGGTTCCCCTTAATATCCATACAAGACCCAAAGGGGCTGGTAATGGGCTGGGGTAGGGGGGGGGTCATGGGGTAGCTATGCCATTTTTCTTAAAGAATTTCATCCATATTACCGGGACCAGACATTACATTAAAGCCGCAAGCAGTTTTAAATGGCTTTTTTTTCCTTTAGAAGTGTCATTTTGTGCAGGGACAGTTCTAAACACGGGAAACACGTGGCACTTCACAGGCATACTTTAGACACCCCCCAGGTACGATATTTAAAGGAATATTTGACTTTTTTTTTTTCACTTTATGCATCATTAAAATGACTGCTCCCGAAAAACGACCGTTTTTAAAACTTCTTTTTGCATTGATACATGTCCCCTGGTGCAGAACCCGGGTTCCCAAACCCTTTTTAGGACAATAACATGCATAATAGTTGTTATAATTAGCACTTTAGAATTCGAACGTTCGCATCCATTGTATTTAATAGGGTTCTAATGTTCGTTCGAACTTTCGGTCCGTTCGCGGGTTCTGGTGCGAACCGAACCCGGGGGTGTTCGGCTCATCACTACTGTTGAGTACTCGCGACCTCCTCCGCGGTCGCTGCAGTGCGCACAGGGATGGCTGTCAAAGCAGTGATTCCTCCTCTCTGAGTGGTGTTGCCTGCAGCACGGCCGGGGTAAATGGTCCTTGGCTTCTCAATGACTGAATCCACCTCGAATAAGAACTCCCCACAGGCCTTGCATTGCCCGAATGGCTTCAGATGACACACCAGTCCCGAGCAGCCGGGACAAATCACACCCAGGGCCTCAACGTCCATGCATGAATACAGGGCGAATCGTCCACTTGGCTTTAGCCGAATCCCTGTATAGGTCACCGGAGCAGCAGCAGTCAAAGACGTGGTGGAAGGATGAAGTGGAACCCACGCTGTTTGTCCGAACATGGTGACTTGGTTCTGGTCCATTGCGCACTGCAAGTTTTTGCTCCAATGTCCCACGTGTAGTCCTTCACACGTATTGGACTCCTCCCCTCTGCACTCTAGTTCGCGGGCTTTTCTTCTTTCCTGGGTCACGCCCACGAACTAAGCAGTGAGGGTGTGTCTGATGGCGCAGTGCAAATAGAAGCCCCCTCATGTAGTCCCTCTCACGGCTGAGCTCCCCCCTCTTCTCGCTCTTCTGTGCGGGCCTTTCCCTTCACTGGGTCATGTCCACGACTTCGAGCAGGGATGCACTTTGGCCAATAATATGGCCGACCTACTCGGAACTCCTCCGGGCAGACACGTTCAAACTCCGTAGTAGCACGAACACCATACCGGACCCGAGCCCCCATGTGTAGCGGCCTCCACTCTCTCCCTCTATGTATCAGTTGTCCTGGCTCTGGCTTTTGTCTAGGGGTACTCTGAAGGAGAGAGTGCAGGGTCACCACGCCAAGTCCCCCTGCAGATGTATGTGCAGTGAGAGACAATCTCTTTTACCTTCGGGTCGGTGTTCTGCTTCTGGAGCCTCCTCCTGGTTTCTTGATCAATGTCTGCCAGAAAATGAGCCCCACATCAATAAAGTCCAACACTCTTTTATTCTTCCCAAGAAAAGTGAACACAACCAGTTGGACTCCCTCAACGAACAGAACAGACAGGGGGTGTGGATGCGAGTAGGCCCAGGCACAATGAACTCTCCTACTTCCTTCCCAGAAGTAGGTTTCTGCTCCCAATCGAGGAAGACATCCCTCCCGGCGGTCTCCGGAGGCTCACCCATCACTGGCAATTTGCTGCAACAGGTCTTCAGGTAAGTACCCCCTCCGGTCCCTTACACCACTGGATTCGGGTACCCCCTCCCGGGGTCCTCTAGGAAGTTCCTCCCTCGCGGAGCCTTAATCCGGGACCCTCAGTCCCTGACCGCCATCCAAGTACCTCACCCCAGGCTAAAGGTGTGTGGGATGGAACACGACCTCCGAACGTCCTCCAGGCCTTGGCTGCCTAGAGGACCGACACGAACCACCGCCCTCAGGCTGAAGGTGCCTGGGACTCCGACCCCGTGACAAAGATGGCCGGCCCCTTTATACCCTCTCCCAGCAAGCACGGCAGGTTCCCCGCCCCACCATACCACTGCCGAGGGAGGACAAAAAGGGGTACGGTACACAGCAATGGTTCAACCCCAGCCCAAGGCAACAGCGCCACCCGCTGAGCTGCAGGGAACTGCACATTACTGGTGTCTCTGCCAGTTTTAAATACACAGGGAAAGTGCATGCCCGCTACAATAGTGTACATGCATAGCTAGTGTTATTGTTCCAGTAGACTTAAAGGCTTACCTGTAGGTGCATGAAATATCTCCTTAACCTACACGGTTAAGGAGATATTTGCATTTAAACCCGGTGCCGCTGACGTCACGCGCATGCGCATGGGGTTAATCCCATTCACAAATTCGGCTAGGTCGCAGCATTCGACGACGTAGCCGAATTCGACGCGGGCGCGCTCCCGTGTGATACAGTGAGGGCCATAGCCGCCAAGTGTATCACTTGGCCCTGCCCCCCCCGGTACGCCACGTCATTGATTTGATTGACAGCAGCGGGAGCCAATGGCTGCCCTGCTATCAATCTCCAATGAAGAGCCGAGAACAGCGAAGATGACCGGGCCGAGAAGCCAGCGCGTTCACGACGTGGGACTTTCGGTAAGTAAACGGGGGGGACTGAGGGGCTTGTAAGCATCGGATGTTTTTTCACCTTAATGCATAGGATGCATTAAAGGGGTTGTAAAGGTACATGTTTTTTCACCTTAATGCATTCTATGCCCCCCCCCCCCGTTTATTTACCTGAGCCCTCGAAAGTCCCGCATCGTGAACGCGCTGGCTTCTCGGCCGGGCTTCTCAGCTCTTCTCGGCTCATTCATTGGATGATTGATAGCAGCGCAGCCATTGGCTCCCGCTGCTGTCAATCAAATCAATGACGCGGCGCGCCGGGGGCGGGGCCGAGTGATGCAGTCAACGGCTACGGCCACCAACGGTATCACGGGAGTGCGCCCGCAAGCTAACCCCCTTGGGAGAGCGCTTCCCAGAACGGGGTTAGCTCTTGCGGGGAGGAGCCAAGACAGCTGCAGAGGGACCCAGAAGACGAGGATCGGGGCCACTCTGTGCAAAACGAGCTGCACAGTGGAGGCAAGTATGATATATATATATTTTTTTAAAATAACAAACCTTTACAACCCCTTTAAGGTGAAAAAACGGGAAGCTTTACAACCCCTTTAACTCTTGCCTAGTTTATCCAAACAAAATACATTTTTGTGGTAGTTCGCTATCTATACAGAGGGCTAAAATTGTCTTTGACTAAGTTCACAATAGGGCAGTATAAAAATGCTGCATCCTTGTTTGTTTTATCACATTTTACTGCATTTTAGCATGTTCTACTAAAGGTGATTGGATAAATATGATGACATAAACATTTGATTAATGAATGAAAATAAATGAATTTTGGGCTTATCTTAAAAACAAAAAAACAAAAAAGTAAGCTGCTACACAACACTGACAAAAAAAGTGATAGAAATATAAATGTAGCGCTGGTGGTTGAGGAGAAAAATCAATATCTCACTAAGTGAATGTGATCACCGGGTGTGAAACAGTGAAAAAATATACAAAAACAACCAAAAACTTTGTAAAAGTGAATGTGCTAATAAGTCCACATAAAAAATAAAAAATTAATGAATGTCCATCAATAAGACATGTAAAGTGACGGTGAAGAGAATAAACATGTAGCCACATAGATCATCATGGGGAAATTTCTTCAGACTAAATGGAAATAGATGGAATACGCTTACCAGAACCAGTGGGTCTATCTGTCAGCGACAGCAGATCATGTAGGCATAGGAAATCCCAAAGACAATCGGCTCAACTTGTCTGGCGACTCTGGGTAGTTGGAACCATGAACTTGGCCACTGGAACCCGACAGTCTTCGGTTGAGGACCCTAGATGGATGGTGTCCTGGATGAGTGGAACCAACCAGCGCTCGCAGGATGTCCATCCTGTTTCCAACAAATGTTGAGATAACTTGGGATGGGAAGAACCCCAGGAGGGGTCAGTGAAGGCACGCTGGAACAGCTCCAAAAACTTACTCCAACAAAACATGCAAGGAGACAGAAAAGACGGTGCTCCGATGGTGCAGGTCAAAAGATAATTTGGGTTTTAATGTAATAAAACCAACAAAAACGTGACATTAAAAGTGATCACAAGTGAACGATAAAAAATTAAGAAAGCAATATGGGGAGTGGCGTACCAAACCCTACGCGTTTCGTCCGACTAGGACTTCTACTGGGGCATCTACCTGCTCCCCCATATTGCACATGAATTTTTAAGAAAAACACTCCAAACTGAACTAGAAACTGACCAATCGGACAAGTTTCAGAATGAAGGTCTGTGATTGGAGGAGAGCCAACTGCATGGCCTGCTGGGCTCGCAGCCTCCCAGGTCAGCCATGACTCATGTCTTAGACCGGAGGTAATCTCTCTATGGCACAATGTTTGAAAAGCCCGTGAAAATGCGGGAGGGTGCGGTAACACGCGGTGGTAAACACCCACATGGTTGCCCCTCATTCCGCATTGGCCGGGTTATGAAAATGGATGACCAATGAAAACACTTAATCCAAACCCCTGACGGGAACCCAAACTGCATGAGTAATGAACCAAAATGTGCAATATGGGGGAGCAGGTAGATGCCCCAGTAGAAGTCCTAGTCGGATGAAACGCGTAGGGCTTGGTACGCCACTCCCCATATTGCTTTCTTTCTTTTTTATCGTTCACTTGTGATCACTTTTAATGTCATCTTTTTGTTGGTTTTATTACATTAAAACCCAAATTATCTTTTGACCTGCACCATCGGAGCACCGTCTTTTCTTTCTCCTTGCATGTTTTGTTGGTTCCACTCATCCAGGACACCATCCATCTAGGGTCCTCAACCGAAGACTGTCGGGTTCCAACGGCCAAGTTCGTGGTTCCAACTACCCAGAGTCGCCAGACAAGTTGAGCCGATTCTCTTTGGGATTTCCTATGCCTACATGATCTGCTGTCGCTGACAGGTAGATCCACTGGTTCTGGTAAGCGTATTCCATCTATTTCCATTTAGTTGGAAGAAACTTCCCCATGATGATCTATGTGGCTACACGTTTATTCTCTTCACCGTCACTTTACATGTCTTATTGATGGACATTCATTAATTTTTCTTTTTTATGTGGACTTATTAGCACATTCACTTTTACAAATTTTTTGGTTGTTTTGTATATTTTTTCACTGTTTCACACCCGGTGATCACATTCACTTAGTGAGATATTGATTTTTCTCCTCAACCACCAGCGCTACATTTATATTTCTATCACTTTTGAATTTTTGTCACATTGTTGTGTAGCAGCTTACTTTTTAGTTTTTTTGTTTTTAAGATAAGCGCAATATTCATTTCTTTTCATACGTTTACTTTTGACATATTTTATATTGCCGCTATCCTCATTTGTTCATCCTGGTCATTATGGATGTGTTTGGCTATAGAACATCTAGGTCATTCAATGTAGATGGTGTGTTTACTACCACCAGACCTGACACTGAAATCAGTGGCATGTTCTTTAGATTAAAAAATCTGATGACCACGGAAGTACATCTCCAATGGGACACAGCCTTTTTGGAACAATACAGCAAAACACATGGTTCCAAGGGGCCTCTGTTGGGATGCATCTCCACAACAGGGAGATCCGGATACTGAATCTTGGTTTCAATATTTCAATGAAGTGGGCATTAAGCTTCTTGCCTTTTTGGTTGGCAAAAAACGGCTTAAACTCTCACTCATTGATAAGGAGATCAAAGATTTGAAAGAGAAACTGACTCCTCACAGAACATCCTTAGAGTACACCTCTCTTTCAACAGGTTTGAAAAACCACCTGGAGAAGGAAGAGAAATATCAGAGACTTAAAAAACAAAGAAATACAATAGGGATGTTACTGATTAGAAGTCCAACCTTGTTTTCAATTGGCAGAAGAAAATTAACCAATCTCTGCCCTCTGAAAATGAGACATCTGGGATGGAGGTCACACAATCCGACACCCAGAATCCCGATAGGGTACTTACTTTTGAACCTATTGCCAAAGATGGCCCGATATGGGTATCTAATGTCTCACAACCCTCTAAAGAGAGACCTTCGAGGCTTCCAGACCCCCGAAACAAGCCTCAAACTCTGAATCCTTACCCGGTCTACCCCCCCCCCCGAATAGGGGTAGAGGTCCTAGGAACAGAGGAAGAGGTTCCCAGCAGGGACACTCGGGGGACCCTCATTATTATGAGAGCCCTAGGAGAAACCCTTCTGGTTGGCATGACCATCGCGGTGACTATCGCCATGATGGCCATGGGAGTCAATTTAGAACCCCTACTAGGGTCCATAACAGGTTTCTCCCTTTACAAGAGAACCATGTGAGAGATGATTATTATAACTCTTATGGCTACCGTGATAGAGATGAAGATCTACTCTCTCGGTCTCCATATAATTACAATCAAAGCTACCCAGGGCCCTCTTATCATTCGGGTTTTCCCAGGGCGATGCAGGATTACCCGGGAAGTCCAGAAGGAAAAGAGGTACCCGAGGGGGGCAGAGGGTCCAAAGCAAAAAGAAAAATAATCTAAGTGGTTCTGGTGTCTTCAATCTAAGCTCGGTCAGTTTAACAGACGAGGAGAAACTTGTACTTGACAAGGGTCTGAAATATGTCCCTCCTAGGACATTGAACAAGTTCTCCACGTTCATTGACTTAAACAAATTTGTCCGTAAGCTTAGTATTCAAAGACACTTTTTGACTCCACCCTCCAACATCGTTTCCACAATTCCTAAACCACCAGATGACCACATACACACTGGGCTTGCTAATCCATCCCTGTTTACCCCCCCCCCCCCGGAAATATGGCTCCAGCCATAAATGTTTTCCGTAGTTTGGTTCTACAGGATTTGGAAAAACTGCCCAATAAGAAGATACACATGAATCCCAAAGTTAAGGCCGGTTTGAAACAACTCTGCGAACAAAAAGATTAAATCCAACGCGGTGCCATTGTCGTGTTGAACAAAGTTGATTACATCAAAGAAATGGACAGAATTTTGGGGGATTCGGAAACTTATACCCCAATTCCTATAGATCCCACTTTTCAATATAAGAAGGCTCTCGTTGAGTTAGTTGATGAGGGTTTCTCCTTGGGGATTTTAGACAAAAAGGAGAGGAGTTTCCTTGTACCTCTTGCACCTAGGATTCCAGCTATATATTACCTTCCTAAGGTACATAAAGACCCAGTCAATCCCCCTGGCCGTCCCATAGTGAGCGGGATTGACTCAGTCACAGCTAGGATAGGTAAATATGTAGACTTCCATCTCCAACCTTTAGTCAGACTCATGCCTTCTTTTTTGAAGGATACTAGGGAAACTATTAGGTTACTTGAATCAGTCCGTTTCCAGGAAGGCATGATCCTGGCAACGACCGACGTTGCTGCACTTTACACGTGCATCCCCCATGACTTGAGTTTCAATGCAGTGGAACACTATTTATCCTTAAGTACAACTCTGTCTATCATTCAGCGCAATTTCATCATGCAGCTCCTTAGGTTTGCAGCCAAACACAAGTATTTTTGGTTTCAGAACAGTTTTTATTTGCAGACCAAGGGGGTGGCTATGGGGGCTAAATTTGCCCCCAGTCTGGCCAACTTGTTCATGGCCAAATGGGAGTAGGATGTCGTCTATGCCCTTAGGAGGCCAGAATTGGTTCTTTGGGCCAGGTATATAGACGACATTCTCCTCCTATGGAAGGGTGACCATGAATCATTGAACGAGTTCATGTCCTTACTCAACTCCAATGATAGAGGCATACGACTGAGCCATGAGGCTATGTCACGAGGGTACTTACCGAGGCCGAGATGGGGAGAGCGGTTCTCCCTTGCGACTAAGCGCACTCCACCCCTGGAGGTGGTACAGAGGGTGAAGGGCACCAAGAGGCATGGGGTACCAGCAGGCCGGACAGGTCCGTGAGCAGATGACCGTGGAGCCAGGAATTGTGTGGAACTGGTAGACACTGGAGCCCAATGGAGAGGATGGATAGTAAGTCCAACGGCAGGCTAAGGGTCCAGCACAGTAGGCAGGAAGCAAGTCCGTGAGCAGGCAGAGGGTCAAGCACAAGAGATATGCAGCAAGTCTCTAATCAGGCCGAGGGTCAAGCACGAGAGATATGCAACAAGTCTGTAATCAAGCAGAGAGTCAGGTGCCGAGGCTGGTAGAGAAGTCCGTAAGCAGGCCAAGGGTCAAACACTGGAGACAGGTAACAAAAGGCAAGCCGAGGGTCAGGTGCAGGTGGAGATCAAGGCAGGTCAGGGTCAATCCGGATCACAACAGGTAGGTACAAGCAGGATACAACAGGCAAGGAAACTCAGGAAGCTGAAAGATAAACCAGCAACTTGAACATGAATCCAGGCTGTCTTTTATAGGCCAGCAAATGAACTCATGCTATACGTGCGCCAATGCGAATGCGTGCGCGCCGTCCCGTCGTATTGCGTACAACTAAGCGACTGAGCGCCGTTCTGCTGCGTATGCGCATGGGAAAACAGCGATACTGGTTCCTACTATTTCCCTGACAGTGTCCCCCCCCCAAGGGGCAGACTTCGGACGCCCAGTCTGGCTGACAGTTTTAGGTGTCTTCTGTGGAAGGCCTGGATCAACCGTGGAGCGTGCAAGTTACTTGATGGCTCCCAGGAATTATCTTCAGGGGGGTAACCTTTCCATTTTATTAGGTACTGCAGATGCCTACCTTTCTTCCTACAATCTAATATGGCTTCTACCTCAAATTCGTTTTCTCCATCAATCTCGACTGGAGGAGGAGGCGGTTCTTCTCTTCCCAAGAAAGGACTAGGGACCACTGGTTTTAGCAGGGAGGCATGAAACACAGGATGTATCCTGTAAGAAACCGGAAGGGTCAACTCGAAAGCCACAGGATTAACCATCCTTTTGATCTTGAAAGGGCCGATGAACCTTGGGCCCAATTTCCGTGACGGGCAAGGGAGTCTGAGGTTGATGGCGGATAGCCAAACCTCATCTCCTACTTTGAAAGCCGGGTTAGCTTTTCTTCCTTTGTCAAAATGTTTTTTATAGCTATCCTGAGCCTTTTGCATAGTTTCCTGAATCCTTAGGAAGTTCACTTGAATGGATCTTGTACTGCAGGAACTGAGATTTCCGGGATGGAATTAGGGAGGAAGGAAGGATGAAAACCACAATTGGACCAAAAAGGAGTCTGGTTGGTGGCTGAGTGTATGGAATTATTATAGGCAAACTCTGCATAGGGTAATAAAGAAGACCAATCATCCTGGGAGCAGGAACAAAAACAACGAAGATATTGTTCTAGAGACTGATTTGTTCTCTCCGTTTGACCATTACTCAAGGGGGGGGGGGATAGGCCAAAGAGAGACAAATCTTAAATTCCAATGATTTACAAAGTTCTCTCCAAAACTTAGAGGTGAATTGGACCCCTCTGTCGGAGACAATATTGTTGGGTACCCCATGGAGCCTCACCACCTCCTTGATGAATGTATTGGCAGTGTCCAGAGCAGAGGGGGTACCAGCCATGAGTAGAAAGTGCGCCATCTTTGAGAGACGGTCAACAATGACAAAAATGGTGGTAAACCCTTCAGAGGGAGGTAGGTCCACGATAAAGTCCATAGAGACCTTCCATGGACGTTCCGGGATGGATAAAGGTCTCAGCAGGCCCCAGAATTTGGCTTTTGACCCCTTGTTCCGCTGGCACGAGACACATGACACAACATAGTCCTTGCAATCCCGTCTCCAGCCAGGCCACCAGAAGGAACGGGAGACTAATTCGGAGGTCTTCTGTACTCCAAAGTGACCTGCAAGCTTGTGATCATGGAATGTCTTTAAGATCAGAGGTCTTACTTCCAGGGGGACAAAAATTTTATTCTGAGCCCAAAACAGATCGTCCCGTCTCTAAGGAAGAAAATAATCAACCATATTCGCCAGCACACCAAGGATCATTCAATTACGTCCAAAAGGTTTTATTACTAAAAAAATTCCATCACAAAAGTGCAACTTCTCTAAGGAAGAAGTCTCCAAGTTGGTACAATGGCTAGAAGCCTGTCTGATGGCAGCTCTTAGGTCAGATTGGGCAAGGAGCAAAAAGTTTTGTGGAGAAAGGATGGTGCCGGGTTCAACTGTCTGAGGAGATTCGGGGAACATCCGGGAGAGTGCGTCCGCTCTACCATTCTTGGAGACAGGTCGGTAGGATATGTGGAAGTTGAACCTGGAGAAAAAGAGTGCCCATCGGGCCTGCCGGGGTCTAAGGCGTTTGGCTGTCCTGAGGTACTCAAGGTTCTTGTGGTCTGTGAAAATCATGATAGCATGGGACGCACCCTCCAGAAGGTATCTCCATTCCTCCAAAGCAAACTTGATGGCTAGCAACTCTTGTTTACCAACGTCGTAATTCTTTTCGGGGGGGACTTATCTTTCGAGAAGCAAAAGCCACCGTATGAAGGAGGGACTTGGGACCTTGTCTTTGAGACAGAATAGCTCCTGTAGCTGTTTCTGAGGCGTCGACCTCTAGTACGAAAGGTAGAGCTGGGTCGGGATGCTGCAGAATTGGAGCAGAGATGAACAAGGCCTTTAACTGGTCGAAGGATTCCTGGGTTTCCTCGGACCATTGAAAACTACTTAACTGGAGGGTCAATTGGGTGATGGGAGAAATGATACATGAAAATTCCTTGATGAATCTTCGATAAAAGTTAGCGAAGCCTGTGAACCTCTGTACTCCTTTTTTATCTGTGGGAGCCGGCCATTCCTGGATTGCTCTCACTTTCTATGGGTCCATTGCGACCCCTTTGGTAGAGATGATGAACCCCAAGAACTGGATGGTAGTTTTTTCGAACTCACATTTCTCTGCTTTGAGATAAAGTCCATGTTGTCTGAGAATTGTGAGAACCTTTTTTACATGAGTTTGGTGAAGTTCAATAGTGGCAGAAAATATAAGGATATCGTCCAGATAGACGATCACAAAGTTTTCGAGGTATTCACGGAAGATGTCATTCACCAGGTGTTGAAAGGTGGCTGGGGCATTGCATAGTCCAAACGGCATCACTAAGTATTCAAAATGATCAAATCTGGACCTGAAGGCGGTTTTCCATTTATCGCCAGCGCGAATCCGGATTAGATTGTAGGCACCTCGCAGGTCTAACTTGGAAAAGATTTGGGCGGTTCGGAACCACTGAAAGAGTTCTGGAATAAGTGGGAGCGGGTACCGGTTCTTTTATTTTATTGAGCTCCCTGTAGTCTATGCAGGGTCTTAGGGAACCGTCATTCTTCGACGAAGAAGATACCGGCTCCGGCCGGTGAGGAAGACGGACGGATAAAGCCTTTCTCCAGGTTTTCGTCTATGTATGCCTGAAGAGCCTCCAATTCAGTTTCGGATAGCGGAAATATACGACCAAAGGGAATTTCTGAGCTGGATAACAGGTCTATAGGACAGTCATAAGACCGATGAGGTGGCAAACAATCTGCTTTCTTTTTGTCAAAAATGTCTTTGAATTCCAGATATACTGGAGGGACATGTTGGAGGTTGTCCGATACTGGTTGAACGGTCAGGCAGGAGGCTGGAGTTGGAACAAGACAGTGCTGGGAGCAATAGGCAGAGGAGAAGGAGATCATTTCATTAGTCCAGCAAATTTGAGGATCATGGGCCTGCAACCAAGGAAGCCCCAGGATGATGGGGAACATGGGGGAACTGATGATATCAAAGCGTAAGAGCTCCTGATGGCCAGAGTCTGTGGAAGTAAGGATGGGTCTAGTCTCTTGTGTAGGGATGAGCCGAACACCCCCCGGTTCGGTTTGCACCAGAACCTGCGAACGGACCGAAACTTTAGAACCCTGTTAAAGTCTATGGAACTCGAACGTTCAAAATCAAAAGTGCTAATTATAAAGGCTAATATGCAAGTTATTGTCCTAAAAAGGGTTTGGGGACCCGGGTCCTGCCCCAGGGGACATGTATCAATGCAAAAAAAAGTTTTAAAAACTGCCGTTTTTTTGGGAGCAGTGATTTTAATGATGCTTAAAGTGAAAAAAAAGTGAAATATTCCCTTAAATATCGTACCTGGGGGGTGTCTATAGTATGCCTGTGAAGTGGCACGTGTTTCCCGTGTTTAGAACTGTCCCTGCACAAAATGACATTTCTAAAGGAAAAAAAGTCATTTAAAACTGGTTGCGGCTTTAATGTAATGTCTGGTCCTGGCAAAACGGATGAAAATCATTGAGAAAAATGGCATGGGTACCCCCCAGCCCATTACCAGCCCCTTTGGGTCTTGTATGGATATTAAGGGGAACCCCGCACCCAAATAAAAAAAAGGAAAGGTGTGGGGCCCCCAGGCCCTATATACTCTGAACAGCAGTATACAGGCGGTGCAAACAAGACAGGGACTGTAGGTTTGTTGTTATGTAGAATCTTTTTGTAATTTTGAACTGGTACATTTTTAAAGTGTGGCTCCAGCCAAAAAATCTATTTTTAAGCTTTTTGGAAAACATAGGAAAGGGTGATCACCCCTGTAACATTTGTTTTGCTGTCTGTGCACCTGTTTAGAACATTTCACCTCACTTTCCGTCCCAATGACAAATGTTTTTATAAAATGTGGGGTTTTTATTGAAACAAGGATTGGTGATAAAGCATCAGTGGAGAGGAGACACCTTTTTCCCATATTCACTCTTATGCCGCGTACACACGACCGTTTTTAATGTCATTGAAAAAAACAAAGTTTTTCTCGACGTGATTCTTCTCAAGCCTGCCTTGCCTACACACGATCATGAAAAAAAATGCTCGAGCAAAGCGCAGTGACGTACGAAATGTACAACGGCACTATAAAGGGGAAGTTCCATTCGGATAGCGCCACCCTTTGGGCTGCTTTTGCTGATCCTCGTGTTAGTAAAGTTTGGTGAGAGACGATTCGCGCTTTTCAGCCTCGTGCTCTTCAGTCCGTTACAGCGTGATGAATGTGCTATCTCCATTACAAACACTAGTTTTACCAGAACGAGCGCTCCCGTCTCATACTTGATTCTGAGCATGCGCATTTTTTTTCACGTCGTTAAAGCCTACACACGGCCGTTTTTCATGACGAGAAAAACGACAACGTGAAAAACGACGAGAAAAATTAGAGCATGTTCCAATTTTTTCATGGCCATTTTTCACGGCGTGAAAAATGCTCTGAAGCCCACACACGATCATTTTTAATGACCATTTGAAAAAATTGAATTTTTCTCGTCATTAAAAACGATCAAGTGTACGCGGCATTACAGGAGAGAATTTCCCTTCCTAGGGGTAGATTTCCTCTCACTTCCTGTTGTCTCCTTCCGTTTGCAAGTAGGAGTCATTTGTAAGTTGGATGTTTGAAATTAGGGGCCTGCCGTATATACTCTGCAGAAATTTGGCCCTTAGGTGTTGGTGTTGCCACAACACTGTAAGCCCTCACAGTTACTCTTGGTGGGCGCTGGAACGCTCTGCTGTGAACCATTATATTAGGAATTGTAATTACATGCCATTGTTAAACAGTGGTAGGAAAATTTGGGCCTTTGGTGGTGGTGGTGGTGCTGGTGCCACAACAGTGTAAGTCCTCACAGTTACTCTTGGTGGGCGCAGGAATGGGCCCAGCTGTGAAATATTAGATCAAGAATTTTAATTACATGCCCCTGTTGAACAGGGGCAGAAAAATTGGGCCTTTGGTGGTGGTGGTGGTGGTGTTGCCACAACACTGTAAGCCCTCACAGTTACTCTTGGTGGGCCCAGGAATGGGCCCTGCTGTGAATTATTAGATCAAGAATTGTAATTACATGCCCCTGTTAAACAGGGGCATAAAAATTGGGCCTTAGGCCCTGGTGCCACAAAACTGCAACCCTTCACAGATACTGTACTTGGAGCACAGCAATGAGCCCTGCTGCAAAGTATTGCATCAAAAAATTTAATTACACGCCCCTGTTAAACAGGGGCTGAAAAATTGGGCCTTAGCCACTGGTGGCGGTGCACAGAACCAAAAATGTTCTTACAAGCTATCAGCATGATCATTGAGGAGGAAGAGGATAGTCACTCAGCATAACAGGATAGTCACTCAGCATCAGCATAGGCAGTCTTGAAGGGATCTGACATTTAAAAAAAAAATATTCGGTTACATCAGCATCAGGTGCTTGGTAGCTGGTGGTGATCCAAGACTGATTCATTTTTATGAAGGTCAGTCGATTGACCGAGTCAGAGGACAGGCGCACCAAAGCCTCCAGCAGCACTGAATGTGCGTTCTGAAAGAACGCTGGATGCAGGACAGGCTAGTAGCTCAATTGCATACTGTGCAAGCTCTGGCCAGTGATCCATCCTCAAGACCCAGTAATCCAGAGGATTTTCGGTGGGAAAGGTGTCCAAGTCTGATCTTGCCCCTAGGTATTCCTGCACCATGTAAACCAGACGCTGGCAATGGTTGCTGGAACCGATCATACCTTGGGGCTGCGGACTAAAAAATTGTCTGAACGCATCGGTCAGACGGCCACCTTCTCCACCGCTCCTTCTTTGACTGACCTCAGCAACACGTTGTCCAGGACCAGGAATTTGTAACCTCCCAGTCTCTGGGAACGCGTTGCACAGACCTTTCTGCAAGGCCTCCCGAAGATGTTTCATCCTCTGCTCCCTCTGCAACGGCAAGATAAGGTCTGCAACCCTACCCTTGTAACGTGGATCAAGGAGGGTGGCCAGCCAGTAATGATCCCCCTCCTTGATTGCACGAATACAAGGATCCTTGCGCAGGCTTTGCAGGATCAGGGAGACCATGCAGCGTAGGTTTGCTGAGGCATTTGGTCCGGAGTCCTCTGGGTCACTCAGGACGACATGATCCGCAGCCACCTCCTCCCAGCCATGTACAAGTCCATGGGTGTCTTGGGACTGTAGTTGATCCCTTGAAGACTGCTGCTGATGCTGAGTGCTAGGCTCCACCTCCATGCTGACACAATCCTCCTCCTCCTCGTCCTCTTCCTGTGTGATAGGCGGGCCAGCAGGAACACTGTCTGGATAAAGGGGGCCTTGAAAGTCCTCCTCTTCCTGCCTCTGTTCTGACTCAAGTGCCCTGTCCATTATTCCATGCAGCGTGTGCTCCAACAGTTGGACAAGAGGGACAGTGTCACTGATGCATGCACTGTTACTGCTCACCATCCTCGTGGCCTCCTCAAATGGTGCCAGGACAGTGCATGCATCCCTGATCATGACCCACTGGCGTGGCAAAAAAAAAAAACAAGCTCCCCTGACCCTGTCCTGGTGCCATATTGGCACAGATACTCATTGATGGCTCTCTGCTGCGTGTGCAGCCGCTGCAGCATGGCCAACGTTGAGTTCCACCTGGTGGGCATGTCACAGATTAGGCGGTTCTTGGGCAGGTTAAATTCCTTTTGCAGGTCAGCTAGCCGAGCACTGGCATTATATGACCGGCAGAAATGCACACAGACTTTCCTGGCCTGCCTCAGGACATCCTGTAAGCCCGGGTATTTGCCCAAGAACCGCTGCACCACCAAGTTAAGGACGTGAGCCAAACAGGGCACATGGGTCAGGTGTCCCTGTCGGAGGGCAGAGAGGAGGTTGGTGCCATTGTCGGAAACCACCATTCCTGGCTTAAGCTGGCATGGCGTCAACCACCTCTGAGCCTGCCCCTGCAGAGCTGACAGAATCTCTGCCCCAGTGTGGCTTCTGTCCCCCAAGCACACCAGCTCAAGCACCGCAGGGCATCTATTTGCCTGCGTACTTGCATAGCCCCTTGAACGCCTACGGGGCACCGCTGGTTCTGAGGAGAAAGCACAGGAAGAGGCCTTGGAGGAAGAAGAAAAGGAGGGGGTGGAGGAGAGAGGTGTGTAAGAATCACCAGTGGTAGCATTTTGGAGGCGTGGTGGCGGAACAACCTCCAACACTACTGCACCTTGTCCTGCATCCTTCCCAGCTGCCAGCAGAGTCACCCAATGCGCCGTGAAAGATAGGTAACGCCCCTGTCCATGCCTGCTGGACCATGAGTCAGCGGTAATATGCACCTTACCGCGGACCACCCTGTCCAGCAAGGCCAAGACATTGCCTTCCACATGCCGGTAGAGAGCCGGAATCGCCTTCCGAGACAAAAAGTGGCGTTTGGGAACCTTCCACTGAGGAACCGCACATTCCACAAACTCACGGAAGGGGGCAGAGTCTACCAACTGAAAAGGCAGCAGTTGAAGTGCTAGAAATTTAGCCAAGCTAGCATTCAACCGCTAGGCATGTGGATGGCTGGGAGCGAACTTCTTTCGGCGGTGCAGCAGCTGCGGCAGGGAAATTTGCCTGGTACAATCTGACGTTGGTGTACCGATAACAGATTACCTGCAAGTACTTGGCTGTGACACACCTAATTCTACACCTTCATTCCCCTCCGTGCAAGTTTCAGAGAGGACTGAAGGTATAGTGGGGCTGGAGATCCCAGCTGATGAGGAGCAAGGAGAGGTCCACTTTGTTCTTTGGTGTGGGTCTTTTAGGTATGCTTGCCAACGAACTGCATGACAGGTCGACATATGTCTGGTCAAGCATGTGGTGCCCAAGCAGGTGATGTTTTGGCCACGCGAGATACACCTGAGACATATGTTGCAAATAGCAGTGCTGCGATCTGATGCACTCATCTCAAAAAAGGCCCACACCAAAGAACTTTTGGAATAACGCGCGCAGAGACAGCAGCGGCCTGCACATGCTGAGCTCTGAAGTGTGATGCTGTCGGTGTGCTGCCCTTAAGCTGGCCCCTGGAGGGTATCCTGCCTCGTTGGAGATGTGCCTCCTCCTCCTCCTCTCTCCTATCAGGCACCCACTTGGAGTCCGTGACCTCATCATCCCTTCTCTCCTCATCACTGTAGCAAACCTGGCAGTATGCTACAGCTGGGGGAGCATGACTGCCAGATTGCTGTCCTTGTTGGGCACCCCCTCTCTCTGGGCTCACGTTACTGCCTTCCTCTAGCTGGGTTCCATCATCGGAGCCTTCAAAGCGCTGGGTATCCTCCTGGAGCATGTACCCAACACTGTGGTCAAACAGTTCGGGGGACTCCTCAGGAGGATGTGTATATTATATATATATATATATATATATATATATATATATATCTATACTGATTATACTGCAGCTAGCAAAATCAACTGCCTGCTGTGGTATTAGTATGAGAACACCAGAAATTATCTTCAGTTAGTTTTAGGTGCACACTGTGCAGAGGACACAGTACACTAACTGAAAATACTTGCAGCTCCCTGCCTGTGGTATTAGTATGAGAACACCACCAATGGTATTCAGGTACCTTTAGGTGCACGCTGTGCAAAGGACACAGTACACTAAGTGAAAATAATGCAGCTCCCTGCCTGTGGTATTAGTATGAGAACACCACCAATTGTATTCAGGTACCTTTAGGTGCACGCTGTGCAAAAGACACAGTACACTAAATGAAATTAATGCAGCTCCCTGCCTGTGGTATTAGTATGAGAACACCACCAATTGTATTGAGGTACCTTTTAGGTGAACGCTGTGCAAAGGACACAGTACACTAAGTGAAAATACTGCAGCTAGCACAATCACCTGCCTGCCTGTCAGTATAGAGAATAACAGGAACGGATCTAGCTAAACTGAATACAGTGTGTAAATATATATACACAACACCTAGGATGCATATATATCCTCTACACACTGTAACTGCAGCTAACTGACTCGCCTGCCTGCTCTATCTAACTCAAATCAAAATACACTGTCTCTCTCTCACTCTCTTTCTTTTAACCAATGCCGCAACACACTACACAAGGCCGCCACGCCGGTGGCCTTATATAGTGTGGGGCGTGTACCTACTCCTTTGAGCCACGATTGGCCAAAGCCACCCTGGCTTTGGCCAATTACAGCTCTCTGTACTTACGGCGCTGTGATTGGCCAAGCATGCGGGTCATAGTACATGCTTGGTCAATCATCAGCCAGCAATGCACTGCAAAGCCGCAGTGAATTATGGGCCGTGACGCGCCACTCGAATTTGGCGCAAACGGCCCATAATGTTCAAAATTCGGCAAACTGCCGAACAGGCGATGTTCAAGTCGAACAGGGGTTCGACTCGAACTCGCAGCTCATCCCTACTCTTGTGTAACTAGTCCTGAGCAAGGTAGGGACCCTTAAGCTAGATGAACCAGGCGACAATGTTTCTTGTTTTGAAGGGGAACCTGTAGTCTTCGGGCTAATGCTGAATCAAGAAAACAACTGCAGGCGCCCGAATCAATTATAGCCAGTAGCCGGATTTCCTCTCCCGCTACCTGTAGGGAGACAGGAAGGGTAACGTAAGTTTGAGTAGGACCAGCAACTTGATAATTCATCACATATTGAGTGCGGGACTTACTGGGTCTCATAGGGCAATTGCGTAAGTAATGTCCTGCTTCGCCACAATACAGGCACAAGTTGGCTTGTCGCCTTCTCTGTCCTTCATCCGGGGTGAGTGGAGCTCGGACCAGTCCTAGCTGCACAGGTTCACTCTCAGGAGAAAAAACAACAGGAGGAGCTGGAAACGGAGGATGGACTGGAGAAGGCTTGGGTAGCATCCAGGTGGGTCGGGTGGATTGGAAGCGTTCAGAGCGCCGCTCCCGCATGCGCCTGTCCAATTTAATGGCTAACTGGATTAAGGTTTCAAGGGTGGAAGGAGTCTCGACCCGAGCCAGCTCATCTTTAAGGGTCTCAGAAAGACCCTGGCGAAATTGATATTTGAGGGCGGCCTCATTCCATCCTGTGTCAGCCAACCATTTACGGTACTCAACCGTATTGTATTCCACTGGTCTTTTTCCTTGAGTCAGGGCATGTAGGATGGTTTCGGCTGTGGCAGTACGCTAAGGATCATCATACAGTTGAGCCATGGAGTCAAAGAAAGTGTCTATTGAATTCAAGATGGGACTCCTTTGCTCCATAAGGCCATGGGCCCAGGACTGTGGTTCTTCGGACAACAAGGAAATAATGAACCCCACCTTCACAACCTCTGAAGAGAACGTCCTAGGTTGGAGGGCCATGTAAAGGGAACAAGCGTTTTTGAAAGCTCTGAATTTCTTCCGGTTGCCACCACGACAGCAGGGTTAGGCGCAGTGTTGTGCCCGGCTATGTGTTCAGCCCCGAGAGCGTGTGTGCCTGTCATGGCCTGCGTGTTGCACTGATTTGGGCGCGCGCTGTTCTGTTTATTTGGGTGCCGGTGCTACAGCGGTCACACTACGGCAATGTAGGTTGGGCACTGGTCATAGGTGGCCCACGTGTGACGCTGCGGTGACGGACACCCTCCATTTTGGTTCATTACTCATGCAGTTTGGGTTCCCGTCAGGGGTTTGGATTAAGTGTTTTCATTTGTCATCCATTTTCATAACCCGGCCAATGCGGAATGAGGGGTAACCACGTGGGTGTTTACCACCGCGTGTTACCGCCCCCTCCCGCATTTTCGCTGGCTTTTCAAACGTTGTTTATTAAAATATGAATAAAAAAGCAATAGTCCTACTCACAGACAAAGCTTAGGTACAAGCTTATCGGACAAAAGGGCTAAAATTCTTGGCATCCACCGACTGGACTCAACAAAGAGAGGGTCAGACGATACCCCAAAACATCCAGATGGCTGACTCCGGGTTGCGAGACAGCGCGTGCCCCTATAGATTTGCGGGATGCATGCATTCAGCTGCCATATGCATTGTGCCATGAGGAGCGGATCCTCCTTTGGGGTAAGAGGGAGATTTGCATGTATTTACATATATGTATATATGTCTTCTCGTTCCTACTGTCTTTGCCCACGCTGGTGTCCCTCCCAGCGTGAACCCCCCGTTCTTGGGGAGCTCTAGTCTTGAGTAGCTGTGCCTATTTGTGATGTGTGCCACTGTGGCTGTGGTCAGCACTTTTAGAGAGCATACTGCTACACTAATAGGTAGCATCAATAGAGGGTAGTGTTATGGTGCCCTCTCCCCCCCCCTTCCCCTCCCCTCCCCCAGGTACCAAGATCTAACATTGGGCTGCCTCCTATGGGGTGGGCTGGCCTAAGCCCCATCCCTATGGGTGGGGCGAGCCAGCACCAAGGGGTGGGGTTTAGCTAATTGCCAGTCACCTGAGCTGGGGCCTCTTGCACATGTGCACACACATATATAACGGAGGGCATTGTGAGAGCTATCACGGACCACCTAGGCTCTGAGGAAAGGGGTGCGCCCCAGAAACGCGTCAGCCATTTGCATGTTTTGGGGTATCTTCCGACCCTCTCTGTTGTTGAGTCCAGTCGGTGGATGCCAAGAATTTTAGCCCTTTTGTCCGATAAGCTTGTACCTAAGCTTTGTCTGTGAGTAGGACTATTGCTTTTTTATTCATATTTTAATAAACCTTCAAGTGGTAATGCACTAGGTCGGTGCGCCCTCCTTTTTTCTTTCTTTTTCTAGCCGTATGAACACCCATTGTTCTGAGGAGGGCTGCAAGATTTTAGACTTTGCCTCTAGACGGAACCACACCACCCGTGTTTTGACGATACACCGAGAGCGCAGGAGATTTTTGTCTTACTTTTCAAACGTTGTGCCATTGGCTTAAGAGAGATTACCTCCGGGTCTAAGACATGAGTCATGGCTGACCTGGGAGTGGTATTTGATTAATGAGCCTTGCTGCTATCTGGATGTTCCAGTTTACAAACCAGAATGACTGCTGGGATGCAAATTGCTTACATGGATATTTATTAATTATATGGGCGGCACAGTGGTGTAGTGGGTAGCACTTTCACCTAGCAGTAAAAAGGTACACTGGTTTGAATCCCAACCACGACACCACCTGCCTGGAGTTTGCATGTTCTCCCTGTGCCTTTGTGGGTTTCCTCCGGGTACTCCGGTTTCCTCCTACACTCCAAAGACATGTTGGTAGGTTAATTGGATCCTGTTTAAATTGGCTCTAGTATGTGTGAATGTGAGTTAGGGACCTTAGATTGTAAGCTCCTCGAGAGTAGGGACTGATGTAAATGTATAAAATATATGTAAAGCGATGCGTAAATTGACAGCGCTATATAAGTACCAGAAATAATAATAATCATCAGACATTAGATTATACAGTATAGGCCTGAATATCATCACTGCATCAGGTTAATTGTATCAGCGCTATAAGGGTTAGTTTCACTGCTGCTTTATATAACATATCAATTATTCACCTTTATCATTTAATTTGATAAGATTTAATTTGCCTAGTGTGTTTTATTTCCCAGGTTTCTTTACACAATGACTTACAATGTGCTTGTGATGACAATGGGCATTGGTCACAAAAAGTTGTTACAAAGTCCAATTATTTTTCTAAGGCCGTGTACACACGGTCGGTAATTCCGCCAGCAAAAGTCTGATGTAAGCTTTTGGTCGGAAATTCCGACCGTGTGTATGCTCCATCGGACTTTTGCTGTCGTAATTTCCGCCAGCAAAAGATTGCTGGTTCTCAAATTTTCCGACGGAAAAAATTCCTATCGGAAAATCCGATCGTCTGTAGCAATTTCAACGCATGCTCGGAAGCATTGAACTTAATTTTCTCGGCTCGTCGTAGTGTTATACGTCACCGCGTTCTTGACGGTCGAAAGTTCAGAGAACTTTTGTGTGACCGTGTGTATGCAAGCCAAGCTTGAGCGGATTTCCGTCGGAAAAACCATCAAAGGTTTTTCCGACGGAAAATCAGATCGTGTGTACGCGGCATAAACTCATCAGAGAAACGGTTATGTAAACAAAAATTTTATATATTTCAGTTTACTAGCCCATAGATGCGGTGGCGGCATTGGGTTTCTTTATTTCACCTTTTTTTCTTTATTTGCAATTGGTGATCTAGGTGCCAAGCTGTATTGCCTAATGTGCCATAATGAGGAATTGCTCATCCTGCATAGAACAGTAAATTTACATGGCATTGTATATGCTTTTGAGGTTTAGGACTATGTCTCCCAGTAAGAGGCGTTCAGGGGCAGGTAAAGGTGGCACTAAGAAATCCCCACCTAGAGCTAGGGGTTCTGGACATGCCTGCAGATTACCATCCCCCCTGACAGACTGGTAGCAGCCTCACAAGATGAATCTGTACCCCTGTCAGGCTTTGCAGCAGGGCCGGACTGGGAATAAAATCCAGCCCTGGAAAAAATGTCATACCAGCCCCACAGCATTATTATACCAGCGTAACAGCATAAAGTAATTATTTTCGTGACATTAAAGGAAAAACCATACATTTTAAAGCACATTTGAAGAGTGTATTATATATAGATAAGACAGATATGAAAGCACATAGGGCTTTATATATATATATATATATATATATATATATATATATATATATTGTGACGGTGTGCGAGGTGAGATATATGACAGTCGCTATGTTTCACCTCGCATTCGGTCCATTGTAAGGGACTGAACCAGAATCCGGCCCAGGTTTTTCCAGCCTCTGTAGTTGGCTGGGTTCCAGTCCGGATATTCAGGTTCACTGGAATCCATAGGCAGCTGGGCTTTAAAGATCCAGGAAGAGAGCACAGCATGGCTCTGGCCTGAGACTCAGAAGGGAATCTGAGTAAGAGGAGCGCTGGTTATTTTGGGCTGAAAGAAAAGGTTCGCTTTACTTCACCTTGTGCTTTGTGGGTGACGGGGACCAGCCCCTCACCGTATAGAGAGCTGTTACTGTATAGTTTAGCGCCGGACGGCAAGGATTTGTTTTACTGTTTTGTTTATTTTTGTATGACTATTGCAAACCACTTGTAAATAAAGCTGGCAATACGCCAGGTTTTAAAGAAACTGCCTGTACGCTGACCTTCATTCTGTGAAAAGGTGATCCCACAAGCTAATCTCCCACACGTGGTGGAGAATGCGGGCATTTTCTGAAGATGGAGGAAATGTTAAAGGCCCTGCTACAGGACAATGCAGCTCAGCGGGAAACCAACCGCCAAGTCGCAGCACAACAAGCAGCACAACAGGAGGCCGCTGCAGCACAACAAGCAGCCCAGCAGGAGATGAACCGTCAGTTTGCAGAGGCTCTGATGGAACTGAAAAAGGGGTCCGCACCTCATGTGCCAGTGGAAGCCAAGATGATACGTGCATCCTACCACTTACAGAAAATGACATCTGCTGATGATATCGAGGCATACCTGGTGACTTTTGAGAGAGTTGCTGTCCGCGAAGGATGGCCAAAAGAACAGTGGGCGGGTCTGTTGTCCACATTTTTAACAGGAGAACCTCAAAAGGCCTATTTTTACCTAGAACCCGATAAGGCCCAGTACTATGAGACTCTAAAGACAGAGATACTCGCACGCTTGGGTGTCACCATGGCAATCCGAGTCCAGCGGGTGCATCAGTTGTCATTCTCCAGCAACAAGCCACCCCGTTCGCAAATGTTTGACCTGGTCCACCTCACCAAGAAGTGGTTGCAGCCAGAGACCTTGACAGGCCCGCAGATCGTAGAGCGTGTGGTAATGGACCGGTATCTGCGTGCGCTTCCTGCTGCTCTGAGGAAGTGGGTCGGACAGGGCGACCCCAAAACTGCAGCCCAACTGGTCGACCTAGTGGAGAGGTACAGTGCTACTGAGGACTTGGTGAATCCATCTACGCCCCACTTTGGTGTGTCTAGGGGTGCAAGATCTCCCGGCGGTTCGGGTAAGACTGTTCCGGGGTCCAAGAGCTTGGGGGGAGATTTGATAAGACTGTTGTTCCAACTCATGAGACTGTGCTTCCTAGACCTGGAGACTGGCCAAAGAAGCCAGGAAGGTCTTTGGAACTGTTGAGAGGACTGGGGGTTGAGCATATAAGATGTTTTCGTTGCCATGCATTAGGGCATATTGCTGCGAACTGTCCTTTAAATGATGAACCTATGCAATGCGATTATGCTTATATGAAAAGACGCCTTTCTTTGTTTGCACAGGTCGCATGTACTGCATCATGTCAGAGTCGCATTGAAAAACAAATGTGTGTTATTTCTGTGGATGGAAAGCCACTGACAGCCCTGCTAGACTCTGGTAGTGTGGTGATCCTAGTCAGGAGTGATTGTGTGAACCCCACAAAACTACACCCCAGTACTATTGGGGTAATTTGCATCCATGGGGACACTCGAGACTACCAGACAGCGGTGGTTGAGGTTGAGACCCCCAGGGGCAGTATAACACATTCAGTGGGGGTGGTACCTTCACTGCTTCATGAAGCTTTAGTGGGAAGAGATTTTCCCCATTTCTGGAATTTATGGGAGAGCAAAGGGAGGCTGGTAGATAGAGCTCCCCCTGCTGGGGAAGCACGGGAACACTCACCGACCCTTTTTGCCAAAGGGAAGGGGATGCTGTTGGTGGGATCAAGGAAGCCGGAGACCCTCTTCCTTTCCCTGTCATGGTTGGGGAGCCGGAGGACCTGGAAGCTAGCTCCCAGCCTGAGGGTAACAAACAGGAGAACCCCTCTGACCCTGACATTGAGAGTAGCCAAGATGTGGTGCCCGATTTAGAGGTCAGGAGAGAGGATTTCTGTACTGAGCAATTACGAGAGGCCACCCTCATGAGAGCCAGGGAAAACGTTAAGATGTTGGATGGGGAACCGGTGGATCCTAATTGAGTGGTGTCTTTCCCTTACATGGCAATTAAAAACAATTTATTGTATCGAGTGATAAAACATGGAGAGGACGAGGTAGAACAGCTACTAGTCCCCAAACCCTTCCGCAGGGTGGTGCTAGACCTGGCCCATGGTCATGTAATGGGGGGGCATCTCGGTGTTGAAAAAACCAGGGAGAGAATCGCCCAGAGATTTTTCTGGCCCGGATTGCATGCAGATGTCAAGGAGAACTGCGAATCAAGCCCCGAGTGCCAAATGTCGGCACCGTCACCCCATTTTCGCAGCCCCCTCATTCCTCTGCCAATAATCGAGGTCCCCTTTGAGAGGATTGGCATGGACCTGGTGGGGCCGGTTGTGAAATCTGCTCGCGGTCACCAGCATATTCTGGTGATCCTGGACTATGCGACTCGCTATCCTGAGGCCATACCCTTGCGCAATACCTCTGCTAAGGCTATCGCCAAGGAATTGGTCCATGTCTTTAGTCGACTGGGGATCCCAAAAGAGATCTTAACCAACCAGGGCACCCCCTTTATGTCCAAGGTTACCAAGGAGCTTTGTAAGTTATACAAAATCTCCCATCTCCATACCTCTGTCTACCACCCCCAAACGGATGGTCTGGTCGAAAGATTTAATAAAACTTTGAAAAGTATGCTGAAAAAGGTGGTCGACAAAGATGGGAGAAACTGGGATTTTTTGCTGCCATATCTCATGTTCGCAATACGTGAGGTTCCGCAGGCGTCCACAGGCTATTCCCCCTTTGTGTTTCAATCTTTTTATTCAAGTTTTGTCATACAAAATGTATAAAAGTCGCCACATAACATTGTACAGTCACAATCAACATTTGGGGTAACACAATGAAGATCACCAAGTGTAGGGGTCATTGGAGTAGTCCGAAGCTCCGTAGAGCCGTTAACCCCTATTAGCATCGCAGATCATATCTGAACCGTCCACCCAGATGAGCCGCCCCCCCATCCATCTATCGGGGGGGCGCAACTCAGCCGGCCGTGTGGGCAGCCCAGAGGTCTGATCAGACTGACAATGGTCCCGTAGGAGCTGAGAAAACAGGGAGCAGCACAAACCTCTAAGGTCTGGATCTGACTCCAAAAATAAACAATAAACAAATTTCAAAAGAGAGGAAAGAGGACAGTGACAAAGAATAGAAGGAAGGAGACAGAGTAAGGAAAGGACAGTTGAGGAGGGGGGAATGGGGGGAGGGAGGGGGGGAGGAGCCCCGATTCAGCATCCAGACATCTCAACCTAATCCCCTAGGCTATGCTGTAAACATCCCCGGGTCATTAGTTAGGTAACGAAGCCATGGGTCCCAAACTCCATGAAACAGTTTCATTTTATCTTGGGCCAGAGCGGTCAAGCGTTCGTTTAGCATCAACCAAGACAATTTGCCTTTAAGCTGATCGAATGGTAGAGCTGCCGATTTCCAGTTCCTAGCAATAGTGATTTTGGCTGAAATAAAAATAAATGTCAAGAGCCTCTTGCAGGACTTGGAGGCTTCCACATCTCCTCCCCCCAGTAGTGCTTGCTTAGCTGATTTAGTTAGGTTTAGTTGGGTAAGGGAGTAAACTAAATTATACACCCTGATCCAAAACCTCCGGACCTTTGGGCATGTCCACCAAATATGATAGGTGGTGCCCATCTGGCCACATCCTCTAAAGCACAACGGGGTAGCTCCTGAGACAAAAGTTGCCAGTCTGACCGGCACCATATACCACCTCAGTAGAACCTTATAATTGGTCTCAATTATTGAAGTATTGACGAGCGAACGAGATGCTGTCTCGGCTATCCTATGCCATTCGTCCAGATCCAGGGTTTCCTGCAAGTCGGTCTCCCATTGGACCATATAAGTCAGCTTTGTCGATACACTCAGCAATATCGAATATATAGCAGATAAATGTCCTTTAATTTTATCATAATTTTTGCATAGATGTTCCATGGGAGTTTGGGTTGCTAGGTTGCTCTTGCGAGCCAGGGTTTGTACATAATGTGAGATTTGGGCGAACCTATAACCCTCCGCTGGAGGCATTTGATGCCTGTCAGCCATAGTCCGTTCGGTCAGCATACCTCTATGATCGCACAAGTCAGCAATACACTTAAAACCCTTATTAGTCCACCATTCGAACGCTAGTGGAGTGAGACCCGGGGTGAATGCTTTATTTTGAAGCAGAGGTGTCAGTGGAGAATGAGGAGATTTGAATTTGTGAGATCTGGAGAGTCTGTCCCATAGTTCCAGTGACATGGATAAAGTAGGGCAAAGTATAGGAGGTCGCTCCTTGATAGGGAGCCATAAAATATAAGAAATAGGTTTGGGACGGCAGGAATAAGATTCCATAGCCATCCAAATGGCCTGTGCCTGTTGGGAGTGAAACCTTGTAAGTTGTGCTATCTGGGCAGCATAAAAATATTTTAATAAGTCTGGAAGACCAAGTCCTCCTCTCCGCTTCAACGTGTATAGAGTGCTCCTATTCACCCTGGGTCTCTGCTATTCCCCCTTTGAACTCTTGTATGGTAGGCATCCCAGGGGACTGATAGATGTTGCCAAGGAAACATGGGAAGGTGAGGCAACCCCATATAAAAGCATCATAGAGCATGTCTTCTTGATGCAGGATCGAATCGCAGCTGTCCTGCCCCTGGTGTGAGAACATATGGAGCGGGCCCAGGTGGCCCAAAGGAGGGTCTATGACCGAAGTGCCAGGGTCCGTACTTTCAGCCCTGGGGATAGAGTGTTGGTATTGGTCCCCACGGTGGAAAGTACGTTTTTAGCCAAGTGGCAGGGTCCCTTCGAGGTTGTCGAAAGGGTGGGGGAGGTAAACTACAAAGTCTACCAGCCAGGGAAAAGGAAACCACACCAAATTTACCATGTGAATCTCTTAAAACCCTGGAAGGACCGAGAGACTTTACTGGCCACGTCCCCGCCTCCAACCGACCGGGTACCCGTGACGCCTGACGTTCCCATCACGGATACCCTGTCCGTGGCACAACAAAGTGACGTTAGGGTGTTTGTGCATAAAAATAGAGACTTTTTCTCCCCCTTACCCGGACTGACCAACGTGATCCAACATGACATAGTGACGGAACCAGGGGTTCGGGTAAATGTGAAGCCGTATAGAATCCCAGAGGCCAGGCGTGAGGCAGTCGCGAAAGAAATTAAAAACATGTTGGAGTTGGATGTGATAGAAGAGTCCCACAGTGAGTGGTCGAGCCCCATAGTACTGGTCCCAAAACCTGATGGCACTATCAGGTTTTGTAATGACTTTCGAAAACTTAACAGTGTATCCAAGTTCGATGCATACCCGATGCCCCGGGTCGGCGAACTTGTGGACAGGTTGGGACAGGCTCGCTATATAACGACCCTAGACCTGACAAAAGGATATTGGCAAATACCGCTATCTGAATCGGCCAAGGAGAAGCCTGCCTTTTCCACTCCTGAGGGCTCGTTTCAGTACAAGCGGATGCCTTTTGGTCTGCATGGGGCCCCTGCATCATTCCAATGAATGATGGACAAAACTTTGAGACCACATCGCCCGTATGCGGCTGCTTATTTGGACGATGTGGTCATCCACAGCCCAGATTGGGAATCGCACCTGCCCCGGATACAGGCAGTGGTAGACTCCCTTAGAGAAGCAGGCCTCACGGCTAACCCAAAGAAGTGTGCCATAGGCCTGGAGGAGGCCAAGTACCTGGGCTATGTTATTGGCCGGGGACTTGTCAAGCCTCAGACCAATAAAATCGAGGCAATTCAAAATTGGCCCCAACCCGTAAACAAGAAACAAGTTCGGGCCTTCCTAGGCATTACAGGGTATTACCGACGGTTTATACCTGACTTTGCCACTATTGCCGTCCCTCTGACTGACCTGACGAAGGGCAGAGGGTCGGTCATGGTCAAATGGAACACTGAGGCCGAGAAGGCGTTTCAAAAATTAAAACAGGCCCTTTGTGCACTACCGGTGCTGGTGACCCCGGACTTCACAAAGGAGTTTGTCGTACAGACAGACGTCTCTGAGGTGGGCCTAGGGGCTGTACTGTCACAGGTCAGGAATGGTGAGGAGCACCCGGTTGTATACCTAAGCCGGAAGCTGAACAAGCACGAAAGGAACTATGCCATTGTTGAAAAGGAGTGTCTCGCCATTAAATGGGCCTTAGACTCCCTGAGGTATTATCTACTCGGGAGGTCGTTCAGGCTGGTCACTGACCATGCTCCCCTGAAGTGGATGTGTGACAACAGGGAGAAAAATGTCCGTGTGACAAGGTGGTTCCTGGCTTTACAGCCCTTTAAATTCACGGTTGAGCACAGGCCGGGCAAACTCCAGGATAATGCTGATGCCCTCTCCCGCGTGCACTGTATGGCTGAGTCAAGTGCTCAGCCGCAGGGGCTTGAGCAGAGGGGGAGGTATGCAAGGTGAGATATATGACAGTCGCTATGTTTCACCTCGCATTCGGTCCATTGTAAGGGACTGAACCAGAATCCGGCCCAGGTTTTTCCAGCCTCTGTAGTTGGCTGGGTTCCGGTCCGGATATTCAGGTTCACTGGAATCCATAGGCAGCTGGGCTTTAAAGATCCAGGAAGAGAGCACAGCATGGCTCTGGCCTGAGACTCAGAAGGGAATCTGAGTAAGAGGAGCGCTGGTTATTTGGGCTGAAAGAAAAGGTTTGCTTAACTTCCCCTTGTGTTTTGTGGGTGACGGGGACCAGCCCCTTACCGTATAGAGAGCGGTTACTGTATAGTTTAGCGCTGGACGGCAAGGATTTGTTTTACTGTTTTGTTTATTTTTGTATGACTATTGCAAACCACTTGTAAATAAAGCTGGCAATACGCCAGGTTTTAAAGAAACTGCCTGTACGCTGACCTTCATTCTGTGAAAAGGTGATCCCCACAAGCTAATCTCCCACAAATTATATATATTGTGACAGCAGGAAGGTAAAGTCACCTGGTTGCATCCAGGGGGGTAGATATATTTCTCCCAGATTCAGGCTTTATGCCGACTTATACAACTAGGGAGTTGATGAAGCCCAGCTGAGGCTAGTGGGCTCATGAATGACTCATACCTCTAGGGAGAGTGCTGGGCGTCGTGAGGCAGGGAGTTGATGAGACCAGCTGAAGCTTGTCAGCTCATTTAGGCCTCTATAAGAACTCCCAGATTCATTAGGTGTTAGCTCATGCCTGGAACCAGACCTGTGTGGACTGTCTAGGGAGAGTGAACCCCTGTGCGGTGAGGCAAAGCCTGTGTGGCTATTTGTTTGGACTTTTACTAAACCAGGGACTTAGGGACTAGGACAGCACCAGGCTGATCCCAGTTGTTAGTTTAGGAAACCTGCATGTTTAGTCAGAGGTCAAACTGACCAGGATTTATTTTGTTTATGTTTCTTTTTGGCTTTGCTGTGTTTTTGTCACTGTACATAGAGAAATAAACCGCACCTTTTGATTTTGAAAACCACAACCTCCGTCTGCTGGCCCTGTTTTTGTGTGGGGAGCCCAACCAGGGGGTCACACACACCCGCTACCGAGTTAACCCCCTCACAATATATATATATATATATATATATATATATATATATATATATATAGCGGGTATACACTTTTCTGTGTATTTAAAACTGGCAGGAACACCTGTGATGTGTAGTTCCCTGCAGCCCAGCAGGTGGTGCTGTCGCCTTGAGCTGGGGTTGAACCATTGCTGTGTGCCGGGCTCCCATTTTGTCCTCCCTCGGCAGCAGTATGGTGGGGCGGGGAACCCGCCGTGCTTGCTGGGAGAGGGTATAAAGGGGCTGGCCATCTTGGTCACGGGGTCGAGTCCCGGGCACCTTCAGCCTGTGGGCGGTGGTTCGTGTCGGTCCTCTAGGCGGCCTAGGCCTAGAGGACGTTCAGAGGTCCTGTTCCATCCCAGGCACCTTTAGCCTGGGGTGAGGTACCCGGATGGAGGTCGTGGAGCTCAGTGCCCAACACTGAGTTCCACGAGGAAAGGAAATCCTAGGGGACCCTGGGAGTGGGTACCCGAATCTGGAGGGCGTAATGGACCGGTGGGAGATACGTGCTTGAAGACCTGGTGCAGCATATTGCCGGTGACAGGTGAGCCTTCCATCGGAGACCGCCTGGAAGGAAATCCCCCCTCGCTCAGAGACCGCAACCCACTTTTAGGAAGGAAAGTGGAGAGTTCATTGTGCCTGGGCCTACTCGTATCTACACCCCCCTGTCTGTTCTGTCATTGGAAGAATAAAGGAGTGTTGGACTTTAGTGGTGTGGGGCTCAATTACTGGCAGACACTGTTCGAGAAAACCAGGAGGAGGTCTCCAGATGCAGAACACCGACCCGAAGGTAAAAGAGGATTGTCTCTCACTGCACATACTCTGCAGGGGGACTTGGCGTGGTGACCCCGCACTCTCTCCTTCAGAGTACCCCTAGATGAGAACCAGAGAAAGAGGAGAGAGTGGAGGCCGCTACACGTGGGGGCTCGGGTCCGGGATGATGTTCGTGCTACTACGGAGTTTGAACGTGTCTGCCTGGAGGAGTTCCGAGTAGGTCGGCCATATTATTGGCCAAAGTGCATCCCTGCTCTAAGTCGTTGGCGTGGTGACCCCGCACTCTCTCCTTCAGAGTACCCCTAGACGAGAACCAGAGAAAGAGGAGAGAGTGGAGGCCGCTACACATATATATATATATATATATATATATATATATATATATATATATATATATATATACGCAAATTCCAGTTAAAAGTGGTAAAAGTGGTCAATCATCAAGGGGGGGCCCAGGAACACAGAACACAGAATACACTAAGGTAAGGGGGGGGGGTGGGTTATTGATATAGGAGGGAAACATTTATATTAGTGCCCCCTTACATTATCGTATTCACTCCCTCCTTACATCAGTGACCCCCCTCAGACTGGCCTAGTGGTGCTGTCACTGACCTCCTCTCAGGTGCACCGTGCAGGGCTCAGTCAGTCGGCTCCAGCTTGGTGGCTCTGGTTTTATCCTATATAGTCTCCTCTCCACAGTCCACACACATCTGACTTCTCCCATAACACCCATCCCGGCGGTGCTCCCACTCTTGACTCCTCTCCAGACTCCCTCAGAGACTGCAGACATGATACAGGAGATGCTCAGAGGCTGCAGACATGATACAAGAGCTCAATGCAGACTCACCGGTGCCCATCAAATGCATCCTCATCAGTGTCAATCAAATGCAGCCTCACTGTGCCCATCAATTCAGCCTCACTGTGCCCACCATTGCAGCCTCACTGTGCTCATCAAATGCAGCCTCACTGTGCTCATCAAATGCAGCCTCACTGTGCCCACCATTGCAGCCTCGCTGTGCCCATCATTGCAGCCTCGCTGTGCCCATCATTGCAGCCTCACTGTGCCCATAAATGCAGCCTCACTGTGCCCATAAATGCAGCCTCACTGTGCCAATCATTGCAGCCTCACTGTGCTCATCATTGCAGCTTTACTGTGCCCATGAATGCAGCCTCACTGTGCCAATCATTGCAGCCTCACTGTGCCAATCATTGCAGCCTCACTGTGCTCATCAATGCAGCATCACTGTGCCCATCAAATGCAGCTTTACTGTGCCCGTGAATGCAGTCTCACTGTGCCCATGAATGCATCCTCTCCTATGCCCCATGTCCCAGTCTGCAGTCCCTGTCTGTGGGAAGGTGTGTTGTTGATGCTCGGTATGGTACCTTTCATGCCAGCAGGATATCCATGTTCGCCATCAGCAGGCAGGGTCTGTTCTCGTTTTGGATGGGGACAGTGCTCCTTCCAGAGGATCTGTTTGCTGTGAGATGGAGTGGTCCCTGGCCAGCTGCACCTTCAGCCGTCCTCATTTTCTGGCCCCAGTCAGCCTGTCCTCTGGTCCCGGGGAAGTGAGAGCACTGGGTGGGAGCTGGAGAGAAGGGGGAGCGGAGAGCACTGGCGGGGTTGGAGAGCACATGGGTGGGGGCAAAGAGCAGGGGGGAGTGGAGATCACAGGGTTGGGGAACGGAGAGCGCTGGGGGGGGGCTTGAGAGCACTGGGGGGAGCCAAAAAGAACAGGAGTGGAGAGCACGGGAGGCTGAGAGGGGGGGCTGGAGAGCACTGAGGGGGTTAAGAGTGTGGGAGGTAAAGAGCACTGGGGGGATCTTGAGAGCACTGGGGGGGCAGAAAGAACAGGGGTGTAGAGCACGGGGGCTGGAGAGCACTGGGGGGTACAAAGAGCAGGGGGGAGTGGAGAGCACTGGGGGGTGGAGAGCAATAGGGGGAGCTTGAGAGCACCAGTGGGAGCCAGAACAAACAGGGGTTGAAAGTACGGGGGCTGGAGAGCACTATGGGGGGCAGAGAGCACTGGCGGGGTTGGAGAGCACATGGGTGGTGGCAAAAAGAACAGGGGTGGGGAGCACGGGGGGGCTGGAGAGCACTGGGGTGGGGGCTGGAGAGTGATGGGGAGAGCTGGAGAGCACTGGGGGGGAGAAAGAACAGGGGTTGGGAGCACGGGGTGCTGGAGAGCACTATCGGAGGCGGAGAGCACTGGCGGGGTTGGAGAGCACATGGGTGGGGGCAGAATGCAGGGGAAGTGGAGAGAGCACTGACGGGGTTGGAGAGCATGTGGGTGGGGGCAAAATGCAGGGGGGAGTGGAGAGTACAGGGGTGGGGAGCGGAGAGTACTGGGGGGGAGCTTGAGAGCACTAGAGGGGGAGCCAAAAAGAACAGGGGTGGAGAGCACGGGGGGCTGGAGAGCGATGGGTGGAGCTTGAGAGCACTGGGGGGGCCAGAAAGAATAGGGGTGGGGAGCACGGGGGGGCTGGAGTGCACTGTGGGGGGCAAAGAGAGCACTGGGGTGGGGGCTGGGGAGTGATGGGGAGAGCTGGAGAGCACTGGGGGGGGGGAGAAAGAACAGGGATGGAGAGCACTGGGGGTGAAAGAACAGGGGTGGAGAGCACTGGGGGGGAGAAAGAACAGGGGTGGAGAGCACTGGGGGGGAATAACAGGAGTGGGGAGCACAGGGTGGCTGGAGAGCACTGTGGGGGGGCGGAGAGCACTGGGGTGGGGGCTGGGGAGTGATGGGGAGAGCTGGAGAGCACCGGGGGGGAGAAAGAACAGGGGTGGAGAGCACTGGGGGGGAGAAAGAACAGGGGTGGAGAGCACTGGGCGGAGAAAGAACAGGGGCGGAGAGCACTGGGGGGAGCACTGGGGGGGAACAGGGGTTGAGAGCACTGGGTGGGGGGAAGGGAGAGCACTGGGATGGTGACAGGAGAGTGATGGGGAGAGCTGGAGAGCAGGGGGCAGAAAGAACAGAGGTGGAGAGCACTGGGGGGGCAATAACAGGGGTGGGGAGCACAGGGTGGCTGGAGAGCACTGTGGGGGGCGGAGAGCACTGGGGTGGGGGCTGGGGAGTGATGGGGAGAGCTGGAGAGCACTGGGGGGAGAAAGAACAGGGGTGGAGAGCACTGGGGGGGGAGAAAGAACAGGGGTGGAGAGCACTGGGCGGAGAAAGAACAGGGGCGGAGAGCACTGGGGGGGAGCACTGGGGGGGAACAGGGGTTGAGAGCACTGGGTGGGGGGAGTGGAGAGCACTGGGATGGTGACAGGAGAGTGATGGGGAGAGCTGGAGAGCAGGGGGGGCAGAAAGAACAGAGGTGGAGAGAACTGTGGGGGGGGTGGGGGCTGGAGAGTGTGGTGGGGAAGGAGAGCACTGGGGGGGAGCCACAATGAGAACTGGGAGGGGCCAGCAAAAGAAGTTGGATAGGAGGAGAAGCAGGGGGACCGCATATAGAGGAAATTAGCTTTCTATATTCCTCCATACGGCCGCGGAATGCTTGACTCTTCTCCTCCCCCTCCTGCAAGCATTCCGCGGCTGTATGGAGGAATATAGAAAGCTAATTTCCTCTATATGCGCCCCCCTGCTGATCCTCCTATCCAGGCACACAGGGCGGGCTGTACGGCGGGCATGTCCTCCTGTTTATCACGGAGCTGACCTGGCTCAGTCTGTGTTCGGCGGCGGTGATGCTGTAGCACGGTCCCGCCCCCCTAGACCAGCTCCTGTGATAGGCTGAACACTGACTCTATCTACTATCACACAAGCCGGTCTAGGGGAGCGGGACCATGTTACAGCCCCGCCGCTGCCGAACACAGACTGAGCCAGGCAGCTCTGTGATATACAGGAGCAGGAGAGAGGGGACAGGGAGCACTGCAGCCGCAACTGAAACCGGCCCCAGGACAGGCAGCCTACCGGGAATTCTCCCGGTCTCCCGGTAGGCCAGTCCGGCCCTGCCTATCTGTAGATGGGAATCATGACCAGTCTGAGGTTTCAGAGGAGGTGGAGAAGATCTCTTCTACCTCTCAGGTGCTTAAGATGCAGGTGCAATATTATACGGAGTTGGTGCGTACCACATACAAATTGCCCTCTGCTGAAGCTGCCATGCCCTCCGTTTCCTCCTTGGTATCTCGGAAATCCCCACAGGCTGCATACACCTTCCCAACTCATCCTTTGTTGGAGAAGTTGATGTATGAACATTGGGCTCACCCAGATAAACTGTTTTCTCCTCCCAAGAGGTTTTCCCTCCTTACCCAAAGGAGGAAGGTTTCGCCAAGAAATGGGGGTGCCGGCTATAAGCGCGGCTATTTCTTGTGCGAATAAAAGCCTGACCTGTCCCGTGGACAATGCTCAGGGCTTCAAAGATCCAACTGATAAAAAGCTGGAATCTTTGCTTAAAGCCTCCATCGATGGCTGGTGCTGTGGTCCAACCTGCAGTTGCAGCAATTGGCATGTGCCAGTTCCTCAAGGAACAAATTAAACAGATGGTTAACCTCCTCCCTGCAGAGGAAGTTGAGGTTAATGCAGACCTTCCTAAGGCCCTGTGTTTTGCAGTTGATGCGAATATGTACTCTGTTCAGCAATCATCCCGCCTAAATCTCCTGCTGGTACACATGCGCAGGTCCCTTTGGCTAAAGCATTGGGAAGCTGAGGTTTCTTGCAAAAGATACTTGGCGGCGTTCCCACTTTATGGGGAACGCCTGTTTGGCGATGATTTGGACAAATATATCCATAAGATTACCGAGGCAAATCCACGTTGTTACCGGTTAAGAAGAAGAGTAAACGTCCCTCATTAAAACGTTCTCTTTCCCCAGCCCCTGAAGCTTCGACTTCCAGGCAATGGCGACGGCCTCCCCAGTCCAATACTAGGGGAAAGGCCCAGAGCCAAGCCCAAGGGCAGAAAAGATCTTGGGGTTCAAGGTCTACTAAGCAGAACCCCAAAACTTCCCTATGAAGGGGCGCCCCCGCTCGGCCGAGTGGGGGGGAAGGCTGCTGCGGTTTGCAGACGCCTGGCGGGAAGAGGTTTAGGACAAGTGGGTCATCTCCACGGTATCTCTAGGCTACAAGCTAGAGTTCCCAGAACTTCCACCATCCCATTTTTTGAGATCAAGAATCTCCAAAAATCCAGAAAGAGGAGACCTTTACTTTACCCCTTGGGCCAACAGGCGCTCCAATGCCAAATCATAGAACTAGCCCCAGAGGAGCAAGACTCAGGGTTCTACTCAAACCTCTTTACGGTTCCAAAACCAAATGGGGAAGTCAGGCCTTTTCTGGATCTGAAGGACCTGAATCAGTTTCTGAACATTCGCTCCTTCCGCATGGAGTCTGTCCATTCAGTAGTCTCCACCCTTCAGGGAGGAGAATTCCTGGCATCAATAGACATCAGAGATGCATATCTACACGTGCCAATATTCCCCGCTCACCAAAAGTTTCTAAGGTTTGCGGTGGATCAGCGCCACTTTCAATTTGTGGCCTTACCATTCGGTCTGGCTACCGCACCTCGAGTGTTCACAAAGGTGCTAGCCCCTCCCCTGGTCAAGCTAAGGGCACGGGGCATAGCAGTAACGGCTTATCTGTACGATCTGCTGCTTATAGATCAGTCCGTAGCAAGCCTAGACCGCAATGTGCGCAGCACAGTGGAGTATTTGGAGTACCTAGGCTGGGTCCTCAATCTAGAAAAATCCTCCTTACGGCCCCAAAGAAGGCTGGAGTATTTGGGCATGGTCATAGACACGATCCAAAGCAGGGTATTCTTATCCGGGTCAAAGGCCAAAACCATAAAGGATTTGGTCCGTATGATCAAAGCAAGAAAAAATCCTTCCATTCGTCTATGCACGAGGTTATTAGGTATTCTCTGATTTATGCGTTCCCTCCAGTGCCGCTTCTCCCACGATTCCTTCGGAGAGTCAAGCGAGAAGGAAAGCCGGTGATTCTGGTAGCCCCGGCTTGGCCCAGATGATCCTGGTATGCAGAGATCGTGAAGATGGCAGAGGGGAACCCTTGGATTCTTCCACTTCGCTCAGATCTGCTCTCACAGGGTCCAATATTCCATCCTGCCTTACAGAGTCTGAATTTGACGGTTTGGCTGCTGAGACCCACATTCTGAAGAATCGTGGGCTCTCGGACCCAGTCCTATCCACTCTGGTTAACGCTAGGAAGCCGGCCTCCAGGCTCATCCACTACAGAATCTGGAAGGCATATGTTTTCTGGTGTGAACCCAGGGGGTGGCATCCTAGAAGATATGCCATTAGCAGGATTCTTGCCTTTCTTCAGTTAGGCGTAGAAATTAAGCTGGCCTTGAGTACTATCAAGGGCCAGATCTCGGCCTTGTCGGTATTCTTCAGAGACCGCTTGCCTCTCATTCCCTGATCCGGGCCTTTGTCCAGGGAGGGCTGCGCTTAAATCCGCCGGTTAAGCCTCCTGTGTGCCCGTGGGACTTGAATTTAGTTTTATATGTTTTACACAAACAACCTTTTGAACCATTGCACCATGCTTCTTTAGTTCTTCTGACAATTTTTTTTTTCTTGTAGCCATATCCTCAGCAAGGAGGGTATCGGAGTTGGCAGCTCTTTCTTGTAAGGAGCCATATTTGATTATTCATTAAGAAAGGGTGGTGTTGCGACCTCACCCAGCTTTTTTACCCAAAGTGGTTTCAGGATTCCATCTGAATCAAGATGTAGTCCTACCGTCCTTTTTTCCAGATCCGCAGTCCGCGGAAGAAGAGAAACTACACTCTTTAGATGTTGTAAGGGCGGTAAAAATGTATCTGCAAGCTATGGCTCAGATACGAAAGACTGATAGTCTATTTATTCTGCCAGAGGGCCCGAGGAGGGGCCAGGCAGTGTCGAAGTCCACTATTTCAAGGTGGGTTCGACAAGTCATTATTCAGGCCTATGCTTCGGAAAAGAAGATTCCTCCTTTTCAGGTTAAAGCACACTCGACTTGAGCAGTTAGTGCTTCATGGGCAGTGCATCACCAGGCCTCCATGGCTCAGATCTGCAAGGCTGCTACTTGGTCTTCGGTCTATCCATTCACTAAATTTTACCCAGTGGATGTGAGAGGGCATGAGGATGCCGCCTTCGGGCGCAGTGTACTGCAGGCAGCCGTGTAGGTCCTCTTGTCCGATGGCGGTCTGTGTTTTCTGATCTGTGTCTCCCTCCCCTCAATTTGGGCATTGCTATGGGACATCCCACTAAGTAATTATCTAAGTCTCTGTGGCCATGATGTATGGTCAATAAAATAGGATTTTTAAAACAGCTTACCTGTAAAATCCTTTTCTTGAGAGTACATCCCTGGACACAGAGCTCCTGCCCCTCTTCGGGATTATACGTTGGGACACTTATTGCTTTGCTACAAAACTGAGGTGCTCTCCATATGGGAGGGGTTATATAGGGGAGGAACTCACCTTGTAATTAGGGTTGCCAGTGTCCAATCACCTGATGGTGACTATCTAACCCACTAAGTAATTATCTAAGCCTCTGTGTCCCGTGATGTACTCTCAAGAAAAGGATTTTTATAGGTAAGCCGTTTTAAAAATCCTGTTTTTGGCCCATTCTTCCACAAAAAGTCTTCAAATCTTGAAGGTTCCATGGACCTCTTCTATGAACTCTGATCTTTAGTTCTTTCCATAGATTTTTTATTGGATTCAAATCAGGTGATAGGCTGAGCCATTCTTACAGCTTTATTTTCTTTCTTTGAAACCAATTGAGAGTTTCTTTGGCTTTGTGGGGGATCATTGTCTTGCTGAAATGTCCACCCTTGTTTTATCTTCATCATCCTGGTAGATGGCAGCAGGTTTTTTATCAAGACTGTCTTGGTATATTTTTCAGTTATCCTTCCTTCAATGATATGAAGTTTGCCAGTACTGTATGCTGAAAAACACCCCCACACCACGCTGTTCCCACCTCCAAACTTCCCTATTGGTATGGAGGTGTTTTTAGCATGATGTGCAGTACCATTTGACCTCCAAACATGGTGTGTTATGGCATCCAAGAGTTTAATTTTGGTCTCATCTGACCAGACTATATTCTCCCAGTATTTCACAGGCTTGTCTAAATGTTGTGCAGCAAACTTTAAATGAGCTTCAACATGCTTTTTCTTCAGCAATGGAGGCTTGTGTGGAGAGCGTGCATACAGGCCATGGTGGTTGAATGTATTACTTATTTTCTTTGAAACAATTGTACTTGCTAATTCCAGGTCTTCCTAAAGCTGTCCACAAGTGGTCCTTGGCTCTTGGACAACTCTTCCGATAATTCTTTTCACTCCTCTGTCAGATATTGCGAGGAGCACCTGGTCATGGCCGGTTTATGGTGAAATTATGTTCTTTCCACTTCTGGATTATGGCCCCAACAGTGCTCACTGGGACATTCAGAAGTTTAGAAATCATTCTGTAACCAATGGCATCAGTATGTTTTGCAACAATAAGGTTGCGCAGGTCTTGAGAGAGCTCTCTGCTTTTACCCATCATGAGATGTTTCTTGTGTGACACCTTGGTAATGAGACACCTTTTTATAGGCCATCAGTTGAGACTGAACCAGCTAATATTATTTTGCACTGACAAGGGGCAGGATTGCTATCTAATTACTGATAGATTTCAGTTGGTGTCTTGGCTTTCCATACCTTTTTGCACCTCCCTTTCTTTAAATGTTCAATACGTTTTCCCTGTGTCATTCCATTTTATTACACATATCTTAATTTCTGAATGCATTTGTTTTGGTTTCTTTGTATGCAGGGATTGTTAACGACATGTGGTGAAGATTTCATGTCGAAAGCACCTTTTAGAAACATATTTACTGTACCTAGAAAAATGGTGACGTGTTCAATACTTTTTTCACCCGCTGCACAGTGTCTTGAAAAAGTATTCATACCCCTTGAAATTTTCCACATTTTGTCACGCTACAACACGAAAATGCAAATATGTATTTTATTGAGATTTTATGTGACAGACCAACACAAAGTGGCACATAATTGTGAAGAGGAAGGAAAATGATAAATGGTTTTCAAATTTTTTTACAAATAAATATTTGAAAAGTTGGGTGTGCATTTGTATTCAGCCCCCCTGAGTCAATACTTTGTAGAATGACTTTTCGCTGCAATTACAGCTGCAAGTCTTTTTTGCACATCTAGAGAGTGACATTTTTGCCCATTCTTCTTTGCAATATAGCTCAAGCTCTGTCAGATTGGATGGAGAGCATCTGTGAACAGCAATTTTCAAGTATTGCCACATATTCTCAATTGGATTTAGTATAGTGGGAAAAAAATCTGCGCTAAACCCTATTAAATCAACCAAGTGAAAAAAATATAGTGAAAAAAAATAAAATAATAATAATAATAATAATCAGAATGGTATAAAAACCAAATAAAGTGAAAAAATATGGTGCAGCAACTAAAAACCTTAAATATTCAGTCCATAAAAGTGGTAAAACAAAAATTAGTGCGCTACCACATAAATGACAAAACAAAAATATAAATATATATAAAAATATATATATTGAATTCTAAAAGAGTTAATATCTTCGAATTGGTACAGTTAAAGTCCCAAGAATTAATATAAATGGGGATCTTATAGAAAGCAACTTCACAGTTCCCAGGATCCACACATACAATAGAATAACATCTTGTCTGCAGGTAAGGTAAGGTACATTTTCTGTTCATCAAAGAAGGTATAAAATCACCGCCGCTTACCAGACTTGATGGATCTCGGGTTATAGAGATCAAAAGGGGAACACCACCAGCCAGATAAGGATCAGCTTCAACGGATTCCAATGAAGGTGCAGATATCCCGTCTATATTGTGTAAGACTCCTGTTTGCAAAGAATCCTGGACGCCAAATGGATATCCCGACTTGTTCACCGTACTGGATAATGTTAAAGAGGGCAGAAGAAGGAAGACTTCATGATGTAGTTCGTTTTAGATTGCTTTCCTTTCCCTGAAGAATCCTTGTATGGGGAAATGCATTGGGTGGAGTCACTATCATAGGCGTGCACACAGGGTGTGCCAGGTGTGCCCAGGCACATCCTAATCACCCTGTGCAGCACAGATTTGCCCTACTGCCTTTCCCACCCCATTTCCCCTGCAGCGCTGCTGGCTTCCCTTCTCTCCTCTCCCGCTAGCAGTTGCTGCGGGGATGTTTTAGGATGAATGGGGGAAGGGGCCATTAAATATGTCATTTTCCGGTCCCTTCCCTTTCTGAATGAACATCTTGAGTGATCGGTAGGGTGTGTTTGAACTTTGGGGTGCACACCCTAATGCAATAAGCTGCGCACACCTATGGTCACTATCCTAGATGTTACGCTTGAGTTGGTCAGGCTGTGAGCTGTGATCGTGCCATTTGAACTTTGTTTTTTACTTTGTTTGGTGTTATGTTCTGATGTTGAGGAATACATTTTTAAAACGAACTACATCATGAAGTCTTCCTTCTTCTGCCCTCTTTAACATTATCCGGTACGGTGAACAAGTCGGGATATCCATTTGGCGTCCAGGATTCTTTGCAAACAGGAGTCTTACACAATATAGATGGGATATCTGCACCTTCATTGGAATCCGTTTGAAGCTGATCCTTATCTGGCCGGAGATGTTCTGACATGCCCTTTTGATCGCTATAACCTGAGATCCATCAAGTCTGGTAAGCGGCAGTGATTTTATACCTTCTTTGATGAACAGAAAATGTACCTTACCTTACCTACAGACAAGCTGTTATTCTATTGTATGTGTGGATCCAGTGCCGGCCCAAGACATTGTGCTGCCTGGTACCAAGAATGAAATGCTGCCCCCCCCCCCAAAAGAAAAATCACGCCCACCAAAATGCCCCCATATTCATTATTTTATATCATGATAACCAAAATGGACCTGTCATGGCTCTATACATGTATATAGGAGTATAAAAGGACCTGTGCGTGGCCGTTGGCCGAGATGTCAGCTGGCCACCCGCGATCGCTCCATAGAGCCAGAACGGGGATCTGTCAATGTAAACAGACAGATCCCCATTCTGACAGGGGAGGAGAGACAGATCTGCTGTTCCTAGTGATTAGGAACAGAGATCTCTCTCCTCCTCCAGTCAGTCCCCATCCCCCCAGTTAGAAACACCTCCCAGGGAACACATTTAACCCCTTTCCTGACAGTGACATTTACACAGTAATCAGTGCATTTTTATAGCACAGATCGCTGTATAAATGTCACTGGTCCCAAAAAAGTGTCAAGTGTCCAATATGTCCACAGCAATGTCACAGTTTCGCTAAAAATCGCAGATCACCGCCATTACTAGTAAAAAAAAATATAATAATAATAAAAATGCCATAAATCTATCCTCTATTTGGTAGACGCAATAACTTTTGTGCAAACTAATCAATATACACTTATTGTGTTTTTTTTTTTACCAAACATATGTAGAAGAATACATATCGACCTAAACTGATGAAGAAGTTTTTTTTTTTGGATGTTTATTATAGCAAAAGTTAAAATAAAAAACAATTTTCAAAGTTGTCGCTATTTTTGTTTATAGCACAAAAAATAAAAACCGCAGAAGTTATCAAATACCACCAAAAGAAAGCTCTATTTGTTTAGGTACAACGTCACACGACCGTGCAATTGTCAGTTAAATCGATGCCGTGCCGAATCGCAAAAAATGATTGAAGTGCATTATTTCTATTGTTATATAAAATAAAATAGTTCAACTCACCATAATGCCGAATAAGTAGGAGCCCCGAGTGTGTCACTTGCCGCGTCACCTGCCACCAGATGCAGTTGTCACTTGTTGCGAATTGTCACTTGCCACAATGCCATCTGCCACAAATTGCGGCTGGTCACTTGCCACGATGCCACACATTGCAGAATGTCACTTGCCACAACATCACCTGCCACACGTAGCGGATTGTCCCTTGCCATGACGTCACCTGCCACACGTCTGACAGAGAGGAGGAGGGGGTCTGACAGAGAGGAGGAGGGGGGTCTGACAGAGAGGAGGAGGGGGGTCTGACAGAGAGGAGGAGGGGGGTCTGACAGAGAGGAGGAGGGGGGCGGCTGATAGAGAGGAAGAGGGGGGCGGCTGATAGAGAGGAAGAGGGGGGCGGCTGATAGAGAGGAAAGGGGGCTGATAGAGAGGAGGGGGGGCGGCTGACAGAGCAGATGAGAGAGACGGACCTCAGGAGGGGGGGCGAGGAGGGGGGTGGCTGATAGAGAGGAGGGGGGCCGCGGGTGGCTGACAGGGCAGATGAGAGAGACGGACCTCAGGGGGGGGGGCGGCTGATAGAGAGGAGGGGGGGTGGCTGATAGAGAGGAGGGGGGGTGGCTGATAGAGAGGAAGGGGGGCGGCTGACAGAGCAGATGAGAGAGACGGACCTCAGAAGAGGGGGTGGCTGATAGAGAGGAGGGGGGGCCATGGGCAGCTGACAGGGAGATGAGAGAGACAGACCTAAGGAGGGGGGGCGGCTGATAGAGAGGAGGGGGGCAGTGGGCAGCTGACAGGGAGATGAGAGAGACAGACCTCAAAAGGGGGGGCGGCTGATAGAGAGAGGGGGGCCGTGGGCAGCTGACAGGGAGATGAGAGAGACAGACCTCAGGAGGGGGGGTGGCTGATAGAGAGGAGGGGGGGCCATGGGCAGCTGACAGGGAGATGAGAGAGACAGACCTAAGGAGGGGGGGCGGCTGATAGAGAGGAGGGGGGGCAGTGGGCGGCTGACAGGGAGATGAGAGAGACAGACCTCAAAAGGGGGGGCGGCTGATAGAGAGAGGGGGGCCGCGGGCAGCTGACAGGGAGATGAGAGAGACAGACCTCAGGAGGGGGGGCGGCTGATAGAGAGAGGGGGGGGCCGCGGGCAGCTGACAGGGAGATGAGAGACAGACCTCAGGAGGGGGGGCGGCTGATAGAGAGAGGGGGGGCCGTGGGCAGCTGACAGGGAGATGAGAGAAACAGACCTAAGGAGGGGGGGGCGGCTGATAGAGAGAGGGGGGGGCCGCGGGCAGCTGACAGGGAGATGAGAGAGACAGACCTAAGGAGGGGGGGGGCGGCTGATAGAGAGAGGGGGGGCCGCGGGCAGCTGACAGGGAGATGAGAGAGACAGACCTAAGGAGGGGGGGGGCGGCTAATAGAGAGAGGGGGGGCCGTGGGCAGCTGACAGGGAGATGAGAGAGACAGACCTAAGGAGGGGGGGGGGGCTGATAGAGAGAGGGGGGGGCCGCGGGCAGCTGACAGGGAGATGAGAGAGACAGACCTAAGGAGGGGGGGGGCGGCTGATAGAGAGAGGGGGGCCGCGGGCAGCTGACAGGGAGATGAGAGAGACAGACCTAAGGAGGGGGGGGGGGGGCGGCTGATAGAGAGAGGGGGGGCTGCGGGCAGCTGACAGGGAGATGAGAGAGACAGACCTAAGGAGAGGGGGGGGCGGCTGATAGAGAGAGGGGGGGCCGCGGGCAGCTGACAGGGAGATGAGAGAGACAGACCTAAGGAGGGGGGGGGGGCGGCTGATAGAGAGAGGGGGGGCTGCGGGCAGCTGACAGGGAGATGAGAGAGACAGACCTAAGGAGAGGGGGGGGCGGCTGATAGAGAGAGGGGGGGCCGCGGGCAGCTGACAGGGAGATGAGAGAGACAGACCTAAGGAGGGGGGGGGGGGGCGGCTGATAGAGAGAGGGGGGCCGCGGGCAGCTGACAGGGAGATGAGAGAGACAGACCTAAGGAGGGGGGGGGCGGCTGATAGAGAGAGGGGGGGCCGCGGGCAGCTGACAGGGAGATGAGAGAGACAGACCTAAGGAGAGGGGGGGGCGGCTGATAGAGAGAGGGGGGGCCGCGGGCAGCTGACAGGGAGATGAGAGAGACAGACCTAAGGAGGGGGGGGGCTGATAGAGAGAGGGGGGGCCGCGGGCAGCTGACAGGGAGATGAGAGAGACAGACCTCAGGTCTCCTGTGACACACAGCGCTAGTTAGGACTCCGGGAGCATGCAGGGCTGGCGCGATTACCCACAGTCCAGCTCCTCCAGGCGAATCACAAGCCTCATGTCTGCTGTCCGTCCCTCCCACATAACCTGCTCGGCCAATCACAGGACACCCGCCGCTGCCCCTTGCTGAGCTTGGCTCAAAACGCAGAGAGATTTTTAGGCAGCAGTTTGAACACTGATTTGCCGCTCCCCTGAAAGTGCCGCCTGGGACCGTGGTACCATCGGGTCCCATGGTAGGGCCGGCCCTGTGTGGATCCTGGGAACTGTGAAGTTGCTTGCATCAACTGCTTTCTAGAAGATCCCCATTTATATTAATTCTTGGGACTTTAACTGTACCAATTCAGAGATATTAACTCTTTTAGAATTCAATATATATATATTTATGTATGAAGGGGTGTAAATAAAAGGCCTGCAGAACACCCACTCAAAACCACTGAATAAAGAAAGTCTTAGATGTAGTCAAGGTGATGTAAACAATCCAAAGTGCTAAATGGTGTCTTAGTAGTAATCCTAGCATGCACCTTCCACCAGGGAGAAACAATAATCTCAATCCACCGCGTGATGCATTCTCCCCAAGGGGGTTAAACTCACCAGAAGATTAAAAAATCAGAGCCTTAAGCAGATACACCAGCCACTTTTCCACGGACCATCACCAGCAGGCAGGGACAGCAGGCACACGACATCCCCGCTAACCCGGAAGTGACGTGTGCGCTTCACACACTCCGCTCTCCTACTAGGAAGCTGCTGCAGTGTCTGCAAGGATTCCCCTACTCTCCATGGATGGCTGGATCTGGTCTGGATCTGGTGATAGCGCCTTCTGGGGTCACTTTTATGCTAATTTTTTGTGATTTGATGTACGTAGATAGGTTTAAGGGGGCTTTCAGTGTATGGGCTACTTGGGAATATTAAACTGGATTACACTATATTGCTGTTTCTTGTTTTTATGACCTTGTGTGGAGCTCCTGTGCCTGCTGTCCCTGCCTGCTTGTGATGGTTCGTGGAAAAGTGGCTGGTGGCTCTGATTTTTTAATCTTCTGGTGAGTTTAACCCCTTCGGGGAGAGTGCATCACGCGGTGGATTGAGATTATTGTTTCTCCCTGGTGGAAGGTGCACGCTAGGATTACTACTAAAACACCATTTAGCACTTTGGATTGTTTACATCACCTTGACTACATCTAAGACTTTCTTTATTCAGTGGGTTTTCCACGAGTCTATCATTATTGATTTTTAAGCGCTGTTTTTTGTATTTTAATATCACAGAGACTGAACTGTTTTATTCTTATACCGTGGTTTTATATATATTTTTATATTTGAATATATATTTATATTTTTGTTTTGTCATTTATGTGGTAGCGCACTAATTTTTGTTTTAACACTCAATTGGATTTAGGCCTGGACTTTGACTGAGCCATTCTAACACATGAATATGCTTTGATCTAAACCATTCCATTGTAGCTCTGGCTGTATGTTTAGGGTTGTTGTCCTGATGGAAGGTGAACCTCCACTCCAGTCTCAAGTCTTTTGCAGACTCAACTGTGACCAGCTTCCTTGTCCCTGCTGAAGAAAAGCATCCCCACAACATGATGCTGCCACCACCATGTTTCACAGTGGGGGTTGTGTGTTCAGGGTGATGTGCAGTGTTAGTTTTCCACCACACATAGCATTTTGCTTTTAGGCCAAAAAGTAACATTTTGGTCTCATCTGACCAGAGCACCTTCTTTCGCATGTTTGCTGTGTCCCTTGCATGGCTTCTCACAAACTGCAAACAGGACTTCTGTAGCGGTTTTCCCCCACCTTCTCCCCTCTCTCTGTGGCTGGTTTTACTCGTCTAGGGGTATCGGGGAGAAGGGAGGAAGATGCACACCACCAGCTCGGCTCTCTGATGTAGTATGCAGAGATATGAGCTAAACCGTTTACCTTCGGGTCTGCGTTTTAGGCCGGAGCCTCAGCTTCTCCTATGGAGGATGATTGCCACGGTCACTGACAGGGACACTTAGCTTCCAGTAACACGAGTTCCACACCATGAAAAGTCCAACTCTGTTTTATTTGCTTTGATCAATGGGTAGGCTGGTTGAACTTTAAAAGAACAGACAAGGTGTAGGAAAGTAGGTCCAGGCACAACTAATGAATACGTTTCTCCTGTTCCGTTTAGTGCAAACAGGCTTGGCGCACAGTCGCTGCCACCGACTGTGAATTTGGTCCCTGCCACAGACCTGGGTGAACGTTGAGGCCCCTGCCACAGGCCTTGGATGAGGCTTGCCACTGACCTGATAAAGATGGATCTCTGCCACAGACCATGAGAACATGAAGTACCTTCTTTAGAACAAACGACCCCTGTCAGAGGAAGACATCCATCCGGACGGTCACCAGAGGCCTCCACCGGCACCAGCAAATGCTGCGCTGGCTCTTTGGGGAGGTCACGTCTCCGGTCCCTTACACCCAGGATTCAGGCACCCAATACTGGGGGCACCTTAGGAATGCTTCACCCTTGCGGGGCCCAGTCTAAGGTACTGGGCCCCAGGCCTCCCTGTAAAGTACCTCACCCCAGGCTGAAGGTGCCTGGGATGGAACTCGACTCCACGTGCCCAGGCCAAGGGCGCCTGGGCACAGACGAACCGCAGCAGCCCCCAGGCCGAAGGTGAATGGGGAATGGACCTCGTGCGCAAGATGTCCGCCCCCTTTTATATCCTCTCCCAGCAGGCACAGCGGGTTCACCGCCCCACCGTACCACTGCTGCGAGAGGACAAAAAGGGCACGGCTCTAGAATGGCAGTTCAACCCCCGGTCCCAGGCGACAGCGCCAACTAGGGACCGCAGGGAACATGACACCATTCATACCTCCCACACTCCAAAGTGTCCATAAATCCCTAAAATCAATGTATCTAGGCCATCTATAGCCCAGATACACCCCACTAAATTTGACACCCGCTACACTTTTTATAGCTTTCTTTCAACAATGGCTTTCTTTTTGCCACTCTTTCATAAAGGCCATATTTGTGGAGTGCACGACTAATAGTTATCCTGTGGACAGATTCTCCCACCTGAGCTGTGGATCTCTGCAGCTCCTTCAAGCCTCGTACACACGACCGATTTTCTCGTCCAAAACCGTCAAGAAAAGTGCCGCGAGAGCTTTTTTGTGGAGAAAAACGTTCGTGTGTATGGTTTTACGACGAGAAAATTGCTCAGAATCTCGACGAGAAAATAGAGAACATGCTCTCTATTTTCTCGTCAGGATTCCAGATTTCCTCGTCGTGTTTCTCGTTGGGCTGTTTTGTGACGAGAAAATGGTTCGTGTGTATGCTTTTACGACTCTTCCAAAAGCGTGCATGCTCACAAGCAACTATGAGACGGGAGCGCATCTTCTGGTAAAACAAGCCTTCGTAATGGAGAGAGCACATTCGTCACGCTCAAAAATATTGCATCGTTTAAATGTTCTGCATTGAAATCTTCGTTAGAATGTTACATTAATCAAAACGAGTGACCTTCTTTTGCTGCTGATATTCACACAGAGTTATGACTTTTTTTTTTAACCTTTTTCATGCTGCTCTTAAGAAGATTTATGTGTATTATATCGTGCAAGTTTTTAGGAATAATTTAAATGGTTATATTTTTAAAAATGATGTTAATTATAATTTCGCAATGTTTTGATAGTGATCTCCCATTTAATTTTGGAATCTATATTAGTTAAATTTCCCCCCATGTTTTTTTGCAAATCAGATTTAGTTATTCTTTTGGGGGGGTGATATCTGTCCCTTTTTTGTCAGTCAAATGTATCTGCTTACTCCAAAGCTAGATTTTAAATTTTTACAAATACACATAGTCAAGTATGAACTTAAACAAAAATCACATTTATTCATGTTTCGAAATAAAATAAAGAGAAGGCAGCGCTGGAGAACCTGCTGCCATTTGTGCATCCCAGGGACCCCAGAGCACACAGCAACCCTGTGTGGACACTAAAATTGGGAGCTTGAGAAGGCCAACATTTCTGAACACAATCTGATGCTGGCCTCCCAGAGGTCAGGAACAGCAGCAGGTGATATATATGTCCCAAGTGTGTGGAACTACAACAGGCTGCCTTCTGTCTGACCACAATGAAGCAAGGCCATCACTTCCTCTTCTTCCTGGCAACCTTCCCTGCAACCTTCCCTGAAGCCTTCCCTGCAGCCTTCCTTCTTCGTTTGGCTGGAGGCTGGGCCACTGGAGGGGTACTCCTGTCAGGAGGAGGAGGAGGAGATGTAGCAGAAGGGGGTGGGGCAGAAGAAGAAGGTGGAGGTGTAGCAGAAGGGGGTGGGGCAGAAGAAGAAGGTGGAGGTGTAGCAGAAGGGGGTGGGGCAGAAGAAGAAGGTGGAGGTGTAGCAGAAGGGGGTGGGGCAGAAGAAGAAGGTGAAGGTGTAGCAGAAGGGGGTGGGGCAGAAGAAGAAGGTGGAGGTGTAGCAGAAGGGGGTGGGGCAGAAGAAGAAGGTGGAGGTGGAGGTTGAGGTTGGGTCAGTTGTGCCACCTCACATATGGCGGTATTGGGGGTAATTTTCTCCATCACCCCCTTGTTGAGCAAGGTGATGAGCAGGGGCTCGCATAGGAGGCGTTGCTCCATGCTCATCACCTTGAACTTAGCCTCCACTAGGCCGGCAATGGCCTCTTCAGGGGATGTGGGCTCCTGGAGGGTGGCATGGGCCTCACGAATAAGGGCCATTGCTGCCTCACTCGTGCTCCTGTCCCTCCTGCCTCTTTTGGGAAGCCTCTCCTTTGCCCTGCCACCTCCTGTCTGCCACTGGGCCCTGCCACCTCCTGGCTGCCACTGGGCCCTGCCACCTCCTGTCTGCCACTGGGCCCTGCCACCTCCTGGCTGGCACTGGGCCCTGCCACCTCCTGGCTGCCACTGGGCCCTTCCTCCTTCTGCCTGACAGTTTCCAGACCCTCCTCCTGGCTGATTTCATCCTGTGTATGAAAAAGGGACATAGTTTAATATGTTGGTTTAATCCTTGCATTAAACTTTGTAATCCTGATTGAAGCAATTGTGACAGCAGGAAGGTAAAGTCACCTGGTTGCATCCAGGGGGGTAGATATATTTCGCCCAGATTCAGGCTTTACGCCGACTTATACAACTAGGTGGAGAGTTGTATAAGCCCAGCTAAGGCTAGTGGGCTCATGGATGACTCATACTGTCTAGGGAGAGTGTGGGGCGTCGTGCAGACAGGGAGTTGATGAGACCAGCTGAAGCTTGTCAGCTCATTTAGGCCTCTATAAGAACTCCCAGCTTCATTAGATGTTAGCTCATGCCTGGACCCAGACCTGTGTGGACTGTCTAGGGAGAGTGAACCCCTGTGCGGTGAGACAAAGCCTGTGTGGCTATTTGCTTGGACATTTAAAACCAGGGACTTAGGGACTAGGACAGCACTAGGCTGATCCCAGTTGTTAGTTAGGAAACCTGTATGTTTAGTCAGAGGTCAAGTTGACCAGGATTTATTTTGTTTATGTTTCTTTTGCTTTGCTGTGTTTTGTCACTGTAAATAGAAAATAAACCGCACCTTTTTGATTTTGAAAACCACATCCTCCGTTTGCTGGGCCTGTTTTTGTGTGGGGAGCCCATCTCAGGGGTCACACACACCCGCTGCCGAGCTAACCCCCTCACAGTTGGTGGAGAACCAGTGGCAGTTTTTTTTTAAGCCAGCATGGAGGAGATACTGAAGCAGCTGGCTCTAGCAAATGCCAATCAACAGCAGACAAATGCAGGTTTGCAAAAGAGCCTTGCAGCTCATCAACAGAGCCTTGCAGCTCAACAACAGAACTTCGCAGCCCAGCAGCAAGCTCATCAACAGAGCCTTGCAGCCCAGCAGCAGACAAACGCAACTTTGCAACAGAGTCTGGAGGCTCAGCAACAAGCCCAGCAGCAATCTGAGGCCCGCTTCATAGACCTGTTGCAGAAGCAAGAGCAGAGACTACAACAACAGATGGAAGCAGTAATGCAGCAACGTCCGCAGACCAGTGAGGAAAGCCGTCCCACTAATACCGCGTCCTTTGGGGTGAGTCGTTTATTGACAAAAATGACTGGAGAGGATGATCCAGAGGTATTTTTGACCACATTTGAAAGGACCGCTGAAAGAGAAAAGTGGCCTGAGGAGCAGTGGGCTGGACTGGTGGCTCCTCTGTTAACTGGTGAATCGCAGAAAGCTTACTATGACCTAGAGCCTAACCAAGCAAAAGACTATGTGATGCTAAAAGCTGAAATATTGGTAAGGCTGGGTGTCACCCAGGCTGTCCGGGCTCAGCGTGTGCATAACTGGACTTTCCAGCTTGGAAAACCCCCCAGGTCTCAAATGTATGATCTCATTCACCTGAGCAGAAAGTGGCTACAGCCAGAGACTTTGTCCGCGCCAAAGATTGTGGAACATGTTGTAATGGATCGGTTTTTGAGAGCTCTTCCTACTGCCATCCAAAAGTGGGTAAGCCATGGAGACCCAGAGACGGCCGATGGTCTTGTGGATCGTGTGGAGAAATACTTGGCTACAGAGAACCTGACGGCCTCTTCCAGAGACACTCGGACTTTCCACCCTAAGACCAGACCATCCCCAGGGGCGGATAAGAGGATTCCAAGGGGTGAGGGTGGAGAGAGTGAGAGGGTGGGAGCTCTACCCCAAGTTTGGCGAGAACAGCCTGGGAAATCAGCGGCTCAAGAGGCCGCAAGAAGGATCGTTTGCTACCGCTGCCGGCAAGCGGGACATATTGCAGCCAATTGCCCGGTTGTGGAGGAACCCATGCAGTGTGACTTTCTGACGGGCAGACGTCAGTCGCTGTGTGCGACAGTCGCATGCACTGCCATTCGAGGAACTGAGAAACATTTATGCAAAATGTGTGTTAATGGTAGAAATGTTGTGGTATTGCTGTATTCAGGTAGCCTTGTGACCCTGATAAAGGCTGAGTTAGTTAAAACAGAGGTCTCTGGGAATAGCAAGGTAGCTGTTATTTGTGTGCATGGGGACACCCGAGAGTATCCAGTGACTACAGTGTGTTTCGAGACCCCCAAAGGTACCCTCTCTCATCCAGTGGGCTTAGTATCTCAGTTACCGCATGACGCCATTGTGGGAAGGGATTTTCCGAAGTTCTGGGAACTGTGGGATGATCCTGAGCCCCCCACTGGTGCCCCTATGTACCAGGAATGTGATAGCCAGAACTCCCCTGAGAGTGGTGAGGACTCTCCGGGATTTCCCTTATCAGTATTGGCAGGGGAGACTCAAGAAACTGGAGAGGAGCCCACCTCCTCAGACGAAAACCTACCGTCGGTGGAGTTTTCTGATCTTGAGGTTCACAGGGAAAACTTTGCCACAGAACAGTTGAAAGACCCCGCCCTAATAAAGGCACGGGAAAACGTAGTGAAAATAGATGGCGAGTTAGTGAACCCAGATAATACCTGCACTTACCCATACTTCAGCGTAGAGAAGGACCTACTGTATCGGGTGGCAAAAAGGGCAGAAGAAACCGTTGAGCAGCTTGTGGTGCCCAAACCTTACAGGAAGTTGGTGTTGGAGTTGGCCCATGGGCACATTCTTGGAGGTCATCTGGGGACAGAGAAAACCCGAGAGAGGGTATTACAGAGATTCTATTGGCCGGGGGTGATGAAGGACATAGAAAATTATTGTTCCTCCTGCCCTGTGTGTCAGAGGTCGGCCCCGATGCCACATTTCCGTAGCCCGCTGGTCCCTCTACCCATCATTGAGGTCCCGTTTGAGAGGATCGCCATGGATTTGGTAGGTCCTATAATCAAGTCCGCTAGGGGGCACCAGTACATATTAGTTATAATGGACTATGCCACCCGTTATCCAGAAGCGATCCCTCTCCGAAATACCTCGGCCAAAACCATAGCCAAAGAGCTATCTCTTGTGTTTAGCCGGGTGGGTATTTGTAAAGAACTGCTTACGGACCAAGGTACACCCTTTATGTCCCGGGTTATGAAGGAGCTGTGTAAATTGTTCAAAGTGACGCAATTGCGTACATCTGTGTATCACCCCCAAACCGATGGGCTGGTTGAAAGATTCAACAAAACCCTAAAACAAATGTTGAAGAAAGTGGTGGATAGAGATGGAAAGGATTGGGACTGTCTACTTCCTTATCTGATGTTTGCTATTAGGGAGGTGCCCCAATCCTCTACGGGATTCTCCCCCTTTGAGTTACTGTATGGGAGACACCCAAGAGGGCTGTTGGATATTGCCAAGGAAACTTGGGAAAGTGAGAGTTCTCCCCACAGGAGTGTGATTGAGCATGTCGCCCTGATGCAAGACCGAATTGCACAGGTAATGCCCATCGTGAAGGAACATTTGGCCCAAGCGCAGTTAGCACAGCAGAGAGTGTACAACCGTGGAGCCAAGACCCGTACCTTTTCCCCGGGGGATAGGATACTGGTACTTGTCCCTACGGTTGAAAGTAAATTCCTTGCCAAATGGCAAGGCCCCTACGAGATAATGGAAAAAGTGAGCGAAGTGAATTACAAGGTCAGACAACCAGGAAGGCGAAAGCCCGAACAGATCTATCACGTTAATCTGTTGAAAGCCTGGAGGGATAGAGAGTCCCTAGTCGCAGACACTTGGTCACCAGCTCAAACTGGTTGCGTGATTCCTGAGGTTGGAATAGCAGCCACCTTGTCACAACCCCAACAACAGGAGGTTAAGGAGTTTGTGCTTCGCAACAAGGAGGTATTCTCTGAGCTGCCGGGACAAACATCTGGGGTAGAGCATGACATAATTACCCCGCCCGGTGAAAGGGTGAAGTTAAAACCCTATCGGATCCCAGAGGCCCGACGGGAGGCAATACGGGAGGAAGTACAGAAAATGCTGAACTTAGGGGTGATAGAGGAGTCCCAAAGTGATTGGTCTAGTCCCATTGTGTTGGTGCCTAAACCGGATGGGAGCTGGCGATTTTGTAACGATTTTCGTCAGTTGAACAAAGTTACAAAATTTGACACCTACCCCATGCCACGTATAGATGAGTTGATCGACCGGCTGGGAACAGCCCGATACATGACGACTCTTGACCTCACAAAAGGGTATTGGCAAATCCCCCTGGCCAAGTCGGCCAAAGAGAAAACCGCATTTGTAACCCCAGACGGGGCGTTCCAATATAAAAGAATGCCGTTCGGGTTACAGAATGCGCCGGCCACATTCCAGCGGAAAATGGACCAGATGCTGAGGCCCCATCGGAAGTATGCTGCGGCTTACCTGGATGACGTAATTGTCCATAGCACAGATTGGGCCTCACATCTGCCAAAAGTGCAAGCAGTCCTGGACTCTGTTCGGGAAGCGGGGTTTACGGCTAACCCCAAGAAGTGTACCATTGGGCAGGAGGAGGCCAAATATCTTGGGTACACCATTGGGAGGGGAGTAATAAAACCCCAACTCAACAAAGTCGAGGCCATCCAGAGTTGGCCACGTCCCAACAGCAAGAAGCAGGTACGAGCCTTTCTGGGAATCGCTGGGTATTATCGGCGATTCATTCCCCACTTTGCTTCTAAGGCTGTGCCCCTAACCAACCTGACGAAGGGGAAAGGGTCGGTCATGATTAAATGGACCCCCGAGGCTGAGGCAGCATTCCAATTCTTGAAACAAGCCTTATGTAGCCAGCCAGTGTTGTACTCACCCGACTTCTCTAAAGACTTTGTCGTACAAAGTGATGCGTCAGATGTGGGGTTAGGAGCAGTATTGTCCCAGGTCTGGAACGGGGAAGAGCACCCAGTCATTTACCTCAGCAGGAAGTTGAAGTCCCATGAGGTAAATTACGCCACCGTTGAAAAGGAGTGTTTAGCGGTGAAGTGGGCTCTAGATTCCCTTCGGTACTACCTGCTAGGTAGGCACTTTGACATGGTTACGGATCACGCTCCGTTAAAGTGGATGGCTCAAAACAAGGAAACAAATAGAAGAGTGAATAGGTGGTTCCTGGCCCTCCAGGAATTCAACTTCACAGTAAAGCATCGCCCTGGCGTTCAAATGGGGAATGTGGATGCTTTGTCTCGAGTACATGAATGCCTGATTGCTGGTGTTCCAACCCCGAGGTTAAAACAAGAGGGGGGGGGGGTATGTGACAGCAGGAAGGTAAAGTCACCTGGTTGCATCCAGGGGGGTAGATATATTTCGCCCAGATTCAGGCTTTACGCCGACTTATACAACTAGGTGGAGAGTTGTATAAGCCCAGCTAAGGCTAGTGGGCTCATGGATGACTCATACTGTCTAGGGAGAGTGTGGGGCGTCGTGCAGACAGGGAGTTGATGAGACCAGCTGAAGCTTGTCAGCTCATTTAGGCCTCTATAAGAACTCCCAGCTTCATTAGATGTTAGCTCATGCCTGGACCCAGACCTGTGTGGACTGTCTAGGGAGAGTGAACCCCTGTGCGGTGAGACAAAGCCTGTGTGGCTATTTGCTTGGACATTTAAAACCAGGGACTTAGGGACTAGGACAGCACTAGGCTGATCCCAGTTGTTAGTTAGGAAACCTGTATGTTTAGTCAGAGGTCAAGTTGACCAGGATTTATTTTGTTTATGTTTCTTTTGCTTTGCTGTGTTTTGTCACTGTAAATAGAAAATAAACCGCACCTTTTTGATTTTGAAAACCACAACCTCCGTTTGCTGGGCCTGTTTTTGTGTGGGGAGCCCATCTCAGGGGTCACACACACCCGCTGCCGAGCTAACCCCCTCACACAATGTAAATCCATAAATCCTTGCTTTAAATTTACCACTACATCAGATTGACTATTTAGCACCCAATTAAGTGCAGAATAATGTCTACAGATCTTGATTTCACTTGTGGAATCCAAAATATTTTATGTTTGTCATCTTGACATATTTGTCAAACATTAAGTTTATCCCAATACATTTTCAGTTAATACTATACCTGGCTCCAGATGGCCAAATCAGGATCATCCAGGATGGCTGCCTCCTCTTGCTCCAGAGAAGGCTCAGGTTGGCTGCAGGGAAGTCTGGGGGGAAGAGTGGAGAGTGATGGCCTTGTCTCAATGTGGTCATCCAGGAAGGACATCCTGTTGTAGTACCACAAAATCGGGACATAAACATCACCTGCTGCTGCTCCTGACCTCTGAGAAGCCAGCACCTTAGAGCGTTCAGTCCTGTAGGTACCTCTCAAGCTCCCAATTTTAGTGTCCACTTGTTTTGCTGTGGGCACCTTGGTATGCACAAATGGGAGCAGCTTCTCCAGCGCTGCTTTTCTCACCCCTCTTTTTTTGTGGATGGGGTTTTTCGTCTCCCACAGAGCCGGCAGCTCCCTTACCCGGTCAATAAATTCCGCCAAGAAATCCTTGTCGCTTATAAAGACATTGATATTGTATCTGCAAGTTAAATAAATTATATATAACTAATGTGAGGCAAACAGTCTAACCTCCTTAACATCCTAGTCACCATATATATCCTCCAACATTCTCAAGACAGTATAGGCCAACAATTTGTACAAGTCACAAAATCACATACCTTCGTTCGCACGTCCGTCACTTGAACTCCTCTCTCCGCACACCGAACGTACTATAGTCACATGTGTGTTTGCTATATACACACCACGCATGCGTCAAAATACGAACACGTCGCTCCGCACACGTCGCCCGCCCATGACGTTCTAACTAACATCTTTTCCCCGCCCCTTCTCTTTTGCCGCGCAGACAGATATGGCGGAGTTACAGCAGGTATCTGATAATTCCGCAACTAACGAGGAGGAGACAAGCCCGGAGACCGAGGAAACGTCACGATCAAGGAGGAGATTCAAGGCATCGAATATGTCTTTGGCGGAGATGGTGGACATCTTGCTCAAGTCTGATTATGATGCCAAGCATGGGCCGTATAGCAAACCAAATAGAAGGAAGGCCAAAATCCTCACTAAAGTCGTGAAGAGTCTGAAGGCGAATTTCGGGGTGAAACGCTCAAATGAGCAGCTCAGAAAGAGGTGGTCAGACCTCAAACTGAGGGAGCCAGACCAGTTGAGGAGCATAAAGAGAATGCTCGCTAAAAGTAAGTAAAATGTAGACTTTTCTGCTATTAATCTTTTTCTAAACTGACATGTTGCTCTTTATTTTGGTTTATCATATTGGACTCCCTTCCAAAATGTAATATTTTGAACTTGGTTGGGCACAGTAATCGTTCGTTACGTTTCCGACACTTCGTTCGGCCACTATCCGCGGTTTTGGCTTATTTTAGAGCCACAAAAGTAATTAGACATCTGCCATTTTTGCTCAAATATTGTGGCGAAATTTTTAGTCTAGATGATGTGTTTGTAAAGAGAATGAAATGCAAACTTTTATCAGTGTAAAGGAGAGGACACTCAGCAGCTGCTTCCACATCTGTACTTTGGAGCACTATAGTGTGGGCCACCAGACCCGCCTTTTTTGGGTGTCCCACACAGGTGCATCATAGAATTTTTGTGGTGCCTCCATGTCAAATAAATTACATCCAAAGGTGAATACTAAACATATTCTTGGTCATAAATAATGCATTCTTCTTTAAATTCCGCCCAAACACACACTTGTACCACACTTCCAAGCAATTTAGCCAGTTTTTATTTTAACATATAGATTTACAGTGTGATAAATAGACCTTTTGTTTGATTCTCATAGGGGAGAGAAGACTGGGAGGAGGACACTCCAGGGAGCACATGCAGCCCACAACTTCCGAGCAACCCCAAACTCCCAAAAACCCACAACCGAAAGATGTGCAGGAAGTTGAGGTGGAGGAAGGAGAAGTGCAGGAAGGAGAGGTGGATGACGTTGTGGATCTGGTCACCACAACAGGTCAGTATCTGTCACCACAGCTTCAGGTAAGAGATGTAGGCCTGCAGAGTTATAATACCTTTTTTTTATTTTTTTTAGGGGATATAAATGTTGTGAAGGATAGTACACGGTTCTCTGCTGACAGTGCCCTCCGCCTCATCCAGCAAGTGATGGAATGTAGCACGGAACTGGACCTAATTAAACAAAGAATCCATGTGATGGAACAAACATTTAAAGACATTCTCGATGTTTTGGGGAGAATTCAATAAGCCATCCAAACACATTTGTTTTTACATGTTTGTTTTTGCACCTTTTCGAATATTTTTGACAATCAAACCAGCCAAAAATTGAATCTGCACACAGTGTGTCAACATGTGCTATCTGCCATCAGGGGATATCCATGTACGTCTTTTGGGGGTGCAACCCCTTCCTCGTATCTAAAGTCGGTGAACTGAGGAAGGGGTTTCACCCCCAAAACACGTCCATTGATCACCCCTGATGGCAGATAGCACATGTTGACAATAGGGATCAGGATTGTAAACGTCCTAGATGAAAAAAATCCCAAATGTGTGCATATTCAATTTTTGGCTGGGCAAGGGGTGGCAGGACCCCATATTAGGATGGGCACATAGAGACATAGTTTGTGTAAGTGAATGTCTCAGATTGCTCAGAGGTATCCAATGTTGTAATTTTTGGAATGCAACTGTTATTTTTGTATTTTCATAAGCAAAAAATTGCCGAGTTGGGGCCAGGCCAACCCAAAAAACAAGAAAAAACTAAAAATGGTGAGAATGTGCACAGAGTAAAATATTCGACCACAAACAACGTGTAGCTTCTTTTTATAATACCCTCTAAGCTTATTTGGTTATTTTGTAAGGTTACATAGTGAAATGGTTGTTAGTTACTAAAGTAAAATACACTTGGCACTACAAATGCACTAAGACAAACTAGGAGACAGGAAAGAACAAATAATTAAAGGTTTAAACAAGCTTTTTATTTGGATCCTTAGACATAGGCTGGCATAGGAATTGCCTCCCTACCCGTGAAATACTCCATGTATTTGTCCCTAACCTCACGGGCATTTTGGGAGGGCAAGCCAGGACGGGCAGATTCCAGGCCCGGCAGGGGATTTGCAGGGGAAAGTCCAGCCTCTGGCAAAACTGAGGCCATATAGGAATTTGATTTTTGGCTCAGAAAGTTGTGTAGCACACAGCAGCATAATACGACATAGTTTATTTTGTAGTCCGCCAAGTGTATTGAAGTCATAAAAAGGCGGAACCGGCTGGCCATTATGCCAAAGGCATTTTCGACAACTCTTCGGCCCCTGGCCAGCCGGTAATTGAACACCCTCTTCTCTGGGGTCAGGGTCCTCTGTGGAAATGGCCTCATAAGATGCCGTCCGAGTCCGAAGGCTTCATCAGCCAAAAAAACAAAGGGGAGTCCTTCAATATTCCCTGCATCCGGTGGCAATGCAAGGTCGTCACTCTGGAGACGGAGGGCAAACTCCATCTGGATGAAGGATCCCCCATCGGACATCCGGCCATTCTTCCCTACATCAGCATAAAGGAATTCATACCGTGCTGACACCACCGCCATCAGCACAATGCTATGAAACCCCTTGTAATTGTAGTAGTAGGACCCAGAACGGGGGTGGCGGCACGATGCGGACGTGCTTCCCGTCTATGGCACCACCGCAGTTGGGGAAGTCCCACCGCGTGGCAAACTCCGATGCCACAGTCTGCCATTCCTGTGGCGTGGAAGGAAGCTGTGGAGTGAAACAAGATGAAATAATATTAGAATACAAAAATCATACATTACAAGGAAAATCTCTAAAAAAACATTAGAGGCCAACATCAATCAAATTCTACGTTTATTAAGGTGTTTAAAATAAGTATAATGGAAGGCTCATTTATCATATTCATCACCCCCTCTGATGGGCCATTACTAAATTATTTTGGGGGGGGGGGAGATGTGTTTGGCCACAGGATAGCATTGCAGTGGCGGTGCGTCCAGAGTGGGCGCTGGAGCACTGCCCCCTCTCTCCTGTGCCCATCACTCAGAACAATACATAGGTTCATGCGTTGCATTAACCTATGTATTGTCTATGCCGCCCACTATTCAGGTGGATGGCCCAGTGCCGGCCCAAGACATTGTGCTGCCTGGTACCAAGAATGAAATGCTGCCCCCCCCCCAAAAGAAAAATCACGCCCACCAAAATGCCCCCATATTCATTATTTTATATCATGATAACCAAAATGGACCTGTCATGGCTCTATACATGTATATAGGAGTATAAAAGGACCTGTGCGTGGCCGTTGGCCGAGATGTCAGCTGGCCACCCGCGATCGCTCCATAGAGCCAGAACGGGGATCTGTCAATGTAAACAGACAGATCCCCATTCTGACAGGGGAGGAGAGACAGATCTGCTGTTCCTAGTGATTAGGAACAGAGATCTCTCTCCTCCTCCAGTCAGTCCCCATCCCCCCAGTTAGAAACACCTCCCAGGGAACACATTTAACCCCTTTCCTGACAGTGACATTTACACAGTAATCAGTGCATTTTTATAGCACAGATCGCTGTATAAATGTCACTGGTCCCAAAAAAGTGTCAAGTGTCCAATATGTCCACCGCAATGTCACAGTTTCGCTAAAAATCGCAGATCACCGCCATTACTAGTAAAAAAAAATATAATAATAATAAAAATGCCATAAATCTATCCTCTATTTGGTAGACGCAATAACTTTTGTGCAAACTAATCAATATACACTTATTGCGTTTTTTTTTTTACCAAACATATGTAGAAGAATACATATCGACCTAAACTGATGAAGACATTTTTTTTTTTGGATGTTTATTATAGCAAAAGTTAAAATAAAAAACAATTTTCAAAGTTGTCGCTATTTTTGTTTATAGCACAAAAAATAAAAACCGCAGAAGTTATCAAATACCACCAAAAGAAAGCTCTATTTGTTTAGGTACAACGTCACACGACCGCGCAATTGTCAGTTAAATCGATGCCGTGCCGAATCGCAAAAAATGATTGAAGTGCATTATTTCTATTGTTATATAAAATAAAATAGTTCAACTCACCATAATGCCGAATAAGTAGGAGCCCCGAGTGTGTCACTTGCCGCGTCACCTGCCACCAGATGCAGATTGTCACTTGTTGCGAATTGTCACTTGCCACAATGCCATCTGCCACAAATTGCGGCTGGTCACTTGCCACGATGCCACACATTGCAGAATGTCACTTGCCACAACATCACCTGCCACACGTAGCGGATTGTCCCTTGCCATGACGTCACCTGCCACACGTCTGACAGAGAGGAGGAGGGGGTCTGACAGAGGAGGAGGGGGGTCTGACAGAGAGGAGGAGGGGGGTCTGACAGAGAGGAGGAGGGGGGCGGCTGATAGAGAGGAAGAGGGGGGCGGCTGATAGAGAGGAAGAGGGGGGCGGCTGATAGAGAGGAAAGGGGGCTGATAGAGAGGAGGGGGGGCGGCTGACAGAGCAGATGAGAGAGACGGACCTCAGGAGGGGGGGCGAGGAGGGGGGTGGCTGATAGAGAGGAGGGGGGCCGCGGGTGGCTGACAGGGCAGATGAGAGAGACGGACCTCAGGGGGGGGCGGCTGATAGAGAGGAGGGGGGGTGGCTGATAGAGAGGAGGGGGGGTGGCTGATAGAGAGGAAGGGGGGGCGGCTGACAGAGCAGATGAGAGAGACGGACCTCAGAAGAGGGGGTGGCTGATAGAGAGGAGGGGGGGCCATGGGCAGCTGACAGGGAGATGAGAGAGACAGACCTAAGGAGAGGGGGCGGCTGATAGAGAGGAGGGGGGCAGTGGGCAGCTGACAGGGAGATGAGAGAGACAGACCTCAAAAGGGGGGGCGGCTGATAGAGAGAGGGGGGCCGCGGGCAGCTGACAGGGAGATGAGAGAGACAGACCTCAGGAGGGGGGGTGGCTGATAGAGAGGAGGGGGGGCCATGGGCAGCTGACAGGGAGATGAGAGAGACAGACCTAAGGAGGGGGGGCGGCTGATAGAGAGGAGGGGGGGCAGTGGGCGGCTGACAGGGAGATGAGAGAGACAGACCTCAAAAGGGGGGGCGGCTAATAGAGAGAGGGGGGCCGCGGGCAGCTGACAGGGAGATGAGAGAGACAGACCTCAGGAGGGGGGGCGGCTGATAGAGAGAGGGGGGGCCGCGGGCAGCTGACAGGGAGATGAGAGACAGACCTCAGGAGGGGGGGCGGCTGATAGAGAGAGGGGGGGCCGTGGGCAGCTGACAGGGAGATGAGAGAAACAGACCTAAGGAGGGGGGGGGCGGCTGATAGAGAGAGGGGGGGCCGCGGGCAGCTGACAGGGAGATGAGAGAGACAGACCTAAGGAGGGGGGGGCGGCTGATAGAGAGAGGGGGGGCCGCGGGCAGCTGACAGGGAGATGAGAGAGACAGACCTAAGGAGGGGGGGGGGCGGCTAATAGAGAGAGGGGGGGGCCGCGGGCAGCTGACAGGGAGATGAGAGAGACAGACCTAAGGAGGGGGGGGCTGATAGAGAGAGGGGGGGCCGCGGGCAGCTGACAGGGAGATGAGAGAGACAGACCTAAGGAGGGGGGGGGCGGCTGATAGAGAGAGGGGGGCCGCGGGCAGCTGACAGGGAGATGAGAGAGACAGACCTAAGGAGGGGGGGGGGGGCGGCTGATAGAGAGAGGGGGGGCCGCGGGCAGCTGACAGGGAGATGAGAGAGACAGACCTAAGGAGAGGGGGGGCGGCTGATAGAGAGAGGGGGGGGCCGCGGGCAGCTGACAGGGAGATGAGAGAGACAGACCTAAGGAGGGGGGGGCGGCTGATAGAGAGAGGGGGGCCGCGGCAGCTGACAGGGAGATGAGAGAGACAGACCTAAGGAGGGGGGGGGGCGGCTGATAGAGAGAGGGGGGGCCGCGGGCAGCTGACAGGGACATGAGAGAGACAGACCTAAGGAGGGGGGGGCGGCTGATAGAGAGAGGGGGGGCCGCGGGCAGCTGACAGGGAGATGAGAGAGACAGACCTAAGGAGGGGGGGGGGCGGCTGATAGAGAGAGGGGGGGCCGCGGGCAGCTGACAGGGAGATGAGAGAGACAGACCTAAGGAGGGGGGGGGGCTGATAGAGAGAGGGGGGGGCCGCGGGCAGCTGACAGGGAGATGAGAGAGACAGACCTAAGGAGGGGGGGGGGCTGATAGAGAGAGGGGGGGCCGCGGGCAGCTGACAGGGAAATGAGAGAGACAGACCTAAGGAGGGGGGGGCTGATAGAGAGAGGGGGGGCCGCGGGCAGCTGACAGGGAGATGAGAGAGACAGACCTAAGGAGGGGGGGGGGCTGATAGAGAGAGGGGGGGCCGCGGGCAGCTGACAGGGAGATGAGAGAGACAGACCTCAGGTCTCCTGTGACACACAGCGCTAGTTAGGACTCCGGGAGCATGCAGGGCTGGCGCGATTACCCACAGTCCAGCTCCTCCGCTCCTCCAGGCGAATCACAAGCCTCATGTCTGCTGTCCGTCCCTCCCACATAACCTGCTCGGCCAATCACAGGACACCCGCCGCTGCCCCTTGCTGAGCTTGGCTCAAAACGCAGAGAGATTTTTAGGCAGCAGTTTGAACACTGATTTGCCGCTCCCCTGAAAGTGCCGCCTGGGACCGTGGTACCATCGGGTCCCATGGTAGGGCCGGCCCTGGGATGGCCTCTTGTAAAGCGACCGACATATGAATAATTGCGGCATTTAGGGGGTTAAAATTGCAGAGCAGAAACAGGTAGTAAAATAGTCTTGCACATTACAACCTGAGGGATGTAATTGGCTTCCTCAAAGTAAAATAGGGGACGCAAGGAGGGGGGCATTCCTTGGGGAAACACTGGCAGGCTGCTCTGCCAATCATGTTCACCAAGTCTGTTTAATGGTAACATGATTGGCTGATGCAACATGAAGGGAAGGAGAACACATCAAGGACAGAAGAAGGATGGCGCTGACCACAAGAAGGTAAGTGCAGGGCTGGGGGGAAACTGGCTGCATTAGAGGGGACTAAATGGCTGCATTTGAGGGAACAAAATGGCTGCATTGGAGGGGACAACTGGGGGCGTTTATTAGGCAACAGAGCAAAAAAGGAGGAAGTTTATTTCCGAAATTGGGGTTGGAACCCCCCAACATTTGGAGCAACAGGCGCCCCTGCTGGAAAAGTTAGTGAGGGGGAATATTTAAGGAGGATAAAAAAGGGGCAATCTAAAGCTTCCAGCATGCATGGGGACAAAGGGGACATTCTCAGCATATTACAATCATGGTAATTAGGGAAGGATGAAAGAAATACAATACATTAGCATACATGTAATACATAAAATGTGATGTTAAGGGAGAAAACTTACCCTAATATAGTCCTCCTGCAGGACTTGTATAATGGCAGAACAGGTGTCTGGGATTATGAGGCCCAGAGCCTGGGGGGAGATGCCTGTGGTGAACTTCAAGTCCTGAAGACTTCTCCCTGTCGCCAGGTAACGCAACGTGGCGATGAGCCTCTGCTCAGCACTGATGGCTTCCCGCATAACAGTGTCCTTCCTGGTAATATAGGGGGACACCAAAGCCAACAGTTCCTGAAAAACGGGGTCAGACATCCTCAGAAAATTCCTGTAGTCCTCAGGATTATTCTCGACGATCTCCCGCAGCAGAGGCATATGGCAGAATTGGTCCCGCTGGAGCAACCAATTCTTGGTCCATGAACACCTCCTCACACCATTCATGGACTGGTCTTGGTCCAAAACAAGCAGACCAACACCAAGCGCACGCACAGCACGAACTCGACGACGAGAACGTCCAGGCGACATGGCTAAGAAACGGTCGTCTTATCAGAACGTACAGAACAGAACGCACTTTAGAACAGCAAGGCCTATGAATAACGAACTGAAATTCAGAAACGAACAGGCAAGAACGCACTGTAAAACAGATACGACCTGCCTAGAGGCCCTGAAAGTCAAGATACAAACCCACAAGCACAAACTGAACAGCAGAAAACGATCTGAAAAGTACGAAGACTGAAAAGCGCGAATCGTCTCTTCCCAAACTTTTACTTCACACGCGGTAACACGAGATCAGCAAAAGCAGCCCAAGGGGTGGCGCCAAGAAAAAAGATCTTCCCCTTTATAGTGCCGTCGTACGTGCTGGACGTGAGCGCAGAGAACCACAAGGAAATTGGAAAATGACAGTGTGTACGCATAGAAACCTTGACGAGAAAATTGACAAGCTTAACAAGAATCTCATCGAAAAAAACGACGTGTTTTTTACGACGAGAAAATCGGTCGTGTGTACGAGGCCTCAGTGTGTACGCATGGAAAGCTTGACGAGAAAATCGACAAGCTTAACAAGAATCTCGTCGAAAAAAACGACGTGTTTTTTACGACGAGAAAATCGGTCGTGTGTACGAGGCCTCAGAGTTACTATGGGCCTCTTGGCTGCTTCTCTGATTAATGCTCTCCTTTCCCGGCCTGTCAGTTTAGGTGGATGTCCATGTCTTGGTATGTTTGCAGTTGTGCCATACTCTTTCCATTTTCAGATGATGGATTGAACAGTGCTCTGGGGTATTTTTTTATAACCCTAACCCTGCTTTAAACTTCTCCCCAACTTTATCACTGACCTGTCTGGTGTGTTCCTTGGCCTTCATGATGCTGTTTGTTCACTAGGATACTCTATCAAACCTCTGAGGGCGTCACAGAACAGCTGTATTTATGCTGAGACAGACAGGTGGACTCTATATACTAATTAGGTGACTTCTGAAAGCAATTGGTTCCACTAGACTTTAGTTAGGAGTGTCATGCCGCGTACACACGATCGATTTTCTCGACGGTGAAAACAACGCCAAGAAATTCGACATGAAAAACGAGGATCGGCTTGGTCCCCTACACACGGCCGGTTTTCACAATAAATTTTCTCTTGGTAGAGAAAACTGACCGTGTGTGGGCTCCCTGGCAGTGTTTCCCTATGGGAAAACTGCAGCGGAAAAAAATGCAGTGAATTACGACGAGAAAAATTAGAGCATGTTCTAATTTTTCTCGTCGTGATTCTTGCCGTTTTTCTCGTCGGGAAAAATGCTGGAAAGCCCACACATGGGCGTTTTTCTCGTCAAAGAGAATTTTTTTTATTTTTCCCGACGAGAAAAATGGTCGTGTGTACGCGGCATCAGAGTAAAGGGGGCTGAATACAAACGCACGCCACACTTTTCACATATTTACTTGTAAAAAAGAAATAAAAAAACATTTATAATTTTCCTTCTACTTCACAATTATGTGCCACTTTGTGTTGGTCTATCACATAAAATCCTAATAAAATACTGTATATACTCGAGTATAAGCCGAGTTTTTCAGCACATTTTTTTGTGCTGAAAATGGCCCCCTTGGCTTATACGCAAATCACCTTTTTGTGCCTGATCTCCCAGACTTTGGGTACCCGGTACTTGGCACACATGTAGCCCCACTCTTCCTCTACAAGTGTGCAAAGTTTGTTGTCCGGGGGACCAACGGCCAGGGAGCACTGATTTTTCAAAGCCGGGCATCCATTCCATAGACTCCCATGTTAAACTGTAATTTCTCTGGTGAATTTGGGGACCCGGTAAAAACTTGGCACACATGTAGCCCCATTTCTCCTCTACAAGTGTGCAAAGTTTTTTGTCTGAGGGACCTACGGTCGGGGAACACCGATTTTTCAAAGCCGGGCACCCCTTCCATAGACTCCCATGTTAAACGTCAGTCTAATCATGGACACAGTGAGGCATGGGCACAGTGAGGCATGGGCACAGTGAGGCATGGGCACAGTGAGGCACAGTGAGGCATGCAGATCGACTCCCTAGGCTTATGCTCGAGTCAATACGTTTTCCCATTTTTTTGTAGTAAAATTAGGTGCCTCGGCTTATATTTGGGTCGGCTTATACTCGAGTATATACGGTACATTTATTTTTATGGTTGTAACATGACAAAATGTGGAACATTTCAAGGGGTATGAATACTTTTTCAAGGCACTGTATATCCCTCCATGCATGTTCATTGTAACTTTTATCTGCTCAAAACCTGCAAGAACATACATTTGATTTGTTGTGCTAATGGGCTAGCAGTGTTCATCAATAAAGACTGAATTGTGTCACATTCTAATGCTTTACCAAGTGGAATGGTCTATGCAGAGAACACGTATTTCACCTAATTCTTATCTGTCCAGGTCCCTCAATGCTGCAATTACCAGGTGTGGGGACTGAATCTGTCCCTTTCCTTGAATGGTGAACTTGAAATAGTGTGTTTTATTTCATGTATATAAATACACACGTTTTTTTTTTTTTTTTGCAGGAATGAGGGGAAACGCAGTTCCCGCACCTCCAGGATTGACTTTATGTAATGGCAAGCGGCGCTGAGGTGTGCTGGAGGGCCAATTTATGTTTGCTGCTCTGGGATCTATTCTAACTGGATGGGTCTATTGTTACTGAGGAGGTCTATTGTTGCTAGTGGGGGACCTATTGTTGCTGGGGGTGGGTCTTATGTTGCTGGGGGGTCAGTTGTTGCTGGGAGAGATCTACTGTTAAGGGAAGAGTCTATTGCTGCTGGCTGACGGAAAGTCTATTGATGCTGGCTGTGTGGAGATCTGTTGTTGCTGCCAGGAGTCTAATGTTGCTAGGGGGGGGGGGGGATTTTGTTGCAGTTTGTTAGGGCGATCTATTGTTGCTGGCTGCAGTGGATCTATTTTACTGCTTTTCTTGTTATTATTGCCAAATTCCATACAAATTACCACAAATTCATACTTGGTTCTGTATTGTCTATAAGGGCAGTACTGGGAGGTGGGTAGGGGTTAGGGTTGCCACCTCATCCCTTTAAACCCGAACACATATGAATTACACAGGTTCTGAGGCTAATTTAATGCAGATAATGCACTAAGTGAGTTTAATTACCATCATAATCAGACACAGAACCTGTGTAATTAATATGTGTTCGAGTTTAAAGGGATGAGGTGGCAACCCTAGTAGATGTTGAAACCAAGGAATGGTGCCCGGAGCCTGAGGTGGGTGAGGGAGGAGAAAAGGGTTGACTCGGAAAGGGGGAGTTCCTGCACCTATTTTCTGAGAAAAAAAGCCCTGTGATTAGCCAAAATAATTTTTTAGGTTTGGTTAGAATAGACTTAAAGGGACACTAAAGGTTCCCGTTTAAAAAAAAAAAAAATACCAAACATGTTATACTTACCTCCACTGTGCAGCTTGTTTTGCACACATTGCCCCTGATCCTGGTCTTCTGGGGTCCCTCGGCGGCTGTCCTCCCCGCAAGGACTCCACACCTTCATGCGAGAGAGCTCGCATGGTGTGGAGTTATTGCGGGCGTGCTCCCGTGATACAGCAGCGCCCATAGCCGCCAACTGTATCACTCGGCCCCGCCCCCTGGCGCGCCGCGTCATTGCATGGGATTGACAGCAGCGCCAGCCAATGGCTGCTTTTAATCCATCCACTGTAGCCAATCAACGGCCAGGCTCAGGAACGTGGAGGATGACGGGGAGAGCGCGGGACTTTCGAGGGGTCAGGTAAGTAAAACGGGGGCTCGAGGGGGGCCGGTATTGTCGGATGTTTTTTCACCTTAATGCATGGTATGCATTAAGGTGAAAAAACATTTACCTTTACAATCCCTTTAATAGAATAGGTTTAAATCCCTTGTCTGAAACCCTTGCAAAATGTCTACAAAGCAGCAATGGCGGCACACCAATGTTCATAGAGTCCAGTAAAGTTTTATAATTAATTGATGGTAGAAAAAGGGAGACAATCTGGGAAATTTAAAAATTCCCTCACTCCACCACACAAGAAATGTTGTCATGAGTGACAGTTCGCAGAGAATTTTGCTTTTCTGCGAACTGACGGTAATTCTTTTAGAATTTGTCACAGCCATAGCAACAGATTTTAAAAGTGGCAGAATTAGGAGCACTCATGTTGTTACTGGTACCAAAATTGGCACAAAGCTTTCATGAACTGGATGCAGGCAATGTTAATGTAGGTCATACCACCAGAAACCTATTAAACCTACAGTATTATGTCATTAACTACCTCCCGCCTGCCGTATAGACAAATAACGCTTGGCGGGGTGTTTTCTTGTTTTGGGATGCTGTCATATGATTTCACCCCAGGCTCACCATGTTTGCACGCCCAGGAGGGACACGGCTCAACCCTGATCATGGTAAAGAGCCGTTGATGGCTCTTTACCCATGTGGTGAGCCGTGTCCAATCACAGCTGATTACATGTAAACAAGGAAATGCTGGTTATCGGCTCTCCTCGCCTCACAATGTCAGAGTGTGAGGAGAGAAGAGTCAATCAGCGGCATCTCCTCACAGGGGAGAAATGTACAGATAATCAGGGCACTGATCATCAGTGCCCTGATGATCAGTGCAGCCCCAACAGTGCCCATCAGTGATGACAATTTGTGCCCATCAGTGATGTCAATTTGTGCCCATCGGTACTGCCGCTCAGTGCTGCCTTTCAGTGCCCATCAGTGCCTATCAGGGCCATCTATCATTGCCCATAAGTGCTGCCTATCAGTGCCCATCAGTGCCCATCAGTGCTACATGTCAATGCCGCCTATCACTGCTGCATATCAGTGCCACCTATCAGTGCCCATCAGTGCCGCATATTAGTGCCTTATCAGCGCACATCAGTGAAGGAGATAAATTGCTTATTTTTTGGCCTAAAAATAATAAAATCCAGTGGTGATTAAATACCAACAAAAGAAAGCTCTATTTGTGTGAAAAAAATTATGAAAAATTTCATTTTGCATGGTCATCCAAATTGCGACAGTGCTGAAAGCTGAAAATTGGCTGGGCAGGAAGGGGGTAAAAGTGGGGGTTAAATGCCCCCAATATGCTTGGAGGTGGGGAGGCTAGATCGTCTTTGATCAGCTCTATGGCCTTGGAGGACCGGAGCGACATCATGACGTCACTTCCGGTCCAGGGTGAAAGTAAACAATTTTTTAAAAGCAAAAGATTACATTCTTTTATCTTTTGCTTTTAAAGTGTCAGAAACATTGACGTATCTCAGCACAGTGCCTCCAAATATGTCAGAATATTTATACTGAAATATTAAAATATTATTGTATTTATGGAAATATGCAAATCTATGATTTGGGAGATTTACAACCTCCTACAATATCAAATAAGAAAATCTAAGTTCTTTATCTGTGCTAGTTTGAAGACAAGTAACACAAATGAATATTTAAAATTTTATATATATATTTATTAACTAAAGTACAGTGCAAATTAAAATCAGGTATATTTTGTGATAAAAAAAATTAATGGATATACATCTACAATCAGAGATAAATGATGGTTAATGTTTAGATAATATTCACATACATTTCTATGCAAGCTCTATATGACAAGGTATATTCACAGTTCAATACTTAAATAATACTTGTATATTTAAGACTTGGTAACTCTTGTGAAATGTCTTTCCGTTACTTCACGGAAGGTGTAAACACTCTTGTTTACATTATGTTATCTCTTCTCAAAAACAAACAGATCTCCTCATACCCTCTTAAATGCATAAACAAAATGTTATATTATGCATACAGCTTGACAATACAATCAAGGCTTATTTTTAAATTTAGAGAGAATCTATTTTACACATACTTCATACCAAAACCATTGTACAAACTTAGCTCTAGCTTTATAAAGACAACCAAATTGGTATATGTCTTTTAATATTTGAAATATAATTATTTCATACTGCAGTTAAAAATATTCCATTACCAAACAGGTAAATAAACAAAATAATACATTTCCAGGTTCTGTCTGTTTGAGAATCTTCCATTATGAGTCCCACAGGACTCCTTCTAACATTGCTACATGTTTGCGTTCAAGATCTCCTCCTTCCAGCTTCAGTCTCCCGAGAGAGATAGCGAGGTGTTCCTTCAGAGATCCTTTCAGAGAGACAGTCCTCCGAGATAGAGTGAGAGATCCCCTTTACTCACTGAACTCTTCCTATTTTTATTCCACCCCAAAAGTGGGTGTGTATGTCACATTACTACGTAACTGTCAACGTCAAATGACAATGTTTTTGGAAGGTTGTCTTAGCAACCAAATAGACGCCATCTTGAATAATTAAGTATTTTTACCACCAGGGGGCAGTAGCGTATTAGAAATAATTTCTAATGTTGATTGGCGTGACCTTTGCCCCTAGCTTGGTGAAATACCATTAATTGTGTGAGGGTTGACAATTCCATGTCAAGAATCCCTAGACATTGCGGCAACTTCTCAATATATAGTTGAGATAATTCTACCCACATCTCAGCTAATGGGCTGCAACATTCCTCTCAGCTGAAGTCATTCAAAACACAACTCTTAACTCACATATTACAAATAAAGCCCCAATGTCTCTCACACCATAAGATATTATATTTGTAACTTCCTAATAGTAATCCATATATATGCATAAATGAGTTTATATATCGATTACTTGAACAGATACTTTGTGAAGATATATAAAATAAACATTATTTAAGATATACAATACCACAGCTTATTTGTGGATGAGCCTTATGATCTTGTTATACAGAGACAATACTACACAGTTTGTGTTAGCCCGTATCAACACCCCCCTTATCACTAAGCGTCAAACCTTTGAATTACAACCTGGGGAGACTGGTACAGCCAGACTCCTTAGTGAGACATAAGAACAAGGCCTATTCATGCCTATGAATCTAATTTAAACTTTTAAAGATAGTGAATTTGGGTTAACCTCTTAAAGAGAAAGTAGAAACCAAAATGGCTTTAGTATTGCTCATAGCATATCATTAGCTATGAGCTAATTTAAACTTTAGAGACAAAATGGCTGTCCTCTCGTTCATAATATACATGAATATGAACAATATGAAAAATATGTAATATGCGTAATATAAAGGCCTATATGTATATTCTTTTAACCCCAAATGTTCTGACAAAAGGTAAATAAGAGCTTTGGGGTTTTTTGACCCCAGATCTCTCCATAAAGAGGACCTGTCATCCTTATCTCTATTACAAGGAATGTTTACATTCCTTGTAATACAAAGTAAAGTGATCAAAAAAACTGTGTAAATAAAGAGCCCCCATCCCTCCGCACTCACGTGCAAAAGCGAACACATACGTAAGTCTTGCACGCCTATGTAAACGGTGTTCGCACCACACATGTGAGGTATCGCTGTGAACATTAGAGCGTGAGCAATAATTCTAGCACTAGACCTTCTCTGTAACTCTAAACAGGTAACCTGTAAAGGCGTTAAAAGCGTTGCCTACGGAGATTTTTAAGTACCGTAGTTTGTCGATATTTTAAAGCGTAGCGTGTTGGGTATCTATTTACTCGGCATAATATCATCTTTCATATCATAAAAAAAAAATTGGGGCATATATTGTGTTTTGTTTTCTTTAAAATTCATTTAAAAAAAAAAATCCCCCAAAAATTGCGTTTTAAAAACCGCTACGCAAATACCTTGCAACATAAAAAATTGCAACAATTACCATTTTATTCCCTAGGGTCTCTGCTAAAAAATATAATATTTGGGGATTATAAGTAAAACAAAAAAGTGCCAGAAAAGGCTTGGTCTAACTGTACATATGTGTACCACCTTAAAAACTTGGCCCCACCAATTAGCTAGCTGAAGATTGTAATTCAGGAACCATATACTTACCAACTGCTCCACATGAACCTGGAGTATCTTTCCTGGGTTTTATATATATATATATATATATATATATATATATATACATATACACAGTTTAGGTCCATATATATTTGGACACAGGAACAATTTTCATACTTTTGGCTCTGTATACCACCAGAATAAAATTAAAATGAAACAATCCAAATTAATTTGAAGTGCAGACTTTCAGCTTTAATTCAAGGGGTTGAACATAAATATCAAGTACAAGTTTTAGGAACTGCAAACATTTTAATACACAGTCCCCCCATTTTCAGGGGTTCAAATGTAATTGGACAAATGAATATAATCATAAATAAAATTTAAATATTTAATATTTTGTTGAGAATCCTTTAATGACAGTGACTGCCTGAAGTCTGGAACTCATGGACATTACCAAATACTGGGTTTCCTCCTTTCTAATTGTAGCGGGCATGCACTTTCCCTGTGTATTTAAAACTGGCAGAGACACCAGTAATGTGCAGTTCCCTGCAGCCCAGCGGGTGGCGCTGTCGCCTTGGGCTGGGGTTGAACCATTGCTGTGTGCCGTACCCTTTTTTGTCCTCTGTCAGCGGTTGTATAGTGGGGCGGGGAACCCGCCGTGCTTGCTGGGAGAGGGTATAAAGGGGCCGGCTATCTTTGTCATGGGGTCGAGTCCCAGGCACCTTCAGCCTGAGGGCGGAGGTTCGCGTCGGGAGTCTAGGCGGCCTAGGCCTAGAGGACGCTCGGAGGTCGTGTTCAATCCCAGGCACCTTTAGCCTGGGGTGAGGTACTCGGATGGAGGTCTGGGGCCCAGTGTCCTTCGCTGGGTTCAGCGAGGGATAGATTTCTTAGGGGGACCCCGGGAGTGGGCTCCCCGAATCCAGTGGCGTAAGGGACCGGAGGGGGTACTCGCCTGAAGACCTGGTGCAGCATATTGCCAGTGACGGGTGAGCCTCCGGAGACCGCCCGGAGGGATATCTCCCTCGCCAAGGGACCGCAATACACTTTTAGAAGGAAAGAAGAAGAGTTCATTGTGTCTGGGCCTACTCGTATCCACACCCCCCCCCTGTCTGTTCTACTCGTTGAGGGAGTCCAACTGACTGTGTTTTACTCTGATATTGGAAGAATAAAGGAGTGTTGGACTTTAATGGTGTGGGGCTCATTTTCTGGCAGACTGTGTGCAAAAGGAGGAGGAGGCTCTGATGCAGAACACCGACCCGAAGGTAAAGAGGATCTTCTCATACCACACACACATCTGTGGTGGGAACTTGGCGTGGTGACCCCGCACTCTCTCAACCAAGGTACCCCTAGACAAAAGCCAGAGACAGATGATGTGATATCAGGGAGAGAGAGTGGAGGCCGCTACATAATGTTTTGCAAGGCTCTAACTGCAGCTTTTTTCAGTTGTTCTTTGTTTGTGGGTCTTTCTGCCTTTTAGTTTTACCTTCAGCAAGTGAAATGCATGCTCAAATGGGTTGAGATCAGGTGATTGACTTGGCCATTGCAGAATATTCCACTTCTTTTTCTTCAAAAGCTCCTGGGTTGCTTTTGCAGTGTGTTTTGGATCATTGTCAATTTGTACTGTGAAGCGCCGTCCAATCAACTTTGCTGCATTTGGCTGAAACTGGGCTAAACACTGCAGAATTCATCCAACTGTTTCTATCTTCTGTCACATCATCAATAATCACCAATGACCCAGTGCCACTGGAAGCCATGCATGCCCATGCCAACACACTGCCTCCGCCATGTTTTACAGATGACGTGTGCTTTGGATCATGAGCTGTTCCAAACCTTATTCACACTTTTTCTTCCCGTCATTCTGGAACAGATTAATCTTAGTTTCATCCGTCCAAAGAATGCTTTTCCAGAACTAGTCTGACTTTTTAGATTTTTTTTGGCAAAGTCTAATCTGGCTTTTCTATTCTTCAGGCTTATGAATGGTTTGCGCCTTGTGGTTAACCCTCTGATTTTGCTCTTGTGAAGTCTTCTCTTAAATGTAGACTTTCTTTACCATAGAGAGGATCCTGCGACCATCCACCACTGTTGTCTTCCGTGGACATCCAGGCCATTTTATGTGGCTGAGCTCACCAGTGCGTTCTTCTTTCCTCAGAATGTACCGAACTGTTGATTTTGCCACTCTTAATGTTGCTGCTATCTCTCTGATGGATTTGTTTTGTTTTTGAAGCCTTACAATAGCCTGTTTCATTTGCATGGACACCTCCTTTGAACGCATGATGTAGGTTCACAGTAATAGATTCCAAATGCAAATACCACACTAAAGTACTAAAATACACACGATCCGAAAATCGGAAATAAAATTTTGTCCGAAGAACGACCTGCCGATTTTCAGATTAGTATAGTGCAGACTATAACATTTTTGGCAGATGTGAACACAACATCTGATTTTCGTTTAATTAGTATGGTTTTCGTCCAAAATAAATCGTAAGAGCAAGACAACGCATGCTCAGAAATGAAATGAAATCTGATTGTGTGTATGAGGCTTTAGAATCAACTCCAGACCCTTTACCTGCTTAATTGATGAAGAAAAATGAAGAAGTAGCCCACACCAGGCCATGAAACAGCTTTTGATTCCATTGTCCTATTACCTTTGGTCCCTTGAAAAAGGGAGATGGCTATTCTTAAGGCTACTTTCACAGTGGGGCGCTTTGCAGGCTCTATAGCGCTAAAAATAGCGCCTGCAAAGAGCCCTGAAACAGCCTCTCCTTTCTCTCCAGTGTGAAAGCCAGAGGGATTTCACACTGGAACGGTGCACTGGCAGGACAGTAAAAAAAGTCCTGCTAGCCGCAACTTTGAGGCGCTGTAGGAGCAGTGTATACACCGCTACTACAGCGCCTGTGCCCATTGAAATCAATGAATGCAGCGGCGCTTTGCGGCGGTTTTACCCTTTTTCAACCGCTAGCGGTGGGTTAAAAGTGCCCCGCTAGTAGGCGAATAGCGCCGCAAAAACGATGGTAAAGCGCCGCTAAAAATAGCGGCGCTTTACCGTTGACGCCTCAATGTTAAAGTATCCTAATTCCTAAACCATTCCTCCGATTTGGATGTACATACCCACAAATTAAATCTGAGAGTGCGCACTTTTAGCCCATATCCACTATATAGCTATAGCTTGAACATGTTTTGGTAAATACCTGAAAAAACTAAAATTGTGCCTGTGTCCAATTGTGTGTGTATGTATGTATGTATATATATATATATATATATATATCTACAGAACAATTATATATTACATAGCAATTTTATTTATATATATATATATATATATATATATATATATTTATTTATTTATTTATTTTTTCTTAAATTACAGGAAAGCTGTATTCACCTCCCACCAGACAAAGATAAGCACAATAAATTCCTTAATATAAAATTCACACCCACCTTGTACAAACTGAACACATGCAGACATGTAAACATTTCTCATTAATCAAAATGAAAGTTTGAGATATAGCAGCTAACCAGGAAAGGCCATGCATGCAGTTCAAAAGTTCATAGAAGAGGGGTGGTAGAGCAAGATCTGTGATTTACAGGAAGCACATTTGACTGCCAGTAACCTTTGCCCATGTTGTCTCAACAGCCGGCTCTCAGTTTTGAAAATTGAGTATGTCTGGTCACCCTACTCTAAAAACAATCATTACACATCTACTACTTAATGGTCCTGTAATCTATTTTCCATGAAAGTATTTCTTGCTGTGTTTCTCTGCCCTCTTGTAACATCCTCTGTGATCTCCTGAACCCTTCCTTTTCCTTCTCCCTTCCATTTGTTTAGAACAATCAGTGCATGTTAGATGCGGTTATGTGTACTGCTCTATGCACATTACAGATTCCATAGTTCATAGTCCATCTTGGGAGCAGGCAAGAGAGGGTGGCTAAGTTCCTACATACAGTGAGACCAGTGCCGGGACAAAGTCATCTAGAGCACAGGGTGAAAGTGGCAAGATGCGCCCCCCCCCTCAAGATGCATGAGCATTATGTGTCAGCAAAAATTCCCTAAGTGCTTAAAACTGAACACTAACCCCCCCCCCCATTATCCCTTCTACCAAAATTCCACCCCCTCTCTACCATATCACCTCTTCTAGCACAAGAAAACCCAATTCCCACCTCCTAGCACAAACCCTCTTTCCCAACACAGATCCCCCTAAAACACCACTCCTTACCCCCCCACACCCAAATTTTCCCTCCCAGAACAATACTTACTCCCTGCCGCTCCCCAAATTCTCCCTTCCAACACAAATGCCCTCCCCCACAATCTCCTTACGGTGCCATCACACCTCACATGATACCACAGTGCCCAGGGCAGCCGCCCCTGCTGCAAACCCCTTGTCCCGGCCCTGAGTGGGACCATGGAGATTGAACATAGCCACCCTCTAACCAGAAGTCAGATCACAGCAGCAAACAAAACAAGGAATTTGGAGGAAACTTGTAAGTGGCCAGTGATTGGTTAGGTGTTGGTGCCAAACTGTGCGAGTCTGTGTCCTGCTTCTTCTAGGATAGGACAGCTACCCACCTGCTGGTAGTTGAAATGTATTGCCATATTGAGTCTCACTCATGGCTGTAGGCCTGCTCACGATATTCCTGGTTATAGACCTTAATATTTGAAAATAAAGGAATATCCATTCACAGAATGCATTTATAGTAAGTTTGAAAGATTCTCGTGACATCTAATATCACATTGAATGACTAACAGAATTATTTGTCAGGGAACGACACACGCAGAAGTAGACATTCTGTAGTTGTCATCCCGGCGTAGAACTACAGCACCTATTTTGTAAGACAATTTCCCTTTCTACCTCCTCTCCTAGGAAGCACCACAAAGTTGGGACCACTTCCCCATAGGTCCACAGCATTCAGCTTCCATCACTGAGAAATATCAAGGTGCCCTGATTAATAAACCAATCTCTCCCAATGTCCCTTCCATAACCCTGCCCAGTTGGGCACGCTCTCAGATGGCACACTGAAGACGGTAAAAAGTGAATACAGCTGTTCTCACAGAGTGTTGAACCACTTTGCCTGGAGTTTCAGCCCTGTAGAGGGCCCTAGGACAGTAGGCAACTACATTCGAATAGCTCTGGGGTGTTGGACTTCCATGTCTCAACTTACTAAGCCCCTCCCATCCTGGTAATTATATAGGCAGTAATAATAAACAGAGTTTAATATCAATTTAATATACATTTCCCAATCAAAGGCTATCTGTAAAAGTCAAATATATAATTGCTTCACACCGTGAACGGACAAGGTCATCTGATGCCCAGTTTTGGCAAAAATGACAAACGAAATCCCCAGCTCGCTCTTTGCTGGGAGCCTGGCACAAGTAATATTTGGTTAGCAGATATTAGGGTTAGGATATAGGGATTATAGAGTGCTGCACATATTAAGTTGTTAAATAATGGAAAATTAATGTGCAAAATTATGACTAAGACAATATACATTTACAGTATATAGTAAGTTCTTAACTGCAGGCAGCTTTTGCAGTATGGCACTAAATGACAGTGAACATGCCACTATTTAAAACAAAAAGTTTGAAAAGTGGGATGGAGTGCTGATATAGTGATTGCTAGGTGGAAAAAGTTGTAACTAAAACTATAAATGGATCAAATCTCAACAGGGTCAACAGGGACCAGCCGATATTCGATCCATCTATGGGCAGGCTGGTTGGTTTGAAGGCGATCCATCGATTGAATTCAGTACAACCAGCCTGTCAGATTTTTTGCATGCGATTACTGCCAGCGGCTATAGCCCCCAGCAGGAATTATTGTGTCCCCACCGGCAGAACATAATAGTGCTACAGAAGGGATACCCCCATTAACACTGAATCAAGCGATTGTCTTTCTTGCAACCCCTGGTTGCAGGAAAGAAAAATCGCATCAACTATGGCTTGCCTAAGTGACAAAGTGGGAGGAGTGACGTGGGACAGGTAGGAGGATCTAAATGACAGGAACCAGAGGAAGAGAAAAATGACAGGTGGGAGGAGCTAAACAACAGGAACTAGGGAAGCAGTGTTGCCAACCGTCAGTAAATGCCAGTGACAGGAAAAGGTTGCCAGTAAAAAATAAGACTGTGATGCTTGGAGACAGCCGAGACCATCCAAATGCCTGCTACAGGTGGCCCCAGCGGGGGCGGGTCTGGCAGAGGCAGTGCCTGCATGTGTCGTGTGATGTCAGTGCAAGGCAGCCGAGCGGAGCAGCCAGAGCCTCGTGTGCGGGTCTGCAGGAAGGGAGCTGTTTGGACTGCAGATACCACCTGGCTTGGAAAGAGACTGCCCCTGTGACTCGGGAGTGGGCAAGTTGAGTTGGTAAGGTGTCATCATCAGGGCTGCCATCAGGGGGGTACAGGCAGTAAACCTGTAAGGGGCCCAGAGGTCCCCAGGGGCCCGGATGGCCCCCCTTTTTTTTATTTGTAAGGGGCCCAGAGGTCCCCAGGGGCCCGTAGTTCCCCAGGGCCCTGAATGTCAACCCCCCTTTTAAAAAAAAAAAATTATAATTTTTTTTATTATTCATTTTTTTATTTAATTTTTTTTTTTTATTTATTTATTTAATTTAATTAATTTAATTAATTTAATTAATTTTATTTATTTATTTATTTTGTAAGGGGCCCAGAGGTCCCCAGAGGCCCGGAGGTCCCCAGGGCCCCGGATGGAAACCTCCCTTTTTTTATTTATTTTTTCTAAAAAAAAAATATTATTAATTTTATTTTTATTTTTTTATTTTTTTTTGTAAGGGGCCCAGAGGTCCCCAGGGCCCTGGATGGAAACCTCCCTTTTTTTTTATAATTTTTTTTTTTTTATATAATTTTTTTTCTTGTAAGGGACCCAGAGGTCCACAGGGCCCTGGATGGCAACCCCCCTTTTTTTTGTTCTTCTGTTTTTTTTTGTGGTCGTCAGCACCCAAACCCCCTGCTTCTCAATTCGTGGCACCCCTCCCCCGCTTCTGAATTTGCGGCGTCAGCACCCCCCCCGGTTCTCCTCGGCTCCAGGGGGCCCATGCCTGAAGCTGTGTAAGGGGCCCCAAAATTCCTGATGGCTGCCCTGGTCATCATCATCTGTGCTGCACACATGTGTGTATGCCTGCCCATTCTAATTTCTTGGCCTCCTGAGTCCTGTCCCTGAGCTACTTACTTAGTATGTTGAAAATAAAATAAGGAATATGTTTTTGCCTTAATATCTACCTTAAATCACATTGCTAATGGCATATTGTACTTGTTTGTAGCCTAAATACTGAAATTTGCACTTAAAACTGTAATTTTGTAACTTTTGGAAATGCCAGTAAAAAGTTACTGTATATACTCGAGTATAAGCCGAGATTTTCAGCCCTTTTTTTTGGGCTGAAAGTGCCCCCCTCGGCTTATACTTGAGTCAGTGTACCTGAAAAATATTGAGAGGCTGCGGGCGTCCATCGTTTAAATCTCGCGGTCTACTCCTGGTCCCTTCTGTGATAGACGGAACTGTGTCTGCTGAGAATCGCCTATCACAAACGTTCTCTCATCCTCACCCATCCCAGCAGACACTGTGTTCCGTGTTCCGCCAATCACGGACGCCTTTTCATCCTCGGACAAGAGGACGCCCGTGATTGGCGGAACACTGAACACAGTGTCTGCTGGGAAACTGAGGATGAGAGAAGGTTCATGATAGGCGGAACTGTGTCTGCTTAGAAACGCCTATCACGGAAGGGACCAGGAAGAGACCGTGAGTTTTAAACAATGAATGGACGCCCGCAGCCTCTCAATTTCAGGTACAATTTCAATTTTAGGGGCACAGTGAGAATGGGCACAGTAAGGATGGGCACAGTAAGGTGGCAATGGGCAGAGTGAGGTTGGGCACAGTGACAATTGGCTCAGTGAGGTTGCAATGGGCACAGTGAGGCGTGCAAATGGGCATTGTTGACCCTCTTCCACTTACAGTAGCTGCTGCATTCTCACCCTCGGCTTATACTCCAGTATATACGGTAAATACATTTTACGTGTCATGTCAGTAAAATTCAATCTGGTTGGTTGGCAACACTGCAGGGGAGGGAGGAAAAAGAATAGCAGGTGGGAGAGGTTTAAAGTGGGGGGAAAAGAATGTGAACAAGTGAGAGGCATTAGGATAAAAGAAAGGAGGGGGACTGGTGGGGGTTGTTAAACCACGCGCCAGTAAAATTAGGACAAGCGGCTATGTCTATGCAGCAATGGACCTACACAGGCTGCATAAAAAATGGACAACTCACAGTGTAGGGGCCACAGTGCCCAAATAAATGAGGCCTACAAGTGAACTAACCTTTTAACCAATCAGAATACAGAGACAACTATTGCACTGTTTGCACTGATTTTTTTTTTATTTGTTGTTATTTCCTGGCACTATTGCACTTTATGGGCATATGTGGATTGAGCTCCATAAATCAATTTGTGTTTATATGTGTAGCACCCTGATGTATGTTTAGGCAGGGTTGCTAGTAAATTTATTTGCCAAGTGATAGTTGCCTTGGCCAATTGATAGGAGGTCAATTGATTTCACCCTAATTCTGGAATTGCTGCACTTCTCTCTTCTGTCACTAGATGGCCAGGTATCTGGTGGCATTAGATAAGACAAGGGCATTGCAAGGACAGATTAGGAATGAATTGGGTGGCTCAGGCAATGGGCAGGGATTTTCTTGGGTCCCTTGGCCTGCTGGGAGAGCCAATTTATTTGGGTGGAGTCCAGTAATCGGGGTTCTGTGCCACCTGAACAGTTGTCTGGGTGGACGTGTGTCATGTTGCCCCGGGCCTATCCAGGGGACATCTGGCTGCTAGGCTATCTGAGGGCCTATCCAGAAGCAAGAGAGTAGCTTAGGGTTGGGACTGCAGCTTGCAGTCCAACCAGAAGTAACAGTTCTGCCGGCCGAAGAACCTGTTGTGGTCAGAGGTAGAGGGGGAGCTGTTGCCAATAAGGGACCATCCACCTTACTACTGTGAGTAGCTAAAGCAAGTACCAGAGCAGTATTCTCACCAACCAGGGACGGTGAAGAATTGGGGAAACTTCAGCAGCTGTCAAGACAGGGATCCAGCCAGTGGAGGTGACGCTTGCAGAGCATTATTGTGTGCCAAGACAGGGACCGAGCAGGCCAGTGGGGTGAGGCTTGAGGAGTATCTGTGAGTGCCAAGCTAGAGACCCAGCAGGGCCTAGGGGGTGGTGTCTAGCTGGATGCCTTTCCCTGCATGGCTGTCTGCCTATAGAAGTCTCAGAGTCTGCCAGTTAACATTGCATCTACGTAAGAGTGTCTTGGCCCCAACCCTCTCTCCCACAGTTCTGCTCAAAGGACAATAAATCTCTTTGCATTCAAGAAGTGTCTGGCGCCCAATAATCCACCTTGTATCATATCCACCATGCCTTGTAACCCACTCTACACAGAACGCTGGAGGTCCCCATTAGGCCTCTGGGTGCCCGGGATCTTGCTACATATGATAAAAAAATAATTAATATATTTTTATACCTGCACATTATTTGTATATACATTGTATGTCAGATGATTTGGCACTATTGCACTTTATGGTCATATATGGAGTGAACTTATTTATTGATTTATGTTTTTATGACTTTTTGATTTCATATATTTTTTTACATTTGCACAGCATTTGTATGCACTTTATGCATTTTTTTTTTACATAAGGGGAGATTACATAATATAAGGTTAGGGTTTGTGTGCTGTTTTTGAGATTTTGATATTTGTGATTTACAATCAGACACATATACTGTATATGTGTCCCAAGCTGGGACTTTACATAGTTTTAGGCAGGGATTGGCCTTGACGGCTAGGGTTGCCAACTCATCCCTTTAAAACTAGCCACAAATTAATTACACAGGTTCTGTGGCTGATTAAGGTACTAATTAAACTCACTTATTGACTAAGCTGCATTAAATTGTAATTAATATGTGTTTTAAAGGGATAAGGTGGCAACCCTGCCCTAACGCTGCAGGGTGACTTCACGTGTATTTGCGAATGTTTGCAATATAAACTTATACTTTTAACCGGAGAAGTTGAAACAGTTTTTTTAACAGGATCTAGTGGAACTACATAATCTCTTAGGTCTAGGGTACTGTAAAAAAAAAAAAAAACAGTTTTCCTTACCCAATCCTCTGCTCCTGAGCAAATTGCACTCCCCTTTAGGCCGGGTTCACACTGGTACGACAAACGCTCCGACGTGTGAAAATCAATGTTTCCCTATGGGAGCCGTCTTAACTGGTCCGACTTTGAAAATGCTCCCTGTACTACTTTGGTCCAACTTTGATCCTACTTAAGCCCATTGAATATCACTGAAGTCGGATCATTTTTTTTTTAAAACCAGCATGGGTTTCCCCTCCAAGAGCATACCAGGTCCTTCGGTATGGATTTTAAGATGGGGCAAAAGAGCGAGCAAAAGAGTGAAGACAGCGGAAGAGACCCGGCAGAAGACAGCGGACAGAGGGAGAAGAACTGGAGAGAAAGTGGAGAAGAGCCGGAGAGGGGAGAAGACATCAGCGGAGGAGGCAGAAGAAGTCAGGAGAGACGTCGGATTACTTTTAAAACCTTTGTACTGTATTATATTTTTGACACTTTTTTTATGTTAATGGATAGAGGTACAATGTACCCCATCCTCATTCACATAGGGTGGGGGGCCGGGATCTGGGGGCTCCTAGATTCCGATAAGCCCCCCGCCCACAGACCCTGACAACCAACGGTCAGGGTTGTCGGAAAGAGGCCCTTGTCCCCATCAACATGGGGACAAGGTGCTTTGGGGTGGGGGGGTGCAGGGCTCCCCCTGCCCCAAAGCACCCACCCCCCATGCAGAGGGCATGCGGCCTGGTACGGTTCAGGGGGGCCATTCACTTGTCCCCACCCCTTTTCCTGACATGTCGGGCTGTGTGCTTGGATAAGGGTCTGGTATGGATTTTGGGGGGACCCCCACGCCATTTTTTCGGCGTAGGAGTTTCCCTTAAACTCAATACCAGACTGAAGGGCCTGGTATGCTCCTGGAGGGGGGGAACCCATGGCGTTTTTTTTTAACATTTTGCATGGAGTTCCCCCTAAAGATTCATACTAGACACAGTGCCTGGTATTGTCCGGGATCCAAGTCGGATCCCTTTTCATTGAAGTCAGATGCATGTCGGACTTCAAGTCGCAGGGCAAAGTCGGATCCAAAGTGGTACGACTGTCGTGTAGTACCAGTGTGAAAAAAAACGCAGGTCGTCTTTTTTCTCGTCGGGGAATCTGGGCAGTTTTCTTGACGAGAAAACTGAAACCCGCATACACACAGCCGGTTTTCTCGGCAAGAAAGCTCTCCCGGCAGTTTTCTTGTCGTTTTTTGCCGAGAAAAACGGTCGTGTGTACGCAGCCTGAGGAACTACTACCTAGACAATGGAGAAAGAGAAAAAAAAAAGGATCCACTCGAGAGAGGTAATTTGCCGCAAGGCCCATACAATAACACCGCTCGCTCCTCTTTAACCAAAGGGGGGATACCGGGCAAGTAGCAGGTGTGCCCGACTGCAAGCAAGTGGGAGATGGCAGTAGTAGTAATCGGGTCGGTGTGCTACAGGTGTAAAAAAAGAGGAAGTGTGCTCAGAAAGGCATAGCTCAGACATCCGACCAAAAAGCCATAATTTGGGTCAGCAGAGTATGGCTAAGAAGTTTCTAATAAACAGTTGACTTTGAGTTTCGGTATATGTATCTGTATAAAGTGTGTGGTTAGGACTTCCTTTGTATATTACAGCTAAAAAAAAATTAAAGCTGTGCTCAACTGCATTTTTTTATAGGAACACACCCTACTAATAATATCCGATTATTAAACCAAGTTTCCTTCCCTATTAAAAATCAGGAACATACGCTTCCTTCTAAATAGCCTTATATGGCAACGTATGGTGTGTGCGGGAAATGCTAATGGATATTTGTATATCTTACATACTAAAATATAAAGACATTTATGAGCTAAACTTTAATAAAAAATATTGAAACGGGAAAAAAATATATGAACTGTGTGTTGTTTGTGTAACTCTAAAATATTGATTATTATAAAAAGAAAACGAAAATGGCGCTAACATAACCAAACGTCCATTAAAAATACAAATATTAATGTCCATAAATGATGCATAATAATCCCATGCATAATTCATGGACATTAATATTTGTATTTTTTATGGATGTTTGGTTGTGGTAGCGCTGTTTTTGTTTTATAATTATTGCAGGTGGAATTTTCACTTTAAGGAGGGCAGCTTCACATTTACATGAGTCACTATAAAAGGGCCGGCGCCTTTAAACACATTATCTATACAAATATTGGAACATGCAACACCTGACCTGATATGTTTAGACCTTTCTTTACCATCTGCAGTGTGTACATTGACAAACGCTGATATATTCAAAAGAAGAAACACACAAAACAATGCATAAGCAGGTGACAGATTCTGAAAACCAGATTGCGGACCATTATGTCCTCAACCATGTTTAAAGGATAAAATACAGAAGCAATGAAAAACGAGATATGAGTTATTTTACATGTAATAAAATGTATAGCATTGTCAACGTTCTCTGTGGTATATATACATGTAAAAGATCAGCTTGATTAACCACTTCAGCCCTGGAGGATTAGGCTGCTGAATGACCGACCACTTTTTACAATTTGGCACCGCGCTGCTTTAACTGGTAATTGCGCGGTCATTCATGTTGTACCCAAATGAAATTTGCATCCTTTTTCCCACAAATAGAGATTTCTTTTGATGGTATTTGATTGCCTCCGACATTTTTATTTTTTGTGATATAAATGGAAAAAGACCGAAAATTTTGAAAAAAAATTATATTTTCTACTTTTTGTTATAGGAAAAAATCCCCAAAAAATAAATTTTAGTCATACATTTAGGCCGAAATGTATTCAGCCACATGTCTTTGGTAAAAAAAATTTCAATAAGCATATATTTATTGGTTTGCGCAAAAGTTATAGCGTCTACAAACTAGGGTACATTTTCTGGAATTTACACAGCTTTTAGTTTATGACTGCCTATCTCATTTCTTGAGGTGCTAAAATGGCAGGGCAGTACAACCCCCCCCCCCCCCAAATGACCCCATTTTGGAAAGTAGATACCTCAAGGAAATTGCTGAGAGGCATGTTGAGCCATTGAATTTTTTATTTTTTTTCCCAAGTGATTGAAAAATGACAAACAAAAATAAATATTTTTTTTTTACAAAAAGTTGTCACTAAATGATATATTGCTCACACATTCCATGGTTATATGTGGAATTGCACCCCAAAATACATTTTGCTGCTTCTCCTGAGTACGGGGATACCACATGTGTGGGACTTTTTGGGAGCCTAGCCGTGTACGGGACCCTGAAAACCAAGCACCGCCTTCAGGATTTCTAAGGGCGTAAATTTTTGATTTCACTCCTCACTACCTATCACAGTTTCGAAGGCCATAAAATGCCAAAATAGCACAAGCCGCCCCAAATGACCCCATTTTGGAAAGTAGACACCCCAAGCTATTTGCTGAGAGGCACGTTAGGTCCATGGAATATTTTATATTTTGCCACAAGTTGCGGGAAAATTACAAACTTTTTTTTTTTTGCACAAAGTTGTCACTAAATGATATATTGCTCACACATGACATGGGCATATGTGAAATTACACCCCAAAATACATTCTGCTGCTTCTCCTGAGTACGGGGATACCACAGGTGTGGGACTTTTTGGAAGCCTAGTCGTTTACGGGACCTCGAAAACCAATCACCACCTTCAGGATTTCTAAGGGCGTAAATTTTTGATTTCACTCCTCACTACCTATCACAGTTTTGAAGGCCATAAAATGCCAAGATGGCACAAAACCCCCCCAAATGACCCCATTTTGGAAAGTAGACACCCCAAGCTATTTGCTGAGAGGCATGGTGAGTATTTTGCAGCTCTAATTTGTTTTTGAAAATTAAGAAAGAAAAGAAAAATGTGTTTCTTTTTTCAATTTTCAAAACTTTTTAAAGTTTTTGAAATAGCGTTTTTAGCGTTTTTCTGCGTTAGCGTTTTTTTTTTGCGTTTATGGGCGTTTAACGTTTTTAAGCGTTTTTTGTGGTCAGAAAAACAGCTCCTGAAAGCGATTTTAGGGCGCTCAGACAACAGCCCATAAACTCCACTGCTGATAAACATCCAAAAGTATCCATGTGTGCATGGACACATAGGATAACATAGAGGGGAGTTTATGGGCTGTTAAAAAAAAACGCCCAAACTCCCAAAAACTGCAATTTATGAGCTTCAGTGTGCATGGAGCCTTATTATTATTATTATTATTATTATTATTATTGTCTGTAAATTATGCCTTTGAAAATGTTTCACTATTTCTGTTAAATAATTACAAAAAAAGTTTCTGTTATTCTTTCTAGATACCTTATGAGCTGATAATGTCCTGTGCTCTCTTCTTGCACTGCAATATTATCACTTAGCAATTTTCCTAGCTCTCCCTGTGGACTACAGAACACCATCCCACTATGTTATGGAAATTAGAAGAGGGGAGGATGTTTAGCAGTCCTGTCCTGGGGCGTGAACACTGCTCCTCCAAAGATTCAATACAGTGAGTGTTGTCACCCTAGGACAGAAATATTAATACATTTTTGTTCTTCTTGGGTTTACAGTAGATATGCTTTAACTGCCTAACTGCTTCCTAACCACCCTTCACTTATTTAATTGCGCAACTATAAATTACCAATGGATTTATATTTATCTCAATAGGCTGCAATGGCGTCCCTAGGGGGGGACCAGAGGGGGCCCTGGCCCCCCCAACATTATGCTGTGCCCCACCATGTGCCCCCCCCCAAAAAAAAATATATATATTTTTTTTCGCTCGGGCTTCTGCTGGGGTAACATAGTCTCTCCTGAGAGGGAGAGCGTCCCCAGTCAGCTCCTGTGGGGGATTCCTCCCCCTCCCTCTGCTCGCTGACACTGCATAATGCGAGCGCTCACACAACCACAGCCGCTCAATCTGCTCCTTTCCCTGCATCCTCATTGGCATGGAGAAGAGCGAGTTGCAGGAAGGACTCCACAAGCACTGTGGGAGGGGGGGAGGGGGGCCCAAGCCTTCATCTCAGTTACTGAAAAAACAGACTGATTTCTCCCGTCCTTAGGACAGGAGAACCAGCCTATAAATTCCGAGAGTGGTGACTGCAAGCTGAGCCGAGTGTCAGTCTATGACACTCTTTCACAGCCCAGCGAGTCCAGCCACCCCCCCTCACTCTCCTCACATACGAGCAGGGAGGAATACAGCTCCTCCTCCTCCTTCCAGTCCCGCCCACACTGTCCCAGCGTGCTGTATCTGAAGAGAGGGGATGTGTGGGCGGGAAATATGAAAATCAGCAGCATTCCAGGCTGTGTGTGAATGATGCCTGAGATTCTAGCGTAGACCATGGGTAAGTGTGTGCACTGCAGACTGCAGTACACTGTAATCACTGAACTGCATTATCTCCATCCCTTCTCTCCCCCATCTGTCTCCCTCCCCCTCTCCTGTTCTTTCAAGACATTCACAATTTACTAATTTACTTTCGCTTTCAGTTAGGCAGGGAATATACGCATCCACAGATTGCAGGAAAGAAACTTGCATGATTCCCCCATCAACACAGACAGTGCTGACAGGGGAATATCCCTCCTGCCCAGCAATTGTATTCCCCCGACAAACAGTGATTATCACTAGTGACTATAGCAACCACTAGTGATAATCATAAGAGAATCTGCTCATTAATGGTTCAAATCTCAGCCAGTTCCTGCTGAACCAGCTGAGATTTAAACTGTCTATGGCTGGTTTTAGCTCTTAGGCAGCCCATACATTGATCACTTTTTTTCATTCAACTATTAGGTTGAATGAAAAAAAAAGGAAATTATCCAATTCCCCCATCTACACATTATAGGTGGATGGGGGAATGTTCCCAGTGTGGACCAGTGCTGGAACAACCAGAGTTGCTGTCCTGTCCCGGCTATTCACAGCGCTGGTCTCTGTCTCCATGGCAGCGGCGGCAGCACATTGGAACCCAGTGCTGGTTACTTTATGGGGCTGATGTACAGGAGGGCCAGCTCAATTTGTTGTTAGAGATGGGCTGGGCATGTTCAAAATTCCACATGCCAGAGCCTGCCAGAAAGCCCACACTGCACAGCGCTAATCACAGGCAATGAGACATTTCCCGCTCCGCAGCTCCACAGATCAGGAAATGTCTCACTGTCTGTGATTAGCACTGTGGAGTGTCGGCTTCCTTGTGGGAGATCGGGCATGTGGGATTTTAAACACACCCGAGCCCATCTCTATTGGTTGTAGACAGTTGAGCTCCCTGCAGGTTGCTTAGCAGCAGTGGCGCCTTCTCTGACATGCTGATCGGGATGCAATCCAGGTGATGCTCCTAGTCAAATCCTAGTGTTAAATATCAGTGATTTTATTGATCAAAGCCCACACTTTACAGGCATAGAGCCCACATGGCCGCTGAACATACAGTTTATATATATATATATATGTGGTTGTACTCTTGATGCTAATAAATACTGTGTTTATTAGATCTGACTGGGAGCATCACTAGGATCACATCCCGATCAGCATGTCAACAGAGAAGGTTATACAGCATTACTGCTGCTAGGTGACCAGCTGGGGGCTCGGCTCTCTATAACCAATAGTGCCAGCCTTCCCCTGCATGCACCCATAATGTCACCAGCACAAAGTCCTAATAGACTGCCGCCGGTGCCAAGGAGACAGATGCCAGACCAGTGCTGTCAATAACAGGGACCGGACAGCTGGGGAACCCCACAGTGGCAGAACACCAGGGCCCGGTGGCAAGACAACCTTTGCAACCCTGATAGTTCTCCCACTGCTTTGGACCCTTATATTTTCTTGGTGTGCTGGTGACATATATCTCTTGTTTTCTGCCACCCTGGTGGGGCCCCAGTATAGTAGGAAGGGAGCTCACTACAGAACATGTGAAAGGGCCCGTTGTGGGACCGTAGTAAAGGGCCCGAGGATATATATATATTTGCATTTTATAGTTGGCCCCCCTACTTTTGTCCCTGTCCCCCCATGTGCCCCCCCTAAATATGAAAGCTGGAGACGCCACTGATAGGCTGATCCTTTGATGTCCATATTGACTAGTCTATGATTGTCTCAAACTATGTGTGCCCACTGAGGTAGATTTAGCATTAGACCCCATACACATTATACAACTTTTGTTGTCGGATTTACCAAAACCATGTCGTGCAAGGGCCTGCCTGATTGCATACAAATTGAAACTCTAATGCCGCGTACACACGATCGCTTTTAATGACGAGAAAAATGCAATTTTTTAAAATGGTCATTAAAAATTATCGTGTGTGGGCTTCAGAGCATTTTTCACAACGTGAAAAATGGCCATGAAAAAATTGGAACATGCTCTAATTTTTCTCGTCGTTTTTCACCTCGTCGTTTTTCTCGTCATGAAAAACGGCCGTGTGTAGGCTTTAATGACGTGAATAAAAATGCGCATGCTCAGAATCAAGTATGAGACGGGAGCGCTCGTTCTGGTAAAACTAGCGTTCGTAATGGTTCGTAATGGTTCGTAACACTGTAACGGACTGAAAAGCACGAGGCTGAAAAGCGTGAATCGTCTCTCAACAAACTTTACTAACATGAAGAAGGGTGGCGCCATCCAAATGGAACTTAACATTTATAGTGCCGTCGTACGTATTGTACGTCACCGTGCTTCACTCAAGCATTTTTTTCAACGATAGTGTGTAGGCAAGGCAGGCTTGAGAAGAATCACGTTGAGAAAAACGTCGTCTTTTTCAATGACATTAAAAACGGTCGTGTGTACGCGGCATTATGCCCTGTACACACGATCGGATTTCCGATGGAATAAAATCCGATGGATTTTTCCATCGGAAATCCGATGAAGCTGACTTCCATCAGTCTTGCCTACACACCATCAGTCAAAAATCCGACCGTCCCAAACGCCGTGGCGTAAAACACCCCGAAGAGCCGAGAAAACAAAGTTCAATGCTTCTGAGCATGCGTTGACTTGATTCTGAGCATGCGTGGGTTTTTTCTCCGATGGAGTTCCCCACAGACGATCGGAATTTGCTATCGTTTTTTTTCCATCTGTATAATTTAAAACATGTTCTATTTTTTTATACCGATGGAAAAAAGACCAATGGGGCCCACACACGATCGGTTTGTCCGATGAAAAAAGTCCATCGGTCTTTTTTCATCAGAAAAACCGATCGTGTGTACGCGGCATTAGCGTTTGACCTCATATTATATGGTTTTGGTAAATCTAAAGGAAAAAAAATCTACAGAAAAATTGTATAGTGTGTATCCAGCTATGCACTAGTTGGTCTTTCCCAGGATCCCTTCCGCTTTGCATTAGGAGGTAGGTGGAAGGATTTTCCACTTACTGAAGTAGAAACTGCGTTAATATGTAACTCACCCGTTTGTGTTGTAGTGTCCCTCACCTCCAGTTTCCCATTCCACTTATACTTATTTTTGATCATTTGAGAACAAGATGTTGGCTGTGCCGCTAGTCTATGCTGCCAGACACTTGTAAAAAATCTTCTCATCTGAACCCAACCCATGCATGTGCCCCACACTCTCCATTCAATACTATAGAGATTTTATATTCCTTGCTCCAGTAGAGTAGAGCTGGCCATGTACTTCTTGAATTTTTGGCCGATTCCTACTGCCTGGACCAAAATTCGAGCAGTGTATGGTAAGGATGAACTCCGGCGTGTTCACAACCTGCACGTGCAGAGCCCGCCAGGTAGTCAGCACTGCACAGAGCTAATCGCAGGAAGAGAGACATTTTCCCAATCTGCGGCCGCAGAGATCGCAAAATGTCTCACTGCTTGTGATTAGCGCTGTGCAGTGCCGACTTCCTGGCGAGCTCTGCACGTGCAGATTGCAAATACGTCTGAGCTTATCCTTAGTGTATGGTCCTTCATGCACTGCACAGTTCGATAAAAAGTTGATTGCCAAAGGAGCCTCACAAAAATGTATCGGCCAAACAGTACTTGCATCCAGCAAGATGCAGGCACTGTTTAGGTGCTCTGAGCTCAGAATACAATACCCCGGCAAGGGGAGTTTGTTCATCTGCACTGTTAGTGTGAATAGAGGAATCTATTTGATTTCTTTTGTTCAGCCCGAAGGCTTATTAAATAAGATATACACTCAACAGCCACTTTATTATTTGCACCTGTTCAATTGCTTGATAACACAAATTGCTAATCAGCCAATCACATGGCAGCCACTCAATGCATTTAGGCATCTAGACATGGTGAAGATGACTTGCTGAAGTCCAAACCGAGCATCAGAATGAGAAAGAAAGGGGATTTAAGTGACTTTGAACGTGGCATGAGTATTTAAAAAACTGCTGATCTACTGGGATTTTCACGCACAACCATCTCTAGGGTTTACATGTCTGAAAAAGAGAAAATATCCTGTGAGCGGCAGTTGTGTGGGCGAAAATGATTAATGTCAGAGGAGAATGAGCAGACTGGTTTGAGATGATAGAAAGGCAACTGTAACTCAAATAATCACTTGTTACAACCAAGGTAAGCAGAATATAATCTCTAAATGCACAACACATCAAACCTTGAAGCAGATGGGATACAACAGCAGAAGACAACACCGGGTGCCACTCCTGTCAGCTAAGAACAGGAAACTGAGGTTACAATTCGCATAAGCCCCGTACACACGATCCGAATATCGTACGAAAAATGTTGTCCGAGGAAGAATCGTACGATAATCGGATCGTTAGTACAGAGCTTCGAGAGCCGATTATGACAGTTCATCCGATATTATTTTATCGGACGTGCACGAAAATTTTCCTCGCACGATAAAAAATCGTACGATTTTTGTTTAGTCAGTACAGTTGTCGTCTGAAAATACAATACAAATACATTACAACACATGACATCACTTCCGATTTTTTTTTTCTGTCATACGAGAATTTTCGTGACTTTAATAACCTATTTAATTTTACTTGCGACTATTAAGCGAAAAAAGTCGTACGATCTGTCGTACGATATTCGGATCGTGTGTACGGGGCAATAGGCTCATCAAAATTGGACAATAGAAGAGTGGAAAAATGTTGCCTGGTCTGATAAGTCTCAATTTCAGCTGCAATATTCAGATGGTTGGGTCAGAATTTGATGTAAACAACATGAAAGCATGGATCCATCCTGCCTTGTATTAATGGTTCAGGCTGGTGGTGTAATAGTGTGTGGGATATCTTATTGGCACACTTTGGGCCCCTTAGTACCAGTTGAGAATTGTTTAAACGCCACGGCCTACCTGAGTATTGTTGCTGACCATGTCCATCCCTTTATGACTACAGTGTACCCATCTTCTGATGGCTCCTTCCGGCAGGATAATGCACCATGTCACAAAGCTCCAATCATCTCACCACTGGTTTCTTGAACATGACAATGAGTTCACTGTATTCCAATGGCCTCCACAGTCACCAGATCTCAATCCAATAGAGCACTTTCGGTATGTGGTGGAACGGGAGATTTGCATCACTGATGTGCAGCCGACAAATCTGCAACAACTGCCTGATGCTATCATGTCAATATGGACCAAAATCGCTGAGGAATGTTTCCAACACCTTGTTGAATCTATGCCATGAAGAATTAAGGCCGATCTGAAGGCAAAAGGGTGTCCAACCTAGTACTAGCAAGGTGTACATAATAAAGTGGCCAGTGAGTGTATATGTGTATGATTGGTCCAGCTTGGAGCGGTGTTAGTATGCATGCCTAATACCTGACTGATCCCTGTGGAAGCTGCAAATCAATGTAGTAGTCACCACTACTACAATGATAACCCCAATCTTCCAGGTCGGTCACTTGGCACCGTTGCTATTTACAGAAAGCTTTGTATTTGTTTCCAATAAATACAAGTCTTTCTCTGCAAACAGTGATTAGGGGGTGAGGTGGCGGCTGGGGCTTAAAAAAACCTGCCCCCCTCCCCCCTGTGGGAGGCAGATGGCGGAGATCAGTGCCCCCCCCCACGGGAGACGGACAGCGGCGATCAGTGCCCCACCGCATGGGAGAGGGATTGCGGTGATCAGTCCCCTCCTACAGGAGATGGACGGCGGCAATCAGTGGCCTTACCTTAGGAGGCTGATGCTTCTCCTCGCTCCAAAGAAGAGCCGGGGCTGTTGCTTCTCCTCCTGGTTGAACATTAAGTGGGTCCTGAGACCTGATTGGCCGGGAGGAGAATCAGGAGGACAATAGCAATTGTCACACAACTGGGTGGGCTCGGGGCGCAGTGCTTAGGCTCTAATAATTTGCTTTAAAAAAAAAAACCATATTGAAATCCATGCGTCCGCCGCCCTGCATGGATTTCAATAGTGTTTTTTTGGACGGGCCGCTACTGGGTGCCTCTGTTGTGACTGGGGGTCTCTGATGTGACTGGGTGCCTCTGATGTGACTGGGGGTCTCTGGTGTGACTGGGTGCCTCTGATGTGACTGGGGGTCTCTGATATGACTGGGGGTCTCTGATATGACTGGGTGCCTCTGTTGTGACTGGGGGTCTCTGATGTGACTGGGTGCCTCTGATGTGACTGGGGGTCTCTGGTGTGACTGGGGGTCTCTGGTGTGACTGGGGGTCTCTGGTGTGACTGGGTGCCTCTGATGTGACTGGGGGTCTCTGGTGTGACTGGGTGCCTCTGATGTGACTGGGGGTCTCTGATGTGACTGGGTGCCTCTGATGTGACTGGGGGTCTCTGGTGTGACTGGGGGTCTCTGATGTGACTGGGTGCCTCTGATGTGACTGGGGGTCTCTGATGTGACTGGGGGTCTCTGGTGTGACTTGGTGCCTCTGATGTGACTGGGGGTCTTTGGTGTGACTTGGTGCCTCTGATGTGACTGGGGCTCTCTGATGTGACTGGGTGCCTCTGATGTGACTGGGGGTCTCTGATTTGACTGGAGGTCTCTGATGTGACTGGGGGTCTCTGGTGTGACTTGGTGCCTCTGATGTGACTGGGGGTCTTTGGTGTGACTTGGTGCCTCTGATGTGACTGGGGCTCTCTGATGTGACTTGGTGCCTCTGATGTGACTGGGGCTCTCTGATGTGACTGGGTGCCTCTGATGTGACTGGGTGCCTCTGATGTGACTGGGTGCCTCTGATGTGACTGGAGGTCTCTGGTGTGACTGGGGGTCTCTGGTGTGACTTGGTGCCTCTGATGTGACTGGGGGTCTCTGATGTGACTGGGTGCCCCTAATGTGACTGGGGGTCTCTGATGTGACTGGGGGTCTCTGGTGTGACTGGGTGCCCCTAATGTGACTGGGGGTCTCTGATGTGACTGGGGGTCTCTGGTGTGACTTGGTGCCTCTGATGTGACTGGGGGTCTTTGGTGTAACTTGGTGCCTCTGATGTGACTGGGTGCCTCTAATGTGACTGGGGGTCTCTGGTGTGACTTGGTGCCTCTGATGTGACTGGGTGCCTCTGATGTGACTGGAGGTCTCTGGTGTGACTGGAGGTCTCTGGTGTGACTGGGTGCCTCTAAAGTGACTGGGGGTCTCTGATGTGACTGGAGGTCTCTGGTGTGACTGGGGGTCTCTAGTGTGACTTGGTGCCTCTGATGTGACTTGGTGCCTCTGATGTGACTGGGTGCCTCTGATGTGACTGGGGGTCTCTGGTGTGACTTGGTGCCTCTGATGTGACTGGCGGTCTCTGGTGTGACTTGGTGCCTCTGATGTGACTGGGGGTCTTTGGTGTGACTTGGTGCCTCTGATGTGACTGGGTGCCTCTAAAGTGACTGGGGGTCTCTGATGTGACTGGGTGCCTCTGATGTGACTGGGTGCCTCTGATGTGACTGGGGGTCTCTGATGTCACTGCCTCTGATGTAAAGTTAATTTAATTAAGGCAGTTGTGTGCATTGGCCCAGGCTCAGCTTTTGCATTTATAAGTAATATTTATATTTATTACATTATGCCCGAAAATTTGCATTCATTTAAAGGGTGCCACAACTGAAAAAAAGGTTGAAAAATGTTGCTTTATATTATTGGTAAAACACAAACATGTTAAATCACTATTATTTACATGTTTATCTATAGCTTAATATTAGTTCCTGCATCAACTATAAATGATTTGACCTATATTTAATCATAACCTGAAGTCAGGGTGACAGGAAAACACAAATGTAAAACACAAAAAAAGTCTCTAGGTGCACCCTGCATGTCACTATAAAGAAATGACCTACTTAATGACAGCAAGCCCTGTATTGTGTTAGGACACAGTTTGCTTAGATAGAAATGTAACCCATTATTGGGAAGAAAAAAAAAAGAAAGAAATGTAACCCAATATTCACATAGGAGACCTCTGTTTACAAAATGCAATGAGTGAATTTGACTAGCGTTAATATTCATGTCCAGGAGAAAAGTAGTGTTAAAGGAGAAGTCCAGCCTGAGCTCGTTTTTTCTAAAGCCTCGTACACACGATCCGATTTCCATCAGACAAATCCGTGAAATTTTGTGCGAAGGGCGTTGGCCGTGAACTTGTTCTGCATACAGACGGCAGAACTTTTTCAGCCAACATACACGAAACAACATGGTTTTTCTGCTGTTTAGCGCTCCTTTGGGCAACTTCTGCTAATATTGTGCTATGGTTAGCATTGGTTCGGAGCATGCGTGTTTGTACTTTGCATTTTATTCTGACAGACTTGTGTACACACTCTCGGATAATCCGACATCACACATTTGTTGTCGGAAAATTTGAGAGCATGCTATCCCACATTTGTTGTCGGCAAATTCCAACAACAACTGTCCAATGGAGCGTACAGTCGGATTATCCGACAAAACCCTGCCATCACACATTTGTTGTCGGAAAATCCGATCGTGTGTACGAGGCTTTAGGGTCACAGGAGCGCAATTCGTTTTGCACTCCTGTGACCCATTTTCGGCAGAGAGCGTTCTAAAGTCCGCTCTCTGCTGACGCCACTGGGATTAGTCCAGGCACCACGTCATCCGACCACAGAGTCTGGATCTGCCAGTTGCCTGGACTGATGCCTGTCGCAGGCTTTCAGCGAGCCGCTGAGAGCCTGAGACAGCTGCTCCCCACCCCTCCACAGCTCAGCGCTCCAGTGACCGTGGAGGAGCAGAGCAGAAGAGCTGCTGATTGACAATCAGCAACTCTCCGCTCGGGAAGGTGAGAGAACCGAGCCGTCAGCGGTGTTCGATCACTCGGTTCTCAGTGCAGAGATGCCGGGGGACAGATGCAGCATCAGAACTTCTCTTTTAAAGGTAATATACTAAGCGCAATTTTGCAACTTTGACATGTGTTAGTAAAACTGTACATATCATCACAACTACTTTGTGTATCCAGGTGGATTATACCAGGGGGTTTTTTCAGGACAAATTGGAATTTCTTTTGGTAGTAAATGGTAATGGATATCTCCTGATTTTTTTTTTGTATTATAACAAATATTCAAAAGAGACCATCTGGACATTAAGGATCAATGCAGATCTTCTGCTGCCTGTTGCCAGTCACTTTGGTGCACCTCCACCACCCCAGTGAGCACACATGTTGGTTACTAGAGGCTGCAGCCATACATTATAGGCCCAAAAACATTTATTAATACTTCGCTGGCAATGCCACACCACTCTGTCTAGCTCCAAGGTGATCAAAGATGCAATCGCAAATTATTGGACCTTAAAATCGGTTGCCACCCGATGTTGTCCAATAGTAAGCACAACCCTACATAGTACATGCAAAGATAAAAACTACCATAGTACAGGGACCTTTGCAAATTTTATTGATAACCAGAAAGCACACTTACAAAATTCATCCAGTATTGAGTATGGGATGCTTCAGTACACAGATCCCATGCCGCTCTAGACCAAGACTACACGCGATGACGTCACTACCTTAACCTCCCTGGCGGTATGATTATGTCAGGAATTTTGTACCAAAAGCGGTACAATTTTTTTGCATGGAAATTTGGTGTTATGTATTGTAGGCCTGCAATTCTTAGTAATTACTTACTTAAACCTGACCAAACAAGACTTTCCACCCCTGCCCATTCCGAGTACTCCCCATTTATCACTAAACTCGCCCCTGTAGTAAGTTTTCAATCCATATATTCACCCTATGGTCCATGCCAATTGACCTTACTTTGTATAGTAAACGTTTATGGGGAACTCTATCAAATGCTTTTGCAAAATCCAGATACACCACGTCTACAGGCCTTCCCTTATCTAGATGGCAGCTCACCTCCTCATAGAAGATTAATAGATTGGTTTGGTAAGAACGATTCTTCATGAATCCATGCTGCTTAATGCTAATGATACAGTTGTCATTGCTAAAATCTTGTATATAGTCCCTTATCATCCCCTCCAAGAGCTTGCATACAATTGATGTTAGGCTAACTGGTCTGTAATTCCCAGGGATGTATCTTGGCTCTTTTTTAAATATTGATGCTACATTGGCTTTTCCCCAATCAGCTGGTACCATTCCAGTCAGTAGACTGTTCGTAAAAATTTGGAACAATTGTCTGGCAATTACTTGACTAAGTTCCTTAAGGACCCTCGGGTGCAAGCCATCTGACTTATTAATGTTAAGTTTTTCAAGTCTATTTCTAATTCTGTCCTCTGTTAGCCATGAGGGTGCTTCCTGTGATGTGTCATGAGGATAAACATTGCAGTTTTGGTTACTGAAGCACCCCGATTCCCTCGTGAAGAATAAGAAGAATAAATTGAAGCCATCTCTCCATCCTTAGTAACCAGATTCCCTTCATCAATCTTTATGGGAACAATATGATCTGACCTCCCTTTCTTACTAATTCTTGGGATTTTTCTTACTCTCCTTGGCTATGTGCCTTTCGTATTCTATCTTAGCCGCCCTGATTGCACCCTTACATTTCTTGTTGCATTCTTTGTAAAGTTGGAATACTGATGATGATCCCTCAGCTTTGTATTTTTTGAAGGCCTTCTCCTTTACTTTTATATGCATTTTTACGTTGGAGTTAAGCAAGCCAGGACTTTTATTAGCTCTTTTAAATTTATTTCCCATTGGGATGCACTGGCTTATGCCCATAATTAATATGCTCTTAAAGCATACCCATTTCTCCTTCGTGTTCTTTGTTCCTAAGATTTTATCCCAATTTGTATCTTCTAGCAAGGCTCGTAGTTTAGGGAAATTGGCTCTTTTGAAATTCAGTGTCTTTGTATTCCCCTTAAGTTTTCTATTAGTGTGATTTATACTGAAACAAATTGACCTGTGATCGCTGTGTCCTAAATTGTCCAGTATTTCTACATCCGTCTGTATTGTTGGTAATCAGTAGGTCTAGTAACGCTTTATTTCTAGTTGGTGCATTTACCATCTGACCCATGAAATTGTCCTGCAAGACATTTTGGAACTGGCGAGCCTTAGATGAATGCACGGTTCCTTCCACCCAGTCTATGTCTGGATAATTAAAATCCCCCATTATGATGACACTTCCCATCCTTGCCGCTAATCCAAATTGTGATTGGAGGTTCGCCTCCTCCCTCTGGTTATGGGCTCATAGAATAATCCCAGTATTACTTTCCCCTTAGTTTCATCCCTTTGTAGCTGTACCCATAAGGATTCCACCTCCTCCCTTGCTCCCTTATTGATGTTATCTCTCACATTCACTTGTACATCATTTATGATATACAGGGATACCCCTCCCCCTTTTTTACCCTCTCTATCCCTGTGATATAGGGAATACCCTTGAATGGTTTCCAGCCAGTCAGTCATGAGAGCTGTCAAACCAAGTCTCTAAAATTCCTACTAAATCGAAATCATCCTCGAACAACAGTAGCTCTAGTTCTCCCATCTTGTCTGCCAGACTCCTGGCATTGGTGAACATGCCATGTAGTTTAGATTGGTCACATACTGTCTGCTTATTGGAGGTTGCAAATAGGACTTGTTACTATACTTACCTGGGGTTTAGGTGCTTTAGTCAACCTACCACTAATGTCCCCAATATTACCCTCTGGAATATGTTCCGCGCTGACTATATCTACCTATGGACCCTCCCCCTCGTCACCTAGTTTAAAAGCCCCTCTAACTTTTCGCCCATCTTCACTCCCAGCAGATCTGCACTCTCCTCGATTAGGTGCAGTCCGTCCCTTCTATAGAGCTGGCCCGTAACTCATCCAATCCATCAGTGAGGAAGATATTCATCAAGATGTTTAAGATGGTCCAAAAACTCAATCCGAGTGGAAATCCTTTAAAAAGAACTGAGTCCAAAGTGAAGAAAACGATGTGCTCCAAAACACCTTGAAAAGGGTAGCTTCAACCAGTGAGTGTAATCCTCTAGATAATGCTGACACCCAAAGTGAAGAGAAAAAGTTTCTGCTTACCAGAAAGCCATGACTGCAAATTGACAGTCTCGCCTAGCATAGGAAATAAGGTATTCCCACAACCATAAAAGCTCCAATACAGCAGGTTTCCACAGTGTACCTTGATCTCAGACATAAAGGGAAAAGCTCATGGTGTAGTATGAAAAACCAGCGGAGTTTATTAAAAGTTAAATTGCACTTACAGAATCCAAAAGCAAGTTCAGCATTGATGCGATGAATCAAATAGTTACGGCATTCGTCCGTGTCTCTCCCTAAGCTCCGTATGTTCCGCAACGCTGCTTCTCATCCGAGGAAAGCGTGATGACGTCACCGGCCCCCTACGCGTTTCGTCACGATGGGACATCAACTGGGGATTGGCCGATCCCCAGTTGATGTCCCATCGTGACGAAACGCGTAGGGGGCCGGTGACGTCATCACGCTTTCCTCGGATGAGAAGCAGCGTTGCGGAACATACGGAGCTTAGGGAGAGACACGGACGAATGCCGTAACTATTTGATTCATCGCATCAATGCTGAACTTGCTTTTGGATTCTGTAAGTGCAATTTAACTTTTAATAAACTCCGCTGGTTTTTCATACTACACCATGAGCTTTTCCCTTTATGTCTGAGATCAAGGTACACTGTGGAAACCTGCTGTATTGGAGCTTTTATGGTTGTGGGAATACCTTATTTCCTATGCTAGGCGAGACTGTCAATTTGCAGTCATGGCTTTCTGGTAAGCAGAAACTTTTTCTCTTCACTTTGGGTGTCAGCATTATCTAGAGGATTACACTCACTGGTTGAAGCTACCCTTTTCAAGGTGTTTTGGAGCACATCGTTTTCTTCACTTTGGACTCAGTTCTTTTTAAAGGATTTCCACTCGGATTGAGTTTTTGGACTTTCTTTCACTTCACATATTCTTTATTTATTATTTTTATCAATGCTTTATCACTCAGCACATTTCTCATCATATGCTTATTTTGTTTAACTATGCTTATGTGATTGATAAGCGCTGCATACTTTTGACCACATTTGATTTTTTATAGTTTTATTTGTATTTAGCTATATATGCTAGCAGCTTACTTTTCATTTATTTTTTGATTCAATTGTTTTACTACATACTTTAGCACGGTTTATTTGGCGCAACGTTTGGCCCTAGGGCCTTTTCCCCTTTTGTTTAAGATGGTCACCTGACCAGTGTGGTGGTGCACCATCCAATTGGAGAGTAGTTTCAAATTTCTTATGCCAATCGTAAATAGATTTTCTGGTTGGAGGTTCTTTTCCCAATCGTGATCAAAAATGCTATTGCACAACAGTTACAGATTCCATTTTGCTCAATTCAAAAACACGAAACGCCTTCTCCACTGCAGATGCTGCCATTTTGACTGACTAGTCTTGTGACATAGGTGCCTACGCGCTATCGCCTACGTCACTTCCCTCAGTAGTGGGACACAAACTTTATGAGTACATCTACCTAACGGTTCACAGTTGTGGTCCGTGTCTTCAACTGTTACTGTTTTACAGCATCTGGAAACTGTAAACTTCTTTAGGAATCACACTGTATATATATTATATAGTATAAAACCAGAAATAAAACAAGAACTTGAAAGAAAACCAGTGTAAAACTGGCCCCAAACCATTTCCTATTCTTTTTTTTATAAATGTTTGCGATGGATTATGAAAATCCAACCATGTATAACTGTATTAATGAAAGAACAAACTTGAAACTATTATGAGTTGTGTAGACAGATGCTGTTGTCAAACTCTTTTCACAGCTGAATGCAGCACTGCTGAAATGCATACATTCAATCGTGAAACAAAAAACTGCTTGTCCTGATTTGCCTGCAATGCAAACACATCTAAATATGGCCGACTGCATCTAAATACACACAAAGCAGGTAAAACCCAGCCTCAGAACTGTCATCCATACTACAACATGGATATTAACATGAATATGCTGACTTGGAAAACAAGCCTTTTCTGTGCAAAAAACAAAACTTGGTATTTGGTGCCTCACATGACCACCCATTCCTGAGTAAGCCAATTACTCTATCATTTTTATTTTAAATTTTTTATCATTTTTTTCATATGCTGTATTTCTCATGTCGAATCAATTTATGTTTGCTTTATTGTATTGTTTTGTTTTATAGAGTGGTTCTCCTGAGGAAGCGGTTATACCGCAAAACTAGTCGAGACCCAGACCACTCCATACGGTTGCAATAACAGACAACGCTTGGGGGATTCCTGAGCTCCTGTTTTTTAATTTTTTTATCAATGTACTAATTGTATAATTTTATATGTAATAAATTTCTCTTTTACATAATATGTATGTTGTTTTATCGAACCAAGATAGTCCATCAACCCCAGGGGGAGGGAATGTCACAGGGTCAGCATCAGCCACTGTTCCTGGTCCCCTTTTCCCCCACCCTTCTTGTTTCTTAAAACTTGGTATTTAATTTACTGTAAACATGTTTATGCTGATGAAAGAATTAACTCCATTTTCATTGATGAAGATTATGTGAACAAAATAGCTGATAATGGATATCATGCAGTCCCTCTGACAAAAAAGAAACTGTATTCTGAAAAATTAAAATTTTCTCATTTTTTTAGTGCAAGAGACTTTGTATATCTCTTCTGCCTAATTCTCCTTTCCTGTTTTTACTAGCACATCTAATTTTGTCTAACATTGGTTTCTATGTATGTACAGTGCAATGTACATTCTAGCCATCTACTAGATGCTGACGATTGAAGGTTAGTAATGGAATGGAGAAACTGCTCTATACCTGGCAGCTGCATCACCATTGATTGTCCTGTTGACGAACGAGAAATATGCTGCGATGAAAAAGACTGTGATTCTGAGAGTGAGACTGTGAAACTGTTACCAATTCTGGTAAAGACAAATTCAAAAGTGAGATTGCCATGGTGTGCAAGTTTTCTGTGGTTGAACAAGCTGTTTTTTAACAAGCCTTTTTACAGAGATCAATAGCTCAATCTGAAGTTTACACAGAATGATCAGAGGAGGATCACCCTCTCCTTCCTCCTCCCTGTCTGTTTTATTTTGATGGGTTTGTAGGCAGGTAGTGATTAATGCTTCCCTAGCCGGGAGGGAAAGAGTTAACCCAGTTGCCATGCTTTCTCTGAGCTTGGCCTCTCTCTCCCTGTGCTGCAAATAAAAAGAGGGGAGGGCTCTGCCCACACATAGACAGTCAGTCTGCAAGTAAAAAGACACAGACAGCCAGCATGATATAGGAGAGGGTTCCTCTTCCTGTTCCCGATTCAAACAAAGCTGCTAATCGCCTGTTTCCAGGAACCTTCTGAAATGTAGGAGGATTGCTAGAACTTGCAGTCCTTCATGAATATACCATCCATGGACTCTGCAGGTATGGATTCTTTCCTATGCAAGTATGTTGGGACAGCCACAAGCCTGAAGTTAGGGACTAGGGATATTAGGGGAATGACTGAACTTTATTCTAAACTGTGATTGTCCACATGTTAATTTAATATTGAAGTAAAACTTTTGAAACTTTACCTTTGCCTGGTCTGAAGTTACTAAAGGGGTGCAATGTAAGTAACCAACAAATATAATCTAAAGCTCGGGTCACCAAGTACATGGGGTATGACACCAGGGCCCTCATCCTGTACACAGGTATGGTAGAGAAAGAGTGAAGTGAAGTGCACGCATGGAGTCCGCACTGGGTGCATGGCGAAACCCCATACCGTTACTGGGAGTGAGGTAGTGGTGATTAGACTTGTGCACAACGGAAAAATTCGTTCCGTTTCGGTTCGTTTCTTTCCGGTCCTGTTGATTCGTAATCATTCGTAATTTTGCTAGACGGGATTTTTCGTGTTCGGACTCATTCGTATTTTTGCAAGCGACATTTTTCGTTGAATTTTTTGTTGCTTTATAATTCGTACTTTCGGTAGAGTACGTTGTTTTTCGTTGATTCTGGACACAACTCCTACTTTCGTAACTTTTTTTGGGTTTGTTGATTCGTAATTTTCCGTGTCTCTCTCACAACGACGCTGCCTATTATGCCTAATGTGCTTCGAATGGATTTGTACTTTTCTAAATACATAGCGGTTATTTGTAACAATTCGAAATCTCGTATTTTACTTTCGTTTTTTACATGCGGCTATAGGCTCCGCCCCTGTACACCATTTTGAGAGGGTTCAGCACGGTCAGGGAGAAGCAGAGAGCAGAGCAGAGTGAGTGTTATTGTGCTTCGAATGGATTCAAAATCTCGTATTTTACTTTCGTTTTTTCATGCGGCTATAGCCTCCGCCCCCTGTACACCATTTTGAGAGGGAGTTCAGCATGGTGAGGGAGAAGCAGAGAGCAGAGTGAGTGTTATTGTGCTTCAAATGGATTCGTACATTCGTAACTTTTTTCATAACGAATTATGCCGAAGACCTTCGGGCATTCGCTATTTTGCGGTATAATTTATTTCGGATTCCGTTTTATTCGTAATTGCTCTGTTCGGAAATTCGAATGCTTCCGAATGTCCGAAAGTTGCTAAATTCGGACGAATTTCGATTCGTTACGAAACGAATTGCACAAGCCTAGTGGTGATACGCTGCACAGGTGGAGAGGGCATTGGCTCTGTGTGCCCCTCCTAAATGCACAAGTGACCGTGGTGATGCTTAATACATCAAGAGAGTTTACTAGAGTTCATTCATGTTTATCATCCACTGAATCATGAGCATGGCTCGAGTAAAAGGTACCCCATGTGTCTTGTAGAGACCCAGTACAAAGTGCATAGCATAACCCAAAATAACCCACCCTGTGACCCTTGCTTGTGACCCATGCTTAGCGTCCAACAAAGAGGGAAACCTTGAGGATGTGACGACCACCCTGTCACCTGCCCCTGCTCACAGGCTGTACAGTGTTTTAATCAGAGAGGGATAGTCTAAACTTAAACTGCTTCTGCCATGCTCTTTCATTGAAAACCCAATAATATTAAGTCTTAGGTTCACTCTGTATTAAATATCATTTACAAACAAATATTTTATATAAGCAATACAAATAGTGTGGAGGCTGGTGGTTATTTTTTTTTGACGGAAAACAACCACCCCCCAGTCGGCCGGTGGCACTCCCCTCTCTCCCGCTCGGTTGTGTCAACCGTACCCCCAACCCCCAAATCTCTTCCTGATTGGCTGGGAGAAGGATCAGTGTGACAATAGCGAATATTCATTGCAGTGCTCTGCGCCCCGAGCCCAACCTTTTTTAAAGCCTATTAGAGCCTCAGGCTCTAATCACTTGCTCAAACCCCCCCCCCCTCCGTTGGAATCCATGCGTCCGGCTCTCTGCATGTAGATCAGGGGGCCAGACGAATGGATAGAGGGGAGGCGCCCCTAATAGACGGGCGCCACTGAATACAAAAGAGATATTTTTTTTAAATCCTTTTATTTTCAATTTGCTCAATCAATACATGTGATTTGTGCATTTAGTCTTACACATTGAATTTATAAACAAAAGCATATTAAAATTCCTGTCCATACAAAAAAAAAAACCTAATCAATTTACAGTACAACAGTGACATTTTAATTTTTCCCTTTTACTCCCCCCCCCCCCCCCCGCCCAACCCTTTGAATCTTAACAACCTGGGTCTTTTCTCCTGTTCGCAAACTCTCCCAAATCTAGTGCATTGTCATTAGCACATTTAACTTATAATTTTCCCCAACCGCCCCATAGGTTTCTACATCAGGAGCCTATCCTTTACCAGTTGTAATGACACAAGGCTAGGATCCTCCAGCCATGGTTGCCATTGCCATATAAGATTGAATTTATCCACTGCCTTTCTACGTCTGTAGGCGAGCCGTTCTCTGAAAAGCAAGGAATTGACATACGCAATCCACTGCTTCCCCGTGGGAACCGTCTCTGCCATCCAATATCGCGCTATTAGCTTTCTAGCCAGGTACATCAGTCTTGTTATCATATAGTACCTTCCTTGTGGGAACTTTTCAGCTTCAATGCCCCAAGCAGGTACACCAAAGGGTCCAAGGGTATAGGTACCTGGGCCACTCTTGTGATGTTCTGGGAAACCTCCTCCCAGTATCTGTGGAGTTTTGGGCACCTCCAAATTAGATGTATAAAGTCCCCTTGCTGTACTTTGCACTTTGGACACAAGGGGGAGTCCCTTCCTCCCCACTTGTAAAGCTGTACTGGTGTTCTATAGGCCCTATGCAGAATAAATAATTGTGATAATTTGTGGGATGCTGATACAGATACCGCCGGAATAGAGTCCAACGCCATATCCCACTGGTCCCCATCTATATCTCCAATGTCTTCTGCCCAAAAGAGATATTAACCACTTGACAACTGGGCACATAACCCCCTTCCTGCCCAGGCGAAATTTCAGGTTTCAGCGCCGTCACGCTTTGAATGACAATTGCGCAGTCGTGTGACGTGACTCCCAAACAAAATTGATGTCCTTTTTTTCCCACAAATAGAGCTTTCTTTTGGTGGTCTTTGATCATTTTTGCGGTTTTTATTTTTTGCGCTATAAACAAAAATAGAGCGACAATTTTGAAAAAAACACAATATTTTTTCATTTTTGCTATAATTAATATCCCATTTTTTTTTAAAAAAAACTATTTTTTTCCTCAGTTTAGGCCGATACGTATTCTACATATTTTAGGTAAAAAAAAAATTGCAATAAGCGTATAGTGATTGGTTTGCGCAAAAGTTATAGCGCCTACAAAATAGGGAATAGAATTATGATTTATTTTTTATTATTTTTTTATTTATTTTTTTACTAGTAATGGTGTCGATCTGCGATTTTTTTTTTTGTGACTGTGACATTACGGCGGACACATCGGACACTTTTGACACATTTTTGGGACCATTCACATTTATACAGCGAACAGTGCTAAAAATATGCACTGATTACTGTATAAATGTGACTGGCAGGGAAGGGGTTAACCACTAGGGGGCGATCAAGGGGTTAATATGTTCCCTGCTAGATGTTCTTACTGTGGGGGGGAGGGGACTGACTGGGGGAGGTGACTGATGGTTGTCCTTATGTACAAGGGACACACCATCCGTCTCCTCTCCCTCACAGGACGTGGATCTCTGTGTTTACACACAGAGATCCACGTCCCTGGCTCTGTCACAACCGATCGCTCGTACCTGGCGGACATCGCGGCCGCCAGGCACGCGCATCGGCACTCGCCTGACACGGCGGGCACAGTTTTTCCCCGACGCGCGCCCGCGGTGGCGCGCATCGCGGAAGTAAATAAGAGGACGTCCATAGACGTCCTATCAGCAATTGACGACCGCTTTGCGGACGTCTTTTGCTTATAGCCCGGGCGCGAAGTGGTTAAACTGTCAAAGAGTGTAAAAGAAAAAGAAAATTGTCTTAAAACGAATATAGTTTAATTTTAAAGATTTAGGGTAGTAATATACCGGTTGATGTTTTGGTGCCATTAACACATGTGTGTTTCTTGAATTAATAATATGGGATATCAAAGTAATCAAAGAATCAAGCAAGTTTTTGTATTGGCATAGAAATGTTAGGCCTCATTCACACTGGCAATGAATACACACAATTACATGGATTCACATTTTTTAATTGATATGCTCTATGTGCATGTAGTTTAAATGGTAGAAGCCATACTGTGCATTTATCCATGTTTAGGTACATTCAGTTTAGAGAAAATAGTATTTTCTGCTTCCAGGAACAGATTCAAAACATCTTACCTGGCGTGAGGTGCTGGTCGTGAGAATGCGTTCTTACTCTAATGCTCTGCACAATCTTTACAAGGAAAGCCCCAGCAGGGTGAAATGTGTCAGAGGGGTGTGGCTTCAGGTGGGGACTGTCAGTGTTTGAGACCTGGAATATACATACACCCATTGGTGTGCGCAGCCTATTGCATTAAGATGTGTAACCCAGAGCACAAACACACATGCGTGTATATCTGTTTGAATATTTTATTATGTTTTCATAAGGCATAACACAGGTCATAAGAATAGTACCATTCATATTAGTACAATACAATGAAAAGAATAAAATACAAAAAAGTAGTTATAACTATGCTTCTCTCATGAAGTATATAGAACCAAATGTAAGGAGTATTCCTTAGTGTGACATTTCAGTTAGCTATAATAACATCACTAAATTGTTATGATATCAATAATAACAATCATATATGTAAGATAGGAGAATATAAAAAGGTAATATTTAGTTATAGCGAAAATGGAAGAAGATAGCGTTTGCTCAATATAGTGGGTCAAAATAACCTCAAATAGTTAGGAGAAATGAATGAACTATTCCAAGGCCAAGTTCCTGCTAATTGGCTTGGCGTTATCTGGAAATTAAGTTATATTCCTAACTATCTCAGATGACCCTTGTTTTGATTGGTTAAACTTGTTTGTAAGAAAAATAAAGGAAAACTAAACCAGTTTGAGGTGAGGGAACAATAGAGTGGAGAATGAGGAATATTTCCAGAGAGGATATTTATAGGGCAAACTCCCTCAAAGAGACAACAATGTTTTATCAAAACCCGGAGGTAGGAAATGCTTAAACCATGGTCTCCACAAGGCTTCATATTTGGATATATTGTCAAGAAAAATTGCTTCTGTTTTTGCATGAATCATGGATTGAGTAATCCCTGACTGATAAAATACATACTGTTGTGAGTCAGATTTCCATGCTGTCGCAATAGTCTGCTTTGCTGCTGTGGTTACGAAGAGCATTAGTTTAAATTGACGATGTGATAGGGTGTGGGGTTTACTGTTCAGGAGTGCTGTAGTTGGATCAAGCGGTAGAATAGTGTTGAACATTGTGTTAAGGATTTTAAACACTTCCGACCAAAATTATTTGACTATTTTGCATTCCCACCATATATGCACATGTGTACCAGGGGTAAGGCAGCCTCGGAAGCAGTGGCAAGGATATTGTGGAGAGAATTTTGAAATTCTGTCAGGAAACAGGTACCACCTCTACATGCGTGTATATCAGCAGATCAGTAGATGGTGTCAGCAAAGCAGAGACTGGTGTCAGTAGGGCAGTGGACGGTGTCAGTAATTTTTATTTTTATCATTTGTTTAATTATTTTTAACAATATTATTTTATAAAAAAAATTAGGAGCTCCATTGCGGGGGCTTTGGTGAAATATTAGGGGTCTAAACAGAGAGAAAGGGACTGAGGACAGAGCTTCCCCAGTCCCTTTCTCTGCAGCCTCAGCTGCACTGGACATTGAATAAATGGGAAGTGCTCTGTGCTGAGCAGCTTCCTGTTTATTCACAAACTGAAAAATAATTTACTATGTGTAGAATATGTATGTGCTGTATGTACATAGCTGTGTGAGGAGCTGGGGGTGGGAACAGGAAGTAGGAAGTTATGAAGTGAAACTTGAAGAAATGGGGGGAAAAGGGGATTAGCCTGTCTTAAGGCTCCCCTTTTCCTTATGGGATCGTGGTAGGCGCAGTTTCCAGGCTCCCCCCGCTGTGAGGAATCGGCGGGAAAGCCTGGGTTTGTTTTTTAGGTCAGGTAAGATCTGGAATATTCCGGATCTGGGGAGAATTTAACCTAGGTCTAGGATAGGTCAATTGGGGTCAATTCCCCCCTGGAACATTCTAGAATTCAGGGTGTCCCTATATAAACGGCTAGTCTATAGGGTCCGGGGCCAGTCGCCTGAAGAGGATCAAACAGCGGAACTTCACGCTCGGCATGAAGACCTTTGTTCGTCAACTACTGGAGCGGGCGGCAGCAGAGCAAGGAGAGGAATGGATACGACGCTACCTCGCGTTACCTGCGGGTCAAGATGAAGGAGCGGCGGCTGAAGGCATCTTTAAATGGGCGGAAGAACATCTGGAAGCCGGCAGCGCAAGGGAAGAAGAGGCGGAGTTCGGAGAAGAAATTCAGTGTTCAGACCTCGCCCCGGTTGACGCGGCAGTAGGAGATGCCATAGCAGAGCGATCTAGCAAGAGGAAGCGCTTTCATTGTCGAAGATTCAGCCCGTCGCCACCCAGGTCAGCATCACAGCAGAGGGCGGAGTCGACTATTCAGAACAAGCAGCGGCCAGCTCGTTCTGACTCGGAAGGCGGAGCGTGTGGGGACGGAGCAGTCCGGAGCACACCCCTTTGATGACAGCATCGCCTAGGCAACGTGCAACACCTGGAGCAGCTAGCCTGTCCAGGCAACAGAACGTGATCACTGCTGCCCCCTGCAGCGCAACGGCAGTAGAGGACCAAGAATCACGGGCAGCTGGTTTTAATATACCAGTGCTCGGTGCATCACAGCAACCTGTTTTACCCAGCACAGTGGGTGAAGCTGCAGGAGTTGAGACTCTTCCTTTACAAGTGCTTAGTCAATTCTCTTCTTATTTGTCTACTTTTGTAGTCTACTTCTTTATCTCAGAATGTGTCTTCTGTTCCATTAGTATCACAGAATAATAATTTATCCTCTCAAGAACCAACTGCTGTTATCTGGTCTTCTGATAAAAGGCATAGGCCAGATGACGTAACTACTGCTACGAATATTTTTTCTAAAGGTACATCTGTGTTGTCTACATGTACTCCAGGTGTTCTGACGGATGTTCATGTTAAAGAAAGAGTCTATGCCGTGTTTTTTGTCACCTTTGGATTTCCATTTGCCAATGACTATCAAAAGATAAAATATGGAAAGGTGAATTTGTTGAAATGTTATCACTTTTACCATCTGGTTTTGAAATCTGTTAAAAGTGATAAATCCGACGAGGAGCGTTGCAGAAGTGTTCCGAAATCTTTTTCCAATTGGTTACAGGGTTTTTGTATATTTTCTAGCGTGCTTTGTGAACGTTTTCCCTATAAGAGCCTGTGCCTTTTTCAACATATTGATATTATTCAAGAAGCGTACAAATGTTTTTCCGGTTTTGCATGGTTCACATATGATGAAGCTTTTCGTCACAAAATGTCAATCTACCCGGGTTTGCAGTGGGGTTCTAAAGATGTGGGTTTGTGGCTTAACCTTTTCATTCCACAGAAACCGAATCCTCCTAGATTGAGTACAGGTAATGTTCTTCCTAAATCGGCAGTTCCTTACAGAAAAGGTATTTGTTTTTCTTTCAATGATAGCCAATGCAGATGGCCCGCTACATGTAAATACAAACATGAGTGCACTCTTTGCGGAGGTTTACATCCTGTTTCAAAATGCTTTCGAAAAATGGCCACAGCTATTCAGCAACAGCCTCACCAACAGCTTTTTCTTAAAAGCAATAACACCGGTGAACTTAGCAAGCATGCTCCCATGGCTTCAGCGGTACCCAAATCGACAGACAGCGGATCTTCTCATTAGGGGTTTTGCGGAAGGTTTTTTAATTCCACAATTTCAGGATTCAGGTTGCACTATGGTGGATAATTTAAAATCGGTCACCGACTCACCATTGATAGTTATAACAAAAATTGGAAGCGGAGCTTGCACTTGGCAGAATTTCTGGCCCTTTTAATTATCCTCCTTTTAGTGATTTTAGTTTATCCCCTTTAGGTTTAGTGCCTAAGAAGGAACCTAATACGTATCATTTGATACATCACTTATCTTTTCCTGTAGGTTCATCTCTGAATGATCAAATAAATTAAGATTTATCATCTGTATCTTACGTGTCTTTTGAGCAGGCAGTACAAAAGATCAAATTGTTAGGTGATTCAGTGTAACTAGCTAAAGCAGTTATTAAATCTGCTTTTAGGCTTCTTCCAATTCAGCCTAGTTGCTTTAATCCTTTGGGTTTTACGTTCAAAGACAAATTTTATTTTGATCGATGTCTGCCGATGGGGTGTTCATTGTCGTGTTTTTATTTTGAGGAATTCTCTACATTTTTGGAGAGGGTGGTGTTATTTAAATCTGGGTCCCCGTTCTTAATCCATTACCTTGATGATTTTTTATTTATGGGGCAACCTGATATCTCTCAATGTTTTTCTTTGATGAATGTTTTTGTAGATTTTTGCAAGGAATTTGGTATTCCTTTAATAACTGATAAGACTGTTCTGCCTACCACTTGTATTGAATTTTTGGGTATTACTATCAATATCGTAGAAAAAGAGTTTAGATTGCTTTTAGAGAAAATTGAGAAACTTAAAACTTTTCTTTTGTCTTTTATTCTTGTTTAACATTTTTATTGAAATTTTACATGTAAATAGCATGTATTATGAACATTACATTCTTGAAAAAAGTAGAATTGCAATTAAATACAGCAATCACTAACAATCCATGTTGAAAGAAAAGTAGTAGAGGTTAAAAACCTCAATAACGATTATAATAATACAAATAGAGGGATAAAAATGATTAGAGCAATAGTAACAAGTTATACTAAAAGTAATATATCATGCCTCCAGACCATCCGCTCACCCCAAAGGGGAACAAACTGTGAGCAAATGGGGGCACGATAAGGAATAATAGAGTATTATATTGTAGATGGTGAATTGTTAATAGGAGATACAACAGGAGATTGCTATTAAATCTCAATGTTTAATTAAATACTTTTCTATCAAAGCATATGTCAGATAAGGAATCTAAGTGATTGGTAAAATTAAACCTTAGAAGTATGTACGTAAATCATGTAATGGACATAAAGTCGTATGTGTATATGATCAATATTACGGAAATAATAAAGATAACAGGAATAGAAAAATGGAAGCAGTGCAGAGAGAAAAAGAGGAAATAGGGGAAAAAATAAAATATATAGAAAAGAAGGTATAGAGAAAGAAAAAGAGAGATAAAAGGTTGTCTCCCCCAGTGGCACTCCAGTCAAAGCCAAGGCAACATTCGACTATAGAAATGATTAGTAAATAAATTAAAATATTTTAGCAAGGCATCAACAGTAATTGATCAAAATCTGGGGGTAAAAAGTGTTTAATCCATGGTTTCCATACTTTATTGTATGTAGTAATATTGTTTTCTTCAATAGCAGACATTTTGGAAAAAATAAGGGCTCTATTAATTCTATGTTTGGTTTCAGCCACAACTAAAGTTTGGGTTTTCCAGGCCTTAGCTATAGTTTGTTTAGCTGCAGTGGGGAGGTGTAAAAGTAATTTGAATTGAGACTTGTTCAGTTCAGGAGGTTTGAGATTGAGGAGTGCCAGTACTGGATGAGGAGAGATTGGTATTTCTAAGGGCGTAGAAGCCATGTTGAATATTTTATTCCAGAAAGATTGAACGATTGGGCATTGCCACCATATATGGTAGTGTGTACCAGGTGAGGAACAGCCTCTGAAACATAAATTTGGGTATGAGGGGACAAATTTGGCTATCCTAGCTGGAACTAGGTACCATCGTGACCTTAAAGTTTGTTTCCAACGCAAAGCAATTTGGTGAAGAATGTTTGGTAGCTGACCATATATTATCCCAATCGTTTTTACAAAACGTTCTATCCATGTCCTGTGTCCATTTGTTGGTATAGGATGGTAAAATGTCATCAGATATAGAATTGAGTTGTTTATATAAAAGTGAAATTAGTCCTCTTATATGGGGGTCACTGTTGCAGATGCGTTCGAATTGTGTCATTTGGTTAAGAAGAGATCCTGTTCTGATAAAGGGTGTATAAAAATTCTTAATTTGTAGATAACGGAAGAGCTCCTTCATGGGGAGCCCATAATCATCACATAGTGTTGGAAACATAAGAATGTCATCGGAAGAAGCTAGATTATGAAATCGAATCAGTGTCATGGATATGCATTAATGTCTGTCTGCCATCTTACCTTCCTCCTCATGTGTTCATCTAGAGACCAGACCTCCTTCACCTGGCTTCCTTTATAATCTCCTCCCAGCCTGACTCCACCCCAGGCCCTATCACTGAACACTATATTAACCTGTGCACTGCAAGCCTGCTTTGCTGATCAACGTGTTTGTTAGGCATTGTGTGTTTGGGTTCCTGCCTGCCGTGTGCTACGTCTGTCTCTCTGTTACGTTATTGGCTTGTTCCCGACTATCCCTGTCTGCTCGTGACCCTTGACCTTCGGCTCGTTCTTCGTTATCCTTGTCTGCTTGTGGCCCCTGACCTTCGGCTTGTTATTCGGTTCTCTCTATCGTGTGCTGCTGCTTCCCCTTATCCTACGGGGCGTGAGCTAGGAAACTCCAGGGGCCGCGACCTGGTCCCAGCCTGCAGCGTAACATCCTCACCACTAGAGGCCCTGGAGAAGACCAGCTGGGTCTTAGACTCCGCGCCCTGGGGAATCTTGGCTCTCGCTTCCGTTGGGATCCCGGTTGTGCTCCTCTGGTCCCGCTTTCCACAACCACCCAGTTTCCTATCCGCAGAAGCCAGCCATAGGGTTCACTACCTCGCGGTGCACTCCTGTCCCCCTACGGTGTGCATCTGTCACCTGGCCACAGGTGACCCTGACAGTTTGATCAGCCATGAACCCGGCTGACATCCCGCTTCCCGCGGATGATCCATTGCAGGGCATAGTTCACAGACTTGAGACCCAGGAATCAAATCAGACCCAGGTGATGCGATTCCTCCAGGATCTGGCTTCTTGATTCGAGCAGCTTCAGGTCTCCTTGGGAACCCCGAATCCGCAACCCCAAGTGAGTGAGTGAGTGAATAACTTGTATAGCGCTACAAATGCGAACTAAATCGCCTCAAGGCGCTTTGCATCCAGTGACATCCTGACCCTTCAGAATAGGTGGGTCTTAAGTTTTTTCCTGAAGGCCCGGTGGTTTTCTTCCATGCGGATGTTGGTGGGTAGAGCGTTCCATAGCCGTGGTCCTTGGACTGCAAATCTTCGTTCTCCCTTTGATTTGTAGCGGGACTTGGGGATGTGAAGGAGGTTTTGGTTGGTTGATCGGAGATTGCGATTGGGGGTGTAGTGTTTTATCTTCTCGCATAGATATTGTGGAGCGTTTCCCTGTGTGCACTTGTGGGTGAGACAGAGGGTCTTGAATGTGATCCGATCCTTTACGGTTAGCCAATGAAGGGTCCTTAGTGATGGGGTGATGGATTCCCAAGGTTTTTTCCCCGTTACCAGCCTGGCAGCCGTGTTCTGGATGACTTGTAGGCGCGAAATCTGGTATTTGGGTAGTCCGCGGTAGAGGGCGTTTGCGTAATCGAGTCGGGAGTTGATAATTGTTCCAACTACTACTGCTGTATCCTCTTTTGGGATGAAGGGGATGAGTCTACGTAGTAGACGGAGGAGATGGTGAGCTCCGCTGACTACTGATCCAGCGGCTGTACCTATCGCACCAGTCGCAGCCTCACACTCACTAAGATTGCCAGCTCCGTTCCGTTTCTCTGGGGACTCCAAGGCCTGCAGGGGGTTTCTCAGCCAATGCACTATTCATTTTGAGCTTCAGCCTCAAAGCTTCCTATCTGACCGGGCTAAGGTAGCCTATATCATTTCCCTCCTCTCCGGTGAAGCTTTGGCCTGGGCTGCCCCCCTGTGGGAGAGGAACGATCCGGTGGTTTCCAGTCTGTCCGAATTCTTGAAGCTCTTTCCTAATATCTTCGAAGAGCCGGCTCGGGCTTCTTCAGCGGCTAGTGCTGTCTTACGTCTTCGCCAAGAATCTAGTTCAGTGGGGCAATATGATCTTCAGTTCCGTATCCACACAGCTGAATTGAGCTGGAATAATGAGGCCCTGGTCGCTACCTTTTTACATGGCCTCTCTGACCGAGTGAAAGACGAATTAGCGGGAAGAGCCATTCCCGTCGGTCTGGACGATGTAATTTCATTATGCAACCAGATCGACATTCGTTTTCAAGAGAGGTCCTTAGAAAAAAGACGCCAGCACTCTCTGGGTCCTAGCCAGTCTGAGCTCCCCTCCCTTCATTCCGTGGAGCATCCTCTACCTGCTGAAGAACCTATGCAGCTGGGCCGGACCAGACTAACCCCCGAAGAACGTGCTAGGCGCAGAACTCTGGGCTTGTGCCTCTATTGTGGGGGCAAGGGTAATTTTCGTGACTCCTGCTCGCTTCGTCCGGGAAACGCTCGGGTCTAATACATTTGGAAGGTGGAGTATTGGACCCAGAAACATCACCTTCTCGCCTGCTCTTGCCGGTGTTCCTTCATGTAGGCACTTCTCCTCAGTCAACCCTTGCATACCTGGATTCCGGGGCTGCCGGCAATTTCATGGATTGGAGAACTGCTTCTTCTATGAAGCTTACCCTTTCACCTCTCACTACCCCATTGGTAGTCTCGGCAATTGATGGCACTGTTCTCCCAGGGGGCCCTATTCGCTTCCAGACGCTACCCATTAGGATGTCGGTAGGGATTCTCCACCAGGAGTGGATATCCTTTCTTATTCTACCCAAGGCCTCTACCCCAGTTGTATTGGGCCTCCCTTGGCTACAGCTCCACTCTCCACATGTGGACTGGGTCTCTGGGCAGATCCTGGCCTGGGGTTCCTCATGTTTCTCGTCGTGTCTTCTCAAGGTGACCCCTAAGGAGAGTCTTCCGGTTGCTGCCACTTCTGTTTCTTCTGATCTTCCCGCCGCATACAGCGATTACCGGGATGTGTTCTGTAAAAAATCAGCTGAGGTGCTTCCTCCCCACAGGTCTTTTGACTGTGCTATTGATCTTGTCCCCGGAGCAACTCTACCCAGGGGTCGTACCTACCCTCTGTCCATCCCAGAGACCCAGGCCATGTCGGAGTATGTAGCAGAGAATCTGGAGAGAGGTTTCATCCGGAAATCCTCATCGCCTGCAGGGGCAGGGTTCTTTTTTGTTGCCAAAAAGGATGGTACCTTAAGACCCTGCATCGATTATCGGGGTTTAAATGCGGTTACTATTAAAAATCGATACCCCTTACCCTTAATATCTGAACTATTCGATAGGTTGAAGGGTGCCTCCATTTTCACCAAGTTGGATCTCAGAGGCGCGTACAATCTCATTCGAATACGGGAGGGTGACGAATGGAAGACTGCATTCAACACTAGAGACGGGCATTACGAATATCTGGTGATGCCTTTTGGTCTGTGTAATGCTCCAGCCGTGTTTCAAAACTTTGTCAATGAAATCTTCAGAGATCTGCTGTACCAGTTTGTTGTCATCTATCTGGATGACATTCTGATCTTTTCTGAAAATCTGCTCGTCCACAGAAACCATGTCCGCACTGTACTTCAACGTCTTAGAGAGAACAATCTCTATGCCAAGCTGGAGAAATGTTCCTTTGAATGTTCTGAGGTCCTGTTTTTGGGGTGCTTCGTCTCATGTTCGGGGCTTCGTATGGACCCTGGGAAGGTCTTGGCTATCACCAACTGGCCTCTTCCTGCTAGCCTCAAGGCCACACAGCGCTTTCTTGGCTTCACTAATTATTATAGGCAGTTCATAAGGAATTACTCTTCCATTGCCGCGCCTATTATCGCTTTGACCAAGAAGGGTGTGAATGCCAGAGACTGGCCTCCCGAAGCTGTCTCTGCATTTCACAACCTGAAACAGGCCTTTGTTTCTGGCCCCCTCTTGAGGAGACCAAATCCTGGGAATGCATTTTTTATTGAAGTGGACGCTTCCTCAATGGGGGTGGGAGCTGTGCTTCTTCAAATCTTTGAGAAGAGACGCCAACCGTGTGCGTTCTTCTCCAAAAAAAATTCTCAGGCAGAGAGGAATTATGCCATCGGTGATCGGGAACTTCTCGCAATTAAATTGGCGTTAGAGGAGTGGCGTCATCTCTTGGAGGGTTCCCCTCACTCCATAACGATCTTTACCGATCACAAGAATTTACAGTATCTACAGAATGCTAAACGTCTGAATCCTAGACAGGCCAGGTGGAGTCTCTTCTTTGCCCGTTTTAATTTCACGATTACCTACAAACCTGGTTCCTGCAATGGTCGGGCTGATGCGCTCTCTAGGTCATTTGACACTTTGGACGAGGAGTCCGCCCCTGAACCTGAGCCGATCATTCCCACCTCATGCATTGTTGCCCACTCTACCACCCTGAAGTCTAAAATTCCGCCTGGTAAGACCTTTGTCCCCACTGAGCTAAGAGCTAAGATCCTTCGTTGGGGACATGATTCCAAGGTGGCAGGGCATTCTGGATTCCTCCGATCCTTCCTACTCATCAGTCGTCACTACTGGTGGCCTAATCTCCGCTCAGACGTCAAAGACTACGTTAAAGCTTGTCATGTCTGTGCTCAGTCCAAATCCTCCACACAAGCTCCTGCTGGTCTCCTCATGCCCTTGCCCATTCCTAAGGAACCCTGGGTCCATATTGCCATGGATTTTATCACCGATCTCCCACTGTCTGAGAATAATACAGTCATTTGGGTGGTAATCGATCGATTCTCCAAGATGGCTCATTTTGTTCCTCTTCCTGGTCTTCCTTCTGCCCCTGCCTTGGTTCCCATTTTCATTCGGGAAATTCTCCGCCTACATGGGGTCCCTTCTCATATTGTTTCCGACAGGGGAGTCCAATTCACGTCTCGTTTTTGGAGAGCCTTTTGCAAATCCCTCAATATTGTCTTGGATTTTTCTTCTTCTTACCATCCCCAATCCAATGGACAGACTGAGAGGGTTAATCAGGAGTTAGAGGTCTTTCTTCGCACCTTTGTGTCTTCTCACCATGACGATTGGTCCTCTCTACTCCCGTGGGCAGAATTCTCCCATAACAATCATGTGAATACCAGTTCGCAGAAGACACCCTTTTTCACAGTTTATGGAAAACACCCTCAACTTCCTCTTCCCATGATCTGTTCTCCAGACATTCCAGCTTTGGCTTCGGTTCAGGAGTCTCTCAATTCCGTTTGGGGTCACATTCATGATTCCCTCCGGGCAGCTGCTGAAAAATTCAAAGGCTTTGCCGACCGCCGCAGGCGTAAACCACCTTCTCTTCAGCCAGGGGACAAAGTCTGGCTCTCTACCAGGAACATCAAGCTCCGAGTTCCTTCTCTGAAGTTTGCTCCACGATTCATCGGTCCATACACGGTAACTGCTAAACTGAATCCGGTTTGTTTCAAACTCCAGATTCCTAAGAGCCTTAAAATCACTAACTCCTTTCATGTTGCTCTTCTAAAGCCTTTAGTCCTCAATAAATTCTCTCGTCCTCTCCCTACCGTGGCGCCTGTCTCTGAGGATAATCAGGAGTACGAGATCAGTCAAATTCTGGACTCCCGACTCTGTAAAGGCGTTCTTCAGTACCTCGTTCATTGGAAAGGGTTTGGTCCTGAGGAGAGGTCTTGGATCACTGCATCTGAGGTCTTTGCACCTCGTCTGTTAAAGGAGATTCATCTGAAGTTTCCCTCTAAACCTGGGCCCAGGCGGGGAAGGGGGAGGCCTCGTAAGAGGGAGGGTACTGTCATGGATATGCATTAATGTCTGTCTGCCATCTTACCTTCCTCCTCATGTGTTCATCTAGAGACCAGACCTCCTTCACCTGGCTTCCTTTATAATCTCCTCCCAGCCTGACTCCACCCCAGGCCCTATCACTGAACACTATATTAACCTGTGCACTGCAAGCCTGCTTTGCTGATCAACGTGTTTGTTAGGCATTGTGTGTTTGGGTTCCTGCCTGCCGTGTGCTACGTCTGTCTCTCTGTTACGTTATTGGCTTGTTCCCGACTATCCCTGTCTGCTCGTGACCCTTGACCTTCGGCTCGTTCTTCGTTATCCTTGTCTGCTTGTGGCCCCTGACCTTCGGCTTGTTATTCGGTTCTCTCTATCGTGTGCTGCTGCTTCCCCTTATCCTACGGGGCGTGAGCTAGGAAACTCCAGGGGCCGCGACCTGGTCCCAGCCTGCAGCGTAACATCCTCACCACTAGAGGCCCTGGAGAAGACCAGCTGGGTCTTAGACTCCGCGCCCTGGGGAATCTTGGCTCTCGCTTCCGTTGGGATCCCGGTTGTGCTCCTCTGGTCCCGCTTTCCACAACCACCCAGTTTCCTATCCACAGAAGCCAGCCATAGGGTTCACTACCTCGCGGTGCACTCCTGTCCCCCTACGGTGTGCATCTGTCACCTGGCCACAGGTGACCCTGACAATCAGACTTCTTGTGGACCAAGCTACAAATGATAAGAGAAATTTCCAAGCGGGGTAGAATGAGGGGGTTCTAATAAAAGAAAGGAGAGGATTATGAATAGATTGTAAATTTTGGTAGTTCTACATTTATCCCAGATAGCTAGAGAATGTTTAGTTATGGGGTTAGAGAAATTAGGTCTGTCTTTAGGATATAACCAGAGCATATTAGCCACTGAAATGGGGTCAATATCTACAGATTCAATCGCTACCCATAAAGGAGACTCAGTAGTAGCATGGTACTTAGGGAGTTGCACTAATTGAGCTGCAAAATAGTAGGAGGAAAAATTAGGTATACCCAATCCACCTTTCAGTTTATCAAGGTAAAGAGTCGATCTAGGTATACAGGGTTTAGTAGAACCCCATATAAAGGACATCACTCTCCTTTGCGTGAGTCTTAGGAAGTAAGGAGGTATATGAATAGGGAGTACTCGGAATAGGTAAAGGAACTTTGGTAAGATTGACATCTTGGTGGCATTAATCCTCCCAAGCCAATACAAAGGGAGAGAGGACCATTGTTTCATCAGGTTAGTGGTTAATTTCAGTAAGGGTAAATAATTATCTGAAAATAAGTCAGGTAAAGAAGAAGTAAGTTGGACTCCGAGATATGGCGCAACTCCCAATTAAAAGGTAGAGACGTTTGAGCTTGCTGTAATTCAGATGATGATAAGGAAATATTAAGCGCGTTAGATTTGGCATGGTTAACACATAATCCAGAAATCTTTGCAAATTTGTCCAGAGTATCCAATAGATTTGGGGCTGACACATGAGGATGGGATGAAAAAAGTAGTATGTCATCTGCAAAAAGACTCAACTTATGGTGATGCCCACCTAATTCCACTCCTTTGATATTAGGATTATCTCTAATAATGCATGCTAAAGGTTCAATAAGTAGGGCAAAAAGCAGAGGGGATAGGGGGCAGCCCTGCCGAGTACCTCTCCTAATATCCATCATAGCTGATTTGTAACCCATGTATCTGACATAAGCATTTGGAGTACTATATAATGAGGAAACCCAAGTTAAAAAATTGTTTCCAAAACCCCATTTTTGAAGAGTATATTGTAGATATGGCCAGCTGATTGAATCAAACGCCTTCCTAATATCTAATGATAAAAGGCAAGTCGGAATACGTCTTTTTTAGCAGCGTGAATTAGTAAAAGTGCTCTTCTGACATTATCCCTCGCTTGACGCAAAGGCATGAAGCCTGTTTGATCACGGTGGATAAGCTTACCTATAATGCTGTTTAATCTAGTTGCCAAGATCTTAGCTAATAATTTAATGTCTAAATTTAAAAGGGATATGGGACAATACTTAGTCCAAGAGGTAGAGTTTTAGGTTTGGGAATCATTGCTATGATGGAGGTTAGTGTTTCAGTTTTGAACGAGTGACCAGCTAATAAAGAATTGAAGGCTCTAGTCAATAGAGGAGTTAAAATTGAGTCCAATTGTTTATAATATGATGCAGAAAATCCATCAGGGCCCGGTCTCTTATGAGGCTTCAAAGCTTTAATAGCAGCTTTAACTTCTAAGGACGTTATGGGACTCTCCAAATATTCACATTGGTCAGGTGTCATAGTGGGAAGTTTAACATCTGAAAACAAAGTATCTGCTTTAGTTTTGTCAAAATTTAGACTAGGGGCGTAAAGTTTTGCCAGATTGGATCGAAAAATTTCCAAGATTTTTAATGGATTACTGGTGTAAGCATCTCTGGACGTTCTAATATGGAATGAGGTCTGTGAACGGTCAATTGTTTTGAGGCTGCGAGCCATAGGGGTATCAGGTTTATTAGCTTTGAGGTATTGGGTATGTTGCCGTTTACGCAAGAGTTTGTCTGCCGTATCTGTCAAAAAAAGATCCAACTCAAGCCGGGCTTTTTCCAATTTAGTATTAGTGTTAGCATTTGGGGCAGATTGATGAGCAAAGTGACAAGCGTTAAAATTTGCTTCAAGTTTAGTGAACAAAATCTTACGATCTCTTTTAATAGATCTTGCCTGTTGTATCAACCTGCCCCGAATGACAGATTTATGGGCTTTCCATAGTGTAAGGGCAGAGACATCGTCAGTGTCATTAAATTAGATACATTAATTAAGAGCCAATTCAATATCTAAGCAGTGCGAGGGATGAGTTAGGGTGGAATCATTAATACACCATGTTTTATCATGTGACCTAGGTATCGGAGTGGTAATTGGAACAGTAACAGCGCAATGGTCTGTCCATGGAAATGGGACTATATTAGAAGATATTACTTCAGGGAGCATACTTGAGGGGATGAAGATATGGTCTATTCGTGAGAAGGATTTGTGTGGGTAAGAGTAATGTGTAAAATTTCTGGTAGTTGGATTAAGTTCCCGCCAGGTATCCACTAAATTAAAAGAAGTAAGTAGAGATTGGAAGGAACGTTTATGAGTAGCAGGGTTAGGAGCTGACGGGGACTTATCCAAGAAAGGAAAAATAGTAGTATTGGAGTCACCACATAATATTATCGTTCCGAATTTATGTGTTTCAATTAGCTGAAAAAGGTGCGATAAGAAAGCTTCAGGACGCTTATTTGGGGCATAATATGATACTAATGTGACTTCAGTGTCAGCAATAAAGCCTGTTAATAAAACATATCTACCTTTCAGGGTCGCATATTTGTGTATTAAGGGTAAATGGTGTAGAACGGTGGAAACCGATCAGGGTCCCACATTGGTTAGTTGTAGCTGAAGCCGTGTAGAATTGAGGGTAGGAGGTGGAAAGAAATTTAGGGGAAGCTTTATTGATAAAGTGTGTTTCTTGGAGAAAAATTATGTGAGCTTTTTTAGCTGTAAATGAACGCATAGCCTTAGTTCTTTTTTGTGGGACGTTGAAGCCTTGTACATTTAAAGATAAGATATTTAGGGGGGCCATAACATGTTAAGGGTAAGTTTTATATTAGGGTTAATAAAACCCAAGATTGAAGCCTGAATTGCCACCAAGGGAGACGGAAAAGACAGGGAAGTGAAAAAAAAAAAAAAAAAAAAAAGAAGAAAATACAAAATAAATGGGTAGCCCTAGTAAATGTATATAATGTCATTAAATAGTGATGTACTAATAGGGCGTAGGAACATCTCGGAGAAGTAACAAAATATCTCCGAGGGGTTCCATGGTCACCAACCGAATCCTGCATAATGGTAGCAGGAGTCAGAGGGTATAAAGAGGGCTGCAAGAGGTTCCGAAGGGAGAAACAAGACCGGAGAACTCACAAATATTATAGTAGTAAACTTATATATTTATCTATTAATAAGACTGGAAATGCGAGAAAAAAGGAAGAAAACATACCAACATCGGTAATTATATAAAGTAAAATGTTAGACAAATGCGTCAATATAGAGACTAGAAAACGCTAGTCCTAAAATATGTAAATTAAACCATATATTCGATTAGAGCAGTTAATAAACAAGCACAAGAAAGTAAGAAGAAAAACAAAAAGTTAGGAATATTAAAAAAAAAAAAAAAAAAAAACCCTAACTGTATCCATAGCTATATAAAATAAATGTTAGACATTTCTTGTTCATACATCACGGGACACAGAGCAGCATAGTCATTACTATGTGGGTTATATAGAATTACCTTCAGGTGCTGGCACTGGCAACTTCCAAAACAGGAAGTACCCTCCCCTATATAAGCCCCTCCCATCCGGGAGTACCTCAGTTTTTTGCCAGTGTCTAAGGTGTTGGCCAAGGTTAACATGTATTCATCTGGGCTTGTGTACAGGTTCTCTGGGCCTTAGCAAGCTATTCCGGATCCGACCAAAAAAGCTTCATAGCTAAACGGTCGGTACCCGGGCCTTGCAGAGAAGAGCAGGGTTTTGCCTGTAATGCCTCTCTTAGGAGGGCTGGACCCTGGGATCCAGAGCTCTGGTCATACCCAAAACCAAGAGGCTATCTGTGCAGGGTGCTATACAGGTCCAGGGGAGTGGAATCCTTGGGAACCCGGTCCCTGAAGGTCTAGTACAATGCCTGCCGTGAGAGGTGAAGTTTGGGCTTCTGTGGACCAAACAAAGTCCTGCGGCGGGGAAAAGGTAAGTGGGGGCCCCTCAGGAACTTGGTTCTATTGAGGGGACCCCCAAGCCTAATATGTCTTTCTGCCTGTTACCTAAAGGGTATTCCCGCTAATAGCTGTATATGCCTAAGAAATCCGAGAAATGTTTTTTCATAGGGGAAGTTTTAAAAAAACTGTAAACCTGGAAATGTTTTTTCATAAAGGAGGTTTTAAAAAAAAAAAAAAAAAAAAGACAAAGGTGCGGTACCTGTGTTTGTCCACTAGAGGCCGCTGTGGAACGTCTTTTTTCTTGGGACTATTCCTTCCATGGTGAAAGTCCAGGCAGATGAGTGAGCTCTCTATCAGGGAAGCTGCATTCCTCTGTCATGCTGCCAAGTAGTTTCCTTCCATCCCCGAGTCCTGGTGAAACAGGGACCCTGGCTCCTCTCCCTACATGGCGCCAAGAGCGCACACGTGCACGCGCGCGCGCGCGCGCACACATGCTTTCCTTTTATAAGGTTTAGCTTCAAAAAAGGGGGCGGAGCCTGGCGGATGACGCGCTCTGTGCGCCCAGCGCTTCTGCGCATGTGCGGGCGTCCCAGCAAGATAAAAGGACTCAGTCCACGCTGCTTGCTATGGACACAGAGCATGAAAAGGAGCTGGTAGCATGGTATAGGGGCTTACAGCGGGCGGTTGATACAGGCATCCCCAGAAAGACGCATTAGTAGACACCCACTGATGTACATAGCAGCAAATTGCATTAGACTATTTCAGTAAGGGGTGTATTGCGGCTGGAATACCTCAGCTTTGAACTAAGGAATATGCCGCCTAAAAAACTCCGAGATATACCTCTCAGGAAGTGTAGGGGGTCTCCATCGGGCTCTGAGGATCTGGAGCAGTCATCTGCACCCTCCTCCCCTGAGAAATCAGAGGTTAATACCCATAAGGAACCCCCGGGAGTGCCAGGTACTGCGGCTGTCCTCAGTCCACCTGCTCCTGCATATATAACAGAGGAGGTTTTTTCCTCAACTCTGGAGGGATTGGAGCAGAGATTGGCTGCATTGATCGCTTCTTCTCTACAGGAAAGAAAGCGCGCCAGATCTCCATCACCTCCATTAGAGTGCCTGTTGGCAGAGCAACAGTCCCAGGAAGGGACCGACCTACCTGAAGGGGATCAGGAGGAGGTTAGCTCTGTTTTTGAGGAATCGACAGTAGATGAACCATTTTCAGCATCACAGACTGAAAGATTGTGGGTCCAGACCCTAACTGACATGGTTCGATCTGCATTTAAAATGCCTCTTGTTGAACCATCAACTACTGCTGTCTCCTCATTGGGGTCGCTAAAAGCTCCCCAGGTTAATTGCTCCTTTCCAATACATCCATTATTGGAAGGACTTATATACCAGGACTGGGAACATCCTGATAAACTATTTGTTCCGCCTAAAAGGTTTCCGGTGATCTATCCCATGGAGGGAAAGTTCACCCAGAGATGGAATGTTCCTACGGTGGATGCAGCCATCTCTTCTGTGAACAAATCACTGACATGTCCAGTAGATAATGTTCAAATGTTCAAAGATCCAGTGGATAAAAAATTGGAATCTTTATTAAAATCTGCTTTTTCCACAGCAGGGGCTGTTACACAGCCAGCAGTGGCAGCTATTGGGGTCTGCCAAGCTTTAAAGGATCAAATGAAAATGGTCCTGAGGGATTTGCCAGACCAGCAGGCCCAGGCTCTGGCTGATCTGCCTAGAGCATTATGCTTTGCGGTTGACGCCATCAAGGATTCTATCCATCAGGCCTCCCGCCTCACGCTGTCTTTGGTACATATGCGTAGGCTTCTGTGGCTCAAAAACTGGTCTGCTGAAGCTCCCTGTAAGAAGCTCTTAGTTAGCTTCCCATTTCATGGGGAACGCCTTTTTGGCAAAGACCTGGATAAGTATATCCAGAAGATTTCCAGTGGTAAAAGTACTCTCTTACCGAGTAAAAAGAGGTATAGGGGTCCATCTTTTAAGAGGACTACCTCTCCTATCCCTGCGACGTCTGCTACTAAGCAGTTCCGACGGCCTCCTCGGTCAAACTCAGGAGGTAGAAATCAGGGACAGCCACAGGGTAATAAAAAGCCCTGGATCCGAAGAGGTACTAAACCAGCCTCCAAGTCAAGCCTATGAAGGGCTGCCCCCACTCAAACGGGTGGGGGGAAGACTTCAGTTGTTCGCAGAGACCTGGCGGGAGACTATCAAAGACAGATGGGTGCTCTCCGCAGTAACTCTGGGATACAAATTGGAGTTAGAGTCTCCTTCGTCCCATTTTATGTGGTCAGGCATGCCAAGAGACCCTCTGAAAAGAGGGTCTCTCCTATTGGCGTTAGAACAACTATTGCTCCAAGGAGTAATTATGGAGGTTCCTATGGAAGAGTGGGGGTTGGGTTTCTACTCAAACCTTTTCACAGTCCCGAAGCCAAACAGGGACATAAGACCCATATTGGACCTAAAGAGTCTAAACAAATTTCTAAACGTCCGGTCTTTCCGGATGGAGTCGATCCGATCGGTCACCGCTGCCCTACAAGGGGAGGAATGGTTAGCCTCGATCGACATCAAAGATGCTTACTTGCATGTTCCCATCTTTCCAGGTCATCAAAAATTCCTACGTTTTGCAGTAGAAGGGCGCCATTTTCAGTTCAGAGCCTTACCATTCGGTCTGGCCACAGCACCACGAGTGTTCACAAAAATTCTGGCCCCACTGTTGGCCGATCTAAGAACACGGGGTGTAACGATAATGGCATACCTAGACGACCTGTTGTTGATGGACCACTCAGTTGCCAAGCTAGAAGTGGTAATTATCGATACAATCAAGTATCTAGAATCTCACGGTTGGGTCATCAACCTGGACAAGTCAGCCCTACAGCCAGTGAAAAACCTGGTATATCTAGGGCTACGGCTGGATTCAGACCAGAGGAAGATTTTCTTACCTCTAGACAAGGTATCCTCTTTGAGGGCCTTGGTCCGTCTGCTTTGTGCAAAAAGACAGCCGTCCATACGCCTGTGCATGAGGCTGCTAGGAAAGATGGTAGCATCATTCGAAGCTGTGCCATACGCCCAATTCCACTCAAGGAATTTACAAAGGGCCATATTGTCAGCCTGGAACGGAAAAGTTCAGGCTCTAGACTTCCCGATGGCTTTGTCCCCTTCCGTTCGGAAGAGTCTCTGCTGGTGGTTGATCCCCCAGAATCTCCAGAAGGGAAAACCCTTCAGCCCGATATCTTGGAAGGTGGTCACTACGGATGCCAGCCTTATAGGCTGGGGGGCAGTACTGGAGCAATGGTCTCTCCAGGGCAGATGGTCAAATGTAGTGAAAACCCTGCCCATCAATCTCTTAGAGATACGAGCAGCCCGGTACGCTCTAGTAGCCTGGACATCCAGACTCCAAGGGTCCCCTGTCAGAATTCAATCAGACAATGCCACAGCAGTGGCATATATCAATCATCAGGGAGGCACCAGGAGTCGTGCAGCCCAGAGGGAAGTAAGTCACATCCTGGAATGGGCAGAAAAGCATGTCCCATGTATATCAGCTGTCTTCATTCCAGGGGTGGAGAATTGGAAGGCGGACTTTCTGAGTCGCCAACAGTTATGCCCAGGGGAATGGTCCCTTCATCCCGAGGTCTTCCGAGCAATATGTCAGCGGTGGGGAACACCGGATGTAGATCTGCTAGCATCCAGATTCAACGCAAAGGTGGACAGATTTGTCTCCCGGACAAGGGATCCCCTCGCTTGCGGCTCGGATGCTCTGGTGTTCCCTTGGGATCAGTTCAGACTGATATATGCATTCCCTCCGCTACAATTGTTGCCTCGACTCCTTCGCAGAGTCAGGTTGGAGAAGAAGCCGGTGATCCTGGTGGCTCCAGCGTGGCCCCGAAGGGCCTGGTACGCGGAGATCATCAAAATGTCTGTGGGGAGTCCTTGGACCCTTCCACGTCGTCCGGACCTGCTTTCGCAAGGACCGATATACCACCCTTCCTTACTAACTCTAAGTTTAACGGCCTGGCTATTGAATCCCACATCCTAAAGAAGAGAGGTCTCTCTAACTCTGTGGTATCAACTATAATCAATGCCAGGAAGCCTGTATCCAGGCAGATCTACTATAGAGTTTGGAAGGCGTACATCACTTGGTGCGAGGCCAGAAAATGGCATCCACGTAAGTACGTTATAGGCAGAATTCTGGACTTCCTGCAGTGGGCTGTAGACAGGAAGTTTGCCTTAAGTACTATCAAGGGCCAGGTTTCGGCCTTGTCAATACTATTTCAAAGGCCCCTGGCTATGCATTCACTTGTCAAATCCTTTATGCAAGGTGTGACTCGTATTATTCCACCGATTAAGGCTCCCATATGCCCATGGGATCTAAATTTGGTTCTGTCGGTTCTGCAGAAGCAGCCATTTGAACCTTTGCGGCACATTTCCTTGGTTCTACTCACCAGAAATTGATATTTTTAGTAGCCATATACTCGGCTAGAAGAGTGTCGGAATTAGCCGCCATGTCCTGTAAAGAGCCATATCTGGTTATCCATAAGGACAGAGTAGTATTACGTCCTCACCCAGCCTTTCTTCCTAAGGTGGTATCGAGGTTTCACTTGAACCAGGATGTGGTTCTTCCTTCTTTTTTCCCCAAACCAAGCTCGGTAGAGGAAAAGTTATTGCATTCTTTGGATGTAGTAAGAGCAGTTAAAGCTTATCTAAAAGCCACTGCTCAGATTCGTAGAACGGATTCTTTGTTTGTTCTGCCGGTAGGCCCCAGAAAGGGTCAGGCAGCATCAAAATCTACTTTAGCCAAGTGGATTCGACAGGTCATAATACAAGCCTATGGCTTGAGAAGTAGACCGCCTCCGTTCAAAGTTAGGGCGCACTCCACGAGAGCAGTTGGAACTTCATGGGCAGTGCATCACCAGGCCTCCCTGGCGCAAATTTGTAAGGCCGCAACATGGTCTTCAGTACACACGTTTACTAGGTTCTACCAGGTGGACGTTAGAAGTCAGGAGGATGTCGCCTTTGGGCGCAGTGTGTTGCAGGCCGCAAAAGATCCTCATGCCTGATGGCGCCCAGCTTATGTATGGTGTATCCCCCCCCTCATGTGGCATTGCTTTGGGACGTCCCACATAGTAATGACTATGCTGCTCTGTGTCCCGTGATGTATGAACAAGAAAGTAGGATTTTTAAAACAGCTTACCTGTAAAATCCTTTTCTTGGAGTACATCACGGGACACAGAGCTCCCACCCCTCTTTTGGGGACACGTATTGCTTTGCTACAAAACTGAGGTACTCCCGGATGGGAGGGGCTTATATAGGGGAGGGTACTTCCTGTTTTGGAAGTTGCCAGTGCCAGCACCTGAAGGTAATTCTATATAACCCACATAGTAATGACTATGCTGCTCTGTGTCCCGTGATGTACTCCAAGAAAAGGATTTTACAGGTAAGCTGTTTTAAAAATCCTACTATTTGTCAATATAGAGACTAAAAAAAAACGCTAGTCTCAAAAAATGCAAGTGCAAGATAAACCTTATATTTGATTAAAACAATTAATAAATAGACACAAAAAATATATTTCATAAGTATAGAAATAAATAAAGGTAGGGACAGAGAAAAAAAACAAAAAAAAAACCCTAACTATATCCATAGCTATATAAAATAAATGCTAGACATATTTGTCAATATAGAGACTAAAAAAAACGCTTGTCTCAAAAAATGAAAGTGCAAGATAAACCTTATATTTGATTTAAACAATTAATAAATAGGCACAGAAAATTATATTTCATAAGTATGGAAATAAATAAAGGTAGAAAAAAAAAAAACCCAACTGTATCAATAGCTATATAAAATAAATGTTGGACATATTTGTCACTATAGAGACAAAAAAATAATAATGCTTGTCTCAAAAAATGCAAGTGCAAGTTAAACCTTATATTTGATTAAAACAATTAATAAATAAGCACAAAAAATTATATTTCATAAGTATAGTAATAAATAAAGGTAGGGACAGAAAAAAAAAATAATAAAAAAAAAAATAATAATAATAATAATAATAAAAAAAAAAAAATATATATATATATATATATATATATATATATATATATATATATAAATAAATTAAAAATAATAATGTAACACAGGACTCTAACTCTTCATTCAGAGGTAGTGTAATGCTTTTCACGATAAAGCATTGTCCAATATACCCTATAAGAAGGGAAAATTGTGGATCAGATTAATGTAAATAGAACGGTCAGTCCATTAAGTCGACATTTATTGGTGCCTGACTATCAAAACGTCCTCTTTTATGAAGATTCTTCCTGATATATCCAGAGGAACTTGGATCCAAGTTGGTTTCTAGTGGAGGTGATCTAGAAGCCGTTCGTCTGCGAGATTGTTCTTTTTTTTTACCAACAAAAATTTGTTTATTGAATCAAAGGTGGTACACAGCCATAAACATCAAAAACAATAATCAGCACTTCCATGTACATGACCAAGTGATGCATAACAGGGTTAAATTAGCAACTTCACAGTACCTTTTTTCCCCCACAATATTGCAACTATGAGCAGAGTTACACTCCCACATTTAGCCAAATAATCTGTCCGCGACCAGGTCCACCGGGGCAAGCCCCGGTGTATCTAGCCACGGTGCCCAGAGATTTTCATACTTCTGAACGCTCCCCCTGTGCTGGTAAATGAGTTTTTCCATACGTAGCATATCCCCTATCTTACATATCCATTCCCTCGAAGCTGGTGGTGTCTCAGATTTCCAGTACAACATAATCAGCCTCCTGGCTTGGAACACCACCCTTTGAACAGCCTCTCTGGTGTGCACTGCCATCACATGTTCCTCCACCACCCCCAAGAGGCATACCTTGGGATCTACCGGTAGGGATATCTTGAACACAGAATTGACCACGTTCACCACTTCATTCCAATATAGATGTAACTTGGGGCAATGCCACAGGAGGTGAATGAGGTCCCCATGGTCTCGCTTACATCTAGTACAGGTACCCTCTGTCTGCAACCCCATCAACTGTAGTCTGTGCGGCGTGTGGTACACCCTTAAAATCATATACAATTGAGTGAGCCGTTGGGCCACATTCAGAGAGCATATACCCACCCCCTGAAATATCTCCTCCCACTCATCCCCATCCATTTGACCCACATCTCTCTCCCATCGTTCCCTCACCCTCAGGGGGTGCCGCCCCAGGAAGTATTGTAGAAGGGTATTGTAACTTTGAGAGATAAATCCCTTCGAGGTCACAGCATCCCTAATGAGGCCGAACACAGGGGTAGGAGACAAGTGCCATTCAGAAGATCTACTCTGTGCTCTAACCGCATGCTGAAGTTGCAGATACTGGAAGAACATTGAGGATGGCAGGCCAAACTCCGCCTGCAAATCCACAAATTTCCTAAGAGTGCCATTCTCAAAGACTTGTTTAACATGTGTGATCCTGTGTGCTATCCATCTAGCCCCTCCCTGCAGCTTGGCCAGTTCCGTGTACGTCTCGTTATGCCAAAGAGGACTATATTCAGTGTACCCCTCGGCCTGTTGTATATATTTGCACTTGTTCCACACTTTTTGAATTAGGTTGTAAGTAGGATACTTCTTATTTGGCTTGGCAAATGCCAGGGCCTCCAATGCCAGGGGAATGGGACCCGCATCTACTGTGCGCAGCATGAGTGCCTGGGAAGAGCCAGCCGGCTTGGTTCCAAAGCACCCCACCAGGTGCTGTAGTTGGGCTGCCAGGTAGTACAACCACGGGTTGGGCAGTGCCAGCCCGCCATCGTCCTTAGGCAGCTGAAGATATTCCAATTTCATCCTCGGGGGTTTATTCTTCCATATTAAGGCGCGAAAGATGGAATTAACCATTCTAAAAGTTTTTAGAGGGACCACTACAGGGGCATTGTGAAGACAGTAGAGTAATTGAGGCATAAGGATCATCTTCACCAGATTTACTTTGCCTGCCACTGACATGTGAAGGCCGTTCCATGTCCTAACCCTCTCTCTAAACCTCTGTAGCAGGGGCAAAATATTCAATCGGCCAAAATCCCTCGGGTTGGAAGTGATCTGGATCCCCAAGTATTTAAAGGAGGTAGTGACTGGGATAGGGCACGAGGGGGCCACTGTCTGTGTGGCGTCCCCGTCTAACAGTAATAGGGCAGACTTCGACCAGTTAATTTGTAGACCCGAGTAGACCCCAAATTTTGTAATGGTTGCCATGGCCTCCCGCAGGGACTCGTCAGTATCTCCCAGCATAAGCAGGGTGTCATCAGCATAAAGCATTATCTTCTCCTGCAGGAGACCATAGCAAAATCCCACAATGTGCTCATTAGCCCTTATCTCCATGGCCAGGGGTTCAATAGCCAGTGCAAAGAGCAGAGGGGACAACGGGCAGCTTGTCTCGCCCCCCCCCTCCTTAATGCAAAGTCCTGTGACAGAAAACCAAAGGCCCGAATGGCAGCCTCAGGTCCGCTGCACAGGAGGCGTACCCACGCTATATATGTATCACCGAATCCAAAGCGCTCCAACACCGCCCACATGCATGTCCAATTAATACTGTCAAATGCCTTAGTGGCATCCAGGGACAGTAAATTCCTGCTTCCCAGATTATCAACGTCTGATTGCATATTCAAAAATAACCGCCGTATGTTAATGGCCGTGGATTTATTTGGCATAAACCCTGCCTGATCATCATGTATGAGGGAGGCTATAACCTTATTAAGTCGCATTGCTAATACTTTTGCAAGGATTTTAATATCGCATTGTAACAAGGAGATTGGCCTGTATGATCCCGGTTCAACCGGTTCCTTACCCGGTTTAAGGAGCAGTACAATATTGGCTTTTGCCATAGAAGGTGGAAGGACTCCCACCTCCAAGGCTGCATTAAACACCTTTAATAAACGTGGTAGCAGTACCTCCGCATGTTGCTTGTATACTTCCATGGGAAACCCATCCTCCCCCGGTGCCTTACAATTAGGGAACAGGCCCACTGCCACCTGCAATTCCTCCACTGTAAGAGGTGCATCTAAGTCCTCCCTCTGTCCCGCAGTAAGCTTAGGGATGGTTACCCCGTCAAGTACCGGTCCAGATCCGCCCGATCATAGGCAGCTCCGGGGCGGTACAACTCCTCATAGAACCCAGCAAACTCCTGCATGATAAGTGCCGGGGATCTGACCAGTGGCCCAGCTTTGGATTTAATAGCCCCTATAGTTGGAGACCTCTGTTGAGCGTTCGCTATTCTAGCCAGCATGCGCCCTGTTTTTTCCCCCTCCTCAAAAAAGGCCTGTTTGGAGAAAAAGCGTTTCTTCTCAGCAGTTGAGGAGAGCACCCACTCGTAAGCTGACTGAGCAGCTTGCCACTCCTCCCTTGCCGAGTCAGAGGGGTCCAAGACAAAACGGTGTTCAAGATCCTTCACCCTATTCTCTAGTTCCACCACAAAATCAGAAGAAGCTCCTTTTACTTTAGTCATTTCAGTGGTCAAAATCCTTCTCAAAAATGCCTTAAAGGCCTCCCACTGCTGTATACAGGAACCCCTCAGGGTCCTGAGCAGTGAAAAACCCACACATGCTCTCTTCTATAAATTCAGGGGATTTAAATAATTTCAGCCAGAATGCATTGAATTTCCACGGTGCTTTTGGGAGCGTCACCTGCTGAGAAACCACCAGGTGCACTATCAATGGGGAGTGATCCGACACACTTCGGGGCCTATATTCCGTTACGGATACATATTGGAGCATGTGTGCGTTTCCCACCGCCAAGTCAATCCTGGACAGACTGCCGTGCGATTTGGAAAAACATGAATATTCTCTTACCCCCGGGTGACAATGTCGCCAAACATCCACCCAGCCCACCTCTTGCAACAACCGCGCCAGGGGGGTACCCCTGGAGTGGGCAGAGGCTCCTACGGCCGGGTGTCTATCCAGCGAGAGGTCTAAACAACAATTAAAGTCCCCGATCACCAGCAGCGGTACCTCCGGCCTACCATCCACATAGGATATCAAAGCCCTCAGCACCACCGCCGTGAAAGGGGGGGAGATATACTCCAGCAATTACACATGTTAAGGCACCCAATCTGCAATGCAGAAACACAAATCGACCCTCGGGATCAATTAAACTGTCCATCTCTTGGTAGTCCAAGGAGCCATGAATCAAGACACTCACCCCTCTAGAGTACGAGGTGTGAGTAGAGTGATAGGCTTTATTCACCCAATTATATTGTATACACCTCACTGTCTCCTGAGTCAAATGTGTCTCTTGAAAACAGAAAATCCCAGGTTGAAACTTTTTAAGGCACATGCGTACCATAGTTCTCTTGAGGGGGGATGCAAACCCTGCACGTTCCATGATACTATAAGAACCCCAGCCATTTGACAAAGTTAAACATAGGAACTGGCATGTAAAACATCACCGAGCCCGGAGGCCTGGTATTTCTGGAACCAATGATCCGGTCATGAGTGAGTGTATATGGTTCAGCTGTAGTGCCCACCTGAGAAGCATTACTGTTATACCGTGCAACAAAGAAGTGAAAGTAAAAAAGAAAAAAAAAAGGAAAATTGAGGAAGCAACAGGCATTCCTCACCGGTAACATAGAACCATTTCCTGCCAACAGGGCAGGGCAACCACATACCCCCGGAAACGCACTCAGGGGGTCTCTCAAATACACAATTTGTAAATCCACGCTGACGATTTCTGAAGCTCTTGTCTTGATATGATGCAGGATACTGTCCCTCAGCCAGGGTCCATCCGGATAAGATCAGCACAAGTTCTCCACAGTACATCAAACCCCCCTTTAGGAATTATGAGAAGATCCAGTAACTCTTGCGGGACATTCCACCTCCATCAATCCTCCCCACCATTCTGGTCACGCTGCCGCAGGGCTTGCTCATTACGGTCCAGCCAGTTGACTGCATCCTTGGCCGACTCAAAAAATTGTGCTTGGCCCCGCACTATCACGCGGAGCTTAGCCGTAAACAACATGGCATAAGGAAGCTGTAACTGTCGGAGCCTGCGCTTCACATCAAAGAATTTCGCCTGGCGTCTCTGCACCTCAGCTGAGAAGAAGTCAGGGTAAAAGGACACTCTGGCTCCATTATATTGTATGTTTGCCTTTTCCCGGGCAAGCCGGAGCACTGTTTCTCTGTCCCTATAATGTAGTAATCTTGCTAGTATCGGCCTAGGGGGCCCCCCAGGTTGGGATGGGAGAGATGGCACCCTATGGGCGTGCTCCACCGCAAACATAGGAGAGAAAGCATTCTTTCCAAAGATGTCCAGCAACCAGCCTTCCACATAAGCTGTGGGGTCCCTGCCTTCCACCTTCTCAGGGAGACCCACAATGCGAACATTATTCCTTCTTAGGCGGTTCTCAAAATCTTCTGCTCTGTCAATAGCCTCCATTGCAAGTCTATAGGCAGCTTTGGCATCTCTCTTAATGGGGGGTAACTGATCCTCACTTTCACTCACCCTACTTTCCACAGCAGTAGTGCGTTCCCGCATTTTTTGCATATCCTGCCGCAGCAGCGACAGTTCCTCTCTCATGGTGGCTACCGAGGCATTGCCAATGTTAACAGCCCTGAGGATATCTGCCAGCGTAGGCTGAGCAATCCCTGAAGTGTCCTGTTCACCAACCCCAGGTGCCCCAGAATCAGAGGGATCAGTCTCATCGTTCTCACACTGTGCAGCCAAGATGGCCGCCCCAGCCTGCGTGTCATGTAAAGCAGGCTCCATGTGCTGTGAGTGTCCAGCCTCCTCTGCCCCCATCAGCCCATTCATTTTCTGGGTGTAATACACCATGTCTTTAGGTGCATCCTTACCCTGAGCCTTGGGCTGCCTCTGTCCTTTAGGCCCTATCTCCTTCCCCCTGTCAGCTCCTCGTGGGGTCCCCTTCACTGCGGATGCGGCGGCGCCATCTTGGAAATCGGGACCTATGTCAGAAAGCGTTTTCCGGGTCATTCCTCTGGTGCAGAGGGCTGGCGGAGGTTCCCCTGTTATCCCAGGATCAGCAGCTTGCAGCATATATCCGCACCGCAGAATGTCGGTAATGTGGCTGAGGGAGGATCAATACCGGATCAAGCTCAGGAGCTGTGAGAGCCGTGTCCTCTCACATGCCGGTCCATGCCATGCCCCGCGAGATTGTTCTTTAGAATTAGTGTGATCCATAAGGCCTAGATCAGTTAAGGCTGACAGTAATTCATCTGATGTACGACAGGTATACCTGGTTTCAAGATGGGTAAAGCGGAGAGAAAATGGGAAACCCCAGTGATATACAATTTGGTGCTTCTGAAGTACTTGCAGCAGTGGCTTCATTGAACGCCTTTTAGTCACAGTAAGTGGGGAGAGGTCTGCAAAAAGTTGATAAACATTGCCCTGGAAATCAAGAGTATTTTTGCCTCTGGCTGCAGCAAGTAATTGTTCCTTTGTTTGAGGCCTCATGCCCACTGGCGTTTTTACAGCTGCGTTTTTTGCAGCTTAAAAACGGCTGTCCATGTTATTGTAAATATTTTTTATTTTTTTATTTTTTTTCAAAAAAAAATAAATAAGAAACGTCGGAGCTAAAAACGCGACCGCGCGTTAGTGCGCGTTTTTTGCGCGTTAGTGCGCGTTTTTGCGCGTTTTTTGACGCTCGCGTTTTTTTTCTGCCTAATTCTGACGCTGAGGAACGCACTGGCCCTGGTTTTTTTTTACAGCTTACAAACGCCTATGCTCTTTACAGCTCAAAAACGCCTAGGTGGGCATGAAGCTATAGACTAACATGGACAGGCGTTTTTAAGCTGTAAAAAACGCTCAAAAACGCGGCTGAAAAAACGCCCGTGGGCATGAGGCTTTATAGTAGTGGAATTTAACTATAATATCCCTAGGGGGACCATTGGGTTTGCGTTGGGTTAGGGCTCTGTGTCCATTTCTAATCTCTCAGGTGAAATACCTGGGAGCAATTCCTGAAAAAGTGCACTTATAGTACCTTGTAAGTCTATGACCGATTCAGGGAGTCCTCTAATTCTTAGGTTGGATCGACGGTCCCTATTCTCCTGATCTTCCAAACGATTTTGTAGTAAAAGGTTCTCATCTTTAAAGTTGTTCAATTGTTGCGGTATAGTGCTGTGTGGTAATTTCAATATCATCTACACGCACTTTCAGCTCAGCTGTTCTGTGCCCCAGCTCCCTAATCTCCCTTGTCAGTTTTTCTGTTATTTGGTCTGATGTTTGCTTCAAAGCTTCCTCAAGCATTTTTTCAAACTGCTTAGACATATTAGACTGAGTAACAGTTTCAGAGATATCATTGTCAGAGTTAGACTCACCAACCGTGTCCTGAGTTTTGAGACTGTGTGACAGGGATTTAGGAACTCGCTGTATGTGGGTCTGTGAGGTACCAGGCGGCGCCATCTTGGATGTCGGCCGGGGCAGCGCTTCTTTAGAGCTTCCAACCTTATATTTTGTTTTTGGGCCCCTTGTAACCATCTTATATTCGCCGGAGTGTTCCTGGGATTGAATTGCGGGAGCTGGTGCCGTTCGCGGTAATGTATGAGCTTTCGGTTCTCCGGGTTGTTTAACCCGGGAGCGGAGCTCTAAGGAGATACGACTTCTCTCTCAGGCATCCGCGCATGCGCCCCCCTTTTGTCTTTTATTAAGAAAAAGAAGAAGATTTTATTGAAAGAATTACAGTCTTTGCTAGGGCTCTTAGCCTTTGCCACTCGGATATTACCAGTGGGTAGCATTTTCTCTAGGAGATTGTATATGGCAATGTCAGGTCATAAAAATCCCTGTTCTCTTATTCGGTTAACTTGAATTAAAGGAAGATTTGCTGGTTTGGCTGAATTTTTTTATTCATTTTAATGGGAGGGCTTTTTGGCAGGATGATTTCACTATGGACAGGGACTTCTGCTTATCTACTGACTCGGCAGGCTCTGTTGGTTTCGCAGCAATTTGGGGAAACAATTGGTGCGCTTCAGCTTGGTCGCAGAGTTGGGTAAGCAGGGGTTACTGCAGGAATATAGTACTTCTGGAATTATTTCCTATAATTGTAGCATTGGAGATTTGTGGTGATCAGTTTGCAAACAAAAGGATCCTTGTTAGTACTGATAATAGAGGTGTTTTGTTTGCGGTCAACTGTTTGACCTCCAGGTCTCCACCTGTGAATCTCTTTTACGGTACCTGGTTTATAAATGCCTTTGTCTGAAAATATGGGTTAAAGCTAAATATATTCCAGGTAAAAAGAATGGAGTTAGCTGACGCACTTTCTCGTTCGCAGGTGGAGCGTTTTTTCTCCCTTTTGCCAACAGCGGATTGTACCGGAACACCTTGCCCATCTCTTTTATGGGAAATCGGCAAGTGTCAGAAAATTTTTGGAAATCTTTGGCTGCAGCTTCTTGGTCCGGTTACCGGTCCTCTTGGTTGCTGTGGTTGCAATTTTTGAATACCATGCAGGTTCAGTGTTTGGATTGTTCCGAAACTGGTTTTATCATTTTTGGAATCGCTAATGTCAAAAGATTATTCCTGGTCACATATTTACAAAACTTTAGCGGGTATTTCATTTTTTCAAAAATTTTATAATCTGACTTCTTATTTATCTTATTTCTCAGTGTTACAGGCTCTTAAAGGTTATAAGAAATTGCATGCTAATATAGATAGTAGGATTCCTGTTAAGTCTGAGATTCTCCAATCTTTTTGCTCTATTACCAGTTCAGTTTGTTCTTCTTTTGAAGCAGTTCTTTTTAATGCAGTATTTACTTTGGCCTTTTTCGCGGCATTACGGATTTCTGAAATTGTGTCAATTAGCAAAAAAAATCCTTCTGGTTTACGTTTGCAACATATTATTCTGGACAATACTACTTTAAAAGTGTTTATCCGGGTGAGTAAGACTGACCAAGCGGGGAAAGGCAATTGGTTACATTTGTCATCTTGTCCTGGGTCGCCAATTTGCCCTGTGCGAAGAATGTCATCATATTTAGACATACATCCTAATCAGGGAAATTTTATTTTTATACATGAGGATTTGTCTCCTCTTACTAAGTTCCAATTTAATAGTGTTTTGTCCAGATGTTGCAAATTATTGAATTTATCAGACATCCGTATTTCATCACACTCTTTCAGGATCGGTGCTGCCACGGAAGCGGCTAATTGGGTTTTAGTTCGGACCGTATTAAGGGTTTGGGAAGGTGGAAATCGAATGCTTTGAAATTATATGTATGTCTTAATTCTTTTGTCTGAATTATTATAGGTGTACCGGGAGTGGTCTGGATCATTGGACACTTTTTCATATTCTGGGCGCATCACCGTGCAAATGATAGGTATTATACATCAAATTTAGGTCTGGATCTGGAAAAGTTCTGAGTTTTTTGGTTTGGCAGAAGGGGTATGCGGTGGGAGGAATTGTTGTTTGAGTTTAGTACACTGCACCTTTCTTGGTCTGCAACTAACATTTTAATTTTACACTTAGGAGGGAGTGATGTGGGTCAGATGCAGACATTGGATCTTATTTTTGATATTAAGAATACGATTCATCTTATTAAAATGTCATCCCACAGTTAGTGATCGTTTTCTCGGAAATTATTCAGAGATTGAGATGGTTGGATTCTATCACTTTAAAACCTTTTGAGAAAGTCAGGAAACGGGTTAATAGAGCTATTGAAAAATTGATGGGCCCGGAATTTGTTTTTTCCTACCGGCATGTAGATTTAGAAAGAGGAATTTCAGGTTTTTATAGGTTTGATGGGGTACATTTATCAGATATTGGCCTGGACATAATGAACCTTGCTTTTCAGTCATGTATTGAAAAGGCCACCTTCTGGGGTTTGGTGACAGGTGGGGTTGTTGAAAAACCCACCTGTCTTGTGGGGACAGTTTTGTGAAATGATATTAAAGTCAGGATATTTTCAGCTTGAGTCTTAGTGGCTGAGCTGTATTTTTTCTTAAATGTTTGGTATTGAGTTATATATATTTTGAAATAAATACGTATAGTAATTTTATTTATTTAATAAAGATGTTTTTTAACCAATAATATATGCCGCGACCAAATATTATCCAATGAAATCGTTTATTGTCAAAGTTGTTTTATTGAGTTGTCATTGTTGTCCAGACATTCCTGCCTACGATCCCATGGGGGGGAAAAGGGGATTAGCCTGTCTTAAGGCTCCCCTTTTCCTTATGGGATCAAGGTAGGAGCAGTTTCCAGGCTCCTCCGCTGTGAGGAATCGGCAGGAAGCCTGGGTTTGGTTTTTAGGTCAGGTAAGATCTGGAATATTCTGGATCTGGGGAGAATTTAACCTATGTCTAGGATAGGTCAATTGGGGCCAGATGACCACCTGGAACATTCTAGAATTCAGGGTGTCCCTATATAAATGGCTAGTCTATAGGGTCCGGGGCCAGTCGTCTGAAGAGGATCAAACAGCGGAACTTCCCACCCCCCCCTCCTTTGTCGCGGCTGTATTATGTGGTAAGGTCACCTTTGCTAATTAAAGTAAAAGGGGGACAGTTTTGTGAAATAATATTAAAGTCAGGATATTTTCAGCTTGAGTCTTAGTGGCTGAGCTGTATTTTTTCTTAAATGTTTGGTATTGAGTTATTTATATTTTGAAATAAGTACGTATAGTAATTTATTTATTTAATAAAGATGTTTATAAACCAATAATATATGCCGCGGCCAAATATTATCCAATAAAATAGTTTATTGTCAAAGTTGTTTTTATTGAGTTTTCATTGTTGTCCTGGCATTCCTGCCTACGATCCCATAGGTTTTACATGTGGCTCCCTGCTGACTGGAATAAACAAGCTCTTCTCATTGCTTCTACAAAATCTACATGGTGACAGAAGTGGAATCGCTGAAACATCATGGCTCAGAATTTAAGTGGCATACGACACCTAATATTTGATAATGACATTGCTAACAACTTGCTGAAATTCAAAATAGAATGGGAAGTGTACAGCAAAGCAGGACTCTCAGACAAGTCAAATAGGATACAAGCATACACTCTTCTCAATTTTGCTGGTTCTGGTGCACTAGATAAATATGAGTCATTTCATTTTCAAGATAATGAGGATAGAGAGGACCCCGATGTCTTAATCAAGAAATTTGATGAGATATGTGTAGCGGGTATGTACTATTTAGGGGCAGCATCTGGGTGGTAGTACTACCCAGATGCACTAATAGGTAGAGTAGGGCTGTGTTTTCATTCATTTGAAGACATCAGTGGTGTTCAGTTCCCTGCGGCTCGGTAGGTGGCACTGTCGCTTTGGGCCGGGGTTGAACCACCACTGCAGTGCCGTACCCTTTGTGACCTCTCGCAGCAGCTGTACGGCAGGGCGGGGAACCCTCTGGGCTTGCTGGGAGAGGGTATAAAGGGGGCGGATATCTTCACCATGAGGTCCGAGTCCCAGGCACCTTTAGCCTGAGGGCTGCTGTCCGTGATCGGTGTGCAGGCGCCCTTGGCCTGTGCACGTGGCGTTCGTGTTCCATCCCAGACACCTTCGGTCTGGGGTGAGGTACTCAACCGGAGGCCTGGGGCCCAGTACCTTCCACTGGGTCCCGCGAGGGAGGGATCGTCCTAAGGTGCCCCGGGTGTTGGGCACCTGAATCCAGGGCGTAAGGGACCAGAGAGGGGATCCTCCCGAAGAGCTGGTACAGCATATTGCCAGTGCTGGGTGGACCTCTGGAGACCGTCCGGATGGATGTCTTTCCCGAACAGGGGCAAATTCATCAGGGAAGGTGGTTCATGTTCTATGGCCGGTGGCAGCGGTCCATCTAATCAACTCAGGTCGGTGGCAGAGACCTGCTCTCAGGCCTGTGGCAGGGGCCTCAACAGTTCACCCGGTCGGTGGCAGCGACCAATCTCACGGTCGTGGCAGAGACTGTGCGCAAAGCCTATTTGCACTAGAAGGAATAGGAGAGTTCATTGTGCCTGGACCTACTCATATCCACACCCTGTCTGTTTATTCAAAAGTTCAACTGATGCTGTTCACTTGTCAAGAAGAATAAAGGTGTGTTGGACTTTTTATGGTGTGGGGCTCTATTACTGACAGTCAAACTTCCACAGGAGAAGCAGAGGCTCCATCCAGAACACAGGCCCGAAGGTAAAATAAGTGTTGGCTTTCACCTCTGCACATTAGAGGACATGGGCCGTAGTGAACCTCATCGTCCTCCCGCATACCCCTAGACAAGCCAGCCGTTTTATTCGCAAGGGGACGGGGGGTGAGGCCGCTACATGTGGGGTCTCGAGTCCGGGATTGTGTTATGGAGCCGGAGCTGACGGAGTTTGAGCGTGTCTGCCCAATGGAGTTCCGAGTAGGTCGGCCATATTGGCCAAAACGCCACGAGGCACACCCTCCCTGCACAGTTCGTGGGCGTGACTCGGAGAATGCCCGCAAGCTAAAGCGCCAGAGGGGAGGAGTCCGGCCATGTGAGGAGGATCACGTGGGGACTGTGGCGTGAACTACGCAGTGCGCGATGGAGCAACAAGCCGTGACCATGTTCGGAAATGCCTCGTAGGTTCCAGTTTCAACCACCACGAGGATGGCTTTGACTAATGCTCCGGTTACAGATACGGGGATCCGGCTCAAGTCCCGGGGAAGATTCGCCCTGTATTCCTGCAGAGACGTTGAGGCCCTGGGTATGATTTGTCCCGGCTGTTCGGGACTGGTGGTGCAGCTGAAGCCATTCGGGCGCTGCAAAGCTTGTGGAGAGTTCACATTCGAGGTGGAACCGTCCTTTGAAAAGCCAAGAGCTATCCACCTCGACCGCACAGGCGCCACTACTCAGGAAGGAGGAATCACTGCTTGGACAGCCGTTCCCGCGCGCACTGACGGGACCCTGGAGGAGGTCTCCATCAAAGAAGAGAAATCCGAGGATGCTGCTTCGGTCACCGCAGGGCCCTTGCTCCCACCGTCGAAACGGAAGGTCGGCCTGGTCAAGGCTTCCTGTGGCCGCGGAGGAGCTTCGCCCCGCTGCTTGCCTGGCCTGGATGGATCCGGAGGGAAGAGCCCTGGACATCGTGACACTACTACAGGCCCAGGTGAGCCAGGGGTTGGGACTGTTGGTGTGGTTGGAGGTGTCGGGAGTCCACAGCCGGTGGAGCCCACTGACGGGGGGGACTCTGAGTCTACAAGGGGTTACCTCCCTGCTGAAATGTATGACACCTCCGACCTGGAGTCGCTCTCCGACATTGGAGATGATGCAGAGATCGACAAGATTTTCTGCCAAAAGGGCTGGGACAAAATACCTCTGTCCTCGTCTCGTGCCAAAAGGGACTCACCTATGTCCGCAGGGGATAGTACATCCCAGGTGGAGGCACCAGCGCCTGAGGAGGGGTCCCGTCCCCAGTCTGCCCTTCGATCCTCGGTGCCACCTGCATCTAACACCGGGGCCAGAGACTGTCGCTGCAGGCCCCTATGCCCAATATGGAGGTGGTCAAGGCACCTCCCCATCCAGATTGTATTGTCTTGCCGGGAGTGGGGAACAAAGCTACTATGCCTCCCTTGGCCAGGCTCCAACGCTTATTCTGCCAGAAGGTTGCCAACGAGTATGGGTGGGAATACCCATACTTGCCAAAAGAACTGTTGTACGAGGTCGAAGTTTGTCGGGAGCGTTGGTACAATGACTTTGTGTGGACACATATCAAAGTGCCACACGCACGCAGGTACCTCGCCTGCTCTCCCAAGGCATCACAACGGTTCAAGGACTGCAAGGCAGAATGGATGCTGGGTCGGCACATCCACGCAGATAAGGTGCTGATCCACCGGAAAGATAAGGAGGATGCTGAGTATCAGATCGAGACCATGGATCAACACTTGAAACCCCTTGTCCTGCCGCATCCCAGGTTCTATCTGTAGTAGAAAAAGACTCCTTTCCTTTGTCCCTTTTCCAAGTTGGTGAACTTTCCGGGGTTTGTGTTTTTCTTCCCGGAAAATCAGTGACTGTGCCCTAGTAAAAGGGGTCTTTGTGCTCTTCGGAGGAATGGAGACTGTTTCAGTTGTTTGTTCTCCTTTCTTCCATCCCGCAAAGTAATCATGGACTTTGGGGTAGTTAGGGCCCAGACACAGAGAAATTTTGTCTCAGGATTCGACAAGTGCTTTTACCGTGGCACTGTCACCAGGTGGCAGTGTTGCGCAACGACATTCACCAGTGCAGGAGGCTATCCCCTGGGTGTCTGCCATGGCAGCAGTAGTCAAGAAAGTTGGCACTGTCCACATATGCATTGATCCTGTGCATCTCAATAAGGCTCTCCTGAGGCCTTATCACCTGTTAAAAACTGTAGAGCAGTTATCTCTCGAAGTTCATTCATCACTACAGTGAGATAACATCTCCACTCCATCAGCTTCTGTGCCAAGATGCTGACTGGTGTTGGACTGAACAACATGCTGTTGCTGTGGATACATTGAAAGCACAATTTTCTAGTCCACTTGTCCTACAGTATTTTCACGTGCATAAGCTGGTGGTATTGTCTGCTGATGCTTCCCAGCATGGTCTTGGCGCAGTCTGTCTTCAAGAGGAGAGGCCTGTGGCTTTTGCATCAAGAGCCCTCACTGAGACTGAAGCACGCTATGCACAAATTGAGAAGGAACTATTGGAACTAGTATTTGCCTGTGTAAAATTCCATGATTATATCTATGGCTGCTCTGCGACTGTGGAGACAGATCATCAGCCATTCGCAACCATACTGAGAAAACCCCTGCACACAGCATCTGCACACATCCAGTGAATGATGCTAAAGCTTCGATGCTACCACCTGAATGTAATCTATAAACGAGGCCGTGAACTGTTTGTTGTGGATGCTCTTTCAAGTGCACACCCAGAGGCGGCTCTCTAATTAGGCAGGTTAGGCGGTTGCCTAAGGACTCGCGCTCCCAGGGGCCTCACAGTGGCCGCCAAATTTGCCTAAGCTGTGTTTGGAAATGTCCCCCAGTCGTGGTCCCTGTACCATCTGTAATGCGGGGGAAAAGCCTGCGGTGTCCGCAACAACTACCACCCCACCCCTTGTCATCATCATCCCCCCCCCCGTACCCCACCTCTGACATCCTACCACCTTGCCTCCTGTCATCAAAATCCCCATCATCCCCATGTACCCCATCTCTAGCATCCACCACCCTACCCCCGTTGTCATCATTCTTATCTTCACACCCCCCCCCCTTTACCCCACTGTCAGCTTCCTACCCACCTACATCCTGTCATCATCATCTCCATCCTTATCATAATGCCTGGTGTCCTACCACCCCACCCCCTTTAATCTTCATCCCCCCCTGTACCCCACTGCCAGGTTCCTACCACCCCACCCCGTCATCTTCATCCCCCTTGTACCCCATTGCCAGTTTCCTACCACCTCACCCCCTGTAATCTTCATCCCCCTTTACCCCACTGCTAGCTCCCTACCACCCCACCCACTATCATCATCATCGTCGTCCCCATACCCCACTTCTGACATCCTACCACCCTGCCCCCCCATCATCCCCCTGTACCCCACCTCTAGCATCCAACCATCCTACCCCCATCATCATCCCCCCCTGTACCCCACTGCCAGCTTCCTACCCACCCACTGTCATCATTTTGCCAATTTGCTGACCTACTACCACCCCACCCATTTTCATCAACATCCCTCTCTACCCCACCTCTGGTATCCTACCACCCCACCCCCTGTAATCTTCATTCCCCTGTATCCCACTGCCAGTTTCCTACCACCACACCCCCTGTAATCTTCATCCCCTTTACCCCACTGCTAGCTCCCTACCCCCCCCCACCCACTATCATCATCGTCATCGTCCCCATACCCCACTTCTGACATCCTATCACCCTGCCCCCCCATCATCCCCCTGTACCTATCCTCTAGCATCCAACCATCCTACCCCATTCATCATCCCCCCTGTACCCCACTGCCAGCTTCCTACCCACCCACTGTCATCATTATGCCAATTTGCTGACCTACTACCACCCCACCCATTTTCATCAACATCCCTCTCTACCCCACCTCTGGTATCCTACCACCCCACCCCCTGTAATCTTCATCCCCCTGTACCCCACTGCCAGCTTCCTACCACCCCACCCCTGTCATCATTCCACCTGTATCCCACTGCCAGTTTCCTACCACCACACCCCCTGTAATCTTCATCCCCCTTTACCCTACTGCTAGCTCCCTACCACCCCACCCACTATCATCATCATCGTCCCCATATCCCACTTCGGACATCCTAACACCCTGCCCCCCATCATCACCCTGTACCCCCCCTCTAGCATCCAACCAGCCTACCCCCATCACCATCCCCCCCTGTACCCCCCTGCCAGCTTCCTACTCACCCACTGTCATCATTATGCCAATTTGCTGACCTACTACCACCCCACCCATTTTCATCAACATCCCCATCATCCCTCTTCACCCCACCTCTGGTATCCTACCACCCCACCCCCTGTAATCTTCATCCCCCTGTACCCCACTGCCAGCTTCCTACCACCCCACCCCTGTCATCATTCCACCTGTATTCCACTGCCAGTTTCCTACCACCCCAACCCCTGTAATCTTCGTCCCCCGTTTACCCTACTGCCAGCTCCCTACCAGCCCACCCACTATCATCATCATCGTCCCCATATCCCACTTCGGACATCCTACCACCATGCCCCCCATCATCCCCCTGTACCCCACCTCTAGCATCCAACCATCCTACCCCCATCATCATCCACCCCTTTACCCCCCTGCCAGGTTCCTACCCACCCACTGTCATCATTATGCCAATTTGCTGACCTACTACCACCCCACCCATTTTCATCAACATCCCCATCATCCCTCTCTACCCCACCTCTGGCATTCTACCACCCCACCCCCTGTCATTATTATTCCCATCATCCCCCTGTAGCCCACCTCTGGCATCCTACCACCCTGCCTCCTGTCATTATCATCCTCATCCCTCCTGTACCCCACCTCTGGCATCCTATCCCCCTACCCATTATCATTATATGGAAAATATGATCTCAGCCTCTCACCCCAATGCTGCCACCATCATCCCAAACTGCATCCTGTCATCCAACCAACTGTACCCCAACAGTTGCATCACACACACCACAATACTGCCCTGCCACCCAGCGAGAGGTAATAATGTGCAGTAACCTCTAGAAACCAATCAGTGAGTGATAATGATAAGCAGTAACCTATAGCAACCAACCAGTGAGCAGTAATAATGTGCAGTAACCTCTATCAACCAATCAATGTGTGGTAATGATGTGCAGTAACCTCTAGCAACCAATGGGTGGGCAGAAATGATGTGCAGTACCTCTAGCACCAATCATTGAGTGGTAATATTGTGCAGTAACCTCTAGCAACCAATCAGTGAGCAGTAATGATGTGCACTAACCTCTAACAACCAATCAGTGAGCTTGGAGCAATCAGTGAGTTTGTGTACATCATTAAAGTTGTTTTTTCAGATAAGTCTATGTGCATGTTTGTTTTCTGGGATGTTGGGGTGGAGAGCGAAATTGCTAGGGGTCTATCGCTTTAATTATTTTTCCTATTATGGGAGTTAGTAGGCCCTCATGTCTAAGATTTGCCTATTGCCGCGTATACACGACCGTTTTTAATGTCATTGAAAAAAACAATGTTTTTCTTAACGTGATTCTTCTCAAGCCTGCCTTGCCTACACACTATCGTTGAAAAAAATGCTCAAGTAAAGCACGGTGACGTACAACACATACGACGGCACTATAAAGGGGAAGTTCCATTCAAATGGCGCCACCCTTTATGTTAGTAAAGTTTGTTGAGAGACGATTCACGCTTTTCAGCCTCATGCTTTTCAGTCCGTTACAGCGTGGCGAATGTGCTATCTCCATTGCGAACGCTAGTTTTACCAGAACGAGCGCTCCCGTCTCATACTTGATTCTGAGCATGCACATTTTTTCTTCACGTTGTTAAAGCCTACACACGGCTGTTTTTCATGATGAGAAAAACGACGAGGTGAAAAACGACGAGAAAAATTAGAGCATGTTCCAATTTTTTCATGGCCATTTTTCACGTCGTGAAAAATGCTCTGAAGCCCACACACGGTCATTTTTAATGACCATTTTAAATAATGGCATTTTTCTTGTCATTAAAAACGGTTGTGTGTACGTGGCATAAAGCCTCATAAAGCCTACAGCCGCCTCTGTGCACACTTCCCCACTTCTGATAACTCTGGAGCTATTGCGGATTATGATGTGTTGGCTCTGGGTGGGGTGTTGTCATCCAGAAGGATTCAGGAACTAAAGCAATAAACGCAGGCAGATGTCACCTGTCAGCTCCTCATGAACATAATTCTCAATGGGTGGCCTGGATGCTTTAAGGAAATTCCACATGATATCCGACCATTCTACTCTATGTGGGATGAATTAACAGTGGATGATGGATTAATCCCGTGTGGTCAGAGATACTGTATGTAATCCCTCACTCTTTTCAAAAATACTTCTTGACACAGCTCCATCAAGGTCATCCTGGCATTCATTCTACTAAGCGAAGGGCAGGTGAAGCCATGTTTTTGCCCACTATTTACACTGACATTGAAAGAGAAGTTTCCAGATGTGCCCCATGCAATGATCTACGACAGCACCAGATGAGAGAACCTTTAGCTCTTCACCAAATACCTAACAGACCAGGGTCTATCACAGCAGCTGACATATTTGAGTGGTCAAACAAGGATTACCTGGTCTTGGTAGATTCGTAGACTGGCTGGTGGGAATTTGATGTCCTCCCAAACACTTCCAGTAACACAGTGATCGGGACATTAAAAAGGAAGAAAACTCTGCATTTTAAACCGCTTTTTTCATGCTATATAACATGGTACAGTATTTACAGTCATTGCCCAGTGTAAAGGATGTAAAAATGCTTGTTACTTACAATTTTTGCTTCTTCCAGGAATCGGCAGGGCCATCTTAGGTATTGTTTAGTGGGTACCCTGCGGACGTCATTTCCGCCCTTCCTTAGGTTCCCTTGTCAAAATCCCGCACATGCGCGATCGTGTGCTTACAAGTCTATGAGATGTCCTGGTTTACTGCTCATGTGACATCACACACTGGCAAGTCTCGTGTGTCTTCTTAGCTATGCCACAGAGAGCGGAACTCTCGGCCACAGCATTATGTTAAAGTGGGAACAGCACACAGAGAGTCCCGTGACTTGAGAGACAGGAAGCTCATGCACCAGTGACGTCATGAAACATTGCGGGACGGACTACCAGAAGAAGAAAAAAATAAGGAAAATGTGACAGGCAGCAATCAGTAGCTATGGTAATGAGGATTAAAATTACCTGAAGTTAGGAGAGAGTGTTTACAACCACTTTAAAGCGGATATTCTCCACACATGGAATTCCCTATCAATTGATGACTGACAATGCAATATTATTTTCAAGTAGAGAATTCAAGAACTTTGCTCACCAATGGGATTTTCAGCACGTCACTAGCAGTCCCAATTACCCCAGATCCAATGGTTTTGCAGAGTGTAGTGTAAGATCTGCCAAGCATCTCCTGAAATGTGAACGTGATGGTTCTGACGTTTATGCAGCCCTACTCAACCTACGCAACACACCTAGGGATGGCATGCCTTCTCCGGTACAATGTTTACTATCACGACGAACCAGGATTTTGATTCCCATGGTCCCATCCCACCTCCTGCTAAGAGTTGAGACTGATGTTCAGGCTGCTTTATTTACACTCAGGCAAAAAGGAAAGATAAGCCATGACAAATCGGCCAGACGCCTTTCCTCTCTGGAGCCTGGGCAGGTGGTAAGGATGGAGACAACCCATGGGTTTGACAAACTGGCCATGGTTAATGAAAAGGCCTGCCAACCAAACAGCTATGCTGTCCATTCTGATGGTAGGACCTATGTAAGGAACCGCTGTCACCTCCTACAGGTACCTGAATAATACTGTACTGCCGCTGCCCATGTGCCTATGATCAATTCAGGACCTCAAGCACAGCCGTCTGCTGCTGTGCAAATTTACACTTCCACCAACGGATGTAACACACAACCACAACAAAATCATGATGGCAACAGGCAAGAGGTTTCAGACTCGCAAGCCTTACAAGTTCACAAGTTGTTACTCGATCTGGAAGACTTTTACTCAGCATCTTTCGTTTTTTATTGTAGTTTGTTATTGTTCCTTGCTATGCTGTGTCCTTGTTGGTTCTATATTACACTTCATTTATTTATGCATATCTTTTCTTTAAAAGGGGAAAGATGTCGATTATGTATGTATTGTATGTACATACTGTAGCTGTGTTAGGACCTGGGAGTGGGAACAGGAAATAGGAAGTTATGAAGTGAAACTAGAATAAAAAGGGTTTACATGTGGCTCTCTCTCTGACTGGAGTAAACAAGCTCTTCACAAGATTCATCTGACTATTCATCATTGCTTCTACAAAATCAACACTATGCTTCAGTTAAGAATGAACACACGAGTGATCGGTACAGATCACTCAATGTGTTCATTCATTCACCCATCCTAAATCATCCCCCTTAGCAGCAGGTGAGAGAGGAGGGAAGCTGGCAGCACTGCAGGGGGGAGACAGTGGGTGCCAGGAAGCAGAGGGAAATCAGCACTGCACAGGGTGATTAGGGTGTGCCCAGGCACAACCGGCACACCCTGTGCGTACGCCTATGCCTACACCTGAAGAGAATGATGTTATTAATGTGCAGCCTTCCTTGTAAGGATGATGAACACATGTAAATGCATGTAAACACAAATACACATAACAGCAGGGGAACTTGATCTGGGAAGGATAAAGGTTGTTAATACTACTTAGATAATGTCTGCTAAGTTTATATGAACCATCTGTAGGAGGTCGGTGTGAATGCAGCCTTAAAACTGACCTTTCCCCACTTTCTCTAAGTTTTACATCAGCGTGCATCTCTACATATTGATGGTAAATCGTCTGCTTTTCTTACCTTTTTTCTTTTCTCTTTTTCCCCCTTAAGGCAGTGGTGATGTAGCTCCAGTCTGCTTTAATGCTCAGCTCCAGCCAAAACTTAGTTATTTTAGTTTTGGAAAGGCTTGGGAAGAGTAAATAGTCCTGTTAGGCTTTTTAGGCCATTTTGATGTGCTGTTGGGGGGACAAAAATGCATGGTTGAGCTGTGTTTTTCCGCAGGCCAACCCAACCCCCCGCCCGCCCATTAAGCTGCCATAGACAGTGAATGCTACTGTAGCGGGGTCTTTAAATTTAGTTGGGGTACACCTGGGGGTAGTGTGACCCAGGTGTATAATTAGGAAAGGTTCTGGACCCCTTTTTGGTAATTCGTGGAGGATTGAGTGGTGTATTACTCACCTTGGCCTGTGGGTGGCGGTGTACCCACAGGCTCAAGGTAGAATCACTGCCACAGTGCTACCCTTTTTGTCCCTTTCCGGAGATGGTACGGCTGGGGCGGGGAACCCGCCGTGGTGTTGATGGAAGGAGATAAAAGGGGGAGACGCCCTCGCCACGAGGTTCGTTCGTTCGTTCTCGGAGGAGTTCTCTTCACGCACCTTAGGCCTGGGTGCGGGCGGTTCAAGGTTCCGGCCCAGGCGCCCTAGGCCTGACCGGAATGAAGTTGGGGTCCATCCCAGGCACCTTCAGCCTGGGGTGAGGTACTATATCGTAGGCCTGGGGCCCAGTAACTTCGACTGGGTCCCGCAAGGGCGAAGTGATCTCAGGGTGCCGCCTTGCGAGGGGACCCGCATCTGAGGTGAGGAGGCTGGGGAGGTTACCCATCCGGAGACCCGGAGCAGCATCAACCCGGTGACGGATGGGCCTCCGGTAACTCTCTTAGAGGGACATATTCCCCTGATAGGGGCCGCAGCGCAGCGAAGGTACTCCCATCTATGTTCTATGGAGTCGCTGGTAGAGACTCACAAGTTCTATGTTCTATGCCATTCAAAGCTGCTACAACCCCTGGTCAAAGCACAGGGGTTTAGACTGAAATCAGGATAGTGCCTCGGCCTGCTCATCCCATCGTATCAAGTTATAATAATGTTCCAACCAGTTGACTATTAAGACATTGTTTATTGTGGAGCGTACAATAAAGCAAGAGTTGGACTGTGATCGGTGTATGGACTCTGGTTAATGGGAGCAAGGGAGATTCCAGCATAGCAGGACTGAGTTTTAAGACTAATGCACATTGGCCCGAGGAAGATACTGATACTGGCCTTCACCTCACCCACAGCCATGGGGAGGACATGGGCCGTAGCGCATCTCACCCTGTCATGTGACATACCCCTAGCAAAAGGAGATGGGGTGAGGCCGCTACACTACACATTCAAGTAAATGGGGAGGCGCAGCAACCAGGTGTAATGCATGTATTTGCATTTCCTTTTGTCTGCAAAAGTGGGGTTAAAACAGGCAATAAGGAGGTGTTGCCAATAAGGAGGTGTTGTATTATTTCCTCACCACCTGTCAGTAGCCTCTGGAGCATGATCCAAATTGGGCTTCAGAGGAAAAGGAGATTTAGATGCATGTCTAAATCTACTCTTAGACCCCTTTCACACCCTGTCAGTTTTTTAGGCGGACCTGAACGGATGCTCCATGCACCTCTATGGAGCCACGGATGTCAGCGGTGAGATGCCCGCTGACATCCGACCCGCTCCGATCCACCAAAGTGTAACGGAGGAAAGCCCTATTTTCCATCCGTGTGGCGGATCGGATCAGATGACAACGGACTCTATGGTCCATCGTCATCCGATCCCCCATAGGTGAGAGCGGCGCTATGACAGGTCGATCCCTGCACAGTGTGAGGAGACAGACCTTTCATCTGCCTGCTCAGCGGGGATCGACGGAGCGAGCAAAGCTGAGCCCGCACACGGACACGTCCGTGTGAAAGGGCCCTTATGCTTTTATTGTTAGTCCATGACCCCATGGAGAGATGTCATCTTACTTCCAGATAAAAGGACATGGGTGAAATGTTGGGAACGGTGGAGACAGTGTTGCTTAAAGTGTTACTAAACCCACAACAGTAAAAACAGTCTGTAATTGCAGTAATGCATGCTTGTTATATTCACTGTGGAACCTAAGGGAGTAATCCTCCACATTGTGTACAAAGGCTGTGTGATCCTGCCTTTTCTGATCCTCCTCTTCTTTAACTGACTCCAACCCATCTCTCAATAGAACAGAGCATTAGGAGTCAGGCTGCACATGCTAAGTTTGGTGTGTATTGCTAGAGAGAGTTGTTTTTTGTTTTTATTTGGGAGAGTGCATGTGATCAGCACAGGGCCAATCAGCACTGTCCAGACAAAGGATCAGGGTAGAATAAAAACTCCTCCTACAAGCTTAAGGAGGCAGTGATATAATTCACAAGACTGCTATATACTGCTGATGAGACAAGGTATTTAGCAGTTTATATTTACTAAAAAAAATGCATTTCCATGTTATGTGTACTGTGGGAGACCAGATATAGCGAATGCAGGTTCTGGGTTTAAGAACACTTTAAGTCTGTGTCTCTGTTGGAGAGATTTATTACCACTTCCTGTCCTGCCAGGAAGTGAGGGAAAATCTCTCCAAAGGGGTCCTGTACTGCAGTAAAAACTAAAAAGGGGGTCTACATCTTTCCTAAAACAAACAAAAAAAAGAAAAAAGTTTTAACTGGTGTTGGTGATTAAGTATTTTTAAGTATTTTTAAGTATTAACCACTTCAGCCCCGGAAGAATTGAACCCCTTCCTGACCAGAGCACTTTTTGCGATTCGGCACTGTGTCGCTTTAACTGACAATTGCGCAGTCGTGCGATGGGTACCCAAACAAAAATTACATCCTTTTTTTCCCACAAATAGAGCTTTCTTTTGGTGGTATTTGATCACCTCTCTGATTTTTTTTTTTTGCGCTATAAACAAAAAAAGAGCAACAATTTTTTTTAAAAAAAGAAATATTTTTTACTTTTTGCTATAATAAATATCCCCAAAAAATATATAAAAAAAGAATTTCTTTCTCAGTTTAGGCCGATATATATTCTTCTACATATTTTTGGTTAAATTTTTTTTTGCAATAAGCGTATATTGATTGGTTTGCGCAACATTTATAGCGTCTACAATATAGGGGATAGTTTTATGGCATTTTTATTATATATTTTTTTTATTAGTAATGGCAGCGATCAGCGATTTTTATCGTGACTGCGACATTATGGCGGACACATCGGACACTTTTGACACTATTTTGGGACCATTGTCATTTATACAGCGATCAGTGCTATAAAAATGCACTGATTACTGTGTAAATGACACTGGCAGGAAAGGGGTTAACCACTAGGGGGCGAGGATGGGGTTAAGTGTGTCCTAGGGAGTGATTCTAACTGTGTGGGGGCTGGGCTACTAGTGACACGCATTGATCACAGGGAGCAGTAGATCACTGTCCTGTCACTAGGCAGAACAGGGAAATGCCTTGTTTACAAAGGCATCTCCCCGTTTTACCGCTCCGTGACACGATCGCGGGACACCGGCGGACATCGAGTCCACGGGTCCCGCAGGCACGGTCACGGAGCTCGCAGCGGGCTAGCGGCGGGCTGTCCTTGCTCGGCCTCTCAGTTTAGGTGGAAGGCCATGTCTTGGTAGGTTTGCAGTTTGCCATACTCTTCCCATTTTTGGATGATGGATTGAACAGTGCTCTGTGATATGTTCAAAGCTTTGGATATTTTTTTATAACATAACCCTGCTTTATACCTCTCCACAGCTTTATCCCTGATCTGTCTGGTGTGTTCCTTGGGCTTTATGATGCTGTTTGTTCATTAAGGTTCTCTCAGGCTCGATTCACACTAATGTATGTTGCTTTTGAGCGTTTTTTCCCTTGCTTTTTGCGGTGCTTGCCGCGTTATTCAACATGCGTTTTTACTGCGTTTTTGCCAAGATTTGCGTTTTGCGTTTTTTTATTAATTTTTATACAGTAATTTTTATTTTTATACATTTCCATAAAAAAAAAAAAAAAAAAACGCAAATCGCGGTAAAAACGCATCAAAAACGTGGTACTTGCGTTTTTGATGCAGGTCCATTGACTTCTATTACATTACATGCAAAACGCTGCTTTTTGCAGGAAAAAATGTCCCCGACCCTTTCCAAAGACGCAGAAGTACAAAAATGCATTGATGTGAACATGTTTCATAGGAACCCATGTTAAAAAATTTCCATGCATTTCAGCAAAATGCAAAATGCACCAAAAAACGCATTAGTGTGAATGGAGCCTAACAAACCTCTAAGGGCTTCACAGAACAGCTGTATTTATACTGAGAAGAAATTACACACAGGTGGACTCTATTTACTAATTAGGTGACTTCTGAAGGCTATTGGTTCCACTAGATTTTTAGTTAGGGGTATCAGAGTAAAGGGGGCTGAATACAAATGCACGCCACACTTTTCACACATTTATTTGTAACAAATTTTGAAACCCATTTATCATTTTCCTTCCACTTCACAATTATGTGCCACTTTGTGCTGATCTATTACATAAAATCCCCCCCCAAAAAATTACATTTTTGGTTGTAACATGACAAAATGTTAAAAATTTCAAGGGGTATGAATACTTTTCCAAGACACTGTAGACTGTAAGTTCTTCCAGGGGCTCCCTGCAAAATGTATAAGGTAAGTGCTATATGAATGAGGTCAGGAAACTGATATATGTATATATACAGTATGTATAGATGTACCGTATGCATACCTGATGAAGCCCCATACACACTATCAGTTTTTCTGCAGGTTTTTGTCTTCAGGTTTACCAAAACCATGTAGTGCAAGGGACTGCCTGATTGCATACGAATTGAAACTCTTAAGGTTTGCCCTCATATTAGATGGTTTTGGTAAACCTGAAGACAAAAACCTGCAGAAAAACTGATAGTGTGTATGGGGCTTAGTAATGATAAAGAAAAGCCCGGAGCAAAAAATGAGAGAAAAGAAATGAGCGGAGGGCTGGCATGACTAGGGAAACAGGGTACAGGATGTTAGAAGGATTAGGATTGGGTGAGAAGTTTAGTGGGAGGGGGAGTAAGTAAGAAAAGGAGTTGTCCCCTCCCCCAGGTCACCACAGTGTGAAGGAAAGTTCAGGGAGACAGAGCTATGGCAGATGGGGAGCTGTTTCGGGCCTAGCTGCGGTCGGAAGCGGCACCACGGAGCGTGGGTTGGCTGCAGGAGACCCTGGGGCCAATGCTTGCTTGACGGGCAGTGGTGGCAGGTACAGGGGGGAGGGAGTCCGCGCAAGCTCAAAGGTTGCTGCTTCTCACCCGACTATCCCCTAGAGCCCAGCGCCAGCCAATTAGTCTCTCCATGGCCCCATTGGGCCCCCCCCGCTAAGCGTTCACATTGCTCACAGGGGGGGTCCCGGGAATAATCCCCTCATAGTCAGGGCCCGGCGGGCGGCCGCACCGGCGGTTCGGGGTGGCCAGGCAGCTTGCTCGACACATGGACCAGGAGAGTGCGGGCCTCACCCCTGATGGGACGGTAGCGGGGGGTGGAGCCTCAGCGGGGGAGATCGTCTGTCGCGGTCACTGTGCCCTCGGCAGCCTCGGCCAGGTGACCCCCAGGAGATGATGGATCTCCTGGGGAGGGTGACAACGCGCCTGATGTCTCTCGGCAGGGCGGGGGGGGACCCCCCGGCCCGCGGAAGGCGACAGAGAAGTCCGTGGGTGGGTCTGGAGCTCAGTGGCGGGGTCGGAGGGCTGCCAGATCCTCGGCATCCAGAGATGCTGCTCCTGGAGGGCTTTCATCAGATGCGGGCGAGCCGGCTGTCCTACGGTCGCAGGGCGAGCTGACGGAGTCGGAGGACGATCGGTTTCCCCTGAGGCGATCGGCAGTGATGGAGGCAGGACAGTCGGCTGGTGGGAATCTTCCTAGGCAGCCCCGGTAAGTAAAAATTTTCCTTTGCCATATAGGGGATAGTATAGTGGGTCCGTGGGGGGTGGTCCTACTGCAGGTGCTGGGGAGGCATCGGTAACGGGGGGGCTCGCAGGGTGATTCTCCCCGGGTGGACACAATGGATGGGGCTGCACTTGGGGGGAGCTTCAGGCTCGCAGGGTTTTTATTGGCGGGGCTCAAAGATTTTGGTCGGTGGATTTGACAAGGTGGTCGGGCCGCGTGGTCCCGCTTGCAGGGAGGGATATTATATCCTCATCACCCGTAGCGGTGCCGGCTGTGTGGGAATCTGCACATGGCAGCTGATAGTGGGGTGCAAGTGCAGCAGAGGGTTTTGAAGTTCGTGGTAGCAGGGGACGTCGCTGGAAAACGGGATGTCATGTTTGGCTGATTTAGCCACAGGTACAGTTGGTTTTGAGGGTCCGCCGGGTGCTCACCTAAAGCCTGAGGTCCAGGAGAAGATCTGAAAGGGTGAGTACGTAGAGATGTTGTTCACTCCTGCTGTTAGAAAAATTTAACCTGGATAGGGTTACGCCAGCGTAGTCCAACAATGGGAGGTGGAGAGAAGGGGAGGTATTGGTTGATTTCATGTACTATTGCCAATAGGTTGCAAGCATTTGACATGAGGGTGATTGGGGGGAAGAACCCCGAACCCTGTCGGAGCTCTTTTGTTACCCAAATTTGGTAGGGGATGCTTACTGGGTCCACGGAGGTGCGGCTTGGATGCGGTCTAGGAGCAGTTTTGGCGTAGGAGGGGATACATCCGGCACTACGGTGGGATCACAAAGACATCAGGCTGGGAATGTGCCTCGTGACATCTGCAAGGCCCCCAGGGCAGTTTTTTTTCCTGGTAGGGGTGGGTGGTACTCCCCCCACAGTATAACAGTCCGGCTAGAGAAAGTAGGCCTGTTGGCGGTACACGTAGGGCACGGTTAAATTCGGTGGAGTGTGTCGGTACAAGCACTAAGGTTCTGGGTTTGGGGGGGAGGGATCACACCCTGTCGGTATGCTTCAAGCACGGGAGAGGTCGTTTTCGGCGAGTCTGTTAACAGGAGGAAGGACGCCGGTGATGGTGGAACGGCGGCGGCCGTTTCTCGGTAGGTATACGGATGGTACGGCAGCGCAGCTGTTAGACGAAGGTTTTTCTTTTTTCAGTGGGGTTTCACATGCCGTGTGATTTACGTTCGGCCATGCTACGTCCCAACGTAGTTTCTGAGAAACTGCCCAGGGAAAGTAGCATTAGGATGCATAGGCGGCCCTTTCCCTTCCCAACCTTTAGTTGATTTGGGGGTTCCCCTTTGGGGTGTAGTGCCAAAGTAGGAGCTCAACAAATTTGTCCTGATGCACCACCTTTCCTCCCAAAAGGGGGGTTGGTCAACAATGCCATTGACCTGGGAGGACACACAGTGAGTTAGGCTTCCTTTGATGCGGCAGTGTATTGGGCTCGTCGGGTTGGTCAGGGCCGCCCGGACAGCTTCCGGTTGCGGGGTTGGTGGGGTACTGGGGTGTTTTATGTTGATCGGGGTCTGCCGATGGTTGCTCTGTCTCCGGGGCACTGTTTAGCAGTTCAGCTCTATGGGGGAATGTATGATGAGGGATGTGTCAGGAGTATCGCCCATCAGCCATTATTTGGATGACTTTCTGTGCGTAGGCCTGGCGTTGCCCACTATCTTCGCGGTGCTCCTGTCTACGTTGGAGTACGTCGCAAGGATCAGATCGCCTAAGCATTTTGTGCGTTGGGTGGACTCACGAGGAGGATTTGCGGGTGTGCCTCATTACTGGACGTGTTTCCCAGGAGGGGACTGGGGGGGTTTGGTGCGGTTAGCAACTTCGAGTTGGGGTTGTACACAGTGTTGGGTGGCTCGACAGGTTTGGGGGCATTTTTTCAGGGCGGGTGTAGTGGGCCTCGGTCTTGGATTGATGGGGGTTTTCACAAAAGATCTGGTGCTGCTGGAGTCATTTCCAATGGTATTGGCAGTGGAGTGGTGGGGCGCTTTGTTCAGGGAGATAAAGGTTTGGTTCCACGGGTATAACCTGGGGATGGTACGAGTGATCAATAGAGTCGCTGTGTCGTCTCCCCCGGTTGTTCGGCTATTGCAACACTCGGTGTGGTTATGCATGCAAGTGCATGTGTTGTTTACTCGGTGCATCTAACGGCAGTGGAGAACGTCATAGCTGGCGCGTTTCCTCGCTTTCAGTGGGGATAGTTTCCGGGTGGTGGAGCTGGTGGCGGGGTGCCCTGTCCTGTCTGGAGGTGTAAGATTCCATCGGAGTCGTCCGCTTCTCGGAAGGCTAGGCAAGAGTGGCAGGCGGTAGTTCACATGAGTGAAGTGGATTCGGTGGGCGAGGGGGTTAGACTGTTGGCGTTATACTTTATTTCTAGAAATAGGACCAATGGGGTGGGCGGGCCTGCGTTGGGATAATAAAATAAAAAAAACTAGCGGGTTTGACGTTTCTGGTCAAAGGCGAGGTCGCCCGGATTTTACGGAAGAATTTTGGTTAAAACTCCTGGTTATATCATAAAAAAATTAAAAAAATAAATAAATAAATAAAATGTTTGGGCAGCTGCAGGGTTTGTGCAGCAGCATATGAGGTTTCCCTAGTTAGAGGGCGTTTTTTCGTTGGCAAGTTTATTCTCATTTTCCAAAAGAAAAAAAAAAGAATAAATGAATTTGGGGCCTTTTGGTTTGGGGAGCTGGTCAGCCTTTCCAAGTCCGTCCGAGGGGGAATGTGGGTTTATGAGACTAGGTGCAAGGAGGAGGGGGTGTCGTTGGTGTTACTGATATACACGACAGAGCAGGTGGGCAGGGGTCAGTTGGTGCAGGCTTGGCTCCGCCTGGCTAGCAGTGGTGTCCGGAGGGGGCCGTGACGGGTTTTTTTTTTGGGAAGTGCGTCCCGGGGCAGTGGGGTCCTTCTTAATGCACACGAACGGGTTCCCTTTTTTGTCCAGGTTTCACAGGGTTTCAGTTTTCAGGAAGTGCTGCCGGGTTTTGGGGCTTGGATGAGAGGGCATGTTCTTCTAGTTTCTTTCAGGGTTGGGGCCACGAACGAGGCGGCTAAGGTGGGATGGATGCTGAGGCGGTAGGTGGGAGTCTTGTAGTTTTGTGCTACACATTCGCCTCCATCGGCTGGTGGGATTCGAATAGTTGTGGACTGGGTGGAGAGAGTGTATGGGGCTGTGATGGTTTTGGGCTTGCTGAGGTCTTGGTGGCTTGTTTCTTTCTCTTCTTGCAGGTTCGGTACAGGCCCTGGCCTGGATACTGGGCCATTTGTTTGTGTTTAAAAAAATTAATAAATAAATTAATTAAAAAAGGGTAATAAGGGGCGGATGTGGGGCCAGAGGGTCAGCAGGTGGGGTTTCCAAGCCAGGAGGTTGGTGCTAGATGGCTGGGAGTTCCGGGAATGCTATGGAGTAGGGGGGCTCCAGAGGTACAGCTTTGCACGTCTGTATAGGCCACCTGACGTTTTAGTCCTGCACGTAGGTGGTGATGGTTTAGGGGTAAGGTCGATGGCATTCCCGGACATGGTCATTGGGTGGTTGGACATTGTCACTCGGACCACATGGAATGGGGCTTGGTCTTTAGAGGGTATCTACAGGGCCCGTACGAAGCTTAATTGGGAAGTGAGTAGATTTGTAGTGAGGAATGGAGGGTTGGTGGAAAGGCACATGGAGTTGGTGGTGGATGTCTGGAGGTACCTGCGGGGCAATGGTGTGCACCTCACTGCTGTGGGGAGTGACTTATGGGCATTGGGAATGCAATATGGCATACAGTGAGCTCTGGGGTGTGGGGGGGCCCCCAAGTGTAAGGTTTTCCCCTTGGGTGCTGTGGCGGGTGTTGGTCTTTGCGGATGAAGGAAGATACCTTGGAAGGAATGAGTTCAGGACTTATCGTTGGTATGGGTCCTGATGGTTAGATTTCAGCTAACGGAGGTTTAGCTGAAATGTGTTGGTAACGGGTGCACTGCGGTCAGTGGTTGTCTCTGAGCCAGCCAGTCGGCTTGAGGCCTATAATCATATGAGAGGTACCGCAGTGCAATATTTTACCAGATGGTTATGGAGGTTCCCGCAAAGACCAACGCTAGGATTTTGATATTATTTTGGAAATATATTTGTTTAATAAATAAGGCTGCTACGGCCTATGTTTTACTCCAATTTCGGTGTGGTCTCGTTAGTATAGGATTATGGGTAAGAAGTTGGAGCAAACAGGGGGTAAGCAGTAAGTACATCTGTTATACATTAGTCATGACAGTAAGCACAATTTCCTTGTAACACCTGAGATGAACTATAGTTACATTACAGCTGTTAAATGCTTACTAGACAAACAAATTCCACACCTCTGACCATAAAATTTGTTGGCAGCTATCAAAGAACACACTTTATTCCATAATAAAATGTTTTATTACCCAGTCAATAGCATACTAGATGACAGTCACTTTCCCCATAGCTCCCAACTGTTCCTGATTTCAAGGGACTGTCCTTGATTTGGAACAAAGTCTCTCTTTCCTCCTCATTTGTCCCTCATTCTGGTCTGATCTGTATAGTTGTATATAAAATGGACTATTTACAGTGGGTCAAAAAAGTATTTAGTCAGCCACCAATTGTGCAAGTTCTCCCACTTAAAAATATAAGAGAGGCCTGTAATTGTCATCATAGCTATACCTCAACTATGAGAGACAAAATGTGTAAACAAATCCAGACAATCACATTGTCTAATTTGGAAAGAATTTATTTGCAAATTATGGTGGAAAATAAGAATTTGGTCAATATCAAAATACTTTGTTATATATCTTTTGTTGGAAATGACAGAGGAGAGATGAGCAAATTTGAGGTCAAACATTTTCTGTAAGTCTTCACAAGGTTGTTGTTGCTGGTATGTTGGCCCATTCCTCCATGCGGATCTCCTCTAGAGCAGTGATGTTTTGGGGTTGTCGCTGGGCAACACGGATTTTCAACTCCCTCCAAAGGTTTTCTATGGGGTTGAGATCTGGAGACTGGCTAGGCCACTCCAGGACCTTGAAATGCTTCTTACGAAGCCACTCCTTCGTTGCCCGGGCGGTGTGTTTGGGATCATTGTCATGCTGAAAGACCCAGCCACGTTTCATCTTCAATACCCTTGCTGATAGGAGGAGGTTTGCACTCAAAATCTCACGATACATGGCCCCATTCATTCTTTCATGTACACGGATCAGTCGTCCTGTTCCCTTTGCCGAGAAACAGCCCCAGAGCATGATGTTGCCACCCCCATGCTTCACAGTAGGTATGGTGTTCTTTGGTTGCAACTCAGCATTCTCTCTCCTCCAAACACGACGAGTTGTGTTTCTACCAAACAGTTCTACTTCTGTTTTATCTGACCATATGACATTCTCCCAAACCTCTTCTGGATCATCCAAATGCTCTCTAGCAAACCTCAGATGGGCCCGGACATGTACTGGCTTAAGCAGGGGGACACGTCTGGCACTGCAGGATCTGAGTCCCTGGCGGAGTAGTGTGTTACTGATGGTAGCCTTTGTGACGTTGGTCCCAGCTCTCTGCAGGTCATTCACTAGGTCCCTCCATGTGGTTCTGGGATTTTTGCTCACCGTTCTTGTGATCATTTTGACCCCACGGGGTGAGATCTTGCGTGGAGCTCCAGATCGAGGGAGATCATCAGTGGTCTTGTATGTCTTCCATTTTCTAATTATTGCTCCCCAGTTGATTTCTTCACACCAAGCTGCTTGCCTATTGCAGATTCAATCTTCCCAGCCTGGTGCAGGTCTACAATTTTGTTTCTGGTGTCCTTCGACAGCTCTTTGGTCTTCACCATAGTGGAGTTTGGAGTGTGACTGTTTGAGGTTGTGGACAAGTGTCTTTTATACTGATAACAAGTTCAAACAGGTGCCATTAATACAGGTAATGAGTGGAGGACAGAGGAGCCTCTTAAAGAAGAAGATTCAGGTCTGTGAGAGACAGAAATCTTGCTTGTTTGTAGGTGACAAAATACTTACGTTATTTTCCACCATAATTTGCAAATAAATTATTTCCAAATCAGACAATGTGATTGTCTGTCTGGATTTGTTTCCTCATTTTGTCTCTCATAGTTGAGGTATACCTATGATGACAATTACAGGCCTCTCTCATCTTTTTAAGTGGGAGAACTTGCACAATTGGTGGCTGACTAAATACTTTTTTGCCCCACTGTATCTTTCAAAAAGTGTTTCCCAGTGCTAAACCTTTCATCCAATTTCTAAATTGCTGCAATTGTAAATGTCAAAAGCCATATTATAGGAGTTGAGGAATAGTAGTGGTAAAAAAGCACTTGTGGGTTTAACTAGTCTTTTTTTTTTTTTTTTTAAGTGGGTGTGGTAGGGTGTGTGTCCTATGCCTACATCCTTTTCTAATAGGTTTCCCTCTTTTCCATCTCAAAAAGTTGGCAGGTATGACATTGCGGGCTTAGATACTGGGAAGAAAAACTTCATAAGAGGTATATAGCTGTGTACTCAGAAGGACTGGGAGAAGCATGGGACTCCTGTGTGTTTCCCTTCCTGGTCTATTCTCTCCCCGCTTCTGGCCAAGGGGCTGTGTGTGTACTTGTTTGCCCATTTTTAAGGAGACTTGCTAATGCGGCTCCTCCTCCCATCCCTCCTGGATGATGCAACCGCACAGGACACTGGGAAATATAGTCAGGAAAGAGAGCTGCACTGTGAAAGTTAAATGGGCTGCCAACTACAAGAGCCAAAGACATTTTGTAATAGGAGGAGAGATGAGCAAATTTTATTCCGGCCTTTGGAGAAAAACTTCCTCTTGTTGCTGAGGACTGGAGCTGTACACACCAGGGTGCTGCATGTCTTTGTGTGCCTACACCAGAGTGCGGGGGATCGGAGCTGGAAAAAAATAGCATGATGAGTGACCAGAGTGTTGGAATCAAGCTTCTGAGGACCTAGTGCTGGGACTGAGCTTTTGAGGACCGGATTCCTAAGGATAGAGCCAGAGGGACTGCCATCAAACAAATGTCTAGGCCAAAGTCTTCTGTATGCCAGGACTGGTGAGCAACTGCAGCTATGCTCATCCCACCACTGTTTCGCAGTTTAGCACAACAAGAGATTGCCTATTTGTCTAGCAGCCCCAAAAGCAATTCACAGCTTGCAGTCTTAAAGAGACGATGATAAGTGCACTGCCGCACAGTTTGGGCCCCACCGTTAAGCTGAACATAAATGGATAGAAGATCCGTCGAAGGACTGCGTGTTAACGCCATCAATGTATAAAATATTTTTACACATAATAGTGACATAAATGATAAATTATTTGTAGTTCAATGGTCAATGCACATCCGCTGTATGTTTTTCAAACTATATGTACGATTGATTTCCCTATAGTATAGACAAAATATTGCTCATAGTTAATATTTTAGAAGATTAATTTCCCTACTAATGTTTAGAAAATTGTTCAATTACGCAAGAAAATTCGGACATGACGGATCTTTTTTTTTTGGCATAAAACTTCCACCCAGTAGTGTTTCTAAAGTTGAATGATTGGGCTTATCAAATGCTTTTTTTGAATGATTTTCTATCCGTGTATGGCCAACTTTAGCCAGCTGAAGTAGCAAGAAACCTTGCAGGGGTACCATTTTTCACGGAAATTTTTATTTATTTATACGAGGGTTTATACAAGGGTTCTTGAAAAAGTTTCCACAATTTTTTATAGGCTTCACAGCCATCTTCCCCACAACATGACAACTCTTAAGCCCCATACACACTATCAGAAAATCGATGGGAAAAATGAGGGAACGGCTTGGTTCCCTACACACGTCCGTTTTTCCCGACATTTTTTTTTTGGTCGAGAAAAACGACCGTGTGTGGGCTCCGCGGCAGTGTTTCCCTATGGGAAAACTGCCGCGGAAAAAAACGACGGGAATCACGACGAGAAAAATTAAAGCATGTTCTAATTTTTCTCGTCGTGATTAATGCCGTTTTTCCCGTCGAGAAAAACGACAAAAAGCCCACAGACGATCGTTTTTCTCGTCCAAAGGAAAAAATTTAATTTTTCTTGACGGGAAAAACGGTCGTGTGTACGCGGCATTATGGTTTCACCTCATATTAGATGGTTTTAGTAAACCTGAAGACAAAAACCTGCAGAAAAACTGATAGTGTGTATGGGGCTTTATACTAAACTGCAATGTCAGCCGGGTTGCCTGACAGACTAGACACATGACACTCTCAGACACGACTAATTTCTACTTCTCCCGCTCTCACTGTTTCCAATGAAAATTTAAAAGTGCGGAAATGTTTTGAAGACCCAGTGTGTGTGTGTGTGTGTGTGTATATACTGTATATATATATATATATATATATATATATATATGTAGCGGGTATCAATATTTAGGGGAAGTGTCTGGGCGGTAGCATGGCCCAGATGCACTAATTACGAGGGTTATGGTCGTTTTTTTTTGTTCGTGGAAGTTATCAATGGTGTCCAGTTCCCTGCGGCCCCTGGGTGGCGCTGTCGCCTTGGGCTGGGGTTGAACCACCATTGTAGGGCCGTGCCCTTTTTGTCCTCTCGCGGCAGTAGTACAGCGGGGCGGGGAACCCGCTGTGCTTGCTGGGAGAGGGTATAAAGGGGCGGACATCTTGCGCATGAGGAGTCCGAGCACCAGGCACCTTCAGCCTGGGGGCTGCTGTCCGTTCGTCCGTGTCCAGGTGCCCTTGGCCTGGGCACGTGGAGTTGAGTTCCATCCCAGGCACCTTAAGCCTGGGGTGAGGTACTTTGCAAGAAGGCCTGGGGCCCAGTACCTTCCACTGGGTCCCACGAGGGATGAAGTATTCCTAGGGTGCCCCCGGAATTGGGTGCCCGAATCCAGGGCGTAAGGGACCAGAGACGTGACCCTCCTGAAGAGCTGGTACAGCATAATGCCGGTGACGGTGTGGGCCTCTGGAGACCGTCCGGATGGATGTCTTTCCCTGACAGGGGCCTTTTATCCTAACGGAGGTATTCTATGTTCTTATGGTCAGTGGCGGGGATCCAACTGAACCAGGTCGGTGGCAGAGACCTATCATCAAGGTCTGTGGCAGAGACCTCTACTTTCACCAAGGTTTGCGGCAGAAACCAAATTCACAGTCGGTGGCAGCGACTGTGCGCCAAGCCTGTTTGCGCTATACGGAACAGGAGAGAACTTTAATTCTTTGATTGTGCCTGGACCTTCTTCTTCCCACACCTGTCTGTTCTTCAAGTTCAATCAGTCTACTCTTCTAGGACTATTTGTTGCTCTAATAGAATAAATAAGTGTTGGACTTTATTTGGTGTGGAACTCAAGTTACTGGGAGCTAAGTGACCTGCCTGCAACAGTGGCAATCATCCTCCACAAGAGAAGCTGAAGCTCCGGACGTGAACACAGACCCAAAGGTAAAAGGTTTAGCTCACACCTCTGCATAACACACATCAGAGGGCAGGAGCTGGTGGTGCGTCCCCCCCCCCATTCTTCTCCCTGGTACCCCTAGACGAGTCAGCCAGCCGCAAAGAGAGAAAGAGGGAGAAGCGGGAAAGGGGGTGCCGCTACACGTGGGGGCTCCAGGTCCGGGATTTGTGTTTGTGTAATGGAGCCGAAGCTATCGGAGTTTGAACTTTGCTGCCCAGAAGAGTTCCGAAAAGGTCGGCCATATTGGCCAACGCGCCACGAGGCACACCCTCCCTGCACAGTTTGTGGGCATGAGATGGAGAAAGCCCGCGAACTAGTGCACAAAAGGGGAGGAGTCCGGCCATGTGAAGAGGAACACATGGGGACTTTGGCGGCAGTTTTTCAGTGCACGATGGAGCAGCAAGCGGTCACCATGTTCAGTAATGCCTCATGGGTTCCAGTCTCTACTACCACGAGGATGACTTCAACTGCTGCTCCGATTACGCATACAGGGATTCGGCTCAAGCCCCGGGGACGATTCGCCCTGTATACCTGCAAGGACGTTGAAGCCCTGGGCATGATTTGTCCCGGATGTTCGGGACTGGTGGTTCAGCTAAAGCCATTCGGGCGCTGTGAGGCCTGCGGAGAGTTCATGTTCGAGGTGGAGCAACACATAGTCACACAACAGGCGCCGCCACTCTTGAAGGAGAAGTCAATGCTTGGACAGCCATCCCTGCGCGCACTGTAGAGACCTCTGGGGAGGTCGCGATCAAAGTGTTGGAGGAGAAATCCGAAGATGCTGCCTCGGGCACCACAGCTTCCCAGCTCCCACCGCAAAAGAGGAAGATCGGTCTGGTCAGAGCTTCCAGCGGTCGTAATAGAGGACAACCCCTGCCCTTACCTGGCCCGGATGGATCCAGTGGGAACATTCCCGGACCTCTATGCTCAATTGTCGGCCGAGGTAAGCCGGGGAATGGGACTTGGTGTTTTGTTGGAGGTGTCAGGGATCCGCAGTTACCAGAGCCCGCGGGAGGGGGTGATTCCACATCTACAGGGAATTACCTACCCACGGAGGAGTATGACACCTCTGACTTAGAGTCAGTCTCCGATGTGGGAGACGATGTTGCAATAGATTAACTATTTGCTGAAAAGGGCTGGGACAAGATACCCCTGTCCTCGTCCGTGCCAAAAGGGACCTACCTATGTCTACAGGGGCTAGCACACCCGGGGTGGAGGCACCAGCGCCTGGGGAGGGACCCAGTCCCCTGCATGCCCTTTGGTTCCCGGTGTTATCTGCATCTGCTACCGGGGATAGGAGACTGTCGCTGCGGGCTCCCATGCCCAAATCGGAGGTGGTCAAGGCACCTCGTCATCCGGATTCTATTGTCCTGCCAGGTGAGGGAGACCGTGCTACGATGCCTCCCTTGTCTAGATTGCAGAGATTGTTTTGCCAGAAAGTCGCCAGCAAGTATGGGTGGGAATACCCGTACTTGTCGAAGGAACTGTTGTATGAGGTGGAGGTCTGCAGGGAACGCTGGTACAATGACTTTGTGTGGACACACATTAAAGTGCCACACGCCCGCAGGTATCTTGCATGTTCCCCGAAAGCTTCTCAGAGGTTTAAAGACTGCAAGGCAGAGTGGATGTTGGGTCGGCACATCCATGCTGACAAGGTGATGATTCGCCGGAAGGATAAGGAGGATGTGGAGTATCATTTAGAGCAGGGATATGCAATTAGCGGACCTCCAGCTGTTGCAAAACTACAATTCCCATCATGCCTCTGCCTCTGGGTGTCATGCTTGTGGCTGTCAGAGTCTTGCTATGCTTCATGGGACTTGTAGTTCTGCAACAGCTGGAGGTCCGCTAATTGCATATCCCCGATCTAGAGACTTTTGATGAGCATCTAAAACCCCTTGTCTTGCCGCACCCAAGGTTCTACCTGTAGGAGAAGAGACTCCTTTTTTTGTCTTGCATTTACTAAACTTGCTGGGGTTTGTTTCATGGAAGAACTCAGGAACTGTACCCGAGTTTAACGGGTGTTGTGCTCTTTGGAGGAATGGGGAACTGTTGCTGTTGTTGTTCTCCTTTCTTCTCTCCCGCAAAGTAATCATGGACTTTGGGGTGTAGTTAGATTAGGGCCAAAGTACAGAGAAGTGGATATCCTCTGGAATTCAGCACAAGTGTCTTCACCGCGACACTGCCACCAGGTGGCAGTGTTGTGCACCGTTACACACACACACACTTTTCTTTGGGAGGAAGAGGTTTTTTCACGGAGGAACCTTTTTATTCCAACAAATACATGTTGTGTCAGGGTTATGTGTTTTTTTTTCTTTCCCTCTACAGGAGAACGTCCGTCAAGACTGCTGAGAATGGGGCGGGTCTTAGTTAGTAATGTGGGCGGAGGGAAATGTCAATTGTGTTAATGTAATATGCATACTGTTGTGTGTTTGTTCCCTTTCCCTTTTTCCTTTCCATGTTAGGTTGAGGCACAATCTACCGTTTTAAAAAATGTCTGTTTTGTTGTCAAAGTTTTTTTTTGTCTCTGGATCGGGCTCATGGACATGGTTTGTTCCAGACACTGGGGACCAGTGTCTATCTGCCGGGGGTGAGTGTAGCGGGTATCAATATTTAGGGGAAGTGTCTGGGCGGTAGCATGGCCCAGATGCACTAATTACGAGGGTTATGGTAGTTTTTTTTGTTCGTGGAAGATATCAATGGCGTCCAGTTCCCTGCGTCCCCTGGGTGGCGCTGTCGCCTTGGGCTGAGGTTGAACCACCATTGTAGGGCCGTGCCCTATATTTCCTCTCGCGGCAGTAGTACAGCGGGGCGGGGAACCCGCTGTGCTTGCTGGGAGAGGGTATAAAGGGGGCAGACATCTTGCGCACGAGGAGTCCGAGCACCAGGCACCTTCAGCCTGGGGGCTGCTGTCCGTTTGTCCATGTCCAGGTGCCCTTGGCCTGGGCACGTGGAGTCGAGTTCCATCCCAGGCACCTTAAGCCTGGGGTGAGGTACTTTGCAAGAAGGCCTGGGTCCCAGTACCTTCCACTGGGTCCCGCGAGGGATGAAGTATTCCTAGGGTGCCCCCGAAATTGGGTGCCCGAATCCAGGGCGTAAGGGACCAGAGATGTGACCCTCCCGAAGAGCTGGTACAGCATAATGCCGGTGACGGTGTGGGCCTCTGGAGACCGTCCGGATGGATGTCTTTCCCTGACAGGGGCCATTCTTATGTTCTTATGGTCAGTGGCGGGGATCCAACTGAACCAGGTCAGTGGCAGAGACCTATCATCAAGGTCTGTGGCAGAGACCTCTACTTTCACCAAGGTTTGTGGCAGAAACCAAATTCACAGTCGGTGGCAGCGACTGTGCGCCAAGCCTGTTTGCGCTATACGGAACAGGAGAGAACTTTAATTCTTTGATTGTGCCTGGACCTTCTTCTTCCCACACCTGTCTGTTCTTCAAGTTCAATCAGTCTACTCTTCTAGGACTATTTGTTGCTCTAATAGAATAAATAAGTGTTGGACTTTATTTGGTGTGGAACTCAAGTTACTGGGAGCTAAGTGCCCTGCCTGCAACAGTGGCAATCATCCTCCACGAGAGAAGCTGAAGCTCCGGACGTGAACACAGACCCGAAGGTAAAAGGTTTAGCTCACACCTCTGCATAACACACATCAGATGGCATGAGCTGGTGGTGCGTCCCCCCCCCCCATTCTTCTCCCTGGTACCCCTAGACGAGTCAGCCAGCTGCAAAGAGAGAAAGAGGGAGAAGCGGGAAAGGGGGTGCCGCTACATATATATATATATATATATATATATATATATATATATATTGTATCTCCCTACCCACGCTTAAGAGATATAATATACAGTGCCTTGAAAGAGTATTCATACCCCTTGAAATTTTAAACATTTTGTCATGTTACAACCAAAAACGTAAATGTATTTTATTGGGATTTTATGTGATAGACCAACACAAAGTGGCACATAATTGTGAAGTGGAAGGAAAATGATAAATGGTTTTCAACATTTTTTACAAATAAATATGTGAATGCATTTGTATTCAGCCCCCCTAAGTCAATACTTTGTATGTAGAACCACCTGTCGCTGCAATTACAGCTGCAAGTCTTTTTGGGGATGTCTCTACCAGCTTTGCACATCCAGAGAGTGAAATTTTTGCCCATTCTTCTTTGAAAATAGCTCAAGCTCTGTTAGATTGGATGGAGAGTGTTTTTGAACAGCAATTTTCACGTCTTGCTACAGATTCTCAATTGGATTTAGGTCTGGACTTTGACTGGGCCATTCTAATACATGAATATGCTTTGATAAACCATTCCATTGTAGCTCTGGCTGTATGTTTAGTGTCGTTGTCCTGCTGGAAGGTGAACCTCCGCCCCACTCTCAAGTCTTTTGCAGACTCTGATGCCGCGTACACACGACCGCTTTTCTCGACGAGAAAAACTGCATTTTTTTTTTTCGCAGAGAAAAACGATCATCTGTGGGCTTTATGTCGTTTTTCTCGTTGAGAAAAACGGCATAAAAAACTACGAGAAAAATTAGAACATGTTCTAAATTTTCTCATCGTTTTTTCCAGCATTTTTTTCCGCGGCAGTTTTCCCATAGGGAGACACTGCCGCGGAGCCCACAGATGGTCGTTTTTCTCGTCAAGAGAAAAAATGACGGGAAAAACGACCGTGTGTAGGGAACCAAGCGGTTCCCTCGTTTTTCCTGTCATTATTCACGGCGGTTTTTTAACCGCCGTGAATAATGATCGTGTGTACGCGGCATAACAGGTTTTAGTCTAAGATTTCCCTGTTTTTGGCTCTGTCCATCTTCCCATCAACTCTGACCAGCTTCCCTGTCTCTGCTGAAGAAAAGCATCCCCACAACATGATGCTGCCACCACCATGTTTCATAGTGTGGATGGTGTGATCAGGGTGTTGTGCAGTGTTAGTTTTCTGCCACACATAGCGTTATGCTTTTAGGCCAAAAAGTAAAGTTTTGGTGTCACCTGACCAGAGCAACTTCTTCTACATGTTTGCTGTGTCCCCCACATGGCTTTTCACAAACTTAAAACAGGGCCTCTTATGGTTTTCTTTCAACAATGGCTTTCTTCTTACCACTTTTTCATAAAGGCCAGATTTGTGGAGTGCATAATAGTTGTCCTGTCGACAGATTCTCCCACCTGAGCTGTGGATCTCTGCAGCTCCTCCAGCGTTTCCATGGGCCTCTTAGTTGCTTCTCTGATTAATGCTCTCCTTGCCCGACCTGTCAGTTTAGGTGGAGGACCACGTCTTGGTAGGTTTGCAGTTGTGCCATACTCTCCATTTTTGGATGATGGATTGAACAGTGCTCCGTGAGATGTTCAAAGCTTGGGATATTCTTTTATAACCTAACCCTGCTTTAATCTTCTCCACAGCTTTATCCCAGATCTGTCTGGTGTGTCCCTTGGCCTTCATGATGCTGTTTGTTCACTATAGTTCTCTAACAAACCTCTGAGGGCTTCACAGAACAGCTCTATTCATGCTGAGATTAACTTACACACATGGACTTTATTTTCTAATTAGGTGACTTCTGAAGGCAATTGGTTCCACTAGATTTTAGTTAAGGGTATCAGAGTAAAGGGGGCTGACTACAAATGCACGCAACACTTTTCTGATATTTATTTGTAAAAAATTATTTTGAAAACCATTTATAATTTTCCTTCCACTTCACAATTATGTGCCTTTTTGTGTTGGTCTATCAGATAAAATCCCAATAAAATACATTAACATTTTTGTTTGTAACATGAGAAAATGTGGAAAGTTTAAAGGGGTATGAATACTTTTTCAAGGAAGTGTATATGGAGTGCACTTTGATACAACTATTAGTGACTTATTGCAGAGGCGATACTGTGAGATTGCTGTTTATGCTGTTTATTTTTTTAAGCAGTTCACTGATTACACTGCCCTTTACCAGTGCTGCTGATAGCTAGATTTTTCTTAGAACCACTGTGATCTGGATTAAAGCAGTATTAAACTCAAAACCAAAATGTAATATATTGGAGCTTACTAATCATTAGATGTGGTGGCTGCATTGATTTTCTTGTTTTTTCAGCCCTTTTCCACCTTGTTTTCACTTGCTGAATTGGCAAGTAACACAGCTCCTGTATGAGGCTCGGTTCACGCCTGGAGTTTCTGGAACGTGAAAACTGCCATATTATAGCCTGGTATTCATGTCAGTTGGTTCATTGCAATCAAATGGATTCATTTACCAGTTTATCGCTTTTATCCATTGCTATTTATATTGCATTGCAATAATATACTTGCTCTTATTACTATTAATTACTATTTATAATCAAGTAGCCTAGTGTCTTTTTCCATATGATAATACAGTGGTGGTAGTATACTAACACTTAGTCCCAGTTCACACCAGTGCGCTGTACGATATTGCATGTGATTTACACCGCAGTACAGATCACATGTGATGTCTGTGCTATGCGATTTCAGCCATACAGATAGTATGGCTTAATTTGCATTACATTCGGACCAAACTCGCACAGGACCCTTTTTTTGGTCCACACCAGAATCGAATCGCATGGGTGTTCACATGCAATCCGATTCAAGTCCGAACTAGCAGTTTGCACTGGGATATGCAATCTGATTTGGGGGTGTCATTAACTTTCTATTGACACTCCCAGCAGTTTGCATAGTGCAGTGTGAACTTCCTTGCGAGTCAGGTGAGATAAGGGAATCAGCAGTGGATTTGCAGGGTTTCCGCATCGCACTAGTGTGAACAGGGCCATCTTTAAGGCAGGGCAAAAGGGGCAGCTGCCCTGAGCCCTGTCATTGTTGTGGGGCCCAAAGCAGCTGCCTCATACTTGCCAACTATCCCAGTTTAAATTCCCTTGTCCCTTGAAATTTGAGTCCTGTGCTGTGTCCTGATATCTCAGTGTGAAGTGTTGCTACTAATGCTTCCCAGCTCTGCCCTATTGTGTACAGATGACTCACCTGCAGACCCTGTGTTTATATGTAAATAACCGTCATTCATATGTAAATAGCGGAGGCCAGCAGCATTCATATGTAAATAAAAGCGGCATTCATATGTATATCATTCTGCGGTGAAGAGATGATGTACTGTAACTTCTAGCAACCAATCAGTGAGCAGTAATTTCTAGCAACCAATTAACAAGAAGAAATTATGTGCTGTAACCTCTAGCAACTAATCAGTGAGCTGTAATGTGTGCTGTAACGTCTAGCAACCATTAAGTAAGTGGTAATGATATGCTGTAACCTCTGGCAACCAATTGCAGTCACTGCCTGATCTGATACAGTAAACTGATTTTAAGTCTAGCTGATATTTATTGTATGTCTCAGAGCAGGTAGAGAGCAAAATTGCATGGGGGGCCCAAAGAAATTTTTTGCCCAGGGTCCACAATCAACATTAAAGATGGCCCTGAGTGTGAACCGAGCCTTAAAGGGGTTGTAAAGGTAGAAGTTTTTTTTTTTTATCCTAATGCATTAGTCATATGAGAGCTGCAGGGCTGCAGAGCTGGAGATGTGCCTCTGACTGTCTTTGTAAATCCAGAAAGTGAACAGGCAGCAGCTTCAGCTGCCCACAGTTAAAATGGTCGGTGGAGGGAGATTTCTGCAGCATATTTGGCAAGTACAGAATCACAGTATATATAAAATAATATGCAAAGTGGTTGGAGGGCAGCTTCAGAATGGCAAAGATGTTTTTATTACAAACTATGTGAGCAGACTGTAGTTCATCTTTAAGGGAAACTTTCTTATACAATGTATATGTTCTATAAGCACAACTCTGTTAAAAAAAATAATAATTCTGTTTTGGATATATTTTTTAATAATTAAAAATGTAATGAGTAATTGCTTATCTTTTTGTCGTGTAATGACAGGGAGGAAGGTTTAAAGGTATTTAACAAATCCTTAGCGAGGATCTTCAACCATTAAATAAACATTCTATCATCTACTTTATCTCCCTTCCTATTACACCATAGTAGATAGTTTGAAGGTGTGGCCTCCACTTTCTAATTCCTCACCTAGGCGAGGAGGACATAGAAATCACCCCCGCACACTGCGTTCTAGGATGTCCACATTACACATCCCAGTAAACAATGTTTTAGGGAGTGATGAATGTGCCACAAGATCCCATGCGTGCGCAGACATGCTGATGTTCTGTCAGGTATCTGGAACCTGTCAGAAAGCTGAAAAATGTCCGCTCACGTTCTAGATGCAATGCATGCACTGACATGCCGCAGATGATTTGCCTGCCTTTTTAGTGCAACGTTGTGTGTTTTGTTGCACGTAAACCAACATTTAATGTGTTTTTCATGTGTTATACAACCCCTGGCAAAAAGTAAGGATGACAGCAGCTGATGTCACAGATGTATAATAAATGTATTACTCCGCCCTGTCAGATAAAGATTAAGGGTACACTGCAGCAAACACCTGGTAAGCTGATCCTTAACAGATAAAGTGGGAAAAATGGGTAAAATGGTGATGTTGCGCTATGAACCTACTAAAATTACTATAATAAAGTGCTGGGGCAAGGTTAGAACACACAATGCGTATCAGTGAAATCTTGCTGGGTGCTAAAGTGCAAAGTGAAACAATAACACGTGATGGTAACTGGAAAATAATCACATATTTTATTTTTAGATTATTTTCCAGTTACCATCACCTGTTATTGTTGAATATTGTTTCACTTTGCACTTTAGCACCCTGCAAGATTGTACTGATACGCATTGTGTGTTCTAACCTTTCACCAGCACTTTATTATAGTAATTTTAGTAGGTTCATAGCGCAACATCACCATTTTACCCATGATGTCACAGATGGTTCTAAATTTTCATTGAGCAAGAGAAAAATGTCAGAGACTTACAAAACGCATGCAAAAAGTATTGAATCACTCTTGGAAAATTTTCATTCAGTTGGTTAATTGTGTAGAAAAAACTAATCACAGACGTGCCTCAAAACTATTTTTATTTAACATTCCAACCTTCTAGCTTTAGGAACAGTTAAAAAAAGAAAGAAAACTATAGTCAGTTGCAACTGTTTTTGCAGATCAAGCAGAAGAAAAAAAATATAGTATCATTAAATTCTGAGGAAAATATTATGTAATCACCATATACTTTGCAGTTCTAAAAGGATGAGGGACGAACTTCCGAGGGACAGCGCCGCAGCGCTGTTTACCGGAAGTGGGGAAGGGTACCTGTTTTTGTTTTTTTTACAATTGTTTAATTGTGTAAAAAACAAAACTAATAACAGACATGCCTTAAAACTATTTTCATTTAACATTCCAATTTTCTGGCTTTAAGAAACACTTAAAAAAAGAAAGAAAACTGTAGTCAGTTGCGACTGTTTGTGCAGATCAAGCAGAGTAAAAAATATGGAATCACTCAATTTTGAGTAAAATATTATGGAATCACCATGTACTTTGCAGTTCTAAAACAAACATCTGCATCAGATTACATCCTGAAAAATGATGTCGTCATTACCAAATATCCTTTTAATTGATGGAAAAAGAAAAGTGTCCAAAATCTCAATATAAACTTGTGCATTTATTGAAGACTTAATGACTCTCATCTCCCCCGTACCTTTACCTGACATGCAACCTCATATCATCAATGGTTGTGGAAATTAGCATGTTTTCTTTAGGCAGTCGTCTTCATATGCCGCGTACACATCGGACATTCCGACAAACAAAACAGTGGATAATTTTGCGTGGATGTTGGCTCAAACTTGTCACTTACAGCACGTACGACGGCACAATAAAAGTGAAGTTCCATACCATACCAAGTGTGCCACCCTTTGGGCACCTTCTGCTAATCTCGTGTTAGTAGAAGTTTGGTGAGAGACGATTCACGTTTTCATCTTCGTGCTTTTCAGTCCGTTACAGCGTGACGAATGTGCTATCTCCATTACGAACGCTAGTTTTACCAGACCGAGTGCTTCCGTCTCGTACTTGATTCAGAGCATGCATGGAATTTTGTGCGTCGGAATTGTCTACACGCTCGGAATTTACAAGAACGGATTTTGTTGTCGGAAAATTTGAGAACCAGCTCTCAAATTTTTGTTGTTGGTAATTCTGACAGAAAATGTCCGATGGGGCCTACACACGAATTTCCAACAAAAAGCTCCCATCAAACATTTGTTGTCGGAAATTCCGACCGTGTGTATGCGGCAATACATTTAATTGGAACAGCACCAAACAAACGTTCCAGCATCATCACCCTGCACAATGCAGATTGGTGATTCATCGCTGAATATCACTTCCATCCAGTCATCCAGAATCCATTAATTGCTTTTCTTTAGCCCACTGTAACCTTGTTTTTTTTCTGTTTAGGTGGTATTGATGGTTTTCGTTGGTACAAATATAATGGAAAGGCTGTTAAAGGGAAGTGTACTGGTAGACAAAGGAAGACATCAAAGCGTCAAGTTAGAAAACTTAAAGCAATATGCCTTGAAAACAGAAAATGCACAACAAAACTTATGAGAAACAAATGGTCAGAAACTGGAGTCAATGTCTGTGACCGAACTGTAAGACATCGCCTAAAGGCATCGCAGCCCCCAGACGGAAGAAAGAGGCCACATCCGCCATGGGGACAGCGCCAGAAAACCAGCCCATAGATTAACCATAATTGGGATGGGTGAAAGACATGTCTAGATGGCTAATTTGAACATATGATGGCACAGTATATGTATTAAAGGACCTGGAGGACAGCAACAGACCAAAAAGGGGGGCATGTAGGTGTCTACCACCTGAATTGATTAGAAAAAAGAGAAAATGGCCTGAAGGTTGCCTCAAAAAATGACCCTCCTCCATCCCTAAATTTTATGCAATAAAAAACAACAAGGTAAGCCCATGGGACTTTGAGTGAGGTGGTCATAAAGGTCCAAACAGGTGAATCAGGTAGAATAAAAATGTCAATTTATTGAAACCATAGGAACATGGTCATGGGTTGTACATGTGTTAAACATGAACGTGCAGAGCAACATGTAAGCGTGATATGCTGCAATTGCTAATCATGAACATCTAGTTCCATTATTGGAATAAAAAGAGAATATATACATACATATACATCTGTGAACTCACATCATACATTGAACATGTATTGAACATGGACATATAAACAGCCCGTAAAATTGGCATGAAGGAAATGGGATTTACATACAGAAAAGCCAAATGAAAACCATCATTAAAATGGAGTTGAGTTGAGTTGAGTTGAGAGGTATCTTAATATAGCGCGGTCTTACACCGAAGGGTCCTGGCGCGCATAGCAGAGTTCCTGGGAAAAGAGGACCCAGGAACCAGAAGCAGCACAGCGCAGCAGAAAGGGTGGAAGAGAGAGGCTACGCAGGGAAGGCTTGCGTGAAAAGCCAAGTCTTCAGTAACCAGCGGAAGACCAGAATAGTAGGGGCCTCCTGGAGCTCGACAGGGAGGCTATTCCACAAAACGGAACCCTGGTGGGAGAAGGCCCGACCACCACGCCGGATCTTCTTGGGCACTGAGATGTGGAGGAGATCTCTGCCGGTAGATCTGAGTAATCTAACAAAAGCTTGTTTATGAAAACGAGAGCAGAGATAGCTTGGGGCCAGGCCTCTCATTATCTTAAACATAATACATCCAGCCTTAAATAAGGTGCGATAGTGGACCGGCAGCCAGTGCAAGGCGCAGAGGACAGGGGTGATATGATCCCTCAGCGGGACATCCATGAGTAACCTAGCCGCAGCATTTTGAATAAGTTGAAGCTTCTGCACTAACATCTTTGGCAATCCCAGATAAAGAGAGTTGCAGTAGTCTAGGCAGCTACCTATCGTGGCGCAGATGACAGTTTTTCTGTCCGAGATATCCAAATATTTAAACAGCCCCCTCAGGAGTTTTAGCTGCCAGTGACATGCACTGACGACCCTCTTTACCTGAGGAGCCAAAGTTAAACCTGAATCTAGGACAAATTCCAAATCACGGATCTGGGGGGCCACCTCCGGAGCAGGACCAAATGAGGGAGGCCAAGGTGGGATATCTGGAGGGGTGGCCAGATCGCTGAAGATGATCACCTCAGTTTTTCCCCCATTAAGTTTCAGGAAGTTGGCAGACATCATTGTGTTGATGGCCTCCAAACAGCTAGCAAGGGTGGCATCAGCCGTCTGGTTCCTAGGAATCTTTAGGTAAACCTGGGTGTCGTCCGCATATACATGGTAATGGACGGCGTGGGACTTTAGCAGGTCGGCAAGGGGCCTCATATAGATATTAAACAGCAGGGGAGACAAGGCAGAGCCCTGTGGCACTCCGCAATCCAGGGCAGTGTACTTAGAGTAAAAGGGGCCAGTCTTGACTCCCTGAACTCTGCCCTGTAAGAAAGAGGCCACCCATGCCAAAGCCGACCCACTCATACCCAAAACAGATCTCATCTGCTCCAGTAAGATTCCATGATTAATAGTATCAAATGCGGCCGACAGATCCAAAAGAACCAGAGCTACTGAGTCATCCCTGTCCAAGCTGTGAATGACATCATCATAGACACAGATGAGGCTCGTCTCTGTTCCATGTCCAGGTTGAAATCCGGACTGGAATTCGTCCAAGAGATGGAAAGACTCAAGGTAAGCCTGTAGCTGGATAACCACCAGGCGCTCCATCACCTTTGCCACAAAAGGCAAGATGGAAATCGTCCTGTAGTTGCCCAGTATGTCCGGATCCAAGGTCGATTTCTTCAGCAGGGCCAAGACCACGGCCCGCTTCAGAGCGCCTGGGACAGTACCTGCCCTGAAGCAGCAGTTGATTGTCTCCCTAATAAAGGGGGCCAAAAGGGCAGCAGATTTTTTAACCAGCCCGGCAGGACATACATCTAATGGAGAGGAAGATGGTTTCAAAGAGGCAATTACCTCAACCACCTGTATAACCGTAACCGGTTGGAAACCGGGCAATCCAGGGGCCATCACTGTGTGGCCGATGTCCTCTTGCACAGTCTCTGGCCTGGGAATGTTGTCTCTAATGGTCTTAACCTTAGAGACAAAGAAATCAGCAGGCTCCTGGCACCAGTCCTGTAACTCCTTGGGAGCAGAGCTGGTAGCTTCGGGATGGGTTAACTCTGAGGAGATCTTGAAAAGTTCAGCCGTGCTGTTGGCTGCCTTCCTGATTCGCTCTCGGAGGTAGGTCTTTTTAGCCTCTCTAATAGCTCTCTTATAAAGATAAAGGACCACCAGATGCAGCTTTTTGTCAGCTTCCAGAAGGAACTTCCGCCAGCGTCTCTCCCTGACCGAACCCGCTTTTTGAGGAGCCTAAGCTCCTCGGTAAACCATTGCAGGCTCTTGCCCAGGGGACGGGGATTATATCTCATCCTACGGGGTGCTAACACATCAAGGGCCACTTCAACCGACTCCTGAAAAATACTCAGTTTCTCTACCGGGTCGTCCAGCTCAAAAAAGATTGGCTGGTTAATACCCGTAGCCACAAAGTTTCCAAATCTGTCTGGGCAGACTTTTGAAAGGTTTCTTGAGAAAACCTTGGGGCCAGAGCGATCTGGGATATGTGGAGGTTTCCCTTCCTGTAGGGCCAGGCTAAAGGAAATAAACCTGTGATCTGACCAGGTCAACTTCCTAGGCAGCGCACAGGTTGCCGACAATCCACTGAACAGGAGCCAATCCAACACATGACCAGCAGTGTGGGTGGCCGCTGTCACATGTTGCCTATACCCCAAAAACAACAGTTCTTGGATAAGGGATTGGGTGGGGGAATCACTTAGATCCTCCGCCCAAAAGTTTAATTTACCCAAGATGCAGGAGCCTTTGAACACAATGGACATCTGTGAGGCTAGACTGAAAAATTCAAAAACAAAATCAAGTTTTAACGCAGGGGGGCGATAAATCAAAGCAAACCCGTAAGTGAGCTTGTTGGCTACTTGAAAAGGAAAAACTAAATTTTCAAAAGATTTGTAAATAGTGTTAAAATTCTCTGAAACTGATACTAAAAAATATTTTTTAAAAATCGCGGCTACCCCACCCCCCCTGCCAGTTGGGCGGTTACATTGAAATATTTTATAATGGGGAGGGACCAGCTCGTCCAAGATAGGGGCTTTAAAATCTTGAAGCCAAGTCTCGGTGATACAAAGAAAATCCAGATCCTCATCCATAATAAGGGCCGCGATATTAGCTGCAATAGCCACTGCCGACCTGCAATTTAGAAGACCCCCTGTTAAGGACGATGCCGGAAGGTTTCTTAATGGATGAGGAAGAGTATTAGAAGCATTGACCCGTGAGAACAATCTATGAGAAGACGAAGTGTGTGAATTAAAACCATTGGCCTCAAACTGAGGAGTCACATTAGTATGCGAGATACACTTAGTGTCCTCTGGTAATAAAAATAATGGGGACTGCGGGTCCTTGAAAACTGTGACTGAGTGTGAAATGGTCTTAGCAGGAGGGCCAAGTCCACACCGAGCCATGTGGGCTATTGTTATATCTAAAAGAGGGCAATCAACACTACGCTAGCAGGAAGTCTCACAACTCCAATGGGAGAAGCACCAAAGCCTATAGTTAAAACGAAAACAGAAAGCTCTGCATAAAAATACACCAAAAACTAAACCAACCCAGGAGTGCTCATAAGCATGGTAGGAGTGAATACTAACAGATAGTAACAATACTAGAGAGCCGGGGGCCTAATACATAATACACAGTGTGGTGAGTCTATAAAGCTAAATCAAACAGTTTAAAATGTGTGACAACCTATAAATAAAATCCATAAGGGTGCAAACTCAAACCTTAAGCAAAAATTTAAACCAGTGAGGAATAAAAATAAATAAATATATAGTCTCTAAGAGCAGTTGCAATCCTTATCAGCCACCTGGTGACCTCCTTAACAATGACCTCACAGCCGTCAGGGGGCCCCCTGGTCTCCCGTGTCGTCCGCGAATGGCCGCAAACGGCCTTGTCTCTTCGCAGCAGCGGCCGACAGATGAAGGGCTAAATCATGTGATGAAGCCAGCAGATGATAGATGCAGCTACTCACAGAACAGAAGCGTGCAGGCTGAGCAGGCTTTAAGCTGTGCGACCAGCAGGGGGTGCAAAAAAGTAACTAGTGCCAGTCCAGGTGAGTGGAACTTGATTTCAGGTGAGTGGAACTTGATTCCAGGTGAGTGGAACTTGATGGTGGGATGGGATAGTGGAGGCAGTGATCGGGGCTCACTGGCGCCCGCTCTACCCTGTGAGGGGAGACTTCCTTGCTGCTACACTGCGCAGCGGCGGCTGACAGATGAAGGGCTAAATCATGTGATGAAGCCGGCAGATGATAGGTGCAGCTACTCACAGAACAGAAGCGTGCAGGCTGAGCAGGCTTTAAGCTGTGCGACCCAAAAGTGGAACTTCCACTTATCTGCTTCCTCCCCCCTCCGGTGCTACATTTGGCACCTTTCAGGGGGAGGGAGTAACGGTCTACCGGCGCAATCTACTGGAAGTGGGGGAGGGTACCTGTCAAAAACAGGTACCCTTCCCTAATTACGGTAGACAGCGCCACGGTGCTGTCCCTTGGAAGTTCGTCCCTCATCCTTTTAGAACTGCAAAATACATGGTGATTCCATAATATTTTCCTCATGCTTGATATTTTTTTCCTCTGCTTGCTCTGCAAAAACAGTTGCAACTGACTACGGTTTTCTTTCTTTTTTTCTTTTTTAACTGTTCCTAAAGCTAGAAGGTTGGAATGTTAAATGAAAATAGTTTTCTGTGATTTTTTTTTCTTCTACACAATTAACCAATTGAAGGAACATTTTCCAAGAGTGGTGATTCTATACTTTTTGCCAGGGGTTGTACATGCATTTTTGTAGGTCTCTGGCATTTTTCTCTTGCTCAATGAAAATTTAGAACCATCTGTGACATCAGCTGCTGTCATCCTTGTAACTCCTAGCTTTTTTTAATGGTTGTTGTGGTGGCAAAGAAACACTTGAAAACCACACATAAAGCATGAACAACCACTCACGTGTATTCAGGCATAGCTCCCAACTGTCTCTGATTTTGAGGGACTGTCCCTGATTTGGAACAAAGTCCCTCTGTTTCTCTTCCCCCCTCACTTGTCCCTCATTTTGGTCAAATCCATGTAGTTGTATATAAAATGCACTTTTTATCTTTCATAAAAGTGTTTCACAGTGCTAAAAATGTGCTAAAAATTCTAAATTACTGCATTTTGTCAATTTCAAAATGCCAATATAAAGGAATAGCAGTGGTAAAAAAGAAAAAAAAAACACTTATGCGTTTATTTTTTTGTATAATTCTCCTTTAAGGGGGCATGACAGGGGGTGGGTCTTATGCCTACATACTTTTGATAATGGTTGTCCCTCGTGTTCCCATCTCAAAAAGTTGGGAGGTATGTTCAGGCATACCTATTAAACTCTATGGGCCTAAATATGCGCAAATCTGCAAAAAAATGAAAAAAGCTATTCTTCCCGTTATGGGTGGCACGCTACAAGCAACAGAGTGTACTAATGTGAACAGTTGCAAGTTAAATAAAAGTTGTTGAGCATTGTTGCACTTAGGCAAAGGGGCCTTAGGGTGCATATTCTACAGATTGCCCTTCCTTTTATTATGGTTACATTACCCACATTCCTATCATTTAGGTATACTGAGAACCAAATGCTTCAGAATTTTTTTAAATGCTAACACTTGAGCAATAATAACAAAATAGAGATGTAGTATTTATTTTAAAAACAAAACAAAGAAATGGCAACCACCTCAACCTATAACTGGCCTTTGCAGCAAGGAGCACATGAAACGCCAAGGCATGTAAAAAAACAACAAAAATTCCCAGCTCACTTACCATTCAGCCTGCAACAAACCACATGGGCCCTTTCTAACCATTCGCATTAAAACCAGAGGTTTATTTTGCACCAGTGGAGGTGCGTCCATAGTGGGCACAGGAGCGTCGCCCCCTCTCTCTCCTGCGCCCGTCACTCAAAACAACAATACATAGGTTCATGCATTGCCTGAACCTATGTATTGTCGCCGCCGCTGCCGCCCACTATTCAGATGGCCGGCCCCCTGTTGAGCACCGGCCATCTGAATAACAGCTGCTGATTGGTTTTTGGAAGTGCCTATCAGAGCCAGCAGCTCTGATAGGCTTCCCGATTACAGCCTGAGGGCTGTAATCGGCTTCCAAATAGTTAACCAGGGGACGCACGGGGGTTGCGTTCCTTGGTTAACACTGACAGGCGCCTCAGCCAATCAGGTTCACCGGGTCTGGTTACCAGTAACCTGATTGGCTGAAGCGACATCAAGGGCGGGAGAAGACATCGAGGATGGAAGAAGGACGGCACTGACCCGAGGAAGGTAAGTGCAGGGCTGGGGGGAAACTGGCTGTATTTGGGAACAAACTGGCTGCATTTGGGGGGAAACTGGCTGTATTTGGGAACAAACTGGCTGCATTTGGGGGGAAACTGGCTGCATTTGGGGGGAAACTGGCTGCATTTGGGGACAAACTGGCTGCATTTGGGGACAAACTGGCTGTATTTGGGGACAAACTGGCTGCATTTGGGGGGAAACTGGCTGCATTTGGGGGGGGGGGGCAAACTGGTGGCGTTTGGGCACAGTGGCTGTGTTTAATGTGCACAGTGGTGGCAATTGATAATTTTTTTTTTTTCAGTTTGTTTGCACCCACCCAAAAATTTTAAGCACCAGCCACCACTGTTTTGCACACATTTGCAATGTTTAAGCTGCAGTGTCCAAGTCATGGCACCCCAGTGTACTGCAGTCCTAGCTATAATCGTGAGAGTCTCTTGAGTTGGAGCACTTATATAATAATGGATAGATTAAGGGCAGGTATGCCTGGAGGGAGCCCACCCCTCCTTAAAGGTACAGGGAGGTACTGGACACCCAGCAATAGCAAAATGGCAGTAAAGGTATCCAGTGCGTCCCCTCACCAATTGCAGGGTTGCCAACAGTCAGTAAATTTACTGACCGTTTGTAAAAATCACTGATTTTTTTACAACTGTCTGTAAATATCAGGAGCTGATCATTTGTCATACTGTATTGGCTTTTTAAGTGTATACCAGACAAATTACTTGTTATGAGTATTGTCAATGTTTCCATGTTGTGTTTATACTGTTTAAATATTAGTTATCTTCATTTTTATAGGAGTTCTGTCATTTTTTCACGTTGCCAGTAAAAAATGTGCTTTGCCAGTACATTTTACACGTTTTGCCAGTAAAAAATGTTGCGGGAGGTTGTCAACATTGCCCAATTGGGAGTAAGGAGCACATGGAATGGCAAGGCATGTATAGAAACAACAATGAAAAATTCCCAGCTCACTTACCAACCAGTCTGCAACAAACCGAACTGACGTTGTCTAACAGTTCATGTTAAAACCAAGAGGTTTCGTTTACAAACATTTGCAAATACATGCACCAGTTCACACAGGGACGACTTTGGATCCGACTTCAAGTCGCCCCAAGTCGCCTCAAGTCGCCCCCAGTCGCCTCAAGTCGCACGGCATGAGAAAATCAATGTAAGTGAATGGAGCCGTTTTAATGCACACTACTGCAGTCGCTCCGACTTCAGAAAAGGTTCCTGTACTACTTCAATCCGACTTCTAGGCGACTTGTAGGCAACTTGTACCCATTGATTTCAATGGAAGTCGCCTCAGAAGTCGGATCCCCTGTCTTAACAGAAGCAACTTTCCAGGAAGAGAACATACATTTCTCAGGCAAACCCCTCCCTCCCACAGAGCTGATTCTTGTTTGATTGGCCACTGGAAAGCCTCTTGTCCTGGAGGCGACTTCAGTCATGTTGTAAGTTGCCCCAAGTCGTGCTGTGATTCAAACTCAAGTCGTGTCCAAGTTGCCTCCCAAAGTTGCGCTGGAAGTCATGTTGCCCCTGTGTGAATGGAGTCTTAGAGGTTGGGGTGGTTGCCATTCATTTGTACTGTTTGCAACTTTACTGTATCAGATGTAGTAACAGCAAAAAAAAAAAGTGAAATTGTTAAAAGATAAATAAGGGCTTGTGGCAACACGCTTTTGTTCACTTCAAGTGGGCTTACATTCCCATACAAGTCTATAGGAATGCAATATCTGCTTTTTAGCAGGTCAGAAAGAGGCAAACTGCAGTTTAAATGCGTCTGTTAATGAATTCTGAATGATCTCAGAAGCATTTAAATTTTATGCCATTGACACAAACCCAAAGCCCATCAAAATGGGGGCCTCAAAATTATCGTTATTTAGCCCCATATGAAATCTTATTTTTTTCATTTAGTCCCTGTTAATTCCTTTATCCACTTTCTCATTTAGCTATTTTGTAACCTTTATATTAGGGCTGTGGAAATTAACTATTAATTCCTCGATTAATCAATTAATGTTTTTGATCGATCAAAATTCTTTTGATCGGTACTCACCTCTCCGCCGGCTTCCGAATCTTCAGGGAGTCCCGTCGGAGATCCGGTGCCGTCGCGGACACCGGCGGGGCTTGCTGTGTCCATCTGAAGGGCTCCTTTGCTGTGCCTTCATATCTGCAAGCCGACGGGACCTTACTATCTGCCACACGCAAGGGCTGTTACACTTCCCTCTATCACTTCCCTCTATCAACCTGGGATTCTACAGCCATCCAATGGGAGTTGTGATAGTTCCCTTCACGGGACATCTACATGCCGATGGACTGATGTTAACCCCTCCTCATCTGGATTCAGCAGTGGTATCGTTGTACACATTTTTATACCAGTATCATACTTAGATACATGTTTTTATGACTGCTTTTGCTACCCTTTTGTATTACTCGCACCATTTTTACAGTTTATGTAGCTACATCGATTTTATCTCCAGTGCAATATTTATTTTGTTACCTACTTGTAGACTATAAAAGTTTTAATGCTATTCCCATCGAGCGCTGCCTTTGTGTGTTTTTTGTATCCTGCTATCCATTTTTCCAGTGGTTAGTAGCTGCACTTGGAATTAGCCTGCAAGGAGATCAGCTAAAAGTAGTTGGATCTGTATGTGCGTTATAATTAATCCAAATTAGTCGATTAATCGATTTAAAAAAATAAAAAAGGATTAATCAAACACAAAATTTTTAATCAGTAACAGCCCTACTTTATATGTATGCTATGTTTATTTACACAGGATGGGTTCAGTTGATCTGGCCTATTGCCAGAGATGTCTAGCATTGCCCCATTTCACCTCCACCGCAGGCATAAACCTGGAAAGATGTTGTGCTGGGAAGCTCAGATTGAGATCGCCTAGGGAATGATAAACTAAAGATCATGAAATAATGACATTTCATGTAGTGCTTTAAAAGCAGCCTTACTATTACCAGAAAGCAAAAAGCACTTCTTTGTCTCTTGCAAAGCCCTCTAGCTTCATCTGACAATGAACTTCTACAATGCAGTCATATTTCCGTGTTAATGTGTACATCTGATTCATTATATTCTCAACAGGGAAAAAATATCAACAGGGAAAAAATATCAACAGGCAATACTGATGGAAACTGGAACAATGTGCTTTGAGGGGGTTCACAGATATACAACTGGCCTTGAATAAGGACGGTGAACAACTATAGCTTTGTCAGTGAAAAGTGAACACAGGCTGCATGGAACATTATAAAAGGCAAGACTAAGCCATTGTTTCTGCTTGCAGGGTGCACCTTTTTAATGTAGTCACTGATTATGTGTGGGAAGCATTTGCTTTGAGCTCACTTTATGAATTGTAGAATTAGAGTGTATCAGCAAGAGAACAGTATTAAAAGTGGACTATTGTGCCACCTAGTGGTTGGAAAGCAGATCTATGCTAATTTCCATATCATATATAATTTACACATCACATAATAGTTATATGTAGCGGGGTATTCCCCTTTAATACAGAGAGACTACATCTCCCAGTACATCTTGCAGCACCCAGGGTGCATTGCTCCGGAACAGAGACTGCTGGGGCAGACTTTATAAAGGGGAGGTGGAGTTTGTTCTGCCTCTTTTGGACACCCCCTCTCCTAGCAAGAGGATCTCTGTGCTGAACTGCTGTATGCACAAGGCCTGAAGCCTGGGCCTTGTGCTCTTTTCCAAAGAGCCCCTCTGCCAGCCTAGCAGAGCCTTATGCGGCGTACACACGATCGTTTTTCATGCCATTTTTTACACCGACAGTTTTCTCGTCGTTTTTTTTCATGTTTCCTCTCAAGCCTGTCTTGCGTACACACGATCATTTAAAAAAACGTTCAAGCAAAGCGCAGTGACGTACAACACGTACGACGGCACTATAAAGGGGAAGTTCCGTTCGGATGGTGCCACCCTTCATGTTAGTAACGTTTGTTGAGCGACGATTCGCGCTTTTCAGCCTCCTGCTTTTCAGTCCGTTACAGCGTGACGAATGTGCTATCTCCATTACAAATGCTAGTTTTACCAGAACGTGCGCTCCCGTCTCATACTTGATTCTGAGCATGCGCATTTTTTTCACCTCGTCAAAGCATACACACCATCGTTTTTCACGTCGTTAAAAAAAACGACATGAAAAACGACGTGAAAAAATAGAGCATGTTCGAAATTTTTAATGGCCGTTTTTCACGTCGTTAAAAATGCTCTGGAGCATACACACGATCGGTTTTAATGCCCATTTTTAAAAATGGCATTTTTAACGGCATGAAAAACGATCGTGTGTATGGGGCATTAGAGACATCTTCTCCTCCTTGCTGCAGTACACCAGAAGGATTGAAGACTTGGATGTCGGTGGATTCCTGTTCCCAAACGAATCGGCGGAGGAAACGGACTTGGACTTGTCCGGGTGGTGAGAGCTGTTTAAAGACAGATACTTTATCTTTACTATTCGTTGGGCTTACAAAGTTGTTCTTCAAGTGCACCACCGAAAGATTGCTAGCGAATATTGTTTCACTGAACTTCCATTTAGATCAGTCAGGCCTGACTGCATAGGTAGACATTGCTGGGTGTTAGTCTACCCATGAAGGGAAGTAGCTGTAAAAGGGCAGCGCTAGAGTTGCATAGCAATACTTTATTATTCTGATTACTCTGTTTATCTTTATTACTGTTTATTGCAGGGATCTGCAACTTGTTATACTGTTGTTTATTACTTGCCCATTAGCCTCAGTAAAATATCTGGGTCAAGTACATTGGTGTCAGTTTCACTTACTTTAATAGAAGTTTTAAAGTATATCACTGTGTGTGTTTGCCATAGGACTGCGTCACCTAGAGTTGCGGTCACGCGGTCCTATCTCCCCTTACTAGCTGTGCCACGGGAGGTTAGAGCCGATTGCCAGGGGTTGACAGCGGTGCACTACAGGGCCCAAAACAAAACCAGCGGCTCTCTTAACTGGGGGTAGCGCTACACGTGGGGGCTCGTCCGGGATCCCTGTACGTTGCACGCTGCAATCAAGCCGGTCAGAAGTACCAGCATGGACCCCATCAAAGTAGTCCAATGGTGCGAAACAGAAGGGACACGCTCAGAAGCGAGCATGGCCATTGAACTTCCAGGGAGTGACTGGGGAGAGAAACTAATTAAAGAGGTGGTACAAACATTGTCCCCGGATAGAAAGGCTTACGTGGTCGCAGTGAGACCAGACCCAAGGACCAACTGCACCTAGGCACTGATAGAGTGGGGACGGGATGTCCCATAAAACTTCCACGGTGCCAGTATAAAATTGTCCGAAAAGACTGAGTTCCACCTGACACATCCCAGTCAGAAGCAGCTAGAACCCTTGGACAGGAAAGCAGGGGCTGCTGTTAAATCGCAGGCAGAACAACAGCTGGTTGATCTGAAACGACAGTACCATGACATACAAGAGAGGTTTCAGGAGACTTCCAATATGATAGCTGAGCGCATTAATGGGTTACGTGTCGCTTTTGAGGATCAGAAATATGGTCAGATAACGCCCAAACCTGGGAAGGTACTGAAGAAACGAGCTCAGGGCCGCCTGCAGGAAGTAACCATTCGGAAGGATTTCCGCATTGACGGCCAGATAGGAGAAAGAGGGCAGAAGGACAAACTGTCCTACACCAGTCTCCTACACCAAATAGAGTTGGGGCTACAGAAAGGATATCAGGAATCTGACATTAGAGAGGCTGTAATCCATGCCATCAGCCCAGGTTCAAGTTTCGGCCATGTTAGAGAGGAAGAGTGGATTGACCCTGAACCAGCTAAAGAGGATACTGAAAAGCTATTATGAGGAGGAAGATGCCGCTGAGTTATTTAATCGACTGATAAATATGACCCAGGATAGTAGAGAGAATCCTCAGAACTTCCTATTCCGGGCCATTGAGCTCAAGGACCGCCTGTTGTTCACAGCTAAGGAAGAAGGAACTGGGGAGCATTTTGGAGCCAAGCTAGTCCAAAAGAAATTCCGGAGATCTGTGACTACGGGATTGAGGAGTGACTATATCAAGCTACAACTGAAGCAGCATTTGGAAGACCTTTCAACTCCGGATGAGGTCCTCATTGAGAAAGTGAATGAAGCAGATAAGATGGAGATTGAGAGGGACCAAAAACAGAGGAAACTTCAACCTACTAGCACCACAAGTGCCAAAGTACAGCAGATAGATGTCCCCTCAGACACTCGGGAACTCAGTGTACTGGCAGCAAGCACAACTGACAGAGATCCAGAGTTTGGGGTTCTGAAGACTCAGATGTCCAAAATAATGGAGATGGTGACCGGGTCACTGGATGTCAGGTCTGAGATAGACACACTGAAGGTGCAAGTGTCCCAGCTGGCGGAGATGATGAACAAATTAATGGCAGAAAGTACTGGATTGTCCGCCCAAAAGCCCACGAAGCAAGACATCTGTCAAAACTGTGGAGATGTAGGCCACTACCAGTGAGTATGTCCAAGTCCACGAATGGAGACAGAAGGCTGGCGGAGGCCTCAGAGAAGTAACCCAAGAATGGAGAGAAGATCCGGGCCTTCAAAAATAACTTTCCCTGAACCTGCGAGGGAACGGTGGAGGACACCTGCAGTTTATGCCGTCTCAGTGAACAACGCCTATCAGCCTTCCAAACAACGCCAGAAACGGCATTCCCAGCGCCGGAAGCTGAAGAGAGCACAAGTCCAAGTATGCCAGCCTGCTGTTACAGGTGTTTCCAAAAGGACTGCTACCCAATTGGTAGGTCCTCTGCCTGTAGTGCCTGTTCTGATCGAAGGGATCTACACCAGAGCCATCCTTGATACAGGTGCTCAGGTTACCCTAATGACCAGAGACTTTTACAAGAAGTACCTATCATACCTGCCCCTGGAAGAGATGGGAGACACCAAGATTCAGGGTATCCAAGCAGAAGAGTACTCTTGTGATGGATGTGTGCGGATCAAGTTGTCGTGTGATCCATTGAGGGCTGGGGAGCCCCAGAACTATGAGACACTGGTCATTGTCTGTCCCTGGCTGCCAGGGCCCTCAAGAAGCTCTCTCATCGTTGGGACCAATACCGATCTGGTGAAACGGCTTTTAGCCCCTGCTGTCCCCAGATGTGATCCCATACCCTCACTACCGGAAGAGGTTCCTGCTTCAGTACCAGAGGAAGAACCAAGAGTAGCTGAGACTGTGACTCCCAGGGAGAAGAGAAGGAAGAGAGTCATTCATCCTCCCCGGAAACAAACTCATGATCAGATGGGAGAAAGTTCCGAAGACACGGTCCTAACCTTAAGAAGGACCATGCCCACATCTGGTCCCTCCACTGTACATTTGGTGGAGGGCAACCCCAACTCACTTCCTGGCACAGTTAGACAGGTCGCCCCCACTGAAGCGACCTGTGGACAGGACAGCTCCCCATCATATGATGATTGGTGGGAGGCTCCTCTGTCAATCCTATGCAACCGCATTGAAGCTAAAATGGTTTGCAGATCTAAAAATGTTAGATGTCTTTGGGGACCAAAGATTCAAAGTGGGGGGAGTGTGTAGCGGGGTATTCCTCTTTAATACAGAGAGACTACTTTTCCCAGTACATCTTGCAGCACCCAGGGTACATTGCTCCGGAACAGAGACTGCTGGGGCAGACTTTATAAAGGGAAGGTGGAGTTTGTTCTGCCTCTTTTGGACACCCCCTCTCCTAGCAAGAGGATCTCTGTGCTGAACTGCTGTATGCACAAGGCCTGAAGCCTGGGCCTTGTGCTCTTTTCCAAAGAGCCCCTCTGCCAGCCTAGCAGAGCCTTAGAGACATCTTCTCCTCCTTGCTGCAGTACACCAGAAGGATTGAAGACTTGGATGTCGGTGGATTCCTGTTCCCAGACGAATCGGCGGAGGAAACGGACTTGGACTTGTCCGGGTGGTGAGAGCTGTTTAAAGACAGATACTTTATCTTTACTATTCGTTGGGATTACAAAGTTGTTCTTCAAGTGCACCACCGAAAGATTGCTAGCGAATATTGTTTCACTGAACTTCCATTTAGATCAGTGAGGCCTGACTGCATAGGTAGACATTGCTGGGTGTTAGTCTACCCATGAGGGGAAGTAGCTGTAAAAGAGCAGCGCTAGAGTTGCATAGCAATACTTTATTATTCTAATTACTCTGTTTATCTTTATTACTGTTTATTGCAGGGATCTGGAACTTGTTATACTGCTGTTTATTACTTGCCCATTAGCCTCAGTAAAATATCTGGGTCAAGTACATTGGTGTCAGTTTCACTTACTTTAATAGAAGTTTTAAAGTACATCACTGTGTGTGTGTTTGCCATAGGACTGCGTCACCTAGAGTTGCGGTCACGCGGTCCTATCTCCCCTTACTAGCTGTGCCACGGGAGGTTAGAGCCGATTGCCAGGGGTTGACAGCGGTGCACTACAGGGCCCAAAACAAAACCAGCGGCTCTCTTAACTGGGGGTAGCGCTACATATATAATCGTTAATCACTCCTCTGTCACAGCCTGGAATCTGCACTGAGAAAAACACAGACACTACTATTGCTGACTCCTGACATTAGTGGTCAGTGTACACTGGTGGTCAGTGTTTAGTATGAATGTCTCTGCTACATCAACAATCACAGTGAAAGTAGAGTTTGCATGTTCTCCCTGTGCCTGCATGGGTTTCCTCTGGGCACTTTGGTTTCCTCCCACACTCCAAAGACACACATGTGTGTATATGAATGTGAGTTAGGGACCTTAGATTATACACCCCTTGAGGGCAGGGACTGATGTGAATGTACAATATATGTAAAGCGCTGTGTAAATGTATTCTTCGACATATTTTTGGTAAAAAAAAAAAATCGCAATAAGCGTTTATTGCTTGGTTTGCGCAAAAGTTATAGCGTCTACAAAATAGGGGGTAGTTTTATGGCATTTTTATTAATATTTTTTTTTTTTACTAGTAATGGCGGCGATCAGCGATTTTTATTGTGACTGCGACATTATGGACACTTTTGACACCATTTTGGGACCAATGTCATTTTTACAGTGATCAGTGCTTATAAATGCACTGATTACTGTAAAAATTACAACTGTTATTTCTTTATATTGGCTTTTGACAATTACAAATGCAGCAATTTAGAAATTGGATGAAAGGTTAAGCACTTTTGAAAGATAAATGTATACAGCTATATAGATCAGACCAAAATGAGGGACAAATGAGGAGGAAAGAGGGACAGAGGGACATTGTTACAAATCAGGGACAGTCACTCGAAATCAGGGACATTTGGGAGCAGGGGTGGCCCGTCCTCCCCTATCCATCGCCGCCACCCCTCTATCCATGCGTCCGGCCCCTTTCAGGATGCCGGGCGAATGGATTCCAATGTGGGTGGGTTGTTTTTTGAAGCACCGATTAGAGCCAGAGGCTCTAATAGGCTTCAAAATAGGGTGGGTTCGGGCGCTGAGGAGGAGGGAGGAGACGGAAGCTGCCGAGCAGGGGAAGGAGAAGCTGCTCCTGATGCCCACGGAGGAGAGTCGGGAAGCCACTCGTGATTGCTCGCCATGGAATAGATGGGGTAAGTGCACCGACCGACCGACCTGACGGGGGGGTGGGTGGTGCTTGCACTGTTTGCCGCTCCCCCCAAAAAATGACCACCAGCCGGCACTGGTTTGGTGTATATGTGCTACTCATGTTTCTGTTACCAATGTGAACAATGTGGCCTAGGTAGTCAGTAGCTCCGATAAGTACCATGAACCCTGATACAGAAGCCAGAAAATCCACTGGTGGCACAGAACCCACATTAGGAGATGTGCTAGTCACTGCGCACAAGGGAAATTCCTCTGTTAAGCCCCCAACACAACAACCCCCCCCCCCCCCACACACACACACACAAATCAAAATTAAAAAATGTAGACAAGACAAAATAGACAACAAGGCAACGCACAACTGGTTTGGAAATTGTGGCAGATATAGAAAACACTATTGCACCTCTAAAGCACCATACACACTATTAGATTTTCTGCAGATTTTTGTCTTCAGATTTACCAAAACCATGTAGTGCAAGGGCCTGCCTGATTGCATACAAATTTAAACTCTAATGCCCTGTACACATGATCGGAATTTCCGATCGTGTATGGGCCCCATCAGACTTTTTTCCATCGGTGTAAAAAAATAGAACTTGTTTTAAATTTTTCCGATGGAAAAAAAAACGATAGGAAATTCCGATCGTCTGTGTGGACCTCCATCGGAAAAAAATCCACACATGCTCAGACTAAATTAGGAGACGGAAGCTCGTTCTCGTAAAACTAGCGTTCATAATGGAGATAGCACATTCGTCATGCTGCAAATTATTGCATCGTTATTAAATGTAGCGCATTCTTTATCTTCTTTCTAATGCTAGAACAAGTTTTATTTTTCGCTGCGGATATTCACACTGAGTTCTGACAAACGTATTTCTTTGCTTCTTGTGATCTTATGAATCTTCGTATTTTATTTTAAAGCCAGGTCTCCAAAATATCTTAATATTTTAAAAAAAATTTGGTGATGGTGATCTGAATCAAGATCTCCTTATTTTTTGGGTGGGGTTTTAATATTTTCTTGTGATCTCCATTTTTATTTTCTGGTCAATTACCCCAATAACATTATTATCTTGTATTTTTTTTCCCTCAAGGAGGTTGGTGTTGGTGTCCCTTGTTAATTACACATTGTATTTCTGAAATGTAATGCCTACTCACAAGAAAAACACATAGGCAAGTATTTAAATTAAATCAAAATATCCATTTATTATGGTTAACAAAATAAAGAGCAAGGGCAACAATGGAGAAATTTGTAGAATTTATGCAACCTTTGGACCCCAAGGCAGACATCAAAGTGTGTTATAACGAAACTTAAATATCTTGAGGAGTCCCTCTAATTGGGAGCACAATCTGGTCCCCAAATTTCAGAAATCAGGAGCAGCAGCAGATGTCATACATGTCCCCAGGCTGTGGTACTCCAACAAACTGGGTCTTCTGGCAGAGCAGCTTGAAGCCCGGGATCCACTTTCTGGTCGTCCTTGTAGCCTTCCCTCCATGCTTCCCTGCAGCGTTCCTTCCACTGCTTCCTCCACACCCCCTTGCAGGCTGTGGCTCTGTTGCTGGTAATGTGGCAGGAGGAGGAGGAGAAGGATGGGCAAGATCACACATATGGGTGGTCTCAGTCAGCTGGCCCCTCCCCGCCTTCTGAAGGACCCTAGAAAAAATCTCCTCAGAGTTTACGTTGTCCCTCCTCCACTTTCTGGAGCAGATAGCAGCTTTAGGCCTCTACAGGGTTGAGGGGGGCTCTCGTTGTCTCGGCTGCTTCCATTATTTTCAGGGATTCCTCCTCCACCTGAGTCATCCTCCTTGGCCTTTTTGGTCTGACGTGGAGGGCAGGCACCTGTGACTGGGTGCTGCCACTTGGCCTGGGCACCTGCTGGCTGCCACTTGGTCCGGCCTCCTCCTGGCTGCCACTCACCCCTGCCTCCTCCTGGCTGCCACACTCCAGAACCTCGTCCTCCTGGCTGACCTCATCCTGTGTATAAAAAAGGGACATAGTTTTAGTTTTTGGATCATCAATCACACACAATTTTCAGCTCATGACTGTTGCAAATTGAATGTTAATAAATAGAAAAGACTCTCATTCTGACCCCAGCATTTTTAATTCTTTTCTGGCCACTACTGTCTATTGATATGTAAATTATTTTGTGCTTTAATTCTTAAATTGTGAATAATAACATCTAGTTCCCAACAATAATTCTAGGACAACAAATATGTTGTAAAATACTATACCTGGCTATAGATGTGCAGATCCGGCTCTTCCAGGTCAGCTAGCTCCTGCAGGGGTGAAGGAAGGCTGGAGGGAAGGGTGGAGGGAAGGCTGGAGGGAAGGTTTGAAAGTGATTCCCTGGCTTCAATCTGGTCGTCCAGAAAACGCAGGTGTTTGTAGTACCATAGCTTGGGGACATGTACTTGGTCTGCTGCTGCTCCTGATGTCCGTGATTTGCGGACTTCTTTGTACTGCTTTTTGTACATATTCCTCACGTTATTGATTTTATTATTTAACATGGTATAGTCTGCCTCTGGGATCCAGGTCTTCATAAATTCAGCTAATTTCTCAATTGTCGCCCTCCTTACATCACGGTACCAAACTGTTTTTTACCTCACAACACATTTCTCAGCTCTCTATATTTGTCAATAAAAGCTGTCATGATCACAGGATCCTTAAATTGCTGCATATTTTCTGCAAGATAAAACACAAGACAAAAACACTAGGTCAGCTTAAACTGTCCTAATCTTATCCCAATATAGGCCTTTATAATCATGAATCAGTATAGGCCACTGATGGCCCAAGTTTAATTTTTACCTTTGTTTGTGACGTTCGTCACTTCCGGTCCTCCTTACTCCGCGCACACAACGTAGTTACGACACATGCGTGTTATCATTACATACCCTGCGCATGCGTGAAACTCCGCCCGCGTCGCCCGCCCCTGACATTCTTTCTAGGATATTCCCCGCCCCTTCTCTTTCGATGCACAGTGGGAGACGACATGGCGGTGACACAGCAGGTGCGTGTTATATTAAGTACTGATGAGGAAAGCCTGGAGCCGGAAACGTCCCGATCCAGGAGAAAAAGATACAAGGCCAGTAATATGTCCTTTGCTGAGATGGCGGAGATGGTGGAGATCTTGCGGAGTAGAGATTATGATGGAAAGCATGGGCCGTACAACACCCCTAATCTCAGGAAGGCCAAAATAATGGGCAAAATTGGACTCTAAGGCCCCTTCCTAATGAAGGGGCATCCCCACTCATTTGGATGGGGGGTTATTTGCAGGCAGGAGAAGTAGCAGACGAATGGGTCTGCTGTACAGTTGCTCACAGATACAAGTTGGAATTTCAACGTTTTTCACATCGCATTTTATGCTTTCAAATGTTTCTATAAATCTTCAAAAATTAATTTTGTCTTTGCAAGTCACCTTCTGTTTCAAAGAGTGATTATTTCAGTGCCAGAGGATGAAAGGTTTTGCTGTTTCTACTCAAACCTTGGTGATGCTCGTCTCCTATTGATTCTGAAAAATCTCACCAAGTTTCTCCAGGTACAAAGGTTTCAAATGTAATCAATGTGTACAGTGGTGGCCCTTCTCTGTCCAGAAGATTTCCTGGCATCAGTGGACATAAAAGATGCCTACCTACAGTTTCCTCTTCACAAGAGGTTTCTATGGTTTGCAGTGGAAGACTTTCAGTTTCAATTTGTGGCCCTGCTGTTTTACATGTCCATGGCCTCCTGAGTTATCACAAAGATCCTGGCTCCACTTTTGGGCCATGTAAGGACCCAAAGGGTTCATATTCTGGGATACCTGAATGATTTGTGTCTTTCTGCACACCTGCTAGATCACAGCATATTTCTCACATTATACAATCTGGGGAGTTTTGGCTGGTCCTCAATCCTCAATCTCCAGAAACTGCTATTGATTTCAGCTTAGCGCTTGGAATATCTGGGTCTGATCCTCGACAATAGTGTTGGGCGAGCGGTTCGGCCCGAACAGTGCCGATTCGGCGAACACCCAAATTTCCATGATGCTTGGTGGGATGTTCACTCACTGAGTGCCCCACAATGCACTGCACAGTGCATTTTAGGCCCTGATTGGACCTTACACCTTTCACCTTACTAGGTACATGATCTGGCACAGGAGAGCCGCTTTGCCGCCGTATATGTACTGTATACAGTCGGCAAGCAATTAAACATTTTATTTCATTGATTCATGTCCCCCAGGGCCCCATATCCTTTTTATGACCAATAACTTGCATATACATTTTCAAAATGGGAACTTTTGATTTTTCAAGTTCGGATGCCATAGACTTTAATAGAGTTCGTGGTTCGGCTCCGAAATGTTTACATGTTTTACGAGTTCTGGTGCGAACCAAACCGGGGGAGGGGGGGGTGTTCGGCCCAACTCTACTAGACAATGCCCTGGCAAAGGTAATTCTCCCTCCGAGGAAATATCTTGCTTCAAGAGATCAGGTTACTTTTCTCAGGACCCTGGGTTATCATTCCACCTCACAGTTCCCTCATATCTCTGTCGCAGATTAATCTTTGTATGGGGGTTTTGGGCAAGATGGTGGTCTTGTTCGAGGCAGTTTCCTTGGTGCAGTTTTATTCCAGACCTCTGCAAAACACTCTGCAAAACATTGTTCTGATGGTACGGGACAGGAGGACACAGTCATTGGACTCTAAGACTCTGCAGACTCTGGACTGGTGGATGCCTCCCCAATGGTTGGGGGCAGGGAAGTTTTTTCTCCTCCTTTCTTGGAAAGTGCTGACGATGGACACCAGCTTAACAAGTTAGAGGGGAGTGATGGATTGCTTTTCAATGCAGGGAACTTGGCCTCCTCTGGAGAAGTCACTTCTGCATTGGTTGGTACAGCTTCAGGGTCTCCCGGTAAGGGTTCATTCAGACAACACCACAGCTGTGGCATATATAAATCATCAGGGAGGCACCAGGAGTCCAGTGGGCTTGTCTTGGGCAGATCTTCATATCCCTACTCATATCCCCACTCTGTCTGCAGTTCACATTTAAGGAGTAGAGAATTTGCAGGTGGAGTAAATGGTCTCTCCACCTGGAAGTGTTCAGGGCACCCTATCGGTGGCAGGCTATACCAGATGTGGATCTGTTGGTGTCCCGATTCAGCACAAAACTTGACAGGTTTGTTTCCAGGGATTCTCAGATGTTTTCAGTGGATGCTCTGGTGACCACATGGCCAGTCCCTTATTTATGCCTTCCCTTTGCTGCAGCTTTTTCTACGTCTACTCCGCAGGATTAAGGTAGAAGCAACACCAGTGCTTTTGGTTGCTCCAGCCTGGCCCAGGAGAGCATGATGACATTGTGAACATGTTGGTGTACAATACTTTGACTCTTCCGGTTCATCCCGACTTCCTCTCACAAGGTCCGATCTTCCATGCTTCCTTATGGTCACTGACTTTAACAACATGTTTATTGAAGCCAGAATCCTTAAGGACATGGTAGTACCTGACGCTGTTATTCCCATTTATGAGTGCCAGAAAGGCTGCTTCAGAAAGATTTAGTACAGGACCTGGAAATCTTATGTGACCTAGTGTGAGGCTAGGAAACTTCATTCTCACAGGTATGTTGTAAGTTGTATCTTGGCTTTTCTCCAAAAGGGGATTTATATGCATCTGGCTATAGGTACAATCAAGGGCAGATTTTAGCCTTAGCCATCTTCTTTCAGAGGCCAATTCCTTCTCATTCCTCTGTGTGTACCTTTGTTCAAGGTGTTATGTGTATTGTTCTTCCAGTCAAATCACCTTTTAAGTCTGTAGGATTTCAATTTGGTGCTTTGAGTTTTGCAGGAACTTCTGTTTGAGCCTATTCGAGACCCTCCCTTGGTCCATTTGACACAATAGGTTGTGCATTGCCATAGCAGTTTTATCTTGTGAGGAGCCATGACTGGTGTTTCATTATGACAAGATGGTTCTTAGTCCTTAGTCCTTGGCTGTCTTTTTTGCCTAAGGTGGTTTTTGCCTTCCATCTACACCAGGACATTGTTTTGCTTTATTTTTGTGCTAGGTAGGCATCAGTCACTAAGGGACAAGGCTCTCCACACTTCAAATGCGGTTCAAGCTATCAAAATGTATATGAAATTAACAGCTTCACTCAGGCAATCAAGCTCTCTATTTGTCCTTACCAAAAGGCCAAATAAAGGTCAAGCGGCTACCAACACTACTATTTCCTGTTGGATTTGTCAGCTTATTCCTCAAGCCTATGGTTTGAAAGGAAGGGCTTCACCTTTTTCCAGTGATGGCTCATTCCACCAGGAGTGTAGGTGCCTCCTGCGCTATCCGTCATCAAGCTTCAGAGGGTCAGCTCTGCAAAGGCTGCAACCTGGTCTTCGTTTCACGCTTTTAATAGATTCTACTAGATGGAGGTTAGAGCTGCTGAGGACCGTCGCAGTGTTTTGCAGGCTGCTGTGTGAAGTTCTTTTGGGCCTGTTGTAGATCCCCTATCTCTGTGTTGGGGTGTATGACTTGCTACAAAACTGAGGACCTTCCTGTATAGGAGGTGCCTTTTAGAAGGGGACCTCAAGAAATAATCCAAGAAATATAGATTTTACAGGCAAATCAAAAAAAGTTACTGCAAAGTGTCTCAACTCAAATCAGATATTCGCTTGTCTTTCACCAGGGAAAATGGGCATGTGAGCGGCCGGGGGAATGCTTCACGAGGTCAGTCCTGAGACGTTGCCCTAAGGAGGAATAACGTTTCCCAGTAGGTTTTTATTCTGGTCCTGGATTTTCTTGCCAGAACTGTTTGCATCATCAGAAAGCGGTCCTCAGTGGGACATCACTCGAGAGGCAGTGTCCCTCGATAACTTCAGGCGATAGCTTCAAGGAGCAGAGTATCGGTTCTGCAAGCACTTAGAGCTACAGAGTCCTACATCCTATTCCTTTCAGGCAAGTTGGGGCCTATGCCCCTCAAGCACCTTACAAACAGTGGCAGTCCCATCCTTTCCGGCAAAGGCAATACCTAACCTACACTGGATATACCAAGTGTCTAAAATGCCTACCTTCAAGCATCTTCCTAGGTAAAATCCTCCAGAAGGCTGTTTGTGTTTCCATCAGGCTGATTCAGAGGAGGAGCCTACAGCAAAACCTTGTCCTCTTGGAGAGTTAAGGTTATCCAGAAAACTTAGTGTGGCCAGGCAAGAGCCTCCAGAAGCTATACAGGCTCATTCACCTAGGTCCATTTTTAGATATCTAAATTCGGGCATTTGCTTATGGAGACATCTGCAAAGCAGCAGGCTGGTTGGTGCAGTGCACCTGCCTCCCTCAGGCGCTACAGGAAATATCCAAGGGCTTGTACATCAATGGCCTTTAACGGAATGACGGTCCAGGATTCCATGTCTATTGTAATAAAGATTGATTATTCATTTTAGCCCTCCCTGTTAAGCTCATTATTTATCATATGTATGCTGCCATGTTGGCATCAGGGAAATGGAAAATTGTATCAAAAACTTACCGTAATTTTCCTTTCCTGACACTAATTCTTAGCAGCATACGAACCCTCCCTTTTTTTAATCTTGATATTTTTACGGAGAAAGGGGGAGGTTGCTCTCAGTCAGACATTTATAGATTTGGACAGGTCCTGTGGGTGGATATAGGGTCGGAAGCTATATCGTATGTATTCTGCCATTAATTGGCAAAATTACGGTAAGCATTTGATACAATTTTCTATTTTCATGACCCAACATGTTTTAACAACTAGCTCATGCAGTAAATAATTGATCTGAATCTTGTACTACTGTTTTGTATGAGCACTTAACATACTTTCATATACTTTTATTCTTTGTACATTTCTCTATATTCCAATATACACCAATCCGAAATTCTAACCTGAAAAAACTGCATAGATATTTGGAAAATATTTTGAGTAGAATATGTGTATAACTTATTCCAGGATAACCTCTTCCAGAAATTGAGGGGGGGGGGGTTGGGGTTCTTGGTGCCAAAGGAGACATTTTACCCCTATTTGAAACCCATTTTTCCTTTAGTACATGGTAAGATGCATTTTGTAACCTCTATTGCTACATCCAACTCTCTAGTAAAGGTCTAATTTTAGCAATTTACTCTAATAAGCAAGAGGGTTGCTCCGATATCATTAGGGTGTAAAGCAGAATGAAAAGAGGACGTAGGGGAAGTAACAGAGGAATACTGGAACAAAACATTAAGTAGAGTCCCACAGGAGGAGGGTATACATGCTATGGAGATGTCCCAAACTGCAGGGATAATGGCATAAAATCATACTTACAATCAACTGAGTTTTAACTTTGGTTATAGGGCCTGACCCTAAGTTGTGTCTTTTGAACTTTCTTGACCTGCCAGACCTTGATTCGTTTACTGAATTAGCCTTAACTATAACTCTTTTTTGAGCCCAATAAAATTATTGGTTTTGAAGTGGATATCCCCAACCCCACCTACACTGTGTGGATGGATCAGTTTTACTCTTCACTGCACAATCACATCCACAAATATTTGAAAATATCTGGTAGGCCTGGTCAACTACCCCAGGCCCCACACAATTTACTTTATAAAGACACAAGTCCATCTAGTTCAACCAATAAAAGGGAGAAGAAAAAACAAATATATTTAAAAAAATCATACAATCCTAGATACACAATCCTATACCCACAGTTGATGCAGATGAAGGCAAAAAACCCCAGCAAAGCTGGACTTAATATTTTGTTAATATGGAACACTGGACGCTTTATGGATTTGAATCACTGGTCTTTTTTCTTTTTTTTTTTTCAAATATTTTTATTGAAAATTCCCATTTTAGCAGCCTCAAACAAAAACAGAAAAGGGTAGATTTACAAAGCTTGTATCTAACCCACTATCAATTTTCTTTTTACTGCATTGATTTGATGTCTTTGTACATAATACCATGCAATTTTAATCACAATAACATATTTGTAAATAGGTAACTATTACCAAATTATTCATAGTGGAAGCATGTACAGTATGAGTAATTTACGTTTGACTGATAATATAACTAATTAATCCATATAGAAGATCTACTATGAAATATAGAAAATGAAAGACAATAACAAGGAAAAAAATGAAATAAAATACAATAAAGAAAAAATAGCAATAATATAAAGTAATAGTAACAGTTGTTCGTCGATAGTATTGTGGTTAACTATACTGGAGGTCAATGTTGTACTACCCCAACATAGAGAGGCTATAATACTAAAGGATTAAGAGTCACAAGGTCATCAGCTATGCACAATCAAATTGTGGTAAATGACTACATAATACCATTGTACTGTACTGTTGATACATTTTTATGTTTATCAGCATTTCTGAAATTATAATACAATAATATTTCAGAGTCTTTATTATGCATGGGTAAACTCATAGTACTGCAAACACATCAATCTACTACATTGATACCAAGATATACTGTATCTCCTGCAGCGACTTCACTAATCGGGTGCCTGTTATGCCCAGAGACAATGTATGTTACATCTGATTTTGTATAGTGGATATAAAAAGTCTACACACCCCTGTTAAAATTTCAGGTTTCTGTAATGTAAAAAAATGAGGCAAAGAGAAATCATTTCAGAACTTTTTCCACCTAATGTGACCTATAAACTGTACAACTGAATTAAAAAATATAGTCCAAAATGCAGCGCTTCAGTGTAAAAAAATATATATGTGATAGTCCATGTGATAGACTCAATATAAGATGAAAAACTGATATGAACACCTCCACCAAGTTTCAATGTGCAGGAATGAAAAAGCACACCACACCAGCATTTATTGTAGTCTACTTACAGGATAAACAGGAACATAAGGCACATGCTGTATGGTTTACTTTTACGGGCTTCACTATGATTGCTTCTTTCCTCATATTGGGTCAAACCTCCTTTTGATGATTGCACAATCTATTCATCTGCCTGTTTGAGTCCTGGAGGCTTTTATGATGTTAATGATATCTACCATCCATCTATCAAGTTTGGAGTGTTGCCTTTGCCATTGACCCTCTGCATCCTATGATCACATTGCTTGTTATCATATAATTTCTGGTAAGCAGATTGTGAGCACGTTGGTGTGGTGTGCTTTTTCATTCCTGCACATTGAAACTTGGTGGAGGTGTTCGTATCAGTTTTTCATCTTATATTGACTCTGTCACCTGGACTATCACATATATTTTTTTTTACACTGAAGCGCTGCATTTTGGACTATATTATTTATGTTGCTAAATCAACAAACAGTGCTGGCTGTTTTTCTCTTTATCTTTTGTTTCAGTTAGCGCAGATATTCGTGCACCCTTGTTTTGAATTCAAAAAATAAACTGAAATCTTTTAGCGGGGGAAGTAAAAATAAAAAACTAAAATAATGTGGTTGCATAAGTGTGCAAACCCTCTTATGATTAGAGATGTAGTTGTGTTCAGAATTAAGCAATCACATTCAAACTCATGTTAAATAGGAGTCAGTACACACCTGCCATCATTTTAAAGTGTCTCTGATTAACTGCAAATACAGTTCAGCTGTTCTAGTAGGTCTTTCCTGATATTTCCTTAGTCGCATCCTAGAGCAAAAGCCATGGTCCACAGAAAGCTTCCTAGGCATCAGAGGAATCTCATTGTTAAAGGGTAAAAAAGAATCTCCAAGGCATTAGATATACCATGGAACACAGTGAAGACAGTCATCATCAAGTGGAGAAAATATGGCATAAAAGTGACATTAGCAAGAACTGGACGTCACTCCAAAATTGATGAAAATACCAGAAGAAAACTGGTCAGGGAGGCTGCCAAGAGGCCTACAGCAACATTAAAGAAGCTGCAGGAAAATCTGGCAAGTACTGGCTGTGTGATACATGTGACCACAATCTCCCGTATTCTTCATATGTCTTGACTATGGGGTAGAGTGTTTTTCTTCTCATGAAGAAAAACATCCAAGCCTGACTACATTTTGCAAAAACACATCTAAAGTCTCCCAAAAGCATGTGGGAAAATGTGTTATGGTCTGATGAAACCAAGGTTGAACTTTTTGGCCATAATTCCAAAAGATATTTTGGGCGCAAAAACAACACTGCACATCACCAAAAGAACGCTATACCCACAGTGAAGCATGGTGGTGGCAGCATCATGCTTTTGCCCCGTTTTTCTTCAGCTGGAACAAGGGCCTTAGTCAAGGTAGAGGGAACTATGAACAATTTCAAATACTAGTCAATATTGGCACAAAACCTTCAGGCTTCTGCTAGAAAGCTGAACATGAAGTTCATATTTCAGCATGACAACAACCCAAAGCATACATCCAAATCAACAAAGGAATAGTTTCACCAGAAGAAGAATAACGTTTTGGAATGGCCCAGCCAGAGCCCAGACCTGAATCCGAATGAAAATCTGTAGGGTGATCTGAAGAGGGCTGTGCACAGGAGATTCCCTCGCAATCTGACAGATTTGGAGTGTTTATGCAAAAAAAAGAGTGGGAAAATATTGTCAAGTCAAGATGTGCCATGCTGATTTCAGTTTTTTGTTCAACTGAGTTGTACAGTTTATAGGTCACATTAAAGGTGCAAAAAGTTTTGAAATGATTTATCTTTGTCTCATTTTTTTACATCACATAAACCTGACATTTTTATATCCCCTGTATATATTGTTTACTGACTCTATGGGCTATATAAATCAACTATGCACATGTGTTATCACATTCTGCATGCCAGTCCCAAACCTGACCAATTGGGCAGGGTTGATGACCTGGTGACCTAATCTGTAAAAAAAAAAAAAAAAATCTATAGAATAGCTGGCCCATTGAATCACAGTTTGATGCAACTTTTTCTGACACTTGTTGTTTACAAGTTAAAATCAGTATTTTTTGCTAGAAAATTACTTAGAACCCCAAACATTATATATAATTTTTTAGCAAAGACCCTAGAGCAGTGATGGCGAACCTTGGCACCCCAGATGTTTTGGAACTACATTTCCCATGATGCTCAACTACACTGCAGAGTGCATGAGCATCATGGGAAATGTAGTTCCAAAACATCTGGGGTGCCAAGGTTCACCATCACTGCCCTAGAGAATAACATGGCGGTCATTGCAATATTTTATGCCATATGGTATTTGTGCAGTGGTCTTTCACTGGATTTAAAAAAAACTAAACAGTAAAGTTAGCTCAATTATTTTGTATATTGTGAAAGATGATGTTACACCGAGTAAATAGATACCTAACGTGTTACGCTTTAAAATTGCACGCACTCGTGGAATGGCGACAAACTATGGTATATAAAAATCTCCATAGGCAACTTTAAAAAAATTCTCCCCTCCCTGCCTGTTAGCTCTCACTAGCGCCGCTCTGCTCCCCTCCCCACTGTTACAAAACTTTGTGATGTTTATGCCATCCCCTCTGTTAGATAAGAACCTGTGTCCTAGTGTCTGTGTTTTATTTAAAAAAAAGCTGATTTCTACCTGATTTCACAGCGCCTCCCGGTGCTCACATGACTCTTTTGGCTCTCTCCCCTCTCCTCCCCTCCTCCCTGACTGATGTCAGCAGGAAAGCTTGGTCCCGCCCGCTGGAGCTGTCAGACGGGGAGAGGAGAGAGTCGGGAGTCACGTAAGCGTCGGGAGTCGCTGTGAAATCAGGTAGAAATCGTCAAGAAGTGATACATGATGGCAAACATTGACATGTCTCATGCACAGACAGTGAAAGGCACAAACTTGTAGAACTGTTAAATGCTTGGCAAGCATATTTTGAAAATTTGGATACAACAGACACTAGGACACATGTTCTTATCTAACAGATGGGATGGTATAAACATCACATAGTGGCTTAACAACCACTTTAATGTATATCAACATACATAACATTATTATATTAGGATTTCAGTATAGAGTGGTCAGCAATGAAGTGCGTTTGTCAGATTAGGATTGCTAATTACCATATTCTGGCATGGCTTGTGTTAAATGAGTTGCCCTTCACTTTAAATATTAGATAAAATGGCTTTATAAGGTTTATGGCCAAAGTGGTGTTACATAACAGGTATTTCAGAAACTGGTTCCCTTCAATGCATGATTGTTTTTAATATAGGCCATAAGAAATGAATTACAAGTGTCTCAAAAGAACAATGTACTTTGGTAAAAACTGTATTTGAAACAAATAATTTCAGTGATAAATAGGTTAACAAAGTACCACAAATAGCAAGTAGAAAGTAAAACAAATATTTGCTATAAAACAATTTTTTTTAAATTATTATTATTTCTTAATTGCAATGCTTAAAAAGATGTAAACTGATTCAAATAGTTAATCAACTCAGATACAGTAAAAATCACATTACCTGTTTGATCTCTTGTTTACTAGTAAGTTAACCTATATACAGTAATAGACATATTTTTAAAAAGTTTTGTAGTATATTGCCATGGTGTTGTGTTCAGTAAGTGAATTTTTAAAAGAGATGCATATATTGAAACAACCTCTCCTGAGATCTGTAAGCTGTCATTGCTAAAAAAGAAAAGGAGGGCGTACCGACCTAGTGCATTACCGATATAAAAGTTTTATTAAAAATATATATAAAAGCAATGGTACTACTCAGGCTCTAAAGAAAGACTAAAGCCCTGTACACACGATCGGTTTTACCGATGAAAACAGTCCGATGGACTTTTTTCATCGGACAAACCGATCGTGTATGGGACCCATCAGTCTTTTTTCCATCGGTTTTAAATTTTTCCGATGGATCAAAAACCAATAGCAAATTCCGATCGTCTATGGGCAAGTCCATCGGATAAAAAACCCATGCATGCTCAGAATTAAGTCGACGCATGCTCAGAAGCATTGAACTTAATTTTTCTCGGCTCATCGGAGTGTTTTACAAGACCGCGTTTGGAACGGTCGGTTTTTTGACTGATGGTGTTTAGGCAAGACTGATGGAAGTCAGCTTCATCGGATTTCCGATGGACAAAACCATCGGATCAGAATCCATAGGATATCCGATCGTGTGTACGAGGCTTTAGGCTCTAAAGAAAGGGGTGCGCCCCGAAAACGCGTCAGCCGTTTGGGGTACCATCTGATCCTCCTGTCATCAGGTCCTGCTTGCAGGTGCCAAGGGATGCAGTTCGACTGATAGAAAAGCCTTTACATATGCTCGTTTGTGAGTAGTACCATTGCTTTTATATATATTTTTAATAAAACTTTTGTATCGCTTATGCACTAGGTCGGTGCGCCCTCCTTCTTTTCTTTTCTTTTTAGTTGTATGAATACCCATTGTTCTGAGGAGGGCTGCAAGACTCTAGACTTTGCCATAATCCAAAGAATGGATCACACCACCCGTGTCTAGCGAAACACCGGAGCGCAGGAGATTATTGTTTTGTTTAGCTGTCATTGCTGATCTTTTTGCTAAATCAGAAGTAATTAAGCTAAAGCCAGGCAATGAGCATTTAGCAAAAAGGGTCAGCAATGGCAAATCCTATATTTCTCCCTTGACAAGCCTATTTTAATCAAAAATTTTAATGATACTTTATAAACTCAGGACTCAAAGAATGAATTTATAAAAGTAAAAAACATTTTAAAAAAGCCCTCTGCCGTTAATCTGATTATCTGTTTGTATGGCAAACCATTTGTAAATGACCTCCTTGGAAGAACAGAGAAACACAGAAAGCATCATCTGATTACCTAGAATGGCAATGGTGTACTGAAGCATAATCAGTAGTGAACTGTTTCCCAATCCTATCCACAAATACCACCAACAGTGTGGTATGGGCAAGAGAATGCACCAGCACACCAAGGATCTCCAGAACGAGTCCAAAGCTTTATTTAGCGATCACATTGTTACAACAGATAGCACCGCTTCGGAGCCACGCAGGACCCCTTCATCAGACATGTGACCTCACATACCTGATGAAGGGGTCCTGCGTGGCTCCGAAACGGTACTATCTGCTTTAATGATGTGATCGCTCAATAAAGCTTTGGACTCATTCTGGAAATTCTTGGTGTACTGGGGACATTATCTTGCTCTGACTAGACATGGTTCCAACCGGTGGTCACTTCAGCACCCACTTATATGCACAGCCTTTTCTACAGGAACTTGTGCGTTGGGAATAGTGTACTGTAAGGTATGAGCACTAGTTCAGGCTCTGCTCTGCTGCACTGCTCTTCAACTTTAACAGTCATTTTTTAAAGCTGCTTTATATTCAATAGTACAACTCTTAATAAATCCACGCTGTGGTGCTGGGTTAAGGCTGCTACCCCCCCCTGCGGTACCCCAAAAATTAGGGTCCAGAAAGTAAGTATAGTGTGTGATTGGGGTGTGTGGCGCTGCCCTGTACGGGAGTGTGCGTAGAGGGCTGGAACCAATCCTGCTATATCCTTATGATTTAAAAGACCATAAAACAATGTAGATAGGTGGAAATTTAAGTGAAAAATTCCGGAGACAAATGCCACGTACACACAACCGTTTTTCATGGAGTGAAAAATGCCATTTTTTAAATTGGTCATTAAAAACGATCGTGTGTAGGTTCCAGAGCATTTTTAACGACGTGAAAAATGGCCTAAAAAAAATTAGAACCTTCTCTATTTTTTCACGTCGTTTTTCACGTCGTTCTTTTTAACGTCGTGAAAAACGGTAGTGTGTATGCTTTTACGAGGGGGAAAAAAAATGCGCATTGCTCAGAATCAAGTATGAGACGGGAGCGTTCCTTCTGGTAAAACTAACGTTCGTAATGGAGATAGCACATTCCTCACGCTGTAACGGACTGAAGAGCATGAGGCTGAAAAGCGCGAATCAGCTCTCACCAAACTTTACTAACACGAGGATCAGCAAAAGCGTCCCAAAGGGTGGCGCCATCCGAATAGAACTTTCCCTTTATAGTGCCGTCGTATGTGTTGTACGTCACCGCGCTTTGCCCGAGCATTTTTTTTCACGATAGTGTGTAGGCAAGGCAGGCTTGAGAGGAAACACGAAAAATCACGTCAAGAAAAACTTCGTTTTTTTCAATGACATTAAAAACGGCCGTGTGTATGCGGCAAAATGGTTACCCTGTTGCTGATCAGCAATCTGTAAGTGGATCACTATTTGTGGTTGTGGCCACTTTAAAGGTGAGTGAGCAAAATCAATCTGATCCCGCTTCCTAAAAGAAGTCTCAATAGTAAAAACCCAAAAATCTGAATCTCCCAATTAGGAGAACAAATGGGTTACATGTGTAGGTGTGTGGCAGGTCTCCTTACCTGCTAATAGTGATGAGCCGAACACCCCCGGGTTCGGTTCGCACCAGAACCCGCGAACGGACCGAAAGTTCGAACGAACATTAGAACCCTATTAAATACAATGGATGCGAACGTTCGAATTCTAAAGTGCTAATTATAAAAACTATTATGCATGTTATTGTCCTAAAAAGGGTTTGGGAACCCGGGTTCTGCACCAGGGGACATGTATCAATGCAAAAATAAGTTTTAAAAACGGTCGTTTTCCGGGAGCAGTCATTTTAATGATGCATAAAGTGAAAAAAAAAAAGTCAAATATTCCTTTAAATATCGTACCTGGGGGGTGTCTAAAGTATGCCTGTGAAGTGCCACGTGTTTCCCGTGTTTAGAACTGTCCCTGCACAAAATGACACTTCTAAAGGAAAAAAAAGCCATTTAAAACTGCTTGCGGCTTTAATGTAATGTCTGGTCCCGGTAATATGGATGAAAATCTTTAAGAAAAATGGCATAGCTACCCCATGACCCCCCCCCTACCCCAGCCCATTACCAGCCCCTTTGGGTCTTGTATGGATATTAAGGGGAACCCCGCACATAAAATAAAAAAGGCCCTATATACTCTGAACAGCCGTATACAGGCGGTGCATACAAGACAGGGACTGTAGGTTTGTTCTTATGTAGAATCTGTTTGTAATTTTGAACAGGTACATTGTTGAAGTGTAGCTCCAGACCAAAAATCTATTTTTAAACTTTTTGGAAAACATAGGTAAGGGTTATCACCCCTGTAACATTTGTTTTGCTGTCTGTGCCCCTGTTCAGAACATTTCACCTCACTTTCCGTCCTAATGACAACTGTTTTTGAAATGTGGTGTTTTTCTTGAAACAAGGATTGCTGATAAAGCATCAGTACAGAGGAGACACCTTTCTCCCATATTTATTCTTACAGGAGAGAATTTTCCTTCCTAGTGGTAGATTTCCTCTCACTTCCTGTTGTCTTCTTGCGTTTGCAAGTAGGAGTCGTTTGTAAGTTGGATGTTTGAAAGTAGGGACCTGCCGTATATACTCTGCAGAAATAGGCCCCTTAGTTGTTGGTGTTGGCACAACACTGTAAGCACTCACAGTTACTCTTGGTTGGTGCTGGAACGCCCTGCTGTCAACTATTATATCAGGAATTTTAATTACATATAATTGTTGAACAGTGGTAGTAAAAATTGGGCCTTTGATGGTGGTGCTGGTGCCACAACACTGTAAGCCCTGACAGTTACTCTTGGTGGGTGCAGCAATGGGCCCTGCTGTGAATTATTAGATCAAGAATTGTAATTACATGCCCCTGTTGAACAGGGGCTGAAAAATTGGGCCTTAGGCACTGGTGGCACAACACTGCAACCCTTCACAGATACTGTACTTGGAGCACAGCAATGAGCCCTGTTGCAAAGTATTGCTTCAAAAATTGTAATGACACGCCCCTGTTAAACAGGGGCTGAAAAATTGGGCCTTAGGCACTGGTGGCACAACACTGCAACTCCTCACAGATACTGTACTTGGAGCACAGCAATGAGCCCTGTTGCAAAGTATTGCTTCAAAAATTGTAATTACACGCCCCTGTTAAACAGGGGCTGAAAAATTGGGCGTTAGGCACTGGTGGCGGCACCCATAAACAAAAATGATCTTCCAAGCTATCATCATCAATCGTATCATTGAGGACTCGGAGGAGGAGGATAGCCAGTCAACATAACAGCACAGGCACTCAGCATCAGCATCAGTCTTGAAGGGATGTGACATTTTAAAATCAATTAGTCTGTTATATCAGCATCAGGTGTGTGGTAGCTGGTGGTGATCCAAGACTGGTTCATCTTGATGAAAGTCAGTCGATCAACCGAGTCGGTGGACAGGCGCACCCTGTGATCCGTGACAAATCCTCCAGCAGCACTGAATGTGCGTTCCGAAAGAACGCTGGATGCAGGACAGGCCAGTAGCTCAATTGCATACTGTGCAAGCTCTGGCCAGTGATCCATCCTCAAGACCCAGTAAGCCAGAGGATTTTCGGTGGGGAAGGTGTCCAAGTCTGACCTTGCCCCTAGATATTCCTGCACCATGTTTATCAGACGCTGGCGATGGTTGCTGGAACCGATCATACTTTGGGGCTGCGGACTAAAGAATTGTCTGAACGCATCGGTCAGACGGCCACCTTCCCCACCGCTCCTTCTTTGACTGGCCGAAGCCTCAGCAACTCGTTGTCCAGGACCAGGAGTTTGCAACCTCCCAGTCTCTGGGAACGCGTTGCACAGACCTTTCTGCAAGGCCTCCCGGAGTTGTCTCATCCTCTGCTCCCTCTGCGACGGTAACATAAGGTCCGCAACCTTACCCTTGTACCGTGGATCAAGGAGAGTGGCCAGCCAGTAATGGTCCCTCTCCTTGATCCGAAGAATACGAGGATCCTTCCGCAGACTTTGCAGGATCAGGGAGGCCATGCAGCGTAGGTTTGCTGAGGCATTCGCTCCGGAGTCCTCTGGGTCACTAAGGACGACATGATCCGCAGCCACCTCCTCCCAGCCACGTACAAGTCCACTGGTTTCTTGGGACTGTAAATCATCCCTAAAAGACTGCTGCTGATGATGCTGAGTGCCAGCCTCCACCTCCATGCTGACACAATCCTCCTCCTCCTCCTCCTCCTCCTCCTCCTCCTCCTCCTCTTCCTGTGCGATGGGTGGGACAGAAGGAACACTGTCTGGGTAAAGGGGGCCTTGAGAGGCAAGGAAGTCCTCCTCTTCCTGCCTCTGTTCTGCCTCAAGTGCCCTGTCCATTATTCCACGCAGCGTGTGCTCCAACAGGTGGACAAGAGGTACAGTGTCACTGATGCATGCACTGTCACTGCTCACCATCCTCGTGGCCTCCTCAAATGGTGCCAGGACAGTGCATGCATCCCTGATCATGCCCCACTGGCGTGGAGAAAAAAAACCAAGCTCCCCTGACCCTGTCCTGGTGCCGTAGTCGCACAGGTACTCATTGATGGCCCTCTGCTGCGTGTGCAGCCGCTGCAGCATGGCCAACGTTGAGTTCCACCTGGTGGGCATGTCACATATAAGGCGGTTCTTGGGCAGGTTCAACTCCTTTTGCAGCTCAGCCAGGCGAGCACTGGCATTATAAGATCTGCGGAAATGCACACAGACTTTCCTGGCCTGCCTCAGGACATCCTGTAAGCCCGGGTACCTGCCCAAGAAGCGCTGCACCACCAGGTTAAGGACGTGAGCCACACAGGGCACATGGGTCAGTTGTCCCTGTCGGAGGGCGGAGAGGAGGTTGGTGCCATTGTCGCAAACCACCATTCCTGGCTTAAGCTGGCGTGGCGTCAACCACCTCTCGGCCTGGCCCTGCAGAGCAGACAGGACCTCTGCCCCAGTGTGGCTTCTGTCCCCCAAACACACCAGCGCAAGCACGGCATGGCATCTTTTTGCCTGCGTACTTGCGTAGCCCCGTGAACGGCTACGGAGCACCGCTGGTTCATAGGACAAACCACAGGAAGAGGCCATGGAGGAAGAAGAAGAGGAGGGGGTGGAGGAGAGAGGTGTGTCACAACCAGTAGTAGCATTTTGGAGGCGTGGCGGTGGGACAACCTCCAACACTACTGCACCTTGTCCTGAATCCTTCCCAGCTGCCAAAAGAGTGACCCAATGGGCCGTGAAAGAAAGGTAACGTCCCTGTCCATGCCTGCTGGACCATGAGTCAGCGGTAATATGCACCTTACCGCTGACCGCCCTGTCCAGCGAGGCCAAGACATTGCCTTCCACATGCCGGTAGAGAGCCGGAATAGCCTTCCGTGAGAAAAAGTGGCGTTTGGGAACCTGCCACTGAGGAACCGCACATTGCACAAACTCACGGAAGGGGGCCGAGTCTACCAACTGAAAAGGCAGCAGTTGAAGCGCTAGCAATTTAGCCAAGCTAGCATTCAACCGCTGGGCATGTGGATGGCTGGGAGTGAACTTCTTTCGACGGTCCAGCAGCTGGGGCAGGGAAATTTGCCTGCTAGAATCGGACGTCGGTGTACTGCTAGCAGAGTGGGCGCAAGTACTTGGCTGTGACACACCTAATTCTACACCTTCATTCCTCTCAGTGCATGTTTCAGAGAGGACTGAAGTTATAGTGGGGTTGGAGATCCCAGCTGATGCGGTGCAAGGAGAGGTCCGCTTGGTTCTTTGGTGTGGGTCTTTGAGGTAGGCTTGCCAACGAGCTGCATGGCAGGTCAACATATGTCTGGTCAGGCATGTGGTACCCAAGCGGCTGATGTTTTGGCCACGCGATATACGCTTGAGACATATGTTGCAAACAGCAGCTGTGCGATCTGATGCACTAGCCTCAAAAAAGGCCCACACCAAAGAACTTTTTGAATGACGGGCAGAGGCAGCGCCCTGCACAGGCGGAGCTCTGCGGTGTGATTCCGTCGGTGTACTGCCCTTACGCTGGCCACCAAAGGGCATCCTGCCTCGTTGGAGATGTGCCTCCTCCTCATCCTCCTCCTCCTCCTCTCTCCTATTAGGCACCCACGTGGAGTCATTGACCTCATCATCCCCTCCCTCCTCATCACTGGAGCCAATCTGGCAGTATGCTGCAGCTGCTGGAACATGACTGCCAGATTGGTGTCCTTCTTGAGCATCCCCTCTGTCTGCTCTCACGCTACTGCCTTCCTCTAGCTGGGTTTCATCATCAGACCCTTCGAAACGCTGGGCATCCTCCTGGAGCATGTACCCAACACTGTGCTGAAACAGTTCGGGGGACTCCTCAGGAGGAGGACATGGTGGGTCTAGGGAAGGAGTGACTGATGATTTGTCTGACATTGATACCAGGGAAGACGACGCTTTGGCAGCTGCTTTTCCAGTACCCTGAGCCTGGGTGAGAGAGGATGAGGAGGAGGAGGAGGGCTTGGTCATCCACTCTACCAAGTCTTCGGCATGATGTGGCTCAACATGTCCAGCTGCCGAAAAGAAGGACAAGCGTGTCCCATGGCCATGTGCTGATGACAATGCACCGCGTCCACGACCAGCACTGTTGCCCCCAGACACAGAGCCTGCTTGCCCTCTTTTATTGCCTCCTGACTGTCTGCCTCTCCTTGTTTGCCTTCCAGACATTCTAATAGATGGCCTGCAGGGAGATGGGAAAAAAGCAATAAGGGCTACCTTCAGGTGTCCTTCTCTGTCCCTTGAAACAAGGACTTTCACAGTGAAAGAAACTGACACTGTCCCTACCTAGAGTTTTCTGTCCCTAGAATAAATGTTTTTTTTAATCACAATATAGCACAAGGACAATTCACTCAATGTCTCTCCAGGTCCCTGGAAACAAGGACTTGCAGAGTGAAAGAAACTGACACTGTCCCTACCTAGAGTTTTCTGTCCCTAGAATAAATGTTTTTTTTAAGCACAATATAGCACAAGGACAATTAACTCACTGTCCTTACAGGTCCCTGGAAACAAGGACTTGCAGAGTGAAAAAAAAAAAACACTCTCCCTACCTACAGTTTTCTGTCCCTAGAAAAAATGTTTTTTTTAAGCACAATATAGCACAAGGACAATTAACTCACTGTCCTTACAGGTCCCTGGAAACAAGGACTTGCAGAGTGAAAGAAAAAAAACACTCTCCCTACCTACAGTTTTCTGTCCCTAGAAAAAATGTTTTTTTTAATCACAATATAGCACAAGGAAAATTAACTCACTGTCCTTACAGGTCCCTGGAAACAAGGACTTGCAGAGTGAAAGAAAAAAAACACTCTCCCTACCTACAGTTTTCTGTCCCTAGAAAAAATGTTTTTTTTAATCACAATATAGCACAAGGAAAATTAACTCACTGTCCTTACAGGTCCCTGGAAACAAGGACTTGCAGAGTGAAAGAAAAAAAACACTCTCCCTACCTACAGTTTTCTGTCCCTAGAAAAAATGTTTTTTTTAATCACAATATAGCACAAGGAAAATTAACTCACTGTCCTTACAGGTCCCTGGAAACAAGGACTTGCAGAGTGAAAGAAAAAAAACACTCTCCCTACCTACAGTTTTCTGTCCCTAGAAAAAATGTTTTTTTTAATCACAATATAGCACAAGGAAAATTAACTCACTGTCCTTACAGGTCCCTGGAAACAAGGACTTGCAGAGTGAAAGAAACTGACACTGTCCCTACCTAGAGTTTTCTGTCCCTAGAATAAATGTTTTTTTTAAGCACAATATAGCACAAGGACAATTAACTCACTGTCCTTACAGGTCCCTGGAAACAAGGACTTGCAGAGTGAAAGAAAAAAAACACTCTCCCTACCTACAGTTTTCTGTCCCTAGAAAAAATGTTTTTTTTAATCACAATATAGCACAAGGAAAATTAACTCACTGTCCTTACAGGTCCCTGGAAACAAGGACTTGCAGAGTGAAAGAAACTGACACTGTCCCTACCTAGAGTTTTCTGTCCCTAGAAAAAATGTTTTTTTTAAGCACAATATAGCACAAGGACAATTAACTCACTGTCCTTACAGGTCCCTGGAAACAAGGACTTGCAGAGTGAAAGAAAAAAAACACTCTCCCTACCTAGAGTTTTCTGTCCCTAGAATAAATGTTTTTTTTAATCACAATATAGCACAAGGAAAATTAACTCACTGTCCTTACAGGTCCCTGGAAACAAGGACTTGCAGAGTGAAAGAAAAAAAACACTCTCCCTACCTACAGTTTTCTGTCCCTAGAAAAAATGTTTTTTTTAATCACAATATAGCACAAGGAAAATTAACTCACTGTCCTTACAGGTCCCTGGAAACAAGGACTTGCAGAGTGAAAGAAACTGACACTGTCCCTACCTAGAGTTTTCTGTCCCTAGAATAAATGTTTTTTTTAAGCACAATATAGCACAAGGACAATTAACTCACTGTCCTTACAGGTCCCTGGAAACAAGGACTTGCAGAGTGAAAGAAAAAAAACACTCTCCCTACCTACAGTTTTCTGTCCCTAGAAAAAATGTTTTTTTTAATCACAATATAGCACAAGGAAAATTAACTCACTGTCCTTACAGGTCCCTGGAAACAAGGACTTGCAGAGTGAAAGAAACTGACACTGTCCCTACCTAGAGTTTTCTGTCCCTAGAATAAATGTTTTTTTTAATCACAATATAGCACAAGGACAATTAACTCACTGTCCTTACAGGTCCCTGGAAACAAGGACTTGCAGAGTGAAAGAAACTGACACTGTCCCTACCTAGAGTTTTCTGTCCCTAGAATAAATGTTTTTTTTAAGCACAATATAGCACAAGGACAATTAACTCACTGTCCTTACAGGTCCCTGGAAACAAGGACTTGCAGAGTGAAAGAAAAAAAACACTCTCCCTACCTACAGTTTTCTGTCCCTAGAAAAAATGTTTTTTTTAATCACAATATAGCACAAGGAAAATTAACTCACTGTCCTTACAGGTCCCTGGAAACAAGGACTTGCAGAGTGAAAGAAACTGACACTGTCCCTACCTAGAGTTTTCTGTCCCTAGAATAAATGTTTTTTTTAATCACAATATAGCACAAGGACAATTAACTCACTGTCCTTACAGGTCCCTGGAAACAAGGACTTGCAGAGTGAAAGAAACTGACACTGTCCCTACCTAGAGTTTTCTGTCCCTAGAATAAATGTTTTTTTTAAGCACAATATAGCACAAGGACAATTAACTCACTGTCCTTACAGGTCCCTGGAAACAAGGACTTGCAGAGTGAAAGAAACTGACACTGTCCCTACCTAGAGTTTTCTGTCCCTAGAATAAATGTTTTTTTTAAGCACACTATAGCAGAAGCACAAAACACACTGACACTCTCCCTACCTATCCTTCTCTTTCCCTAAACTAAAGGAATCCAGGTTAAGCAAGAAAGAAATAACAGTCACTGTCCCTGCCTATGCTACTCTATCCCTGCTCCGGAACACACTACACTAGGCCGCCGTGCTGGCGGCCTTTTATAGTGTGGGGCGTGTACTAAACACCCTCAGCAATAATTGGCCACAGGCATCCTGCCTGTGGCCAATCATTGCTCTCCTCGCTGCCGGCGCTGTGATTGGCCAAGCATGCGGGGTCACAGTGCATGCTTGGCCAATCACAGCGCCTGGATGACACTGCGATGGCGTAGTGCATTGTGGGCCGTTCGCGTCACTCGAATTTGGCGCGAACGGCCCAAATCGTTCGATCTTCGTCGAACGATCGAACAGCCAATGTTCGAGTCGAACGTATGTTCGACTCGAACACGAAGCTCATCCCTACCTGCTAAGTGTGGCAGTGCTCTAATTGACAAAACAACAGAAATAACACTGTGTATCACAAAGTGTGCAATCTGAACTGTAAAAAGCCCATCGGCTTCCCAGCCAACCTTGGGCAGCAGTGAAAGTGCAATAAAAAGCTGTCTGGTATGTGCAGCAATTAAAGTACAAATGGAAAGCTGCCTGGTAAGTGCAAATGAGATGAATATCTGTGCAAATTCTCAAAGTCCTAAATCAATAATGTTCATAAATGGAAAACCAAAAAACAGCGCCACACGCCCCAATCACAAACTATACTTATATTCAATAGTATTTTTTGTGCCATCAGCAAAATATAGCAACTGGAGAGGCTGGCCAAGCTTAATATGTTGTGTGTCTAGGGATTGCCAACAACAGTAGTACTAAGCCCAAATGTTCACAGAGAGTAGTTAGCAAGGGGTCAAAACACATAAGGTGTTAATGTAGTTATAGGAGACAGAAGCAGGGAGCACAGGTGGGATCAGGAGGAGTAAGTTGAAGCAGGAATAGACCAAGGAGGTTAGGACAAGGGAGGAACCAAACAAGTGTGGAATACTGAACAGGTTGAAGGCTGCAGCACTGGAATGAAAGGAAGATACAATAGAGAGGTGAGTATAAAGGCTCCTCTATATATCTCAGTATATACATTTACTAGACCCAGGAATTACTTCTAAAGTTATTTCAAAGCTGTCCACACCAGTTCTTTTCTGTCCTTGCACACTCACTCTTAAAGTCTTCTTGTCACCATGTCTGAGATCTGATGGCTTCATCTCTGAAACGTTATCTGTTTGTTTAGTATAAGGCAAAGCTGTGAGTACATCATGGCAACATCTTGGATAGTGTTTGAAACATTCAAATGTATCTTTGCACTTATCACATGGGAAGTACTGACATCCTTCTTTTGATTTCACTGAAAGACAGTTTGATCTTTTTCTCCCAAACAGTTTGTGGAATAGCCCAAGAAGTGATACATGATGGCAAACATTGACTTGTTTCATGCACAGACAGTGAAAGGCACAAACTTTGCGTAGAACTGGAAAATGCTTGCCAAGCATATTTCGGAAATTTGGCTTCAACAGAAGATAAATCATGGGATTGTACATTGTTGACGCTTTTGCAAATACTGCAGGCACGGCAAATGCCAAAGGAGGAATGATATCAATAGACCCAAATGCTGCCCACATAGCAATAATAGCATATGGACTCCATGCTGTGAAGAAACCAATGCACACAGCGATGCTTAGCTGAAAAAAAATAAAAAATTAGAAGACATTGTATTAGTTAGAAAACAGATATATTTATAATTATTAGAGTTACTAAGAACTAACATTTTTCTTATGATGATAATTTATATACATAAATGTCATATGTGAAAATATCATATCTTCTAAATTATTGCTTTGATATGCAAATTATCATTTTAACCGAAATAAAATAATTGATCCTGACAGAAAATTCAACTAGGTTTAGAAAAATCGATCTTTGTTTTGTTGAATGACGCTAAACATTTTTCATTTAGCATATCTTGTAAAGACAGTGGGGATCAGCAGCATGGAAAGCAGGGAGGGTAAGTATTAACCCCTTTCTTTGCAGGGAGGTCGTTGATTTAGAGATTAGATAAAGTGACATTATCACTTTAAGTTAAGGACTGTATTATGATCAATAAGTTGTGATTGTTACATGTATGGCTAGCATAGATATTTCATAATGAAAGGCAGTGAGACAATGTATGTACTGCTTATACATTCATAGCTGGGACTCACTCATTTGTTCTGCCAAGTTCCGTAACTGTTTTACCCATAGGGGGAGCTGTTATTGGTTTCAAAGAGATTGCTCAACATGTTGTCACACTGCCCTGTTACAGAAATGCAACTGCTGCTATCAATAAAGCGTAACTCCACTTTTGTTGAGAAAAAAACATTCCCCTCTGGGTGATCTATGTACATTGCAAGGATTATAACAACCTTTATTGTAGATTCCTATCTTTTGTTATTCTGAAGAAATCCCTGTTTGGTGGGTCTAATAGGAATGGTTTCATAATTATCAGTCAGCTGTGGCAGCTGCAGAGCACTAATGAGGAAAGCTGCTGGGCCTGCATCCCTTTAGACAAATTCCTATTGGGATTATCTCACCAAAAATTACATTTTTGTTGCAGGGGGGTGCCTGAAATCTGACTTCTATCTTAGGCAGACTTCTGGGGAAATTGATGAGCCAATCACACAAGCAGGAAATGATGTTTCTGGGGAGTGATCAGCACACATTCTGTGTACAGAACAACTCCAGGTAGCCATAATGCATTGCATTTTCAGAAAATCACAGCGGCTGCAGATTGAAAAGGAAAGGACATTTTTAATAACATTCAATTACAATATGACGTGTGTCTCAATTGTATACGCTATATAATTTTTTTCTTTATTTGCTTTTTTTTTTCCCCCACAAAAGTGGAGTTACCTTTTAATCAAAAAAGAAAAAAGGGGTTCCCCTGGGTGGACTTTGAAGGCACTAGTAGTATTAATACTTCTAATGCCTTAAAAGTCCACCCAGGGGAACCCCTTTTTTATTTTCTCATATATACTGGATGTGGCACAAGCATATATTTGCCATCCACCCCCCCCCCCTTACCTTTTAATCAAAGTCACTCCCTTTCTGGGCAAATGCTGCATAATCTCAATTTATAATTGCTCTGATAAAAAACATGGCTTTAGATTTGGTGCTCACTTTACAAAGTACATTTCTGGCAAAGTGCCAGAGATCAGAGAGAGAATCAGTGATATCAACTACCATGTTTACCAGCCCAGAAAAAGAAGCCCCTCCAAATATACCATGTAAAGCTAATAACATCCTGGAATGATTGGAAGGCTGTCTTAGTAGAAAGAGACCTCTAAGTATTAGTAGCTAGAGGTATACCAGAGGTTAGGATGTCAGAGATTCTGTCTGCTACTCAGATTCAAGAGGTGAGAGAAGTTTCAAGAGTTCTTGAAAAATCAAGTGTTTTCAGAATTACCATGATATTGAAACTGAGCCTCACATCAAAGTAAAGGAAGACCTTTATCAGGTACTTGAATCTCAGACAAAAAACAATTTCAGAAGAGATTCAGGGAATGGGTTGGGTTAAAGAAGAATCTAACAGCGAGTGGACCCACAATGCTCATCTCTTAACCAAATGGCAGCCTGAGGTTTTTCGATGACTTTAGGAAGCTAAATAAAATATCCAAATTTGACACTTATCCCATGCCGCAAGTGGGTGAGTTGGTAGAATGGTTGGACCCTTCCAGGTACATTACCAACCTAGAGTTTACTTTTAACAGCCAGGGGAAAAAAAACAGCTTTTGCAACATCTGTTGGGCTGTACCTGTTTGTGGTTTTGGATTGACTGCATTCTTAAGATGCATATGCTTTGGCATATGTAGATGAAGGTTTTGGCAGTATTAGAATCTATTCGTAAGGCAGGGTTAACAGCCAATCCAGAAAATATGAGCAATAGGCCTGAAAAGAGGCTGGGAAAGTACCAGTTTAAAAAGTGACAGTACCTGGAGGGGAGAGGTGGTGCTTAGCTTTTGGGGGGGGGGGGGTGATTAGCAACATGAAAACGCCTAAAAATTGATGTAATGCCCTGGTTTTCCCATCGGAAAAAGTCAGATGAGAGCTTTTGGTCGGGAATTCCGACTGCGTGTACAGGGCATAACACGTAACATGTTGCTATAATTTGAACCCTTTTAAGAAAATCTGTTTTGAAAGAAATGTGTAGGCTACCAATGCTGACCTCCATTTGAAAGTTAGTTTGTTAGTTGCCTGGATGTTACTCTGTTCCAGTAGTCACTTATTGAAACAACACTCAGAAAGCAAGTTCGAAATCTGGATCTGCATAATTGTTGTGGCCTAGTGACTCTGTGATTGCAATTCAGTGTGCATAACAGCCAGAAATGTAATCACTAGCAAGCTATGTATTTAATGTATTGCACTGGTCTCCTTTAAAAGAGAAGTGAGGTATTAAAAAACAAACTTAATCATACTCACCTTAGTGGCTACAGCATCGACCCGATACTGCAGCTGTCCCCTGCTGGCTCTAAGACCAAGAACTGAGCAATCAAATGACCGCTGATCGGTTAGTGCTCAGTCTTCACTAACAGTCACAGCTCTCAGCTCTGTCTCTAGAGTGCTTACTGGAGTGCAAGGGATCAGCTAGCTCAGACTATCAGCATCATTGTTGGGATGGGTTATTGTTGGGATCACTGCAGAGCCTGGGCCAGCTCTGTGAGGTCTTCCAAAAGCATCATATGCAGGGCTTTTTTTTAGCTGGAACTTGGTGGAACTCAGTTCCACCACCTCTGGCTCAGGCCCTCTGCTTCCTGTTCACCTGTGTTTACAAGCGATAGAGAAGTCTGGCTTCTGTGTTTACAAGTGACAGTCTGTCTCCCAATGGCTCCCACTGAGTGCAAGATGGGGGCAAGGGAGATGCAGGTGCCCAGGGTACAGTGCAGATGCCCACACCCCCACATGATGATCTCTCCACATCCTGCCCCTTTAAGACCCTCCCACTGTTAGTGAAATTTGACCACATCCACAATTTGATGCGGTTTGGAGGGTGTGTGTGTGGGGGTTTTGGGGGGTTGTGATTGAGTTTCTGTACCTATTTTCTGTGAAAAAAAAGCCCTGCTCATATGAGTGCCGAACTAAGAAGTATTGCCAAAAAGCCTTGGCCATACTTCTCCTTTAAATTACTTTTGTAATCTTTACTGCTCAGCATACAACCTATTGGTGTATTGATTATGTCCCTGAATAATGGAAATTTTTATTTTTTTACGATTTTTGTACAATGATGACCTTTTACTTAAATCTGTCATTAGCTACTATGTGGAAAAAACAGAATGGCAAAGAATAAAGAGAGAAACGCGGTCAGATCCAAATGCAATACAATTTTCTAATAAAAACATCTAATTCTGCAGAGACGATATAAAGGAATTAGTGAAACCAGGAATGAACCACAAAGCTGGAACAATTCATTTAGCTACAATTGCAGGAATGCATATATAATCCATATGTGATGACACTGCCGTCTGCCACCTTACTTGTCCTTAATTTGTGATTGCATTTGATTTTCCTCAGCTCAGCCCAAGGCGATGACAGTAGCAATTACTTTGCTTTTTATAAATTTCTTGATCGTAATGCTGTTCACTTTAATTGGACTTGCAGAAGTCACAAATCATAATACCAAATTCTTACTTTTTCCTAGATGCCACATTAAATATTATCTGTCTTTTTTTAAATGCATTTTGATTAACCTGGCATGTTTAACCACCTAAGGACAGCGCACTGTAGATATACGTCGGCAGAATGGCATGGACAGGCATAATCATGTACCTGTACGTGGCCCTTTAAATGCCTGCCTTCTGGTCGCACACGCGCCGCCGCCGGCGCGCTCGCGACCCTGCCGCCATCCCCGTGAGTCGGACCGTGGGTCCCGCGGACTCGATCGCCACGGGATCCCCGCAATCGTATCATGGAGGTATAGAGCAGGGAGATGCTTGTGTAAACAAGCATCTCCCTGCTCTCCCTAGTGACAATGACACGAATCCCTGCTCCGTGTACTCGGAGCGGAGATCGGTGTCATGTAACACAGAGCCCAACCCCCCCTCAGTTAGAAACACAATGCAGGGAACACTTAACCCCTACAGTGCCACCTAGTGGTTAAACCCTTCACTGCCAGAGTCATTTTTACAGTAACTAGTGCATTTTTATAGCACTGGTCGCTGTGAAAATTACAATGGTCCCAAAAATGTGTCAAAAGTGTCCGATGTGTCCGCCATAATGTCACAGTCATGAAAAAAATCACTGATTGCCGCCATTACTAGTAAAAAAATATATATATATAAAAATGCCATAAAACTATCACCTATTTTGTAAACGCTATAACTTTTGCGCAAACCAATCAATAAACGCTGATTGCGATTTTTTTTACCAAAAATATGTAGAAGAATACGTATCAGCCTAAACTGAGGAAAAAAAAATGTATATATTTTTTGGGGAAAATTTATTATAGCAAAAAGAAAAAAATATTGAATTTTTTTCAAAATTGTCGCTCTATTTTTGTTTATAGCTCAAAAAATAAAAACCGCAGAGGTGATCAAATACCACCATAAGAAAGCTATATTTGTGGGGAAAAAATGACGTAAATTTTGTTTGGGAGCCACGTCGCACGACCACGCAATTGTCAGTTAAAACGACGCAGTGCCGAATCACAAAAAGTGGCCTGGTCTTTAACCAGCCAAAATGGTCCGGGGCTTAAGTGGTTAACATTTCTTTCACTGAAATAAAAAGAACAGAAACACATAATGTTAATTTGCAATGTTTGTTTGCAAAAAAAAAACAAAACAGGAATGCAAAAAGGAGATTTAGAGTGACAAGAGTTATACTGTATATACAGTACAATAAGTTGTCATAGATGGAATGTCTAAGCTGCATTACTGTCATTTCTACAATAATCCTAGTCCTACCTCCCATTGGGTCAGTTGTACACAATACTTTACCCATTCAGACTGAGAAACCTCCAGTACTTATGCCATGTGGGGCAAAGTACAGGCTTCCTTTAAAGTGGACGTTGCACTAAAAATGAAAGATTCACTTATACAATCGTGGACTACCCAACATGAAGAATCCCTGTTCCTACTGTAGAAAAAAAAAGACCTGTGGTAACAAGTAAAAAAATATCCTTGCCTTACACCCAGCTTCCATGTCATGGATATGCAGTAGTGTTTGTCTGTCAGCTTACCTTCCTTCCCATGTGTTCATCTTAGAGGCCAGAACCCTTTCACCTGGCTTCCTTTATAATCTCCTCCCAGCCAGACTCCACCCCAGGCCCTATCACAGAACACTATATTAACCTGTGCACTGCAAGCCTGCTTTGCGGATCAACGTGTTTGTTAAGCATTGTGCGTTTGGGTTCCTGCCTGCCGTGTGCTTCGTCTGTCTCTCTGTTACGATATTGGCTTGTTCCTGACCATCCCTGTCTGCTTGTGTCCCTTGACCTTCGGCTTGTCCTTCGTTTATCCTTGTCTGCTTGTGACCCTAGACCTTTGGCTTGTCCTTCGCTACTCTTGTATCCTGTGCTGCTGCTCCCCCTCTTTCCTCCTTACCCTACGAGGAATGAGCTAGGAGACTCTAGGGGTCGCGACCTGGACCCAGCCTGCAGCGTAACATCCTCACCACTAGAGGCTCTGGAGAAGACCTGCTGGGTCTTAGACTCCGCGCCCTGGGGTATCTCGGCTCTAGCTTCCTGTGAATCCCGGTTGTGCTCCTCTGGTCCCGCTTTCCACAACCACTCAGTATCCTATCCGCAGCAGTCAGTCATAGGGTTCACTACCTTGTGGTGCACTCCTAACACCCTACGGTGTGCATCTGTCACCTGGCCACAGGTGACCTGACAGTTTGATCAGCCATGAACCCGGCTGACATGCCGCTCCCCGCGGATGATCCTTTGCAGGGCATAGTCCGCAGACTTGAGACCCAGGAATCTAATCAGACCCAGGTCATGCGATTCCTTCAGGATTTGGCCTCCCGTTTTGAACAGGTTCAGGCCTCATTAGGACCCCTGGTTCAACAACCTCAACCGCTACCAGTGGCTGCACCTATTCTGGTCGCAGTCACAGCCACACATTCACTACAACTGCCAGCTCCGTCCCGTTTCTCTGGGGACTCCAAGGCCTGCAGGGGGTTCCTTAGCCAATGCACGATTCATTTCGAGCTTCAGCCTCAAAACTTTCTGTCTGATAGGGCAAAGGTAGCCTATATAATTTCCCTCCTCTCCGGTGAAGCTTTAGCCTGGGCAGCCCCTCTGTGGGAACTGAATGATCCAGTGGTTTCTAGCCTGTCTGGCTTCTTGAAACTTTTTTGGAATATCTTTGAAGAACCGGCTCGTGTCTCTTCAGCGGCCAGCGCCCTTCTACGTCTCCGCCAAGAGTCTGCTTCAGAAGGACAGTATGCCCTTCATTTCCGCATACTGTCGGCTGAGTTGAGCTGGAACAATGAGGCCTTAGTCGCAACCTTTTTGCATGGCCTCTCTGATAGAGTGAAGGATGAATTAGCAGGAAGAACCATCCCCACTGATCTGGGCGGAGTTATCTCCTTGTGTAACCAGATCGATATTCGCTTTCAGGAGAGGACCCTAGAAAAGCAACGCCAGCACTCCTTGGTTCTTAGTCAGCCTGAGCTCCCCTCTCTTCGACCCGTAGAGCATCTCCTACCAGCTGAGGAACCCATGCAGCTGGGTCGGACCAGGCTATCCCCCGAGGAACGTGCTAGGCGCAGAACTCTTGGTCTGTGTCTTTACTGTGGGGACAAAGGCCATTTTCGTGACACTTGCTCTCTTTGTCCAGAAAAACGTTCGGGTCCACTTCATCTGGAAAGTGGAGTATTGGACCCAGAAATATCACCTTCCCCTTCTCGTCTTCTGCTTTCTGTGTTCCTTCATGTTGGTGCTTCTTCTCATTCGGTCTCAGCATATCTGGATTCCGGAGCCGCTGGTAATTTCATGGACTGGGAAATCGCATCGTCCATGAGACTCACTCTTTTGCCCCTCACCACGCCATTGGTGGTCTTGGCGATTGATGGTACTGTTCTCCCAGGGGGGCCTATCTGCTTCCAGACCCTCCCTGTTAAGATGTCGGTAGGGACACTCTACCAGGAGTGGATATCCTTCCTTATCTTACCCAAGGCCTCAACGCCTATAATTTTGGGTCTCCCATGGTTACATCTCCATTCTCCTCATGTGGACTGAACTACTGGACAGATCCTGGCTTGGGGTTCCTCCTGTTCCTCGTCCTGCCTACCCAAGGTTGCCCCCTGTGAACCTGAGCCGGTCATTCATTCCAGGTTGCATAACCATTTACATTTCTCTGTCCCTAATCACCCTTGGACGCACAGCCAGGCTAGCTTGTCTACAAGTCCTGCAGTCGCTACGTCTTGCGATGCGATTCAGGTAGTCGCTACGCCTGACTCTGCTATTCACTCGGCCTCTGTACTAGTTATGCCAGTCCAGCCCATGCCCAGTGAGCCTCCTACTTTTTCTTGTTCAGGACATTCTGCTTGTCTTTCAGCTATTCAGCTTGACTCCTGTGACATGTCACCTTCTAACCAACCTGACTTCAGGGTTCCACTGACATCTGCCCAGTCTGATGGTCCTGTGCTAGATGACCAGTTCCTCTTTAAGGGTCTAGGGGACCCTCCTCAGATTCCTGTTGATCCTCTCATGCCCTTGCTTATTCCTAGAGAGCCTTTGGTCCTTAATAGATCTTCTTGTCATCTCCCTACCTCGGTTCTGGTCTCTGAGAATAATCTAAAGTACGAGGTTAGACAAGTTCTGGATTCTCGGCTCTGCAGAGGTATTCTTCAGTACCTTGTGCATTGGAGAGGTTTTGGTCCTGAGGAGGCGTCTTGGATTGCTGCATCTGATGTCGTTGCACCTCATCTGTTGAGGAGGTTTCATCTGAGATTTCCCTTTAAGCCTGGGCCCAGGCGGGGGAGGGCCCATAAGAGGGAGGGTACTGTCATGGATATGCAGTAGTGTTTGTCAGCTTACCTTCCTTCCCATGTGTTCATCTTAGAGGCCAGAACCCTTTCACCTGGCTTCCTTTATAATCTCCTCCCAGCCAGACTCCACCCCAGGCCCTATCACAGAACACTATATTAACCTGTGCACTGCAAGCCTGCTTTGCTGATCAACGTGTTTGTTAAGCATTGTGTGTTTGGGTTCCTGCCTGCCGTGTGCTTCGTCTGTCTCTCTGTTACGATATTGGCTTGTTCCTGACTATCCCTGTCTGCTTGTGTCCCTTGACCTTCGGCTTGTCCTTAGTTTATCCTTGTCTGCTTGTGACCCTTGACCTTCGGCTTGTCCTTCGCTACTCGTATCCTGTGCTGCTGCTCCCCCTCTTTCCTCCTTACCCTACGAGGCGTGAGCTAGGAGACTCTAGGGGTCGTGACCTGGACCCAGCCTGCAGCGTAACATCCTCACCACTAGAGGCTCTGAAGAAGACCTGCTGGGTCTTAGACTCCGCGCCCTGGGGTATCTCGGCTATAGCTTCCTGTGGATCCCGGTTGTGCTCCTCTGGTCCCGCTTTCCACAACCACTCAGTATCCTATCCGCAGCAGTCAGTCATAGGGTTCACTACCTTGTGGTGCACTCCTAACCCCCTACGGTGTGCATCTGTCACCTGGCCACAGGTGACCTGACATTCCACCTGCGGTGCCCTGGCAAGTATGCCATTACAATATTTCCAGAGAGATCCTGAGAATACAGAAGATTCCAAATCTCTTGTTAATACACTCCTGCATTGTGCTGGAGGGTCTTCTCATGAGCTTTGGAATACACAGCATTCACCCTTTCACCCTCTACCGTTTTGAAGCTGGGTAGGAGGTACTTTATATTTCAATTTTATTCTGCAGAGGGGATAATGGATTTTCTATGGGAGGTCCACTTATGAATAAACAAACCTTGCATTTTAATGCAACCACCCCTTATGCAGCTTAATGGGAGTGTGCTAGAGTGTACTTCTTGTACAACGTGCTTCCAGTACCACTATTCACATTCAAATTTCCAACCCAGAGCATACTACAAAAATTTTGGGGAGACGTGTTTCAGCTTATATCGGACATTTCTAAAATGAATTACGTACCCTCTCCAGAATTAGCTCTCCTTACATTAGGGATAGAACTCTTCCCATATACATGTAGAAAAGTGATTGTACATATCCTTCATGCTGCCCGTATCTCTATAGCAGCAAAATGGAGAACCACGAATCCTCCGACCGTATTGGAAGTAATAAATAGAGTAAATACCCAGAGTTTAATGGAGAGGATGCTTGCGTATAAACTAGATAGAATACATGTATACCACAAATTCTGGGATCCCTGGCCTCCGCTACATAATACCCCCTAGCATTGGTTAAAATATATGCTGATTGCAAGTATTAAAGCAGAATGATGTCCTGTGGTGCAGTGGAATTCTAGTATCTTAATGCGCCTGCATACAGGTATTGTAGTAATGTTCAAATAGTTAATGTTTACAATATGACTATAACTTCAGTTATACTATTTCTCCGTCATAGGACGGTAGCTATAAAGTAAACCCGTGGGCAACTCGAGTCGGCCAAACTCTGGGCCGTGATCTCTGTACCTGGACTTGCTTATAGATAGCCTGCTCACAGTGTGATCCCGGAAGGGGTGACAGGCTCTATGACCAAATGTTAAATCTGCCTTAAGGTCCAGGACTGATACAATGGAGTTGATACTCCTGAGTCACTATAGTGTTACAAGAAAGATGGAAATCTCCTATGATGAGTGGCATATTGTTTCCTTGTATGCAGTTATGGCTGATGTATTTTTCTAAAGTAATGTGCATTTGTTGCAACGATGCCTGTATGTTACTTCTGTTTTCTCAATAAATAAAAAATGTAAAGTTAAAAAAAAAATTTCCAACCCAGGTTTGAATTTGATTGGTGGCTAGAGGAATCTTCTTGCTGCCATGTTTTACATGAGGCTTTCTGTTTATAAGCAGTGGGCGTGTCTGAGAAATAATTAAAGGGGTTATAAACCCCATTCATGAAAATTTGACCTAGGCACTCTGTAGTGTTATCTGTACTGTTTACTTATCTCTCTTCAAAGCTCTAAGTGCCGTTTTTCTCTGATGCTCCGTTCCTCTATTAAAAGCAGGGTCACCTCTGAAAAGTTCTCCGACACACAAGATAACAAAAGCTGAAAATTTGTGTTGGGGAGAGAGCTTAGAGGTAGATAAGCAGAGAGCTTGTCTATTCAGACTAGAGCTCTGCATGTTTCTTTGTTCCTTTGCCTATGTGGAGCGGGGGGGGGGGGGTGTATGCCTTTCCTCCAATCCGCTCTCACACAGTGTAAGCCCAGACTCCCCACCCACTGCTGAAAGAGGAAGAAAGATTTCTTACACGATCTGCACTTTCCAAAGAGTGTAGAAAAGGGAAAACTGCAGATATACAAGTAAAACCTATGTAGAAGGATTTGTTTAATCTCCGTGTATCATCTGAGGCTATTCACTTCACTGGGTACATGTGAGGGTTTATAGCCACTTTATAGTAAATTACAAGTCAATTTTATTTTTTACCAAATAACAGCGGTTAATTTAAAGATTTTACTTGTTTTCTAGGGCCCCCCCCCCTTTAAAACAAGTTGTTTTTATTGTTTCCTGGCTGTTTATTAATGGTCTGAAATAAAGAAGGAGCCCTTTGTTTATAAACGTCAATTATTTTGAAGTCTAATGGCTTTATAACTACAAAAGCACTATTTCAGTCTTTACTAATGGTGCCCCAACTAAATAGGAAGTAATGTTAGAGCATTGGAATTCTTCATCTGAGGAAAGGCAATTTTGTTGGTGAAATGTGCTCATTAATGCTTTTATCAGACTTGGTTGTATGAACATAGCATTCTAATGGAGGTAATGAGGACAGAGAACACCAAAGAGATGTGATGGGGAGGTTTGCTGGCTTTCATAACTCACAAGTCAATGTAATAAGAGAAAGACCAAGAGTCTGATCAATGATCACTCACCACGCTAGATCATATAAGTTGTAATAAAATATTCTTATTAAGGATTCTAAGGCTTTCTACACTATGTAAAAATGCTACAATAATTTTACAAGACTTTCGGAATGTTCTTTAAAATATTTGGGTAATTTATTGGTAACATATTCTGAAAGCAATACATTTATGTCTTGTGCTGTTAATTATTAAAGCAATTTTTTTTTTCTATAATTTAAATTCTGCAGCTAGCAAGCACTGATCTTGAATAATACTGCCTGTCAAATCTGAAAGTGCAGTGTGGATTGAACTCTGTGCCAAGAATGTATTGGTCCTGACAATTTACCATTACAGCATATAAATCATGCGTAGCTTGACAAGTGACATTTCAATGTTATCACACTTCTGGGTTCCAGCATAGCAGCATTCCCCATGTCCTACTGATCATGGAATTATGTTTTGTGGACAATATTATATATGCATATTAAGCTGCCAGGAATAATCTGCATTGCTCATTTCTAAGACTTCAGGGATGGCTGATGGACAATTTAATCTACCGTAAATTACATTATAGGATGGCCAATTCTTAAAAAACATGACATATCATTTTAAGCATAGCATCACATTGCAGCACCCCTCTGGAAAAGTAAGAAAAAGCGATCATATGAAGGAGGGTTTTAATGGGGATTTCTTGAAAAATTATAAGAACACAGAAATATATGTATTATTCTATTAAATTCACATATTTTATGTTTATGTTTTTTTTAAGTTCAATTTCACCACCAGAAGAAAATAAGACTGTTCTTGGCTATGAAATATCACTCCCTAAATGGAGTATTGACACTTATGTCCTAATCCCCAGGTACTGACATCTTCATCAGATTTAATCAGAAGAGGCTGGTGTCAATATCAATGATGTCATGAGAAACAATGCAGTGTCTGCAATAATTTAAGCAAATATGAGCATTAGAGCAGGGCTCAAAATTTCAAGTCGAGTTACTCGCCACCAGTTGCCCCACCCAACCCCTACCCTGCCCAGCCCCTAATTCCGCCCCTAAACACGCCATCATAAATGATATCATGAAATTACACAGTACAGAGGGGTTAAAGTACAGGGTGGGAAAGAGGGCACAGTACAGGGGGGTAATGAGGGCGCAGTACAGAGTGGTTAAAGGACAAAGTACAGTGCAGGAAGGAAGGCACAGTATGGGGGGATCATGAGGGCACAGTACAGAGGGTTTAAAAGACAAAGTACAGGGTGGGCAGGAGGGCAAAATACAGAGTGGGAAAGGGGGGCAGGCAGGGGGGAACAGCACAGGGTGGGCAGGATGGTACAGTACAGGGGGCAGGAGGGCACAGTACAGGGGGGGACAGGAGGCCACAGTATAGAGGGGTTAAACAGCAAAGTACAGGGTGGGAAGGAGGGCACAGAAGGGGGGTCAGGAGACCACAGTATAGAGGGGGTTAAACGACAAAGTACAGGGTGGGAAGGAGGGCACAGTATGGGGGGGTCAGAAGGGCACAGTACAAAGGGGTTGAATGACAAAGTACAGGGTGGGCAGGAGGGCATATTACAGGAGTCACTGCTCGCAGTGCAATAAGCAGAGCTCTGTCTCCCATCCATCCCTACACAGCCTGAACACAGGCACTAAGATCTCCTGCTCCCCAAACAGCACACACCGGAGCTGAAATTGGATTTCTTCACAAACAGGAAGTGCACAGTCTATATATGGCTACTGTGTTACAATTATAACCTGTGAAATTCCCTAGTCGGACTTGGAATGGTAGCTCAATTTTCGGTAGCCTGCTATACACTGTGAATATTGTAGCTGTCAGGTACGGAGAAGGAGGAGCTCTTAGTACCCATGCTCAAGCTCAGCTGTGTACTGTACAGGAATGGGAAACTTCTGCCGCAGTGTCAGGGTTGGTGGAGGGCTTTGGGAGGTTCAACTGACATCTGGGGGGGGGGTCCACTCGCCCAATGCGAGCAGGCGAGTGGAAATTTTGAGGGCTGCCTTAGAGAATATCCCATAGCAAAAATGTAATTCTTGTTGCAGGTGATGTTTTATATTTTATTTGTAGCTCAGTGCAGACTTCTGGGAAAAGCACTGACCTAATCACACAAGCAAAAATATCTTTACACATACAGTGCCTCTAGGTTGCCATTTTGTAAGCCAGCCACTTTAAAAAATTTCACGCTGATAGAAAATTACATTTTACTGATTGTACTGAAATTATAGTTTTTAATAACAGCAAATTTCAAAATGACCTTTGTAGCAATTATGTACGATACAGACTTTACTGAAAGGGACATAACATTTCTTTATGTAATTACACTCTATTGCCCTGTACACACGACCGTTTTTAATGACGAGAAAAATGAAATTTTTTAAAATGGTCATTAAAAATCATCGTGTGTGGGCTTCAGAGCATTTTTCACGACTTGAAAAACGGCCATGAAAAAATTGGAACATGCTCTAATTTTTCACGTCGTTTTTTACATCGTCGTTTTTCTCGTCATGAAAAACGGCCGTGTGTGGCTTTAACGACGTGAAAAAAAATGCGCATGCTCAGAATCAAGTATGAGACGGGAGCGCTCGTTCTGGTAAAACTAGCGTTCGTAATGGAGATAGCACATTCGTCACGCTGTAACGGACTGAAAAGCACGAGGCTGAAAAGCGCGAATCGTCTCTCAACATACTTTACTAACATGAAGGGTGGCGCCATCCGAATTGAACTTCCCCTTTATAGTGCCGTCATACGTGTTGTACATCACCGCGCTTTACTCAAACATTTTTTTCCACGATAGTGTGTAGGCAAGGCAGGCTTGAGAAAAATGCAGTTTTTTTCAATGACATTAAAAACGGTCGTGTGTACACGGCATGAATTTTGGGACCACACTAACATTTACCTACAATAGAAAGATCTGAATGGTTAAAATAACAAATGTACACTCAAGGTGAACCCATATGGATTTATACAGTATATCAGAATAAGAGCAATGCCTAAAGTGTTGGGTGGCTCATTTATGTTCACTGCAGTTTTTATTGCAGCCCCCGCTGTGCTACAAAAAAAAATTAGTGGAAACAAAAATCTAAATATCATAATCGATTTCTTTGTTTTAAATGGAAGCCCTGAAGGCCTCACAGCTTGGTTTAAAGCCCAAGTCAAGCCTGGCAAAAAATAAATACGAAAATAAATAAAAAAGCCTTCTATAAAATATGGACAACATGGCTAAACTCCCTGCTGTCAACATAGGCGCCTTTAGCCTCGTACACACGAACGAGTTTCTCGGCAAAAACCAGCAAGAAACTTGCTGGCAGAGATTTTTTGCCGAGAAATTCGTTCGTGTGTATGGTTTCTCGTCAAGAAAAGCGTCAAGAATCTCGACGAGAAAATAGAGATCCTGCTCTCTATTTTCTCGTCGAGATTCTCGTTGGCATGTTTCTCGACGAGAAAAGTGAGTGTGTGTACACTTACCTGTCCTCCCGGAAGCCCGCGCATGTTCGAAATGAATTCGACGCATGCGCGGTAGCTTCCTAGGCATACGTAGGGTATACCAAGATGGCGGCGACGGCATCGAATGTGACGAGCGCATGCTCGTCGTAGTCGATGACGTCACCGCGTACGCTCCATTCAAAGAACCGCGGGTTCTTTGAATCGAGCGTCTGTACACTCGGCCGGGACAAGTTTCTTGTCCAAGAATCTCGTCGAAAAAAACGACATGTTTTTTTCGACGAGAATCTCGGCCGTGTGTACGAGGCCTTTGTGGTAGCTTTTAGAAAAGCTTTTATGGGATGCGACTCCTTTTGTTTAATATCAAGGGTTTGCTGTGAACCACTTACAAAGCACCACAGGGGGAAGTGGAGTTAAAGATTCACAAAGCTCACTATCTCACCAATGATATGATGAGGGTGTATGTACCTAAATAAACTACTATCAAAAAATATATCAGCTGTATAGGACAGACTGAAAGGGTAAGTAATAAAGACACCCTTACAGTTTAGCTAATAAAAATGTACAAAATATTATTAATTACAAAATTTGATAAAAAACCTTAGTAAGGAAAATTTCAATTCAATCCGGGTTGCAGCCTTATATTCAATCCAGATAGCAGTTTGCTGTAAACCTCATTCCAAATCCCTGTAATGAAGCATAATGCCTCATACACACGACCTGTTTTCCTGTCGGGAAAACTGGCATGAGAGCTTTGGGCCGGGAAAACCGGCCGTGTGTATGCTCCTTCGCAGTTTTCCCGACGAGAAAACTGACGGAAAAAAAAAGGAGAACCAGCTTTCTTTTTTCCCGTCGGAATTCCCGGCTGACTTTTTCCTGTCGGGAAAACCGGTCGTGTGTATGCTTTTCCGAGGGGAAAAAAAACGTGCATGCTCAGAATCAAGTATGAGACGGGAGCGCTCGTTCTGATAAAACTAGCGTTCGTAATGGAGATAGCACATTCGTCACGCTGTAACGGACTGAAAAGAACGAGGCTGAAAAGAGCGAATCGTCTCTCACCAAACTTTTACTAACACGAGGATCAGCAAAAGCAGCCCAAAGGGTGGCGCCGTTTGAATGGAACTTCCCCTTTATTGTCCCGTCTTACGTGTTGTACGTCACCGCGCTTTGGACGGGTGGTATTTGGCCTGAAAGTGTGTATGCAGGGCAGGCTTGAGAGGAATCCCGTCGGGAAAAATTTCGTTTTTTTTTCCTGCCGAGAAAAGCGGTCGTGTGTACGAGGCATTAGAGTTTACTATGCTGGTTTTAAACTAGAGACCTCTTTACTGCTATAATATTTGTATCTATAACCCAAGCTTTACTGTCCCTATTATAGAATGATTCTATAGCATGATTATGTTTCACAGAAATTCTCAGCTAATTGAAACTCTTTAAAAATGTCACCTTGAGGTACTCAGTATTATGCCTTTATTGTATATTGTGCACCTAGAATCTATGTTTGTATTGGTAAAATCTTCAATAAACCTATCTAAAAACATACCATCGTGGCTGCTATACTTTCTCCAGGTACTGTCCCCCACAGACTCATCTGCTCACTACTCCAGAGCAATTACTCTTCATGATTGAATGATGCCAGGCATCATTAAACCCACTTGCTTTCTACCCCCTGACCTGCCCGTATAGAACAATGCTGCAAAGAACAGTATTTATATAATACGTGGCACTGCTTTATGCAGCATTCAGGATCGGCCCACTGCTGGAGGAAGATGAGGTTATAGATAACCTGTGATGTCACCGTACTGAATAGAAGACATTTAGAAAAAAAGGTTTAGCCCAGGTTCACACTGGGCTGCGGGAGTGAAGCCGTGCGAGTTCAGCTGAACTCGCACGATTTCACTCTCGCTGGCAGTCCCGAATTCAGCCGCGATTACAAAGACATCTGTGCAGATGTCAATGTAAATCGCGGCCCGAAATCGCAAAAAGTAGTACAGAAACTTATTTTTGAAATCGGTGCAGCGCCGCAGATGCAGCGTCGCTCCGATTAGGACGGTGCCATTGCCGGCAATTTGCGGCAAATACCGCCGTTTTGACATGCGATTTGACATGCCAAATCGCATGTCAAAACGCACCAGTGTGAACCAGGGTTTAGAGATAATTTTTTTCCCCTGAGCAGATATGCTTCTGTAGCGGCCTCCTCTCTCTCCTCTCTTTATCAGCTCGTCTGTCTCTTGTCTAGGGGTACCTTAGAGGAGAGAGTGCGGGGTCACCACGCCAAGCCTTCACCGCAGATGTTTGTGTGGTGTAAGCAAAGTTCCTATTTTACCTTCGGGTCGGTGTTCTGCACCTGGAACCTCCAAAGAGAGTTACCTTGAATAACGTCTGCCAGAAAACGAGCCCCACACCATTAAAGTCCAACACTCCTTTATTCTTCTCAATGCAAAAGTGAACACAATCAGTTGGACTCCCTTAGGGAACAGAACAGAGGTGTGGATGCGAGTAGGCCCAGACACAATGAACTCTCCACTTTCCTTCCTGAAAGTGGGATGCGGTCTCCGAGCGAGGGGGGAATTTCCTTCCAGGCGGTCTCTCATGAGAGGCCCACCTGTCACTGGCAATATGCTGCACCAGGTCTTCAAGCGAGTATCTCCCACCTGTCCATTACGCCTTCCGGATTCGGGTACCCACTCTCGGGGTTCCCTAGGACCTTCTTCCCTCGCGGAACTCAGTGGTGGGCACTGAGCTCCAGACCTCCATTCCGAGTACCTCACCCCAGGCTAAAGGTGCCTGGGATGGAACACGACCTCCGAACGTCCTCTAGGCCTAGGCCGCCTAGAGGACCGACACGAACCACCGCCCACAGGCTGAAGGTGCCCGGGACTCGACTCCCGCCACCAAAAATGGCCGCCCCCTTTATACCCTCTCCCAGCAAGCACGGCGGGTTCCCCGCCCCACCATACAACCGCTGAGAGAGGCCAAAAAGAGGTACGTCACCGCAACAATGGCTCAACCCCGGGCCCAAAGTGACAGCACCACCTGGTGGGCCCCAGGGAACCATACATCACAGTTTCCCCACCAGATTCAAAAATAGGAAAGCATATACCCGCTACACTTCATTGGTTGAAGAAGGAAAGAGGGAGGAGGAAATCCTAGCCAAAAGATGGACTTTAAAACTTCAGCAGCTTTATTACCATAGTGATCACCAGTGAAGAATTTGGATAGGACTCATTTTGACTCCGATAATGCAGTGTGTAGCTATCATGACCCAAAATATGTAGAAACTCTTGTTTCCAATTTATTTTGGAGTTATAACAGACAAAATCCTAATACTGACAATTAGCTTCTCTCTCAAACCGTGCAACCAAAAAACAAAATGCAGACGTTAAAGTGGAGCTCCACCCTAAATTTACACTTCTGTTAATCAGATTCCCCCCCCTCCGGTGTCACAATTGACACCTTTCAGGGGGGAGGGGGGTGAAGATACCTGCCTAAGACAGGTGTAGCGGGGTGTTTCCCCTTTAATTAGGAGAAAGAACTATGGTTCCCAGAGCTCCACTGGTTCACAGGATGTTTTGAGTTATGCCCCAGAGACTCATGGGGGAAGGAATATAAGGAGGGGGCGAGGCCTAGCTCTTTCTCTTTGGACACGGGGAGGCAGAGAGAGATACACCTGTGCAGATCTGTGCTGTTCCAGGCCTGAAGCCTGGGGCCTGTGGAGCGAACCAAAGAGCCTTCCACCCCCTTTGCGAGCCTGGGTGGCATTCAGACTCATCTCTTCTAAAGTTATCTGGATCGGGGATCCGATCGCAGAAGCCGCTGTGGACGAGGACCGACACAGCCGGTGGAAGTTCCGGACTGAGGGAAGTGTTCCGGAGTGGTGAGCGAGCGAAAGCTCATCTTTAAACTGTTACTTTTATACTTTGTGCCTACTAGACTTCCGAGGCCTAACACCTCCGGTGAGGGGGAATTACCCCCCCCCTATTGGATTACAAATACATGGTTTTAAATACTTCAAGTGCACCACCTTTACAGATCCTGTGCCGGTGAAGATTTGTGTTTCTTCTAAGACTGAGTTTCATGGTTAGGGATCAGGCCTGATCCGTTAGATAGTTATAAGTTAGTTATCACACCACAGGGTGTTTAGGTAACGGTCGCCCCACGTGGCGTTCCGTCCCCTTTCCTTTGTTGGTACAAACACACACAGTATTGTGATTTATAACTGCAGGGACCTGCTTATGTGTTGTGAACCAAATGTTACATGCATGTTATCTCCTTTTATCTTACCACTAGCAGTAAAGTCAGTTATTATTTACAACATTGTCTATGAGTCTGAGTTATCAATCCACACACCCACATTTAAAGCATAAGTGATTGTTTATGTGAAACTGCTGTGGGTTAACTGTGCCAGAGCGGGTAGAGCAGATTGCCGGGGGGTTGGGGAAGCTGTACTCAGGGCCCAAATCAAAACTTGCGGCTCTCTTAAGTTGAGGGTATCGCTACACGTGGGGGCTCGTAAATCCGGGATTACTGAGACAGCGGTGAGAGCCCGCCAAGACTTACCGGCATGGACCCGAAAGACATCAGAACGTGGTGTGAAGTAGCTAAGACAGATCCAAGCCAGTCAGTGGTCATTAACATTCCGGGTCAGGAATGGTCGACCGAAACGATGGAAGGGTTAATGAAGTCAGACCCAGACACCTCACACCAGTATACGCTAGTGGAATATTCAGATAGGAAGCCAGAGGCTTGTAAATGCAAATATGCGCGGATGCCGGATAACAGATCTTATAGTTTGGCGCACGCTATTAAGAAAGAGCTATCACCAACGGGATCACCGCAGGTTGCGGCCCGTACCCCGCCAGAGAGGAAAGACGGAGCGACACCTCCGGTGACGCCTGCACCTGCCACGGCCATATCACCCGAACTAATAAAGGCGTTAGGGGATCTACTAACAAACTGTCAGAAGACAAGCACAGTGCACGTAGAGACTAGCTACCGGAGACTAAAAACATTCTCGGGGGAGCTCCCCGTCCCTGCGGGGGAGGAAGATTTTGACACTTGGGTGGAACAGGCATTACAAGCAGTAGAGGCATGGGAGGTGCCTGAAGCACAGAAAAGACAACGAGTTTTAGAAAGTTTGAAAGGTGCCGCGGCAGAAGCGGTGAAGAGCTTCCGGTTTGGAAATGCAAACTGTACAGCTCAAGATTGTCTGGCCATGCTGCAGGAAGAGTTTGGACAGCTGGAGAAGGTGACAGAGATGGTCTACCAATTTGAACATACTTTCCAGCAGCCGAATGAGAAACTGTCAGAGTATGTTAGAAGGTTGAACAGGCTGTTATGCAAGATCGTCCTGAAGAAGGGAATGCTGCCCAAAGATGCGGATGAAGCACGAATGAAGCAGATCATGAGGGGAGCGCGGCGCTCAGACCCAGTCTGGCTGCACCTGAAAACCTCAGGAGGAGGAATGTCACTGACCTACTCTGATCTAATAAAAATTATTAGGGACGAAGAGGCGCTGCAGAGAGATCAGCAGGTGGCCAGGGTGAGTGTCACCCCTGTACCAGTGTTGGTCAGTTCGGTCAAGAGCCCGGAAAGAGATGCAGAAGTCGACACTTTGAAATCACAAATGTCCCAAGTGTTGGAGATGCTGACCTCTTTGTTGGAGAAAGATCAAAGAAGAGCAGAGAAACCAAGTCCAAGAAAGGAGTTGTTCCCGAATACCTCAGAACCAGCCTCCATACAGGACCGAGAAGAGATGCTATGCTACAACTGCGGGGGCAGTGGCCACTTTGCCAGTAGGTGTTCCAGTCCCAAGAAGAAGAAAATTGGATAATCGCCAGCCGGCGGGAAACTCCAGAGGGCCCCGGTGAGGGAGTCAACCGGGTGCCCATCTCTTTCAGTGAGCTCCAAACTGAATGGAAGGAAGCAAAAGAGAGAGAACAAAACTCCTCAGAAGGAATCTAGGGTCTCTCAACCAAGATACACACCAGAGAGAGGGGACAAGACCCCTCAGAAGAAATTTAGCACTCCCAAGAAGGAATGCCTACAACCAAGAGACAATAACATCCCTCAGCGGGTTTGTACTCCCATTAGGGTGGGGAAGGTCAATGCATACCGGGCTCAAGAGAGAATAAAGTCAAAAACAAACTGGATGAATACAAGTCCTCAGAAGAAAGTGACCTCAACCCGGCCGTACCCAGAAGAATTGGTCGGCCCGTCCCCCACTGTATCTATCCAGGTGGAAGGAGTATATACGAAGGCCCTCCTGGACACTGGAGCTCAAGTGACTTTGTTGTACAGAGACTTCTACGATAGGCACTTAAGCCATTTGCCTATACAGAAGATAGAAGAGCTGGAGATATGGGGCCTGGGAACGCAGAGGTTCCCCTATGATGGTTATCTGCCCATAAAGCTGACATTCGACCCCTCTGTGGCTGGGAAGACAGAAGTGTTCGACACCCTGGCAGTTGTGTGTCCTAGACCACCCGGGGCCAGCAAGATGTCCCTCATCATAGGCACCAATACGGATCTAGTGAGAAGACTTCTGACGCCCCTGGTGAAGATGAGGAGCCATCAAGATCCAAACATCCATCCCATGCTGAAGACAGCCTACCAACGGTTAGTGTTGGAGCAGAAGACCCCAGGAGAGGGGATAGGGAAGGTGTAGAGACTGGGGAGAGAAGGAGTGGTGCTGCAGCCCGGACAGGTGGCTTGCCTCAGGGCCACTGTGAAGCTCACCTGGGAGCAGCCTGGTCCCTTTGTCATGCTGGAATCCGACCCAAGGGAAGATCACTCTGGCCTGGAAGTGATACCGGAAGTGATTCCAATCAAGGCCCTGAAGAAAGCCAGGGGAAGAGTCCCGGTGAGTGTGAGGAACTCTACAGAAAGGGCCATAGAGATCCCTGCCCGGATGCTGTTGGGACAGGTGAGTCCTGCTGTCCCAGTCAGCTGGTCAGAAGTAAAGGGGACGGGTGAAGAAGGAGATGTTTGGGAAAAACTTTCCATGGAGAACCCGAATTTACCTGGAGCCTGGAAAGAGAGAGCCAAGGCCCAGCTGACTAGATGGGAGAAGATTTTCTCCAAAGATGAGTTCGATGTGGGGTGTGCGAGGAGTGCTACCCACCGCATCCGCCTGCAAGAAGACAAACCATTCAGGGAGAGAGTCAGGCGGGTTCCGCTGGCAGATCTGGAGGATCTGAGGGAGCAGCTTGCAGAACTGAAAAAGACTGGGGTGATTCGAGAATCCAGAAGCCCCTATGCCTCTCCAATAGTGGTGGTCAGGAAGAAGAATGGGTCGTTGAGGCTCTGCATTGACTACAGAACTCTCAACAGGAGGACCACCCCTGATCAGTACACCACGCCAAGGATAGAGGACGCCTTACAGAGTTTGTCTGGAGCCAAGTGGTTCAGCGTGATGGACCTCAAGAGCGGGTACTATCAAATTCCCATGCACCCAGAGGATAAAGAAAAGACCGCTTTCATAACTCCTGTGGGGTTCTTTGAGTTTAATAGAATGCCTCAGGGCCTATCTGGGGCCCCAGCTACTTTTCAACGTCTCATGGAGAAGACTGTCGGAGATATGAACCTCATAGAAGTCCTTGTGTACCTGGACGATGTCATTGTCTTCGGGAGAACTTTGGAGGAACATGAGGCCCGATTGGAGAAAGTGTTGAGAAGGCTTAGTGAAGAGGGACTAAAGCTTTCCCCCGAGAAGTGTCGGTTCTACCAGTCTTCGGTGAACTATCTGGGACACATAGTGTCTGAAAAGGGGGTGGCTACTGATCCTGAGAAGTTGGAGGCAGTTACCTCCTGGCCAAGACCCACAACAGTCACTGAACTTAGATCTTTCCTGGGCTTCTGCTCCTACTATAGGAGGTTTGTGGATGGGTTTGCCCGTATTGCCAAGCCCCTAAATGAACTGCTCAAGACTGAAGGGGAAGAGGATGGCCAGGGACCCAGAAGACCCGGGGAGTCGGTTCAAGATCAGTGGACCCCCAGGTGTGAAGAGGCCTTCAGAACCCTGAAGAGGAGCCTCACCACAGCCCCAGTATTGGCCTATGCTGATCCCACCAGACCATACGAGTTACATGTTGATGCTAGTCATGAAGGCCTAGGTGGAGTGCTCTACCAAGAGTATGAAGAGCAACTGCGACCAGTGGCCTATGTGAGTCGGAGTCTGACCCCCTCGGAGAAGAACTACCCCACTCATAAGTTGGAGTTCTTGGCCCTCAAATGGGCAGTGGTGGACAAACTAAGAGACTACCTTTATGGGGCAGAGTTTACAGTAAAAACAGATAACAACCCTCTGACTTACCTATTCACCACTGCCAAGTTGGATGCCACAGGACACAGGTGGCTGGCTGCATTATCTGGGTTCAACTTTAGTCTTAAATACAGACCAGGGACTGGAAATAGGGATGCAGATGCCCTGTCCCGAAGATCTCATACCATGGCTGATGACTGGGAGGACTGGACTCAGGTAGCACCGGAGGGAGTGCGAGCCCTTTGTCAGGGGGCTGAATTTCAAGCCAGAGGGGGCTCCAGAGCCGAGGAGATAGGATTTACCACAGTGGGAGTCCCAAAACACTACTGCGGGGTGACTCAACTTGAAGAGGAATGCTTACCGAAGCTGTCTAAGAAGGAACTGAGGTGCGACCAATTGGAAGACCCCATGGGGAGATTGGTCTTTGAAGCATTGGAAAACGAGAGTCCAGAGAAACTTCGACATCACCCCTCCAAGGAGGCTCGTCTGCTAAGGAGAGAGCTAGACAAGCTACAGGTCCATCAGGGAGTGGTCTACCGAAGGGGCCCCTCTGATGACCCCGAGGATAAATGGCAGTTGTTTCTCCCAGAGAAGCACCGAGAGACTGTGCTGGTTGCCTTACATGACCAGCATGGTCACCTGGGAGCTGAAAGAACCTTCCAACTTGTCAGAAGCCGGTTCTATTGGCCCTGTATGAGGGCTGAAGTGGAGGAATATTGCCACTCCTGTGCACGATGCATCCAGAGGAAGACTCTACCCCATCAAGCTGCCCCAATGGGCCACCTACAGAGTCAAGGCCCAATGGATCTGGTATGCATTGACTTTCTCTGCCTCTAACCCGATTTGAGTGGATTGGGAAATGTTCTGGTGGTAACCGATCATTTCACCCGTTATGCACAGGCGTTCCCCACCAGAGACCAGAAGGCTTCCACTGTAGCTAAGGTGCTTCTAGAAAAATACTTCGTCCACTATGGATTACCACAGAGAATCCACTCCGACCAAGGAAGGGACTTTGAGAGTCGCCTGATCCGGAACCTACTGGACTCCCTGGGAGTGGAAAAGACCAGGACTACCCCTTATCATCCACAAGGAGATGCCCAGCCTGAGAGGTTTAATCGGACTTTGTTAAACATGCTGGGGACTCTGGAGACAGAGAAGAAGCAGCATTGGAGTCAACACATATCCACTTTGGTGCATGCCTACAATTGCACCACCAGTGATGTGACGGGTTACTCTCCCTACCGCCTCATGTTTGGGAGAGAAGAAAGATTGCCAGTGGATCTGGCCTTTGGCATTTCTCTAGACTATACCTCTGCTACCTCCCACAAAGGATATGTAGACAGACTTAGGTATAATTTGAAAGCGGCCTATGAACAAGCCCAAGCGGCCTCAGACCAGAGAGGGGCCCGAAATAAAAGGAACTATGATTTGAAGGTTCGAGTGCAAGACCTGCAGCCTGGAGACCGTGTTCTGCTACGCAACCTAGGGATCCCAGGGAAGCACAAACTTGCTGATAGGTGGAGGTCTGAGCCTTACGTTATTTGTAGGAAACTCCCTGGACTACCGGTGTACAAGTTAAAGCCAGAGGGGAGAGTGGGACCCTTGAAGACCTGGCACAGAAACCACTTACTCCCGCTTAAAGAAGCAGTCAGGATACCTCCAGTGAGGAACCTACCGGAATCTGTTTCCATCTTGGATACTCCCAGACCCAACACTCGGTCTCAGACCTCTCGATCTAGAGGTGGACAGGCTTCTCAACCAAGTGAAGATGGGAGAGGAGAACTGGAGTGGCTATGGCCTTCCCCAACCCCGGAAAATCCCACCATAGACCTTCCACCCACTGAGGATATGCAGAATGGGACCCTGAACCCAGAAGCTACAGAGTTCATTCCATCCAGTGGTGTGCCTGAATGCTGGGAAGATATTCCGGGCCTGTACTCAGATGAAGAAGAGACAGAGGCCCCAGAATCAGTGATGATGTCAGAAAGTGTTCCTGACACAGAGCCTGTGGTACCTGAGCCTGAAGTCCCAAGGGAGCAAAGAACTTACAGAGTCGTGAGGCCTCCCAGGAAATTAACCTACCCTCAATTGGGAAAAAGCTCAGAGGACTCTGTTGCCACTGCCAGAAGAAGTACTGAGTGCTCAGATCCTTCCACTGTTCATTTGGTGGAAGGCAACCCCAGCTCACTCTCTGGCACAGTTAGACAGGCCACCCATGCTAGTGTGACCTGTGGTACAGGGAACCCCACCTCTGAGTTTTGGTGGAAATTCCCTGTACCAACATCATACTCCGCATTCAGTAGATTGGTTCAGAATTGTTGTTAAATTGTTTATCTTTGGGGACCAAAGAGTTTTAGTGGGGGGAGTGTGTAGCGGGGTGTTTCCCCTTTAATTAGGAGAAAGAACTACGGTTCCCAGAGCTCCACTGGTTCACAGGATGTTTTGAGTTATGCCCCAGAGACTCATGGGGGAAGGAATATAAGGAGGGGGCGAGGCCTAGCTCTTTCTCTTTGGACACGGGGAGGCAGAGAGAGATACACCTGTGCGGATCTGTGCTGTTCCAGGCCTGAAGCCTGGGGCCTGTGGAGCGAACCAAAGAGCCTTCCACCCCCTTTGCGAGCCTGGGTGGCATTCAGACTCATCTCTTCTAAAGTTATCTGGATCGGGGATCCGATCGCAGAAGCCGCTGTGGACGAGGACCGACACAGCCGGTGGAAGTTCCGGACTGAGGGAAGTGTTCCGGAGTGGTGAGCGAGCGAAAGCTCATCTTTAAACTGTTACTTTTATACTTTGTGCCTACTAGACTTCCGAGGCCTAACACCTCCGGTGAGGGGGAATTACCCCCCCCCCCCTATTGGATTACAAATACATGGTTTTAAATACTTCAAGTGCACCACCTTTACAGATCCTGTGCCGGTGAAGATTTGTGTTTCTTCTAAGACTGAGTTTCATGGTTAGGGATCAGGCCTGATCCGTTAGATAGTTATAAGTTAGTTATCACACCACAGGGTGTTTAGGTAAGGGTCGCCCCACGTGGCGTTCCGTCCCCTTTCCATTGCTGGTACACACACACACAGTATTGTGATTTATAACTGCAGGGACCTGCTTATGTGTTGTGAACCAAATGTTACATGCATGTTATCTCCTTTTATCTTACCACTAGCAGTAAAGTCAGTTATTATTTACAACATTGTCTATGAGTCTGAGTTATCAATCCACACACCCACATTTAAAGCATAAGTGATTGTTTATGTGAAACTGCTGTGGGTTAACTGTGCCAGAGCGGGTAGAGCAGATTGCCGGGGGGTTGGGGAAGCTGTACTCAGGGCCCAAATCAAAACTTGCGGCTCTCTTAAGTTGAGGGTATCGCTACACAGGTATTTTCACCCACATCCGGGAGTCCTCTCTCTGGGAATCTGCGGGAGTGACGTCACTTCCCCCAGACTTCCCGTAGTGTTCTGGGAGACACTCGGCTCCCAGAACACAGGAGGACGAATCAGAACGGCGCAGCGCGACTCGCGCATGCGCCGTAGGGAACCGGGCATGAAGCCGCAGGGCTTCACTTCCTGGTTCCCTCAGCGAGGATGGCGGAGGGAGCAGCAGAGTGACGAGCGATCGCTCGTCCTCTGCTGCGGACGTCGCTGGACTCCAGGACAGGTAAGTGTCCAAATATTAAAAGCCAGCAGCTGCTGTAGCTGCTGGCTTTTAATATTTTTTTTTCCGGCGGAGCTCTGCTTTAAGTTAAACAGCTTTCCTTTATGGTTTATGCATTTCCCAGTTTGTATTTCTAATATAAACTTGCTATTGACATAAGATAGTGGTTGTACATGGAGGTATGATTCAGCTGTCACAATACCTTTTTTTTTCTTTTTACAATGGCTGCATAAACAGGCTTACTTATACTGTACTTCTTTGATGCCCAGGCATACATGTTCATGTGTGTGTAGCGCCCCCTTATATTCGGGGGCGCTATCCGGAAATTTAGGGGTAGTCTGAGCCGGTAGTTGGGCTCAGACCAATCAAGGATTCAATATTGCTCTGCTCTGGATGTGATACTGCCTGTCAGTAGTGTTCTCCTTTGCCTGTAGGTGGCACTGTCACTGCCGGCATAGGTTGAACTGCAGGGGGGTATCACAGCACCTTGGGTGTCCTCTCTCGGCAGCCGTGCAGTGGGCGTGGTCTACCCGCTGTGCATGCTGGGGGAGGGTACAAAAGGGGCAGACACCATTTGGCGTGAGGCGATTCCAGGGGGACCCCAAGGCGCAAGGAGGGACCTCTGGTCCAGTGAGTGTGCCTCGTGGCCCGCATGGCACGAGGTGCGCGAGTGTGTTTAGGAATCTGGCACCTTCAGCCCGAGGCACTGTTGCTGCATCAAGGGCCCAGCTCCGCTGACAGGGGCCTACGCTTCAGAGAAGGATCCCAGGCTGCCCGTTTGTAGGGGGCCCATCTTGAGGAAAGGAGTCCAGGGGAGGATCAGTCCCAGGAGATTAGCGACGGTACTGCTGTCTCGGGGAAGAGGCCTGGAAACTCGCCTAAAGAGGGATTCATCGTCTCTGATATCCGTGCTCCATCCCGGCTGCTAGGACCGCTCTTCATAGGGACTATCCGGGTGAGCAATACCCACTCAGGCTTGAGTGGCGACGAGTATAGGTACTGAACTTTAAGTGTTGCGTGCCTGAACCTTCCCCTACTTCTTTCAACTTTCTGCTCTCTCTCCTCAAGTTGACTCAAAGAGGAAAAGAAAAAGAATAAAGCCTTGCTGATTAGTTTTTACTCATGTGTGGACATTGGCCTTATTCCTGGAGATTTTTATTTGCCTAGACAAGGGAGCTAAATGATCCAATCCAGAGAGGTAATTGCTGTAGACCCAAAACAAAACCAGCCGGTCCCTTTAAATGGGGGTAAGTGCTACACATGGGGGCTCGAGTCCGGGATTTGTGGCTACCTCTTGCACAAGTGGATTGGAACCTATGTGATTGGAAAGTCGACCATTGGACTGTGTTACAAAACTTTGAGTGAAGAAAAAGGGGTTAAGGGGCACAGAACTGTGAGTTTTTTTTCAACTGCGTAGTTCGTGGGCGTGTCCAGAAAGAGAAAAGCCCACGAGCTACGTGCAGAAAGAGAAAAAGGGGAGGAGTTCCCGCCGCCCGAGAGTTACACGTGGGTGTATTGGCGCCAAGAGACAGAGAGAGTTGGATCGAGTGAGCAACATGTCTGCATTCCCATGTACCTCAGCTCTATCGGGACCCCGGATGTTCTCGATGCCTTCTACTATGGACATTGCTCCACTCACAGCCCCACTCACGGATACAGGGATCCGGCTCAAAGCCCGGGGCCGCTTCACTTTGTACACTTGCCGAGATGCGGAGGCCCTGGGCATGCTCTGTCCCAAATGCCATGGACTGGCAGTGCAACTGCGCCCGTTCGGAAGGTGTTCGGCTTGTGGAGAGTTCCTCTTCGAGGTGGAGCTGCCCACTGAATCACCCCGGGTTTACCGGGTGAATTGCATTACAGGCGTCATAACTTCGGAGGAAGACGCCTACACTCCTACAGCCGAGCCCACGCGCATCGCCTCTCCTACTGCGAGTGTTTCAAGGAGGGATGCCCCTGAGACTGCAGAGCTATTGGCGGACACCGCAGCGGATGCTGCCTTTGCCACTACTGAAGTTCATGTCCCGCCAGCGAAACGAAAGGTGGGATATGTTAAGGCCTCCCGCGGCTGCGGTCGAAGCCTGTCCCAGCGCTTACCGGAACCGGACTCAGAGAGCAGGAGAATGCCCGAGAGGTCCACGCTGGGTGATGGTAAGGAGGCTGGGAAAAATGTGTCTACCCGAACTTACTTGCCCGCTGAGGAGTATGACACCTCAGATCTGGACTCATCAACCGATGTGGGGGATGATGCTGAAATCGATGACATTTTCATTAAAAAGGGATGGGACAATGTAAAGACTGTTGCCCTGGCCCGCAGCCTTAGAGAGGGATCGCCTATGAGTTCGGGGAACACTACACCCCATGTGGAGGTCCCAGCCATAAAGGAGAAAGCTGTATCTGCCCCAAGTGGAAAACCCCTACTAGTGCCTGTTACGGTTTCAGTCCGGAGGTCACCAGATTCCATTGTGTTGCCCGGAGCAGGGGATCGAGCAACTCTCCCTAAGCTTGCTCGCTTACAGCGAATTCTTCAGAAGAGAGTGGCTAACGAATATGGCTTGGAGTACCCATACGTACCCAAAAAACTGCTGTTCGAAATAGAGGCCTATCGTGAAAGGTGGTACGCAGAAGCCATATGGAACTACCTCGAGGTGCCCAAGCCATGCAGGTACTTTGCCCGCTCAGCTGCCATGACGACCGCTTCAGGTGTTGCCGTCGGGACTGGAATTATGGTCAGCATATTCACGCAGATCGCGTTGTGGTCTGTTGTCCAGGGAAAGAGGATGTTGTTTATTCTATAGAGACTCTGAACAAGCAATGGAAGCCAATTACCCTTCCGGATCCAAGCTATTATCTCTGAGAAACTTTGGAGACAGGAACTTGTTTGCTTTTATAACCTGTCTTTGCACGGATAAACCGTGCCCTGGATCAGAATGACTTTACCCCGCTGAAAAGGGGATGTCTACTCATAGAGGAAAAAAAATGGAGAGTTTGTTGGGGTTTTTTTCTCTATACCTCCTGCTGCAAACAAAGGACAGTTTCCTCTAAATTGAACTTTGGGGTAGTTAGTCAGTAGGTTGTGGTGAAGGGACGCCGTGGTCAAGATGTGGGATGTTCAGTGTGTTGTGTTGCAGTCCCATGCGCAGCTACTGTGGAATGTTGAGGCTCTGCCAACACTAGGTGGCAGTGGTCTGCAAAAAAAAAAAAAAACTGCATTACTCAGGATTAGAATTTTCTTTTCTCTATTTTATGCTAGGCTTAGCATAATAAAACTTTAGAGAAGGAAATTGCTTCCTCCAGGGGAGGCAGTTTACTTCTAAATTTGTGTAGAACATTATTTTTCTATGCATGTTGTGATTTCTTGCAGGTATTAGAGCGACTATCAACACCACCGGAAAATGGGGTGGGATAGATAGTTAGTGATGGGTGGAATGTATATTTTAAAGAGATGTAGTGTTTTTTTTTCTCTCTCTTCTTTCTCCCTTCCCAAGAATATTGGTTCAGGCACCTGTTCAAATTTTTTTGTAGTTTCTTGAGTAAATCAACAAGCCTTCAGGATTGAAGGGTTTTTGATTTCCCTAGCCACTGGGGACAGTGTCTTTTCTAGGAGGGGGTGTGTGTGTAGCGCCCCCCCCCCCCCCATATTTGGGGGCGCAATGCGGAAATTTAGGGGTAGTCTGAGCCGGTAGTTGGGCTCAGACCAATCAAGGATTCAATATTGCTCTGCTCTGGGTGTGATACTGCCTGTCAATAGTGTTCTCCTTTGCCTGTAGGTGGCACTGTCACTGCCGGCATAGGTTTAACTGCAGGGGGGTATCACAGCACCTTGGGTGTCCTCTCTCGTCAGCCGTGCAGTGGGCGTGGTCTACCCACTGTGCATGCTGGGGGAGGGTACAAAAGGGGCAGACACCATTTGGCGTGAAGCGATTCCAGGGGGACCCCAAGGCGCAAGGGGGGACCTCTGGTCCAGTGAGTGTGCCTCGTGGCCCGCATGGCACGAGGTGCGCGAGTGTGTTTAGGCCTCGGGCACCTTCAGCTCGAGGCCCTGTTGCTGCATCGTGGGCCCAGCTCCACTGACAGGGGCCTACGCTTCAGAGAAGGATCCCAGGCTGCACGTTTGTAGGGGGCCCATCTTGAGGAAAGGAGTCCAGGGGAGGATCAGTCCCAGGAGATTAGCGACGGTACTGCTGTCTCGGGGAAGAGGCCTGGAAACTTGCCTAAAGAGGGATTCATCGTCTCTGATATCCGTGCTCCATCCCGGCTGCTAGGACCGCTATCCGGGTGAGCAATACCCACTCAGGCTTGAGTGGCGACGAGTATAGATACTGAACTTTAAGTGTTGTGTGCCTGAACCTTCCCCTACTTCTTTCAACTTTCTGCTCTCTCTCTTCAAGTTGACTCAAAGAGGAAAAGACAAAGAATAAAGCCTTGCTGATTAGGTTTTACTCATGTGTGGACATTGGCCTTATTCCTGGAGATTTTTATTTGCCTAAACAACGGAGCTAAAGGATCCAATCCAGAGAGGTAATTTCTGCAGACCCAAAACAAAACCAGCCGGCCCCTTAAATGGGGGTAAGTGCAACATGTAGACAGAAGACTACAATGACTATGAAGACATCACCTGTGTCTTAGGATAAAGAATAATGAATTCAGCTATGTATTGAAATAGTCACCCAAGAAAAATAATGAGGGCTGCCTGTTATTATCTAATAAAGTTATGTTATCATTTTGGGTGCCTGATGTGATTAAAGCGGATTGGTTGGTATGGGCAACAGCACCAATTGGGATAAAATCTCTTACTTTTTATTAATTCCCCTTTTAGGTTTTCATTTTTACCAGCAATTTGTAACTGTTTTTAGGAGGAAGTGGATTCTATAGGCCAGGGCTCAAAATTTCAAGTCCTGAGCTACTAGCCAGGCCTCAAGGGTTGCTCGCCACCAGTTGTCCCGTCCAACCCCTACCATGCCCTGCCCCTAATCCCGTCCCTAAACATGCCCTCATAAATGATCTCATGACATGACACTTAAATTTTTTATGCAGAATTAAGTTATAAAAATAAATATTAATGTAGCGGGGTCCTCAATTTAGGGGTAGTGTTTGAGTGGTAGTTATGCTCAAACACCTAAATTTTTAGGACATTATCAACCATTTTGTCCGCAGGAAGAGTATCAGTGTACAGTTCCCTGTGTCCTGCGCGTGGCGCTGCCATGGTGGGCCGGGTTGAACTGCTGATACAGTGCTGTGCCTTGTGTGTCCCCTCTCGGCAACCATACAGTAGGCGTGGTCGGCCTGCTGTGTATGCTGGGAGAGGATATAAAAGGGGCGGACGCTGCCTGTTTGTTTTTTCGTTGTCGGGGGTCCTACTCCCAGGGAGTGTGTGTTCCTGTCCACCCTGAGCACCTTTGACTCAGGGGCGGTGGTCGGTGAATCAGTCCCAGGCACCTTTAGCCCTGGGGCTGCAACTAAAGGCCTTGGGCCCAGCACCTTTGGCTGGGGCCCACCAAGGATCGAGGAATCTCAGGGTGCCTTGCGAGGGGACCCGCATCTGAGATGAGGAGGCCGGGGGAGGAACGTTCTGAGGGACTGGTGAGAAGTCACAGTGAAGGAAGGGGCTCGGTAACTCTCTGGAGGGATGTCTTCTCCTTATAAGAGGCCAAGCTTTGAAAACCAAGTTCACCAGGTCTGTGGCAGAGACCAAGATCACCAGTTTGTGTAGTGACTGTGTGATTAGTTAGAATATCATTCTGGCTGCTAGTCCCTATCTAGGGAGACTATCCAAATGGGCTAAGTCTGCTTGAGAAGCCAAGCAGTGAAGTGTATTACGTTTGTGCCTGGACCTCTCCCACACCTTATGCTGTTCTGTTTTCTCTCCAACCTTTCCTGTCAGAGACTGTGCTTTAAGAGAAATAAACTCTACGTTGGAGTTACGGCTGGTGTGGACCTTGGAGTTATTGGGGGAAATAGAGACTTGTCTTTATTGAGCATAGAGATAAGAGCCATTCTCTGGAGAACCTGGCTGCGGAGACCTGTTTCATAACACCGCTCAACCTCTTTACACAGGAGGGTACGGGCATGTGGCGGGGTGTGCCCTCTCTTCCTGCGAGGAGCCAAAGACAGGTAAAGAGAGGGTGAGTGCGCTACATTAACAACTTTATCCGCGCCCAAAAATGCAGCCTGCCCGTGTCCACCAATGCAGCTTGTCTGTTTCCACCAATGCAGCCTGTGTCCCCATTGCAGCTATGTGTCCCCAATGCAGCCATGTGTCCCAAAATGTGTCCCCAATGCAGCCATGTGTCCCCAATGCAGCCATGTGTCCCAAAATGTGTCCCCAATGCAGCCATGTGTCCCCAAATGTGTCCCCAATGCAGCCATGTGTCCCCAATGCAGCCATGTGTCCCCAATGCAGCCATGTGTCCCCAATGCAGCTATGTGTCACCAATGCAGCCATGTGTCCCCAATGCAGCCATGTGTCCCCAATGCAGCCATGTGTCTCCAAATGTTTACCCAATGCAGTCATGTGTCCCCAATGCAGCCATGTGTCCCCAATGCAGCCTACTTGTGTAGGGGAAGAGAGAGGAGAGCCGCCGCCTAGTTGATCAGAGCGCAGGGAACATAACAGCTTTCATTTCAATAGCTGTGTGTACCCCGCCGTGCGCCGTCATATACGGCCCCTTCTCCTTGTCCGGGCACTTTGATAGACAGATCCCCCGTCAAATCACTGGGACGGGTGATCTGTCTATCAAAGTGCCCGGACAAGGGGAAGGGGCTATATATGATGGTGCGTGGCGGGGAACACACAGCTATTGAAATGAAAGCTTTTATGTTCACCGTGCTCTGATCAACCAGGTGGCGGCGGCTCTCCTCTCCTCTCTCTTCCCCTACCATCGCTCCCATACAACCGAGGCTGCCAGCGGTGCTCGCCCTCCCCGCTCCCAGGCAGCCCACACTCGCCAGCCCTCAAAATCCACTCGCAAAATGCGAGCAGGCAAGTGAAACTTTTGAGGGCTGCTATAGGCTACCATGATTGATCCCAGTTTCTGATTATTTCTTTAGAGTAATTTACCTTTACAATGGTAATCTGTACATTGCTCATCCTTGCAGGAACTGAAATGTGACGTTCTACAGCTTTCCGAGACTCCTTCAATGTTATCATTATAAGCGTAAATGAAGTTATTATAATTCCACAAGGAATTAAGAAGCAAAACACAAAAAGAGCTATAATGTAAGACATGGCGACTTGGCTCACGTTAGAAGAACGCCAGTCGATGCAGCAGGCCGTGCCATATGGCTCTGTTCCATAATCGCCCCAGTGAATTAAAGGTGAAGTTGCAAAAAGAGCCGAGTATGCCCAGGCGCAGCAAATGAGGATGCTTCCATGTTTATGGCCAAATCTATTTCCTAAAAAAGAAGAGTTTTTTAAAATTACAATTTACATACCAAGTTATATACACAAATCAAGCATTTTACTTTGCGTAATCTAATAAGAGAGGTAAAGTGAAACGTTCTCTGACTTCATGACTAAGCTTCTTTAACTGCCATTTCCGGGACTCTTTCAGTAAACAGTAAGGACATTCTTATTGAAAAAGATTACAAATCAGAACCCAGAAGAGTTTTTTTTTTTTTTTTTTTCTGGTTAATACAGTTAACATGCAATAGGTTTGATTCACAAAGTTTTACACAAGTATGGGGATTTTTATTTTCAGCCATGTAACTATCATTTAAAATCTATTTGGACTTATAAAACAAACTGTCATTTTTGAAAAACAAGCATTCTTATCACAGTATTTTTGCTTTGTGAATTAAAGTTATATTGTGGTGTCTGGTAGTAAGTGAAATACTTCCTTAAAAAGATAAAAATGGAGTAGAGGCTTATTTGAAAGGGTATTTCCACATATTTTTTGGAACAATATTTTGTCCTGTGCAAGCCTTTTACTGCCAGACTTCCACTCCAATATAAGACTAGTCCCCATTCATATGAGGACAGGAGTACTTTAAATGGTGTAACATAGCATTATATCCTGAAAGCTAGAAGAATTCTAGAAACCCAAGCAGTAGTATTAGTTTTTTGTGCTCCTTTACTAACCGGCTTGTTGTGAATAAGTACAGGTTTTAAATTCCTCAATTCCTTGATATCCTCATATCAAGAAAACTGCTAGGACTGCAAAAACATTAAATAATTTCTTATGGTTTGAATGACATGCTTTCAGGAAATCCTTTACCTAGTTTTGATCTATGCAGTAGTACCAAGTCCATAGAGCAGTGTTTCTCAACTCCAGTCCTCAAGGTGCCTCAACAGGTCATGTTTTCAGGTTTTCCATTATTTTGCACAGGTGATTTGATCCGTTTCACTGCCTTAGTAATTACCACAGCTGTTTTAGCTGAGGGAAATCCTGAAAACATGACCTGTTAGGGCACCTTGGGGACTGGAGTTGAGAAACACTACCTTAAAGAACTGTTTGGCATGAAGAAGGAAGAACATTTTCTAAAAGCTTGTCCCGAAAAACTGTTAGTATAGATAACAAAGTATCAGTTACATTGCTCAACTGTGTTTTTACAAGTGAGTGGCTGTAGTCACCTGAGGGCTCATTCATACTTAAACATTCCATTGTGGTGCATTAATGCACATTCCATGTAAATGGGTCCTAAAGCATTTCTACCACAAATTGTGTGACTGTCAATAAGTAAACTTACCATAAGTAGGAAAACAAACTTTAATGCAGCACACCGTACTTAGCAATGTTACAGTTGACAAGCTACAAATTCCGAACAAAACACCACAGAAAGCATAAAACAAACAAACATGGGTTCCATATATCCACCTAGAAACAAAGACAGAGAAATGTGATAGATACTGTAAGACTGTTAAAATGTAAAAAAATATTACGGTATATAGAAAATGTAATTCATATATACTTCACATATTTTTCTTCTCAAAATGTGTGTTAAAGTATATGTAAAGACAAAACTTTTTTCCACTATGTCTCAAGACAGCACACCTCTGAGGGACCATCCATCTGCAGGGGAGAGGAAATAGAGTTATTAAATTTAAGTCAGACCACCTTTGTGATTTCCTGCCCCTCCCAAGGGCATGATCAGAGAGAGTTTTTCCATAGGACCTCACGTGGGAGTTCCTGTGGGCTCCATTTCAGTGGCTCCCTTTTCAAGCTAGCCCCAACTTCCCCCTGACTGTTGTAGCTTGCAGGGGAGGAAGCCAGTCAGGGTCCCAGGCTGAGGGAGATGCAGGATGCTGTGTGTACAGGGTGACAGTGATTCAAGTCCTAGGCATAAGTCCTGGAGAGAATAGACTTTTGCAGCAGGCTCCAAGCATGAGTTTTTGCTTGCAGTAGTTCACCTCTCTTTCTCTGCATGGTGGCAAAGAGCCACGGCAGCATCCGGATGCAGCTGTGTGGCATCCTGCATGGTTTTTGTCTGCTTCTGGTTCTGTTACTACCATTGAACACATGGCAATTTTGGTAACATCGCTTCTTGACTGGTGAACGTGCAGGGATTATGAATTTTGAATGGTTTCTGCTTGATGTAAGGTAAGTTTATCTTCTCTTTTTAGTGCATTAGAGTCCTTTTTCAGAGTCCTGCTAGCCAGACTGGTAGATTTAGAAGAGGTGGGCAGGGAGCAGCCTGGTTCTGTGGGCAGTCTTTGGTCTATTTCAAACGGTAGTAAATCACATTAAAAAAAAGGCACTGGGCAGTTAAATTTATAATGTGCTAGTAAAAAATAAATTTATTTTATTTGGCTGAATACAAATGCATGCCACACTTTTCAGATATTTATTTGTAAAAAAAAATTGGAAACCATTTATCATTTTCCTTCCGCTTCACAATTCTGTGACACTTTGTGTTGGTCTTTCACATAAAATCCCAATAAAATACATTTAAGTTTTTGGTTGTAACATGACAAATTGTGGAAAATTTCAAGGGGTATGAATACTTTTTCAAGGCACTGTATTTATAGCCACCAAGCAAACTATTGTCCAGGCATGAAAATCTCCATCCTCTAGTTTCCCAGAAGTCAAAAAATCACATACAGGGCACGTTTATTAATGAGCAATTAACTGACATATTGAATGATACTCATGACAAATTTCTCTTGATCTGGTAATCATGGCCTATTTATTCCCCACCTGCACAGCAGACACCCCCCCTCCTTCAACCTGAAGCAAGCCCCACACACTTAGCTAAACCCTAATCTCTTTTTATTTTAACAGGCCTCCACTAACTAACCTCAGGAGCCACTTTCCTTTTTTCCCCAAATTTTTGTTTAGAAATAGCCCACTCTTGATCCCAGCGTCATTTTTTAACAAACTAAAATCCATAGTTGTAACGGGAGGGCCCGTGGAACCCAGAAGTTCTTAGAAAGTATGAGCCAGGAAATAATGGACATTGAGAATATGTCTTGGATTGCTTTAAAATGGGTCTGTAATATTAATCCACCATATTCCCCAGGATATCTGTAAATAACTATCTACTGTTTGTTGATCCTGAACTCAACAGGTTAATTGAAAGGGCTGATGTGTTCAACTTCAATCACCTGTCTGCCTGTGTAATGTTAATGAATCCCAACTATTCTAAAGATCTTTTCACTGTGGGGTGTGATAATTAACTCTGTAATTGTGGGTATTGTAAATAAGCAGACAGACAGTCTGGGGAACATAAAGGTTATGCATAGTCATTTAAGCTGAAAAGGGATTAGCTAATGAACTCACCTGTTGTCTGCTAAGAGATGTCAGAATGTGTATTTGGGGCTCATTATGTGACCATTGTGTGATGTTGTGGGTGGAGTTGTTCATTTGGACTACTGTATTCGTTTAGTGTATATAAAAGCCTGTTCTTTTCTCAATAAAGTGTCAGACCAGTTGGAAACCTCATACAGAGCGTTTGTCTTGTATTTCTGGAAGAATTATTCCTATGGGTCTCTGTCGCCTGACTGTGGAGTGTCGGTAGCGGATGTGTGTTCGGAGAGGGAATATCCTAAACGGCGTTAACCCCTTTCATACTTGGGGTGCCGTTACAATAGTCACCTCCTTCATATGGCTAGGCAAGGTGCCAAGACTGGCACTGTCCACGCTGCAGTTGTCGGTTGGACAAGGAGGGTTAGCCCTCCCCAATTTCCAACAATATTACTGGGCGGCCATCCTAGGGAAGATCCGCTGGTGGTTTCCGCAGCCCAGGGACAACCCGGCGGTGACCTTGGAGGCAGCGATCCTGGGATCATATGCCACGCTTAGTAATCTAGTGTTCTGCAGAGTTAAAGCTCCCCCTGAGTGGACCACACTGATGCGTACAACTATTACAGTCTGCACCGGGCTAGGGAGGTTTATGGTTCCCCGGGCACTCTCTTCCCCAACACACCTCTGTGGGGCAATCCCAATCTCCTTCATCTGCGCAGTGTGCCAGATGCACAGGTATGGGCGTCTAGAGGCATAGTGGGGTTGAAGCACCTGGTGACGGGGGGCAGGTTGAGTACGTTCCCAGAACTCAAGATAGCATATAACCTTCCCAACTTGATGTTTTCAGGTTTCTGTAGGTGCGATATGCCTTCCAGCATCAGTTTCCTGATGGTGTCACCCTCAAGGCGGATCCGGTTGAGCGACTGTTGTCCGCCAGAGTCCTGATAGGCCCCTTGTTCGCATTGAACTTCCATATCTCGACATCCTCGCCCACTAAATTAACTAAAACCTTTACGAAATGGAGGCAGCATATTCCTTCCCTCACGGAGGAGGATTGGGAGACCTGTGTCTCCTCATATGTTTCGAACATTATTTCTGCAAGAGACCGGTTTATCCAGCTGAAATTTTTACACCGGGCCTATTATACACCACGCCGACTGGCTGCTATCTACCCGGAAAGGTCCCCATCCTGCCCTAGATGTGGGGACCCAGAGGCCTCTTTTATACACATGACGTGGTTCTGCCCCAGAAGTCATGCTGCTGAACGTGACCTCTGACCCCACGGTGAGGAAATATACTAAACTATTTATTGTATATTCCACTTACTATGCCCGCAGGGAGATTTTGCTGCATTGGAAGAATGGGGAGCCGCCCACCATCACCACCTGGAGGAATACCCTGAATGCTCTATTGCCTCTGTATAAAATAATGTACATCAACACGAATTGTCTGAGCAAGTTTGATAAGATATGGTCTGCCTGGATATATTCCTGGGGATCCTTACAATTGGAAGTCACCCCTCCTGACCCGGATGTGGATCCGTAGTTTGGCTCCTATCCAGGGCCTGGTGGACCATGACCTGAGAGTCATTTGTGCCCCCCGCCCTCTCTCTCCCCCTCTCTTCCCCTTTCTCTCCCCCCCTTGCACCCCCCCCCCCCCGGGTGACCCTGTAGTATTGCCGTGACTCACTGGTCCGGATGAGAGACTTCTGGTTAGATATGTTAACCTCCTTTTCTGAACTCTGTAGAATATGATGGCCGGTTGAACCCTATACAGATGTATGTACATAATGTATAATACAAATACGTGAGCATAATATGTTATTAAACTGACATGTGAATACTGACTTTGAATAAAGTTAACTTTGTAAAAAAAAGTTCATACAAAAAGATGCCATGACAGTCTATGACAATTCCAAACTGAAGATTGCTAAATTTCCACCATGCATGTGGAAAGATTCCAACCACCACCAGAAGCACAAGGATGAGTTATCCCATTTTAAAACAGACCTTTGAATTATAAAGGTCATATAGCACCTTATCCCCTGTGGGAGCCAGGAATAGCTAAACTCTCTGGTAGATTACATCCTCTTTTTTGACAGGTCCACTCCACAAAGCATATTAATGGTCATGAAAAGGTGGACACAGCGGATTACGGCTCTTGGTACCCGGCCGCTCAAAGCTATGCGATCGTAGTGATGCTGTGACTGGCCCACAGTTATCACATGGTACCTGGGCCAAGCACCCTGTACCATGTGGTATCTGTAGGCCAATCACAGCACACAATGCTATATTAGAGCTGGTATGAATGTAACCCATTCATGACAGTTCAAACATTGCTGTTAGAGTGATCATCACTGGAAGAGCAATCAAAGTGTTAAAAAAATCCCTGATCACCCTCCCAAGGCGCTTTTGGGGGAGCCCCTCTGCCTCAAAGCACCTCCACATGTTGAGGGCATGTGGCCTGGTATGGTTCAGAAGGGAGGGGGTGCTTGTTTGCCCCCCCCTTCCTAGCCTGCTGGGCTGCATGCTCGGATAAGGGTCTGGTAAGAGATTTGGTAAGGGCCCCACGCCGTATTTTTTTACATTTTGGCGTAGAGTTCACCTTAAAATCAATACCAGATCCAAAGGGCCTGGTATGGATTGGGGGGGGACCCCCATGTTGGCTTCTTTTTTTTTGTGACAGCAATCTTCAGCTTGGAATTATGACATATTATTGTTACTATATAAACGTGATGGTTCCGTTGGTTCGCAACCTTCTGAAAAAGTCCTATTTAGGATGCAATGCATATAGGAGTGGACCTTTGCCAATGATACCATCACTTTATTTGCCTGGGAGGAGGTGGTGAGCTGGAGGATTGCTATGTTTTCTGCACTTTTTGTAATTTTCAATTTATTATTATTATTCAGGATTTATATAGTGCCAACAGTTTACGCAGCACTTTACAACATGGGGGCAAGACAGTACAATTACAATACAAATCAATATAGGAGGAATCAGAGTGCCCTGCTCGTTAGATCTTACACTGTAGAAGGGAGAGTCAAGTGGAACAAAAGGTAATAGCTGTGGGGGATGAGGTGAATGAGAATATGAAAATGCAGTTGTTAGGTGTGTGTAGGATAGGTTTCTCTGAAGAGAAGTGTTTTCAGGGATTGTCTAAAAGCTAATAGAGTAGGAGATAATCATACAGATTGAGGTAAGGCGTTCCATAGGATTGGAGAGGCTCTGGAGAAGTCCTGGAGGCGAGCATGGTAGGAGGTGACGAGAGGGAGCTAGAGAGCAGGAGGTCTTGAGAGTAATGAAGAGAACGAATAGGTTGATATTTAGAGACTAGGCTAGTGATATAGCTGGGGGCTAAGTTGTGGATGGCTTTGTAAGAAGTTGTTAGTATTTTGAATTGAATTTGTTGGGTGAGCGAAAGCCAGTGGAGGGATTGGCAGAGAGGAGTGGCAGACACAGAGCGATTGGTAAGGTGGACAAGTTTGGCAGCAGCATTCAAGATTGGTTGAAGGGGGGATAGACTATGTAGAGGTAAGCCAATGAGAAGAAGGTTACAGTAGTCGAGGCGAGGGATGACCAGGGAGTGAATTAAGAGCTTTGTTGTGTCATTGTTTAGAAAGGGGCGTATTTTGGAGATGTTGCGGAGGTTGAGGCGGCAAGATTTGGACAGTGACTGGACGTGGGGCTTAAAGGAGAGTTCAGAGTCCAGGACTACACCTAGTACTACATTCATGGTCTTGTGGTTGGCTGAGGATGTATATATGAAGAGTAGAAGGCAAAGGCAGACCAGAATGATGTACCTACTAATGGGATAAGCTTATATGACCTCTTAGGAAGCTTTGAGGTCAAATATGGAGGTGATAAGACTCATGTTTCACTGGGTATAGCGTGTTAAGTACTTCTGAGAAGGGTGACTATCATAGAAGATCTTGGCGCTTTCTATCACGGGAGATTTGTGTTGGACTATATTTCTTTCCTTTTTTTTGTGAAGCTGTATTATAATTTGGGACTCTTATTTATTTATTTATTTTCACAAGGTGCAGATTTGTTGTTTTTATGCACACCATGAGTTCTACTTTTCACCTTTATTATGTATATAATAAGACATGTTTTTGGGTAGCGGTACACTATTTGGTTTATGTATATCTTAATGTATGAACTTTTTATATACGGTTTTCATATTAATTTTTTGTTACAAATTTTTAATCACATCTTTTATAATTAAACATTTATATTGCACTTGATTTTTTTTTTTTTTATGAATTATACATTAGTATAAATACGCTTCGTGATTGAAAGCATTTGGTGAACATATTTGCCCGACAAGGTTAGATAACTGTGAATGCTGCAGCTGCATATATTTTTTATTGTTTGCTGGTTTAGGTGAGCACAAAGATTCTGAGTATTTAATTGCTTTAAAGGCATCATTGGTGATGGTTTGCATCACTGGCCAAAACTGACATCTTATCTATCTGTGGAATAATCGTCTTATGGAATAAATCCTGGTAAGGGATCTAGGATAAGCTCTGTGGCATTCCCCTATAAAGAGAATTTTTGTTTGACAAGACTCTGGACACAATCTTGGATAAAGTGGTAGACAAACATAAAGAGTTTCAAAAGCAAAAGGAACAATTTAAAAGAAAAGAAAATCATCCCAGCTTATCTACACCTAATACCAAAGTGGTATATATTGCAGATTACCAATCCTTAAATGTAGTGGCTGCATTAGTTTAGTTTTTAATGTTTTTTCCCTTTATTTTTACCTGGTGATCTGGCAAGTAACACTTCCTGTCTTAGTCTGGCCATACATTATATGATTTTCTGGTTCAATTTTCCTTTAGATTTACCAAAACCATATAAAATGAAGTCAACCCTAAACACTTTCAATTTGTATGTAATAAGGCAGGCCTTTGCACTACACAGTTGAAGGTAAATCTAAAGGAAATTGAACAAGAAAATTGTATAATGTATGGCCAGATTTAGGGTGGTCCCACTTAATGGAGGAGCAATGGAGCAACCCTTGGACAGCAGCATTGCCAACTTGTAAAGAGTGTAGTGTTGGATTCACTAGCAAATTTAGAGGAACCTGACTTACAATTTAAAGTCAAATTCGAGCAAACACTTTTTAAATGGTTACGGCAACAGTTTTTTTCCCTTTGGGATAAACGTTTTACATAAATGAATAAAAGCTAACGGTTGTAATCACTCCTGTCAGTGTTAATGGTTTATCTCAACCCTCTAAACGCCACTTTTGCTGGACAGCTTGGTAAGTTAAAGAAAGTTGAAAAATACCAGACTTACTGGGTGGGTCACAAGGTGAAAATAAAGTTAAAAAGACTATAAAAAGAAAATGAATACAGCCACCATATTTAAAGATTGGTAACCTGTAATATATCACATCTTTGCTTTTAGTGATTTGGGAAACCATCCAAAGGAAGTAAAGCCAAAAAAGATGTTCCTGAGCAGAAGAATAAAATCTTCCCCAAAAGCAAATCATCTGAGAGAGAAAAAAAAATCTGTTTTGGATCCAATGGATTTGTGTCTAAAGCACAAGGCTCAGGAGGGACTTTCTGGAGGTGTTGGATGCCCTTGGCCAGAGGTGGGACTTTGCTCTTTTTTATATGTTTCCGCCTCTACACATTCTCCCAAGGGTCTTAAAGAAGATGTAGAAGAAGCAGGTAGAAGTCTTCATCGTATCTTCTCAGTGGCCCAGGCAAGGGTGGTTTCCACTACTTCAGCAGTTGTATGTGGCAGAACAAATTCCTTTCCTATGCAGTATTAACCTTCTGTTCCAAGGACCAATTCTGCATCCAGCAGTAGTAAGACTCAGATTGACTGCTTGGTGTTTGAGCAGGGGGTCCTCAAGAAAGGCATTTTCTCTAACAGAGCAATCTCTACCTTTCAAGAGAGTAAGAAAGTGCAGACTTCAAAAAAAAGATTTTTACATTTGAATTTTTTTTTGTAGATTTTGATGACAGGAAGTTGATCTTGAGTATCCCTAATTTTTATTTATTCTAGACATTCAGGTAGGTCTGGACAAGGGGCCGAAGCCAAGTACCCTAAATGTTCAAATTTATGCACTTTCTTACTTTTTTTTACTTCAGCCTGCAAGACCAACCTTGGAATAAGCAGCTTATGAGATCAGCTTCATGTATCAACCTACATCCATCCAAAAATTCCTTCCTGGAATTTATCCTGGGTATTAAGAGGTTTAACAGGAAAACCCTTTGAATCACTAGATCAAGCCTCTCTCAACTTCTTAACAATCAAGAAGACTTTTATTTTGGCTATGGCTGGGCAGTGGGCAGTAGGAAATAGCTTTCTCTATACTTCCTACATACCTATTCTTTCTACATACCTTCTTACAGACCTTTCCTATATTCTGAAGAAGACATCAAATTCCTATCACTCTACAGGGATCCCATCCCTTCATCCTGATCTTTCTAATAAAGAAGATTAATACTTTCACAACTGGATGTAAGGAGGTGTTTGCTCCAGTAATTACAGGTCACAAAACTCTGGGGAAGAGACAAAAATCTTTTAGCTCAGTTCTAAGGTAGGAATGAAGTCCAAAATGCCTCTAAGATCACTATAGCCTGATGCATTACTGAAGCCATTCATTGCAGTTATTTTGCCATCAAATTGAAAGCACGTTTTTTCCTCTTAGGCTGAGGCTGCCTCAGCAATGATGGATCAGATATGTAGAGCTGCAACGTGGTTACGTTTTAATACTTTCACCGTGCACTACAAACTGGATGTGGATCTGGATCAGTAGGGGGACTTTGGACAGAAAGTTTTATTTTTAGTTTCCCTCTCTCAGGTGCGCTGTCAAGGGATGTAATGGAATACAGAAACTACCCTTACTGGTCATTCTCTTTCTATGTAGTCATCGTAACAGCACAGACTGAATTCCTCCCTTGGTGCTTATTTGTCCTTTTCTGTCTCTATGTTAGGCACTGAGCTGGTGTTGATTTGATCTAAACTTATTAACTCTATCTATTTCTGGTCTCTTACAGGTGGGCAGGGATGGTGTCATTAAGACTACATGAAGGGAATTACTGGTAGTGGTAAGAGTAATTTTCAGTTTTCTTCATTTTGAATAGATTAGGGAAGGGTTGGAGTCCCTGTTTGCCCTTTTATTTATATGGGGGACCATTGTCACAAAGGCAGAAGCTGAATAGAATTCCAAAATTTCAACTTGTCCTCAAAACAAGAGGATGAGGGTTAATGGTCCAATGTAGACATGTGATCTGGTGACAACTGTCTAAAAGGTGAATTCCCCGCACTCTGGAGAGATTGCCTTTCACTTATTGTTGTGTCTGCATCACAGGATGTAAATGGAAATCTCCCCAGTGGCACGCAAACAGCAAAAAGTAACCTGACAGGGTTTTAACCCTACCCTACTCTATCCAAAACTAATATAAGGATTTACATACACTTTAATTAAAAAAATGGTCCAGCATATTTATTATACACTGTATATCTAGACATAATTTGGCACACTTTTGGGATTTTCTGGTAAATTAACAAGCATTATAAGCCAATCAGATTTCACTACTGAAGTCAGGCTAGTAAAAATGGATGAATGCTACATTTTCCTCCTTGCACTATTACAGATTAAGCCTGCATGTCTAAATTGCACCAGTCCCCTCACACACACAAATACTTTAGCCTCCTCAACAAACAATGATTATTGAGAAATAAAATCAGACTTAGTTTTCTGAAAATTGGCAAGCACAATTACAGCTCTAAACTTCAATTGGGTAAAACAGCAGTAAACCTAGCAGCAAAGCCTATCTCTTAAGGCCCGTACACACGATACAAAAATCGGATGGAAAAATTTGTTACGACGAGCTGTCTGCCGATTGTCGGATCGCTAGTAGGGTGCTTTCTACAGCCGATTTTGGTTTTTCGTCAGACAAAAGCTGGACGTGCAGACTATAACATTTTTGTCAGATGTGAACTCAACGTCCGATTTTCATTTCATTAGTACGGTTTTCATACGGAAAAAATCACAAGAGCAATACTACGCATGCTCAGAAATGAAAGAATACTGTGACAGCAGGAAGGTAAAGTCACCTGGTTGCATCCAGGGGGGTAGATATATTTCGCCCAGATTCAGGCTTTACGCCGACTTATACAACTAGGTGGAGAGTTGTATAAGGCTAGTGGGCTCATGGATGACTCATACCTCTAGGGAGAGGGCTGGGCGTCGTGCAGACAGGGAGTTGATGAGACCAGCTGAAGCTTGTCAGCTCATTTAGGCCTCTATAAGAACTCCCAGCTTCATTAGATGTTAGCTCATGCCTGGAACCAGACCTGTGTGGACTGTCTAGGGAGAGTGAACCCCTGTGCGGTGAGACAAAGCCTGTGTGGCTATTTGCTTGGACATTTAAAACCAGGGACTTAGGGACTAGGACAGCACTAGGCTGATCCCAGTTGTTAGTTAGGAAACCTGTATGTTTACTCAGAGGTCAAGTTGACCAGGATTTATTTTATTTATGTTTCTTTTGCTTTGCTGTGTTTTGTCACTGTAAATAGAAAATAAACCGCACCTTTTTGATTTTGAAAACCACAACCTCCGTTTGCTGGGCCTGTTTTTGTGTGGGGAGCCCATCCCGGGGGTCACACACACCCGCTGCCGAGCTAACCCCCTCACAGTTGGTGGAGAACCAGTGGCAGTTTTTTTTTAAGCCAGCATGGAGGAGATACTGAAACAGCTGGCTCTAGCAAATGCCAATCAACAGCAGACAAATGCAGGTTTGCAAAGGAGCCTTGCAGCCCAGCAGCAAGCTCACCAACAGAGTCTGGAAGCTCAGCAACAAACCCATGCAGTGTGACTTTCTGACGGGCAGACGTCAGTCGCTGTGTGCGACAGTCGCATGCACTGCCATTCGAGGAACTGAGAAACATTTATGCAAAATGTGTGTTAATGGTAGAAATGTTGTGGTATTGCTGGATTCAGGTAGCCTTGTGACCCTGATAAAGGCTGAGTTAGTTAAAACAGAGGTCTCTGGGAATAGCAAGGTAGCTGTTATTTGTGTGCATGGGGACACCCGAGAGTATCCAGTGACTACAGTGTGTTTCGAGACCCCCAAAGGTACCCTCTCTCATCCAGTGGGCTTAGTATCTCAGTTACCGCATGACGCCATTGTGGGAAGGGATTTTCCGAAGTTCTGGGAACTGTGGGATGATCCTGAGCCCCTCACTGGTGCCCCTATGTACCAGGAATGTGATAGCCAGAACTCCCCTGAGAGTGGTGAGGACTCTCCGGAATTTCCCTTATCAGTATTGGCAGGGGAGACTCAAGAAACTGGAGAGGAGCCCACCTCCTCAGACGAAAACCTACCGTCTGTGGAGTTTTCTGATCTTGAGGTTCACAGGGAAAACTTTGCCACAGAACAGTTGAAAGACCCCGCCCTAATAAAGGCACGGGAAAACGTAGTGAAAATAGATGGCGAGTTAGTGAACCCAGATAATACCTGCACTTACCCATACTTCAGCGTAGAGAAGGACCTACTGTATCGGGTGGCAAAAAGGGCAGAAGAAACCGTTGAGCAGCTTGTGGTGCCCAAACCTTACAGGAAGTTGGTGTTGGAGTTGGCCCATGGGCACATTCTTGGAGGTCATCTGGGGACAGAGAAAACCCGAGAGAGGGTATTACAGAGATTCTATTGGCCGGGGGTGATGAAGGACGTAGAAAATTATTGTTCCTCCTGCCCTGTGTGTCAGAGGTTGGCCCCGATGCCACATTTCCGTAGCCCGCTGGTCCCTCTACCCATCATTGAGGTCCCGTTTGAGAGGATCGCCATGGATTTGGTAGGTCCTATAATCAAGTCCGCTAGGGGGCACCAGTACATATTAGTTATAATGGACTATGCCACCCGTTATCCAGAAGCGATCCCTCTCCGAAATACCTCGGCCAAAACCATAGCCAAAGAGCTATCTCTTGTTTTTAGCCGGGTGGGTATTTGTAAAGAACTGCTTACGGACCAAGGTACACCCTTTATGTCCCGGGTTATGAAAGAGCTGTGTAAATTGTTCAAAGTGACGCAATTGCGTACGTCTGTGTATCACCCCCAAACCGATGGGCTGGTTGAAAGATTCAACAAAACCCTAAAACAAATGTTGAAGAAAGTGGTGGATAGAGATGGAAAGGATTGGGACTGTTTACTTCCTTATTTGATGTTTGCTATTAGGGAGGTGCCCCAATCCTCTACGGGATTCTCCCCCTTTGAGTTACTGTATGGGAGACACCCAAGAGGGCTGTTGGATATTGCCAAGGAAACTTGGGAAAGTGAGAGTTCTCCCCACAGGAGTGTGATTGAGCATGTCGCCCTGATGCAAGATCGAATTGCACAGGTAATGCCCATCGTGAAGGAACATTTGGCCCAAGCGCAGTGGGCACAGCAGAGAGTGTACAACCGTGGAGCCAAGACCCGTACCTTTTCCCCGGGGGATAGGATATTGGTACTTGTCCCTACGGTTGAAAGTAAATTCCTTGCCAAATGGCAAGGCCCCTACGAGATAATGGAAAAAGTGAGCGAAGTGAATTACAAGGTCAGACAACCAGGAAGGCGAAAGCCCGAACAGATCTATCACGTTAATCTGTTGAAAGCCTGGAGGGATAGAGAGTCCCTAGTCGCAGACACTTGGTCACCAGCTCAAACTGGTTGCGTGATTCCTGAGGTTGGAATAGCAGCCACCTTGTCACAACCCCAACAACAGGAGGTTAAGGAGTTTGTGCTTCGCAACAAGGAGGTATTCTCTGAGCTGCCGGGACAAACATCTGGGGTAGAGCATGACATCATTACCCCGCCCGGTGAAAGGGTGAAGTTAAAACCCTATCGGATCCCAGAGGCTCGACGGGAGGCAATACGGGAGGAAGTACAGAAAATGCTGAACTTAGGGGTGATAGAGGAGTCCCAAAGTGATTGGTCTAGTCCCATCGTGTTGGTGCCTAAACCGGATGGGAGCTGGCGATTTTGTAACGATTTTCGTCAGTTGAACAAAGTTACAAAATTTGACACCTACCCCATGCCACGTATAGATGAGTTGATCGACCGGCTGGGAACAGCCCGATACATGACGACTCTTGACCTCACAAAAGGGTATTGGCAAATCCCCCTGGCCAAGTCGGCCAAAGAGAAAACCGCATTTGTAACCCCAGACGGGGCGTTCCAATATAAAAGAATGCCGTTCGGGTTACAGAATGCGCCGGCCACATTCCAGCGGAAAATGGACCAGATGCTGAGGCCCCATCGGAAGTATGCTGCGGCTTACCTGGATGACGTAATTGTCCATAGCACAGATTGGGCCTCACATCTGCCAAAAGTGCAAGCAGTCCTGGACTCTGTTCGGGAAGCGGGGTTTACGGCTAACCCCAAGAAGTGTACCATTGGGCAGGAGGAGGCCAAATATCTTGGGTACACCATTGGGAGGGGAGTAATAAAACCCCAACTCAACAAAGTCGAGGCCATCCAGAGTTGGCCACGTCCCAACAGCAAGAAGCAGGTACGAGCCTTTCTGGGAATCGCTGGGTATTATCGGCGATTCATTCCCCACTTTGCTTCTAAGGCTGTGGACCTAACCAACCTGACGAAGGGGAAAGGGTCGGTCATGATTAAATGGACCCCCGAGGCTGAGGCAGCATTCCAATTCTTGAAACAAGCCTTATGTAGCCAGCCAGTGTTGTACTCACCCGACTTCTCTAAAGACTTTGTCGTACAAAGTGATGCGTCAGATGTGGGGTTAGGAGCAGTATTGTCCCAGGTCTGGAACGGGGAAGAGCACCCAGTCATTTACCTCAGCAGGAAGTTGAAGTCCCATGAGGTAAATTACGCCACCGTTGAAAAGGAGTGTTTAGCGGTGAAGTGGGCTCTAGATTCCCTTCGGTACTACCTGCTAGGTAGGCACTTTGACATGGTTACGGATCACGCTCCGTTAAAGTGGATGGCTCAAAACAAGGAAACAAATAGAAGAGTGAATAGGTGGTTCCTGGCCCTCCAGGAATTCAACTTCACAGTAAAGCATCGCCCTGGCGTTCAAATGGGGAATGTGGATGCTTTGTCTCGAGTACATGAATGCCTGATTGCTGGTGTTCCAACCCCGAGGTTAAAACAAGAGGGGGGGTATGTGACAGCAGGAAGGTAAAGTCACCTGGTTGCATCCAGGGGGGTAGATATATTTCGCCCAGATTCAGGCTTTACGCCGACTTATACAACTAGGTGGAGAGTTGTATAAGGCTAGTGGGCTCATGGATGACTCATACCTCTAGGGAGAGGGCTGGGCGTCGTGCAGACAGGGAGTTGATGAGACCAGCTGAAGCTTGTCAGCTCATTTAGGCCTCTATAAGAACTCCCAGCTTCATTAGATGTTAGCTCATGCCTGGAACCAGACCTGTGTGGACTGTCTAGGGAGAGTGAACCCCTGTGCGGTGAGACAAAGCCTGTGTGGCTATTTGCTTGGACATTTAAAACCAGGGACTTAGGGACTAGGACAGCACTAGGCTGATCCCAGTTGTTAGTTAGGAAACCTGTATGTTTACTCAGAGGTCAAGTTGACCAGGATTTATTTTATTTATTTTGCTTTGCTGTGTTTTGTCACTGTAAATAGAAAATAAACCGCACCTTTTTGATTTTGAAAACCACAACCTCCGTTTGCTGGGCCTGTTTTTGTGTGGGGAGCCAATCCCGGGGGTCACACACACCCGCTGCCGAGCTAACCCCCTCACAATACATACAAAACTATTCAACACATTACGTCACTTCTGACGTTGTATTCTGTCGTCCGAAAATTTTTGTATTGTAAGTAACCTCTTCACTTTCGACATGAGACTAGCATGCCACAAAAAACGGATGATCTAAGCATGTGTATGAGGCTGTTTCAATGTTCCTGGTGGGATTTTGCCTTTTCCACATAGAGGTTGGAGCTCCTGCAACTGTAACACATTAGGCATCCGTACAGAACACCATTGTGTGAATGGATTCAGTCTGTTGGATGAGTTTCACAAAAAATAGTAGCAATTACTAGGGCTACCAGGACAGATGTCTGTCTATCTACCTGCTGTTCATGTGGAACCATCTGACTATCTATGGCCAGCATGACTTCAGTAATATATTACAAATTAATCACTGGGTATTCTAGTTTTCTCTGAAATTCAAGGGAGTATTAGTGAGTTTACTGTATTCACCTCAAAGGCTGCATATGTCTATAAGATGCAGAAAGGGACATGAAGCTGTAGGATATTTTTTAAGGCAGGGAACAATGTGAATAGTGCACTGTAATGGGCTGGAAAATGTGTAGACAATATTATTATTTTTATAATGGAATAACACAAAGAAAAAAATAGCTTCAGTTGTTGGTGAGTGGGCCTCTTTTCTGAAGGCGATGAGACATACTGCTGTGAATAGAATACTAAGGCCCTGGTTGTTAACAATGGCTATTTTTATATAATAATACACAACTGGCTGAGTCTCTAAATACATTACTAGCAAAAGAGACAGATGTATTCATAATAACTACAGTGTCTGTGTTAATGAAACATCCTAAGTACAAAATAATATGTACATTTTTGAACAATGTGATTTCTCATTTATAAGATCGGGTATACAGGCTGTGCTGTACACTGTGTGAATACCGTAATAAAGAAACAACAATTTACTGGGGAAATATCATTAAATGTGCAGTTCGTATATTTATTTGTGCCTTTTTATTTTTCATCAAAAATGATCTAAAACAAAGCAATGTATTTTACTACATTAGCAAGCAAGGTGATTGGTAGCACAGCTGCAGACCAACCTGTGTGCAAAGCTGGAGGTGATGGCTAGAGGGTACAGAACCACAGTCATTCCAAGGTCACTCAAAGCCAGATTCACTATGAAGTATTCTGCTGGCTTTAACAGCTGCTTCTTCTGGTAGGATATGTACAGCAATATGCTGTTCCCAAACAGTGAGCCCAAACCTGTGTATAATTAGGAGATAAACGATTAGAAGTAAATATGGGACTCTAAGATATCCATACAATAAGGTGCCATAAACATATGACAGAACCATCCATACAATTTCAGTCAGACAGGATGAGGATCATATGCCTATGGCTACCATGCAGCTGTGCAAGACATCTGCTGGCCCACCAGTCCTTGGTTTGAATTGGTCAAGTGGGATTTTCAAAGTTAGTTATGTTTGCAATAGATCAAGCAGGCACTAGGGGTATGTGCATGGAAACAATAGCTGGAGACCTAACCACCAAACAATCATTTTTATGAACCATGGTTCAGTAGTCATATCATCTGACTATCATATTTATGAGCATATTTTAATCCTTAAGTAATAACTCTGTCTTGAGCCCACATTAGCCCTCATGCTCCATTTCACACTTCCCATAACCTTTACACAAGCACAGTTTGCATAATGTATGCAACGATGTCAAAATGTTCAATATCATTTTTAACAAAGAGTTTTATTTATACTTTGATCACTGCTTGATGTGTGGCATCAGGAGGGTACTTGTACACCAGCAAATGTTGCCCCAGCCATCCTGTAGCAGCACCCCCACCCCCACAGTCTTTGGCAGCTGGCAGAATTCAGGAAAAGATTGCAGCCTATGTTGAGCGCTGGAGGTTGCTAATGCATTGACAGCTTTCACCCTACGACCAGCACTGTAGGGCTGATTGAGGTACCGATTCAGTTGACCAACTGGTGTCAAATCTAGAAAATATCGAGAACTCTATAGTTGCAATCAGTCGATCAACTGAATCAGTGCAAAGAGGCTTGGCAGTGTGGAACAACAGGGCAATCTCTATCTCAGGTGAGTTAGTAGTACACCTTGCAGGGTATTACTTGGCAATTATTAATGATAGCAATTTAAACTATGCAATACATAATGTAACATTATGTAGGCATTACATTATGTAAGGTATAATCACACATTCTCAACAAAGTAAGGGGAATTATCTTCCTATTGACACCAATGTAAGGGGAATTATTATCCCACGTACACCAATGTAAGGGGAATTATTATCCCACGTACACCAATGTAAGGAGGCATTATTTTCCCCATGACACCAATGCAAGGAATATGTACAGACTGCCATTATTTTCCCACTGACACCAATTGAAGGGGCAGTACATTACATTCTCTTGACCACTACACTCTGTATTTGCGCTGTACTCTGCAATCTTCTGACTGCTAAACTCGGTATGTTATGTTGTATGAAACATAATGCTGACTGATACACTTAAATTGGCTGCGCATTTAAATTTTAATAGACTTTTATTGAACATTTTAAGTACAAAACATAACGTAAAAGGACTGTTTGTAATTGCCGAGAAGGTGTTAGACAGCTGGAACGTAGCTGCTGAGGATGTGATAACATCCAACAGTAGAAGTAGCATAAAATAATAAGCAAAACTTGTAGCTTACAAGCTAGAGTAGGTTTCAATGGGCCAGGAAACTTTGTCGCAGGCCGTGAAACAATAAGCAGATTAAAACATCAAGTCCAAATAAACAGCATGATCTGCAACAAGGAAATAAGAAAGAAAAAAGAGGAAAGAAGGATGTCCAAAGTAGTAAGGTGGGAGAGAGAGGTGGGGTGAAGGGGAGGGAAGTGAGCGTCAGGAATGCCCAAGACCAGCGTCACAAAGCTGGACTTTTATAATGAAGTATAACTCTCCATGGACAGTGATGGACAGTGATGGCTTATTGTATCTATGCTCCGCATTTCATATGTGTTCATTACTTGTGTTATCTGTCTCATCAGCAGTGGTCCCCAAGCCATAACTAGTTTAATAAGGTTCTCCTTTAAGGTAGGCTCATGCAAATTGTTAGGTGTCTGTATTTTTGTGCAAAAAAGCGCAAGTGAAAGATAACCCTCTGTCTTGAGATTTATGTCTGTGTGATAGATTCCAACTGTTACATTGTAATTAAGGCATATTTGGTGGATAGAAGAACTGTGACAGTGCATAGACTGCATACTACAAATAGACTCATGTTGTATTTATCCATAACTCTTTATAAGCTACGAAATGCACATATTTTTGCAGGAAAAACATTTGCATTTATTATTTTTTTCTATAGGAGACTGCAAAGCTTTGTACTCACAATCAAAAAACTTGAAGTGTGCTGATTACCGCACTTGTGGTCCATTGATAACTACAAGCTGTTTTTTTAATCAGAAATAACTTGTAATTTATTCATTCACAGATCTCTGTAAATAAATGATGTGGCTGTGCAGACAGAGCCTTGCACAGTCACAACGATTTTAATTGTGACAGCAGCTGCAGGGTAAGAGAACCACTGCATACTGTCAAGGGGGCATAGGGGTGGCCAGGTGGGGACCTAGGGGGTTGAAGGAAGGCGCTTAGAAACATCTTACATGTTACACCCTAAATATGGGTGTAAAATGTTCCCAAAGGTGACCATAGCCTTTAAGTCACACCTACTGGTCTCTCTTCAATGTTCTCAAAGGGGCTTCAGTCTGTGTTTTTACACTGTGATTGCTTACTTTATTATATATCCTTTTTCATTCTCTGACTAATCATTTCTCAGTTTAACATGTCAGCTTTTCTATAATGTGGAATATCGTGTTAAGGACCTAGCTCCCCACCTATAATTATAGCCCCTGCACAGCATCAGCAAAAAAAAAAAAAGGATTTAGCCACTATTGCTTTTTGGTGCACTGCAAGGTGGCTGATGAGATGGTAAACATGGGGACCTCTGCACTAGACTGTAGATGTTTGCATTTTGACACCTGTTAATTAAGCAATGACAGTGTAATGTAGTCCTGGAAGTGATGGTTTGGCTCCCACAGAGCCCGGATCTCAACATCATGGAGTCTGTCTGGGATTACATGAAGAGACAGAAGGATTTGAGGCAGCCTACATCCACAGAAGATCTGTGGTTAGTTCTCCAAGATGTTTGGAACAACCTACCTGCTGAATTCCTTCAAAAACTGTGTGCACAAGCACTGTGTGTACCTAGAAGTATTGATGCTGTTTTGAAGGCAAAGGGTGGTCACGTCAAAATTTGATTTTGTTTGGATTTTTTTTTCTTTACATTTATTTTCCATTTTGTTAATTGATAAAAATAGACATACAGCCAATGTCAATAGGAACTATCCTTATGCCCTGTACACACGATCGGAATTTCCGATGGGATAAAATCCAATGGAATTTTCCGTCGGAATTCCGTTCAAGCTGTCTTGCATACACACTGTCAGACCAAATTCCGACCGTCCAAAACGCGGTGACGTAAAACACTACGACGAGACGAGAAAAATGAAGTTCAATGCTTCCAAGCATGCGTCGACTTGATTCTGAGCATGCGTGGGTTTTTTCTCCGTCGGAGTTCCACACAGACGATAGGAATTTCCTATCAGTTTTTTTTCCATCGGAAAAAAATAAAACGTTCTATTTCTAAACACTGATAGAAAAAAGTCAGATGGGGCCCACACACGATCGGAATTTCCGATGAAAAAAGTCCATCTGACTTTTTTCATCGGAAATTCCGATCGTGTGTACAAGGCATAAGTGTAAAGAAGAATATGGAGTCCTGGAAGTGATGGTTTGGCCAGAGCCCTGATTGCAACATCAGTCTGTCTGGGATTACATGAAGAGACAGTAGGATTTGAGGCAGTCTACATCCACATAAGACCTGTAGTTAGTTCTCCAAGATATTTGGGACAACCTACCTGCCGAGTTCTTTCGAAAACTGTGTGCAAGTGTACCTAGAAGAATTGATGCCATTATGAAGGCAAAGAGTGGTAACACCAAATATTGATTTGGATTTCTCTTCTGTTCATTTACTCCCAATTTGGGTAATTGATATAAATAATCTATTAACACTTCTATTTCTGAAAGCATTCTTAATTACAGCATTTTTTCACACCTACCTAAAACTTTTACACATTACTGTATGCCAAAGCGCTGTTTGCGCTCAGTAAAATGAGAGGCAATGGTATTTGGAAGATTTATGGCTTATTTCGCACCATTAATGAAGATTAATAAACACTTTGAGATATTCAATTTATGAACTTTAAATTGAGAGTGAAATCCTTTATTTGCACGAGGTGGGATTTAAGTTTGTTTATTTATTTAATTGCACTACCTGTTTGGGGAATTTTATTTCTTCTTCTTGTTGAGTTTCTAATCTTTATTTTTTCATGTGAAATTAACATTAATCTGTCAAAAGCCATAATTTGTCATAAATCAGTAAGTCCATTTTTTATCTTGTGAACTGTAATTTTATCACCACCTCAAACAGCTCTTTTTCTATTTCTCCTCAATAGACAATTATTAAAACTCACAGTTACCACCGCTCTGGAACTGGTGTAATCACATAAGTGTGATAAACTGTATGGTTAAAAAAAAGGGCCGATAAAAATACTGTCTGGATCATAATAGAACTGGTAGTGGTAAAATGCCAGAACTGACTAAATAAATTGTGATATGCAGGTTTGTAAATAAGGTATGAAGTAAAAAGGTATCAAGATAGATAACAGAGAGAGATAAGACCAGACGGAGAGAGAACAACCAAACAAATGAAAAACAGGTTTCTGAATTGAGCCCATAATCTACTGTCTTGCTTTCACCTACCCAAATTTAAAATAAAGATGTCATTTACAAAGCATATAAGACAACCATTTTACTATATTTATAGAAATATATATATTTAATAAAGCTTACCAAATATTAAATAAACCATTCCAACAACAATATCAGCTGTTTTGGGAATGTTTGAATAGTGAGAAATATTTCTTGCAAACTCCATCTGAAAAACAAAGTTATCCAACATAGTAAATAGCAAACCAAAATCTAATACAAAAGAATTTTGAGATTTTATCCAGAGTCTTTGCAGACAAGTATAACAGTACTCATCTCACCTCTGAGCCCTCCTAGTTCCCAATGGGTAATAATTCCTCCTTGTTCATCATGCTCAAGAAAGGTCCAAGTAATGGGCCGAAATTCATGCTTTTTTAATGTGTTTTAAGAACAGGTAAGTCTACCTAGCAGAATGAGTGCTCCTTAAACTGTCCCTTAATCCAGGCTTTGTGTACATGCCTACAAATTTGTGCTATTTTATCCATGATAAGGCTAATTAAAAGGTCATCTATCACTAAAGGTTTCATGTAATTGTCATCTGGCAGGTCGATGCTAACACTAACTTCTACACTGGTATAATGTAAAGCATTAGGTCTTTTTATTTATTTATTGTGATATATAAAGAAAGAACTAAGGCTGCGCAACTAAATACAAAAAGTAAAGAACCAAAATTATGTTATAAAAACACAATATGATATCATTTGTATATGACGTGAATAAACAATATAACTTATGGAGTAAGGGATGTTGTTCTATGTACGTCTCTGGGTAATAGATGGTACTTAACTGTATTTCATAATATTGACATGCAAAAAAATTCAAAGATAGTCCATAAGTAACAAAAAGTCCCCAGAAGGAAGAAATAAAGGATTCCAAAACTCTTCAAAACTGCATAAGTGACTTCAAAAATGAAACACCATAAAAGGAGTGATGATATGACAGGAGAGAAATCCACCACCTTGTCCCTTTCAGGCTGCTTACCAGAAATTTTGATCCCTGAAAGAGAACAATCTGAATAGGTGGCTGTTATCCCCGCCAAGGGCTCTAATTGGCTCTCTCTGTGCTCTCTGTTCGTCTAGGTTCCAGTCTGTTAGTCCACCAGGCAGCTCCGTGAGTCACATTTAGGGTAAAAGAGAAAACCCCATAGCGTAATCCAGTATATAAAAATGTTTATTGTAATAAAAATGCACTTACAGCATGTTGAAGTAAAAACAGCAGTGGTTTAGTGTGCGGCCGGCCGGCTCTCACTACCCGTTGCTTCCGGGATTCGTATCGTGGTGACGTCAGCACGCCGCTCCTCCCGGATCCCGGAAGCAACGGGTAGTGAGAGCCGGCCGGCCGCACACTAAACCACTGCTGTTTTTACTTCAACATGCTGTAAGTGCATTTTTATTACAATAAACGTTTTTATATACTGGATTACGCTATGGGGTTTTCTCTTTTACCCTAAATGTGACTCACGGAGCTGCCTGGTGGACTAACAGACTGGAACCTAGACGAACAGAGAGCACAGAGAGAGCCAATTAGAGCCCTTGGCGGGGATAACAGCCACCTATTCAGATTGATCTCTTTCAGGGATCAAAATTTCTGGTAAGCAGCCTGAAAGGGACAAGGTGGTGGATTTCTCTCCTGTCATATCATCACTCCTTCTATGGTGTTTCATTTTTGAAGTCACTTATGCAGTTTTGAAGAGTTGTGGAATCCTTTATTTCTTCCTTCTGGGGACTTTTTGTTACTTATGGACTATCTTTGAATTTTTTTGCATGTCAATATTATGAAATACAGTTTAAGTACCATCTATTACCCAGAGACGTACATAGAACAACATCCCTTACTCCATAAGTTATATTGTTTATTCACGTCATATACAAATGATATCATATTGTGTTTTTATAACATAATTTTGGTTCTTTACTTTTTGTATTTAGTTGCACAGCCTTAGTTCTTTCTTTATATATCTGTTATTTGTGTGTGTCCCACATTTTTTGGTTGCTGCACAGATATTAATTATCACATATATTTTACATTTTATTTAGACAGCGCAGTATTTTCACACTTTTTATATTTATTGTGATATATTGGATGCAGCAGTGTTAATTTTGTCAACTAAAACTGACAAAAACATTTTAGTCGACTAACTTATAACCATTTTAGTCGACTAAAATACGACTAAAACTAAAATGGCATTTTAGTCAAAAGACTAAAATGGGACTAAAACTAAAATGCCATTTTAGTCAAAAGACTAAGACTAAAACTTAATTGAAATTTGATGTCAAAATCAGGGGCATGCTGGGAGCTCACTGTGACAGACATGTCCTGCTGAGGCTCCCCTTTTCTCGGGACTTCACGGCCAGCATACACACCCGAATGGAAGGGTAATTATTTCAAAAGCTTACCCTGGTCTTCCTCAGTGCCCTGGGAACGTTTTAAGATGGTTAAAGGAGCTGTCCAGGGAAAAAATAAGGTGAAACCCCTCAGAGATAATTCATCTAGAGGCCTCAGTAAAATGGAACAGGCTAAATCACCTCACACAATCTCACCTCATGCTGCCAGGCAGCAGCAGCAGTTACCTCATGAACTATATGATACAGACTGTGAGGACAGCGCCATCTGCCAGCCACAACAGACAGGCTCTTTACACCCAAATGTTTTAATTCAAATAGAAAAAATGCTACAGAAGGCATTAAAGCAGACCTCCGACCATATTACTGAGAGAAATTAACAAAAGAAATCCGTGACTTAGGTCAGCGCACGGCTGAATTAGAAAACAGAGTGGATGACATAGAAACTAATGTAATGACTCATGAAACTGAATTGGACACACTTAAAGATGAAAATTTCTCGCTGCAAACTCGTTTAGAAGATTTTGAAAATCGCGCACGTCGTTCAAACCTCCGCATTTGAGGTATACCGGAGTCTATTATTGATCTACAATCGACAATTACTGCCCTATTTCAAAAATTATCACCGTCAATTCCAATTGAGAGACTGGAAATAGACAGAATACATTGAGCATTAGCACCACGCAAATCTGAAGGTCCCCCCGCGACATAATTGCGAAATTCCATTTCTTTCGCACCAAAGAGCAGCTCATGGTCGCTGCAAGGAACAAAGAATCCCTCATCTTCCAAGGCCACCCATATCAGATCTTTGCTGACCTTTCCCCAATAACAGTCGCTAAACGGCGCTCGATGAAACCCTTATTACAAAACCTACAACAACATCAGATCCCATACCAATGGGGGTTCCCTTTTTCACTTCGCTTCACATATCAAGGCACCAAGTACTCATGCAAAACCCCTGATGAACTACAGAACACCCTACAAAAACTTAATCTCTGCGAAAGTCCTTCAGCTGGCCCTCGCCGACGAACAGCATCCAGTTCTCCACAAAATGTATCCAAAATCAAAAATGACAGAACCAGACAAAGCCCATCGAAGAGGGGTCGATTCATCTCTCCAAACCAAGTTACTCCAGACTCAATGGACTGAATGCATTTTGCATATCAAATTGAAATTCACTCAATATTTTTGATCTTTCATCCACTTTTTGGTTGCTAAACACTTAACGTCATTTAACCATCCTGAATTTACTTCCCTTAAGCAGGTTATGGTCTAATTTTATATATTTTTTATTTTAATTTTTTATTATTATTATTATTTTTTATTTTTTTTAATACTTTATTTTTATTTATTTATTTTTTATTTTCCAATTTTTATCCCCTTTTTGGTCTAGGATAATTGACGTTTTAAATTATCCCCCAAAAAATTATATTCTCATAACACCCTTCCCTCCTCATCCTATCCTTCCTCACCTCACCCCCCTCTATCCACTCTATCCCTTCTACTTCCCACATTTTACCCCCTCCTACCCGCCCCTTTCCCCTAATCCTTTCCTACCCACAACAAGGGTTCTATATTATTTTTGTACAAAATTGTTTACTGAATAGAAGTAAATATTACTAATATATTAGTAATAATTGATATTTTATTTATTTTTCATCCTAATTAATAAGGACATTACTGCCTCTCCTACAACTGGCAACCCAGAGGTAACCTGTATAATTCAACAAAATTTATAATCTAACACTCTCCCCGTGAAACCATAAAACACAATTGTTAGATTAAAATTTTACATGTACTAATGTTGAACATATAATATTTTCTTATATTTGATTCATTTTTGCTTACTTCCGCCCAGTTTGGGTGTCATAATATATTTTTCTTCTCTAGATATATTTTTGGTCGTGAGGGACCCGAGAAACTGTCACTGCTCCCTCCATTTTTCTGTCTTTGGACTCTCCCCACACCTTTTTGTGTGGGGAGCCTCCCTGGTCAGACTCTGTGCCTCCGAGCTTGCACTTTTGCATGCTCGGAACGCCAACGTTTTACCTTCTTGCATTCTAAACGTTTTTTGTTAATTATTTGTTTAATAATGACTCTCATTTTCTCTTTCTTTCTCAACATTCTGTCTCCACTCTCCCTTTTCTCTTTGCTCCTCCCCGGGGTAAGTATGGATTTTCAATTGTTTTTAGATATGTCTTATAATATTTTCTATAAAATTTCATGATGGCTCCTTTAAATATTCTTACCTTAAATGTCCAAGGTCTAAATGTTCCACAAAAACGAAGCAAAGTTTTTAGATCATTATCTTCTTCAAAGGCGCATATAATTTGCCTCCAAGAAACCCATTTCACTGAAACCTCGACACCTAAATATTTTGGTACAGCTTATCCCCAAGTTTTTACTGCTTCAGCTAAAACTAAACGAAGGGGAGTGCTAATTGCATTTCATAGAGCTACACCCTTCTCTCTTCTGACAGAAACCAAAGACCCAGAAGGTCGCTATCTCATTATTACAGGGCATCTATGTGATACGCTAATCACAGTAGTATCCTATTATGCTCCTAATAAAAATCCGACAGCATTCCTCTCCCATTTGTTCCAGGTAATAGAGACTCATAAAATGGGCACACTTTTGATCTGTGGAGATTCCAACCAAGTTCTATACCCTTATTTAGATAAGTCCCCAATTCCTATCACTTCCAATTCTCAATCTCGTAGGTTCCAAAGACTTCTACAACAACATTCCTTGCTAGATTCCTGGCGAGAAATCAATCCCACGAAATGTCAATATTCCTTCTATTCCCATCCACATAAGTCTTTTTCCCGTATCGACCATATACTAATCTCTATTAGTATGTCCCCGGAAATGCTCACATCATCTGTAATACCCTTTACATGGACTGATCATTGTGCAATACTTTCTACTTTCACTTCCCTCATACCCAAACATCAAGACCCCACATGGTACATAAATGATTCAACCCTATCCCATCCATCACACTCTACTGACTTAGAAATAGCCATAAAAGACTATCTGAAAAATAATAAAACCCCTGATATTTCTCCATTAACATTATGGGAGGCACACAAACCCGTCCTTCGAGGAATCTGCTTACGCCAAGCATCATATCTTAAAAAAGAAAAAAAGAAGCTACAACTAATATTAGAAACAAAATTTAACACTTGCCACGCAAATTTTCAAGCGAATCCTACCCCTGTGACAAAAAATCAACTAGATGAAGCTAGCCTAAATCTTGATCTTTTCCTATCTGAATCCACAGATAAAACCATACGCAAATCCAAGCATAAATTTTATATTAAAGCTAACAAGCCTGGCACTCTTCTCGCTCGAGCACTTAAAAAATTAAACAACCAATACAAACCGATTCGATTAAAATTACCTCATAATACTTACACCAGTAATCCAGAAAAAATCCTACAAACCTTCCACAAACACCTTACATCTTTATACAACAATCAGGGATTTTTTGACCGATCCGCTGCAGAATTATTTTTTTCACAAACCAAACTTCCAAAGATTCCTTTAACTCAACATGAACATCTTCAAAGTCCCATTACAACTGCAGAGGTTGAATTAGCCATTAAATCCCTTAAACCAAATAAACGCCCGGGTCCTGACGGCTTCTCTGCCCTATATTATAAAAAATGTACTCATCTTCTTGCGCCATTGCTGACAGATGCTTTCAATTCACTTCTGAACAACCAATCCTTTCGTCCTGAAACCTTAACAGCAATAATCACAATGATCCCCAAACCTCATTCAGATGATTCATTTTGTGCTAATTACAGGCCCATATCCCTGCTTAATCTTGATATCAAACTACTAGCGAAAATTCTAGCAACTCGTTTGAACAATATTATTGGTTCATTAATAAATAAAGACCAAGTTGGTTTTATTCCTTTTCGCCAAGCAGCTGATAACGTACGCAGGGCAACTTTATTAATCCAAGCAGCTAAAACACGGCGAATACCTATGTGTCTTCTGTCGTTAGATATTAAAAAAGCATTCGACACAGTATCATGGCCCTATCTACATTTTGCTTTACAAAAATGGGGGTTCGGTCCTCACTTTCTTAACTGGGTTTCATCACTATATAATAATCCCAAAGCCTATATTAAATATGCTGGATATAAATCTGGTTGCTTTAACATAAATAGAGGTACACGTCAGGGTTGTCCACTCTCCCCACTTTTATTTGCCCTACTTATTGAACCCCTAGCTCAGGCTATACGATCTGACCCTTCAATCAAAGGGATAGACTTAGCTGGTCATCAGCACAAATTATGTTTGTTTGCTGACGATATACTAATTTCTTTCTCGTACATCACGGGACACAGAGCGACATAGTCATTACTAATGGGTTATATAGATACCGTCAGGTGCTGGCACTGGCAACTTCCAAAACCGGAAGTACCCTCCCCTATATAAGCCCCTCCCATCCGGGAGCACCTCAGTTTTTTGCCAGTGTCTAAGGTGTTGGCCAAGAAGAAACATGTGTTTTTCACTGAGCTTGCGTACAGGTTCTTTTGGGCCTCAGTAAGCTATTCCGGATCCGACCAAAAAAGCTTCATAGCTAAACGGTCGGTACCCGGGCCTTGCAGAGAAGAGCAGGGTTTTGCCTGTAATGCTTCTCTTAGGAGAGCTGGACCCTGGGATCCAGAGCTCTGGTCATACCCACGACCAAGATGTTTTCTGTGCAGGGTGCTATACAGGTCCAGGGGAGTGGAATCCTTGGGAACCCGGTCCCTGAAGGTTTGATTACAATGCCTGCCGTGATAGGTGAAGTTTGGGCTTTTGTGGACCAAACAAAGTCCTGCGGCGGGGAACAGGTAAGTGGGGGCCCCCAGGAACTTGGTTCTATTGGGGGACCCCCAAGCCTAATTTGTCTTTCTGTCTGCTACCTAATGGTATTCCCGCTAATATCTGTGCATGCCTGTAACTGCTAAAAAAATGTAATAATTTTTAATGGTGGTCAAGAAAAAAAAAAAAAAAAAATTTTTTTTATATATATATATATTTAATATATTAGACTGCGGTACCTGTGTTTGTCCACTAGAGGCCGCTGTGGAATGTTTCTTGTCATGTGGACTAGTTTCTTCTCATCAGAGCAAGTCCAGGCAGATGGTGAGTTCTCTTATGGGAAACTGCTTCCTCTGCCATGTTGCAATGCTCGTCCATCCCCCGGCCTGCGGCAAAGGGGCCCTGGCTCTTGTCCCTGGTTTCCATTTTCGAAATTAGCGCCGAAGGCACACGTGGCCGCGCGCGTGCGCGTGCACGCGCCTCTATATATAGAGGTGAGCCGGGAAAGGGGGCGGAGCCTGGGGGATGACGCTCTGTGCGCGCCGCAGCGCTTCTGCGCATGTGCGGGTGTCCCAGCATGTTAAAAACCACAATTTTGTGTGGTGAGCTGGCTATGAAGTACAGAGACAGAGCTGGCAACATTTAAAGAAGGCATACAGCAAGCGGTTGATACAGGCATCCCCTAGAAAGGCACATTAGTAGACACCAACTGTTTCTTATAGCAGCATTTATGCTAGACTATTGTCAGTAACTGGTGTATTTCGGCTGGAATACCTCAGCTTTGTGGCTTAGGAATATGCCGTCTAAAAACTCCGGGACTAGAAATTCCAGGAGGAATAGGGGGTCTCCATCGGGCTCTGAGGATCTTGGGCATGCTTTGGCTGCACCAGTCTCCCCTGAAGAATCAGAGGTTAGTGACCGTAGAGCACCCTCAGGAGTACCTGGTACTGTGGCTGTCCTCAGTTCACCTGCTCCTGTGTATGTAACAGAGGAGGTTTTTTCCTCAGCTCTGGGAGGGCTGGAAGAGAGATTGTCAGCATTGATCGCGGCTTCCCTGTCACAGGAGAAAAGCGCCCGATCTCCGTCTCCTCCCTCAGAGTGCCTGTTAACAGAGCAACAGTCCCATACAGGGATCGACCTACCTGAAGGGGATCAGGATGAGGTCGATTCGGTTGTAGAGGAATCAACAGTGGAAGAGCCGTTCTCAGCATCACATGCTGAAAGGTTATGGGTTCAGTCCCTGACTAATATGGTCCGATCAGCATTTAAAATGCCACTTGCGGAGCCATCATCCACTTCTGTCTCCTCGTTGGGGTCGCTAAAAGCTCCCCAGACTGTTTGTTCCTTTCCGATCCATCCTTTACTGGAAGGGCTCATTTACCAGGATTGGGAGCATCCTGACAAAATATTTACTCCCCCTAAGAGATTTCCGGTGGTCTATCCCATGGAGGATAAGTTCATCAGAAAATGGAGGGTCCCTACAGTGGACGCAGCCATCTCTTGTGTGAATAAATCACTGACATGTCCGGTGGATAATGTCCAAATGTTCAAGGACCCAATAGATAAAAAATTGGAGTCCTTATTAAAATCTGCTTTCTCTACAGCAGGATTGGTGACACAACCAGCAGTGGCAGCTATTGGGGTCTGCCAAGCAGTGAAGGATCAGTTGAAACAGGTCTTAAGGGACTTGCCAGATCAGCAGGCTCTTGCCCTAGCTGATCTACCTAGAGCCTTATGCTTTGCGGTGGACGCTATAAAGGATTCAATCCATCAGGCCTCCCGCCTTACGCTGTCTGTGGTACATATGCGCAGGCTTCTATGGCTCAAAAACTGGTCTGCTGAAGCTCCCTGTAAAAAATTGCTGGTCAGCTTCCCATTTCATGGTGAACGTTTATTCGGGGAAGACCTGGACAAATATATCCAGAGAATTTCCAGCGGTAAAAGTACACTTTTGCCGGTTAAAAATAGAGTTAGAGGTCCCTCTTTTAAGAGGCCTGCTTCTCCAGTCCCTAGGACATCGGCTGTGAAACAGTTCCGACGGCCTCCTCGGTCAAATCCCGGAGGTAAAAATCAGGGACAATTGCAGGGTAACAAGAAGCCCTGGAGCAGGAGAGGTACAAAACCTCCCCCAAAGTCAAATGCATGAAGGGTTGCCCCCACCCAATCGGGTGGGGGGAAGACTTCAGTTGTTCACAGAGACCTGGCGGGACACGATCCGAGACAGATGGGTGCTCTCCGCAGTAAATCTGGGATACAAATTGGAGTTAAAAAACTCCCCTCCTTCCCACTTTATAAGGTCAAACGTGCCAAGGGATCCCCAGAAGAGAGGATCCCTCCTGTTGGCACTAGAACAATTATTGCTCCAAGCAGTAATTATAGAGGTTCCCCTGGAAGAATGGGGGTTCGGGTTTTACTCAAACCTCTTTACAGTCCCGAAGCCAAACGGGGACGTGAGGCCCATATTAAATCTAAAAGGGCTAAACAAATTCCTACATATCAGGACTTTCCGGATGGAGTCGATCCGATCGGTAGCCACTGCCCTACAAGGGGAGGAATGGTTAGCCTCGATCGACATCAAAGATGCTTATTTGCACATTCCCATCTTTCCAGCCCACCAAAAATTTCTACGCTTTGAGGTAGAAGGGCGCCATTTTCAGTTCAGAGCCTTACCCTTCGGTCTGGCCACAGCACCAAGAGTGTTCACAAAAATTCTGGCCCCATTATTGGCCAATCTAAGAACACGAGGTGTAACGATAATGGCATATCTAGACGACTTGTTACTGATAGACCACTCAGTGGAAAAACTAGAAGTGGTTGTTCACGAGACAATCAAGTATCTGGAATATCACGGTTGGATTATCAACCGAGACAAGTCAGCCCTAAAACCAGTCAAAAGTCTGGAATACTTGGGGCTAAGGCTGGATTCAGACCAGAGAAAAATTTTCTTGCCTCAAGAAAAGGGGTCGTCTTTGAGAGATTTGATCCACTTAGTGGGTTCAAAAAGACAGCCATCCATACGCCTGTGCATGAGGCTGCTGGGAAAAATGGTGGCATCATTCGAAGCAGTACCCTACGGTCAATTCCATTCAAGGAAGTTGCAAAGGGCCATACTGTCAGCCTGGAACAAAAAAGTTCAGGCTCTGGACTTACCAATGTCCTTGTCCCCTTCCGTTCGCAAGAGCCTCCGCTGGTGGTTGGTTCCCCAGAATCTGGAAAGAGGGAAATCCTTCAGTCCGATTTCCTGGAAGGTGGTCACTACAGATGCCAGCCTTATAGGCTGGGGAGCAGTACTGGAGCAATGGTCTCTCCAGGGCAGATGGTCGGATGCGGAAAAGGCCCTGCCCATCAATCTCTTAGAGATACGAGCAGCCCGGTATGCCCTAGTAGCATGGACATCCAAACTCCAAGGGTCCCCTGTCAGAATTCAATCAGACAATGCCACAGCAGTGGCATATATCAATCGTCAGGGGGGCACCAGGAGTCGTGCAGCCCAAAGGGAAGTAAATTACATCCTGAGATGGGCAGAAAGATATGTCCCAGCCATATCTGCGGTATTCATTCCAGGAGTGGAGAATTGGAAGGCGGACTTTCTAAGTCGCCAACAATTATGCCCAGGGGAATGGTCCCTTCATCCCGAGGTTTTCCGGACAATATGTCAGCGGTGGGGAACACCGGATGTAGATCTGCTAGCATCCAGATTCAACACAAAAGTGGACAGGTTTGTCTCTTGGACAAGGGATCCCCTAGCTTGCGGCTCGGATGCCCTAGTGTTCCCTTGGGATCAGTTCAAGCTGATATATGCATTCCCACCGCCACAATTGTTACCTCGATTACTCCGCAGAATCAGGGTAGAAAAGAAACCAGTGATTCTGGTGGCTCCAGCGTGGCCCCGAAGAGCATGGTACGCGGAGATTGTAAAAATGTCTGTGGGGAGTCCTTGGACCCTCCCACATCGTCCGGACCTGCTTTAGCAAGGACCGATATACCACCCTTCCTTACCAGCCCTAGGTTTGACGGCCTGGCTATTGAAGCCCACATTCTAAAAAAGAGAGGGCTTTCTAATGCTGTGGTATCTACCATGATCAATGCCAGGAAGCCGGTATCCAGGCAGATCTATTATAGAATCTGGAAGGCGTACATCGCCTGGTGTGAGGCCAAGAAATGGCATCCACGTAAATACGTAATAGGTAGGATTCTGGACTTCCTACAATGGGCTGTAGATAGGAAGCTTGCCTTGAGTACTATCAAGGGTCAGATTTCGGCCTTGTCAATATTTTTTCAGAGGCCCTTGGCTTCGCATTCACTAGTCAAAGCCTTTATACAAGGAGTGATGCGTATTAGTCCTCCGGTTAATATTCCCATATGTCCATGGGATCTAAACTTGGTTCTGGCGGTTTTACAGAAACAACCATTTGAACCATTACAGCATATTTCCTTGGTGCTTCTCACCAGGAAATTGATTTTTCTAGTAGCCATTTGTTCGGCTAAAAGAGTGTCGGAATTAGCAGCTATGTCCTGTAAAGAGCCATATCTGGTTATCCATAAGGACAGAGTAGTATTACGTCCTCAGCCAGCCTTTCTTCCTAAGGTGGTATCGAGGTTTCATTTGAACCAAGATGTGGTTCTTCCTTCTTTTTTCCCCAAACCTACTTCGGTAGAGGAAAAGTTATTGCATTCTTTGGATGTAGTAAGAGCAGTTAAAGCTTATCTAAAAGCCACTGCTCAGATTCGCAGAACGGATACTTTGTTTATTCTGCCGGAAGGCCCCAGAAAGGGTCAGGCAGCGTCAAAATCTACTTTAGCCAGGTGGATTCGACAGGTCATAATACAAGCCTATGGCTTGAGAAGGAGACCGCCTCCGTTCAAAGTTAGAGCGCACTCCACGAGAGCAGTTGGAACTTCATGGGCAGTGCATCACCAGGCCTCCCTGGCTCAAATCTGTAAGGCCGCAACATGGTCTTCAGTTCACACGTTTACTAGGTTCTACCAGGTGGACGTTAGAAGTCAGGAGGATGTCGCCTTTGGGCGCAGTGTGTTGCAGGCCGCAAAAGATCCTCATGTCTGATAGCGCTCAGCTTATATATGGTGTATCCCCCCCCCTCATTTGGCATTGCTTTAGGACATCCCATTAGTAATGACTATGTCGCTCTGTGTCCCGTGATGTACGAGAAAGAAAATAGGATTTTTATAACAGCTCACCTGTAAAATCCTTTTCTTGGAGTACATCACGGGACACAGAGCTCCCGCCCCTCTTTGGGGACACTTATTGCTTTGCTACAAAACTGAGGTGCTCCCGGATGGGAGGGGCTTATATAGGGGAGGGTACTTCCGGTTTTGGAAGTTGCCAGTGCCAGCACCTGACGGTATCTATATAACCCATTAGTAATGACTATGTCGCTCTGTGTCCCGTGATGTACTCCAAGAAAAGGATTTTACAGGTAAGCTGTTATAAAAATCCTATTATTTATGTCTTCCCCTCATATTTCTGCTCCCAACCTTATAAGTAAGCTAGATCATTTTGCACAGATATCTGGACTAATTATCAACTCTCAAAAATCTACAGCCTTAAATATCTCCTTACCTCCCCATACTTTACAACAAGCACAAACTTCCCTCCCATTCTCCTGGTCTACATCGCACCTGACCTACCTAGGAGTTACTCTTACTCCCAATTTAACTGAATTCTTCTCAGCTAACTTTCCGCCATTACTAAAGCAAATTACCAATCTCCTTAAACAATGGTCTTCTTTACCAATCTCATGGATTGGTAAAATAAACGTAATAAAGATGACTATTTTACCCAAGATACTATATCTATTTCGGGTTTTGCCCATTCCAGTTCCAGCATACTTTCTTAGAAATCTTCAACACAAAACACTAGCGTTCATCTGGGGCTCTTTAAAACATCGTTTATCTAAACACACACTCTACCTTCCCAAACTTAAAGGTGGACTAGGATTCCCCAATTTCGCCTCTTACTACCATGCAGCTCAAATAGCATGCATCCCCAAATATCACGCAAAATACGAAACCCCACTCTGGGTTGCAATTGAAGCAATTGACTGTGATCCATTTTCTATAACAAATTTAATCTGGTCCAAACCCTCAGATCATAAAAATATAAAAAATAAGATTACCAAACACACAGTTACTATCTGGGATAAATTTAAACTTATCAAAGGACTACAATCTCCTCATGTTCCCCTTCTATCATTTATTAGAAACCCACTATTCTACCCAGCCTGCACATTCCCTAATTCATTTAAAAAATGGATCTCCTCTGACATAACGCAACTCTGTGATTTATCGACATCTACCTCACTTATAACATTTCCTGAACTATGTGATAGGCATCAACTCCCCCAATCAGAACTTTTCCGATATCTGCAGATCAAAAAAAAATTCATGCCATATATACAAAATATGAGTAAGCTCAACGAACTCACACAATTTGAACGTATATGTAAACGCGAACCTCACTCTAAGGGTCTCATATCAATAATATATAAACACCTTATTACTTTGCCTACTGCAGACCCACCATCATACGTGGCAAAATGGGAGAGAGACCTTGGACTTCAGTTGGAACCATCCGATTGGGATAAAATTTGGACCACAACAAAATCATCTTCACAAAATATAATAGCTCTAGAGACAAATTATAAAGTACTTTTGCGCTGGTATTTGGTTCCTGTCAGAATCGCGAAATATATTCCGCAATACTCCCCACTCTGCTTCCGTGGCTGTGGTGAACTAGGATCACACATACACATATTTTGGGATTGTCCCGTTACAAAATGTTTTTGGAAAGAGGTTTTTCTTATCCTCTCTACCTTATTCAAAAAAACAATCAAACCTGACCCTTCAATTGCACTACTAAATCTAAAACCGACTTCTATTTCCCACACTCAATTCAAACTCCTTCTACAAATCACTACTGCAGCAAAGCAGACAATCGCCAAAGCGTGGAAAACCCCAACATTAATGATCTCAGAAACCAAAACCAGAATAAACCAAGCCATGACCCACTCAAAAACGGAAGCCATTACCAATGATAATATTGGAAAATTTGAAAAAATCTGGAATCCTTGGGTGACTAATTTTTTCCCTCCCAACTTTGACATCACATTATTAAGACCTTGGTAATATAACTACTAATAGCTATTTAATATACTAATATTATCAGACCAACATTATAAGATACCCCGGGGACCTTTTCGACCTTTTCTATCTTTTCTACCTACTATCTTTATTTTTTCTCTCTTCTTCTTCTTACCCTTCCCTCTCTTCTATCTTCGCTCTTTAGCTCTTCTTTTTTTGTTGTTTTTTCTTTCTTAGCATATATTGTTATTATATGCAAAAATGGTAGCAACATTTTTATTTATTTTTTATGTTTTTTATTTATCAGTATATTTCAGCTTTAGAGCTCCTTTGAAACAATACAAACCTTATATATTACAATAACATTATATGAGGTCGAGAAATTATGGCCCTTCATTTTTTCTTTATAAATCCTTATATTACCTTACATGTTATATATTATTATTAAATCTGGTTTGTAATTACTAAATTCAACACTAAGCATATATTTTAGCAAGTCTCCAGATAATGGTCAACATATGTTAAACTTAAATTACTGTTTTTTTTCTCCTCTTCTGTTGTTGTTGCCTTCAAAAATCACTGGAGCTTGACATAAATATCTAATTTGTGTTCTCCTTAACTGCTACTATTTATAGTGACTATGTTTATTGTCAATATATGCTTGTAATTTTGAAAATTTAATAAACAAATTTGACAAGAAATTTGATGTCAAAATTAACACTGGTGCATGTTCATACCTCAATACCATAAATAATAACATATTCGATTTTTCACTCCAGCAGTATATAATTATTTGTGGAAATTGTAGAGAAATGCTTAAATAATGCATTACAATTTAACTACACCCATTAGATTTTAGATGAATAAAATTACTTTTAGTAGACTAAAATGATTTTAGTCGACTAAAATGTCCTGGAGATTTAGTCGACTGAATATGACTAAACGTCAAAAGCCGGATGGCTGGCTGTGCTGTGCTACGGACCGTGCTTCTCCATCCATTCGGCAGCACAGCGAGATCTTGTGGCCGCAGCGCAGCACAGCCAGCCATCCGGATTTTGACTTTCTCCCCCAGCCACTGCATTGAAACCTGGAACCTGCCTTTAAAGTGCCAGACTGAATTTTTTACCTCTTCACTCTGCATTTAAGCTTGAACCTGCTGTGAAAGAAACTCCCAGAAGGAAGTCTCCTGTTGTGCCCATCGTTTCTTGTGATGTCAGCTCCATGGACCTTCTGTGACCTGTAGTTCTTTTACTCTTCCACCCAGCTGAATACAACCACTTCATATTACATGTGAGTGAATATTGCTATTAATAAATGTTACATTGATATCTATCTCAGAGGCGCCCCTCTCCTTGTTTTTTTGTTTTAGCTCACTGGAAAACCGGCTTCTGGTCCTGTTGGTGGCTGCCCTGACTGCCCTCCCCCATTAATACATTTGAGAGTACAACCTGTTTTTTTACTGGCCTTGGACTATTCGGTACTTATTTTCTATCCATACTGAGGTACTTGTACATTGCGCCTGTATTACTTGTCTTTTTTAATAACATGTCTCTATTCTAATGCATGTCTAATTGCATGTCCTGTTACTTGCATCTCAGTAATAGCAGTCCAGTGTCCTTATCCTGCTAATTGGCAATTTACTTTCTCTATGCAGAGTATTTAAACTTGCCCCCCAGTGGCGGCTGGTGTTTTTTTTTGGGGGGGTTGGTAGGTCGGTCGGCGGCACCCACCCCTACCCCGGTGGCGGGGTTGCGGGCTCCTATGGGTGGGTTGCAGGCTCCTACGGGCGGCGGTTTGCAGGCTCCTATGGGCGGGGGCCAGAGGCCCTGTGTCCTTTCTGCATCACGGCAGCTTCCACCATGCGGCTCCTCCCTCCTCCTCTTAGGCGTCCAATAGGATCCCCTGTCCTTTCAGCCAATCAGGTGGCCAGTGTCAAAACCCGCTTCCTGATTGGCCAGGAGGAGGATCAATGTTTCAACAGCGAATATTGATTAGCTGTTGTAACACACCTGGGTGGGCTCGGAGCGCACTCTCTGCGACCCGAGCCCACCCTATATTGAAGACTATTAGAGCCTTTGGCTCTAATTGGTGCTTCAAAAAAACAGCCCCTCCGCATTGGAATCCATGTGCCAGTGTCCTGAAAGGGGCCGAATGCATGGATTGGGGAGGCAGCGATGGACAGGGGGGCGGCACCCATGGGCCCTTAATGGACGGGCCTCCCCTGCTTGCCCCTCTTCCTTCTTTGTATTACTTGAGAAAGGAGCGCGCATGCTCAGTACGAGTTTTGCGAATGCTCTAAAAAGCATTGTGGTTCTCCCCTCACCCCGGTGACGTCATATGCCTACTGCTGCACTCCAAGCTGATTCCATCAGGCATATCCGGAACAACACAGGACTTGCCGGCTCCCTCCCTGCTTCACCGCGGTCACCGCGGAGGGTATATCCTTATACATGAAGCGCTGAAGACTGTTCTCCATGGATTTCTGTCCCAGATAAGCCTACCTTCCCTTACCTTGATGTAAGTGTTTTATAACTACCTGTTACTGTACATTAAACATTGCACTCAGTGGCACTTTTCTGTTTTTCCTTCTGAAACCAACAGTGGGGCACCATCTCTTTCACTGACACGAACAATAGCACAATAATCCTCCTTCTACTGACCACTAGGTAATTTTTTTACTCCCACTTACCACTTTTAGAGTGACACCCTGTTGTTCAATGTACATGATGCTCAATTTATTTGGGTTCTCCGATGTGTGTACTATACAAATTTCTGTACTTTGTGGAAAAATATGTAGTATAACAGACCTTCTTACTTGAAATTGGAGATATTGGGCTCAATGTTGGTAAACGGACACGGACTGATTCTTTAAATGAATGCTCTAGGAATAAAAAAAACTCTAACTGTGGAACTAGTGGGCTAGTATTCTACAATACCCAAAAAATAAAAATAAAAGGTAATACAAAATTCTGAGAAAATATGTAAAGTCCATAAATAACCTTACAAACAATAAAGTATAATTTATGGAACATATACAGTATGCAAATCATGATGGAATACACAATACTTTATGTAGATACATTTTACGAAGCACAATGTATGTAAATATGTGCAAATCAGAAAGAAACGTCCCATAGCAGGGCATTATGGAGTGAGTCATCTGTGAAATAACAGTAAACATTCCAGAAAAGTCTGATGAATGAGATCTACACCTAGCAGGCTCATCAATGAAAATGGTTTAAAGTGAGATACATTACTCTTCATATTTAGAATAAATTAAACCTTAAACTGTAACTGCAGTGGCATTTAGTATAATTTGAAGAATTTGTAATTCTGCAGATCAAAAATGATTATGTCAGAAGAGTAACATTTAGCCTAGAATTGCTTAATTAGTTTCTTTGAGGCCTTTGTCCACAAGATAGTTGCCAATTTCCTCAAATATTGTTTAAACCCATACAACTTTTCTGAAAATACCAGAACATGTCAGGGTCCATCTCAACCCATATAATACCCACCACCAAGTTGACTATATGTGAATATACACTACCAAAACCATATTGATACTCACCCTTCCATTTTAGGCCCCAAAAAATTTAGACTGCTGGAAGCTCTGATAATATAAAATACCATTAATCATTAGTGAAATCCCTTGTGCACATGGATTTTTGGGGAACCAAAGTTCACTGTATAAAAGATGATTGTGTAGGTCACCATTTTCTGAAAATATCAAATAAGTTATTGCTGTGTAATGTTCCAATCTAAGCTGGTGTCCATTGACAACACCAGAACGCAAACTACCCAGACAGCCAGTACATGTACGTGAGCATCGATACCTTTTAGTCAGCTTGCAAGGATTTTCATAACTGAGATAATTATACTTTAACTGACTAGAATCCAGTTAGGGGGGCTCTGGAGAAGCAGAATCATAGGTCCAGCTGCCTCTATGTATAGGAGCATGCTGCTCTCAAACAGCCCATGATGCTGATCTTATATTTTAACAGTTTTGTTATGTTTCAGTTTGCTCCCAGCTAAGTAACATCATGTCCAGTGGTGGCCCATCCATAGGGAGCGCACGTGCGCCACCCCCTCAAAGCAGGTCACCAAAAAAAGTCACAAAAAAAAGGTCCTTTACGTGCACTGTGTACGGGCGCCATATGCAGTGCTCTATGGGTAGCGTGACGTCTATGCAATCACGTGATTGCAGGCGACAAACTTTATTTGGTAGGTTTTGTGAGTGCTTGTGGTGCAAAGCTGTGCGCCACAACACTCCCATCCTACGGTCATTGTCCTAGTTGTGGGGATTTCTATTGGCACTGCTGTAGTACATGGGCGGGTCTTTCCCCTTGCCCCGTGTCTGCACTATGGAGGAGAGTGCAAACACAGGAGGATTCGCAGCCCGATCCACAGCCCAATAAGTGCCAGACTTCTTGTCATCAGTGCTATGAGCCCCGTGGGGAGTCTGTGGTGTCAGAGCCGCTAGTCCCGCAGGCGGGGGGGGTTGCTGTCAGAGCGGCTGTCTGGGGGGCGCACCTGGTTACAAAACAGGTCAGTGGCAGTCTTGAAGTTTTTTTATCAATAAGTGCTCAAGGGCTCTTGTGGACAAAATTCCCAGGCCACTCACCTGTTGCAACCTTACTATTGTTAGTAATAGAGCTTTGCATGATTGCACCTGTTTCAGGGAGTTAAGTCTATCCCTGACCCGTTTGGTAACCAGGTGACCTCGCCTCACTGACAGCATCCTCCCCCCCCCCCCCCCCGTGCCATTGTGTATTTCCATTTGCTCACACAGGCGCATGCCCCTTAATGAGTGTGATTTCCCTGTAACGTGAGGGTGCGTGCATCTGGGTGTTTGCAGTGATGTTATAGCTTTGCAGGACTGTCTGCATGTCCCAGAGATGCAAGTGTCAAAAGGTAAAGGTACTCTTTTCCCCACATTGCAAATTGACCTATGTTATACACCTGCAAGACATCCATTTAAATGTTTAGCCACATTGGTGGAATTTTTTTTATCAATGTCATATAAATGATCATGCAGATGATCCCTCAGTCTGTGGATAGTGTGACTCACATATAGGGATGAGCTCGGTGTTCGAGTCGAACATACGTTCGACTCGAACATCGGCTGTTCGATCGTTCGACGAAGATCGAACGATTTGGGCCGTTCGCGCCTAATTCGAGTGACGCGAACGGCCCACAATGCACTACGCCATCGCAGTGTCATCCAGGCGCTGTGATTGGCCAAGCATGCACTGTGACCCCGCATGCTTGGCCAATCACAGCGCCGGCAGCGAGGAGAGCAATGATTGGCCACAGGCAGGATGCCTGTGGCCAATTATTGCTGAGGGTGTTTAGTACACGCCCCACACTATAAAAGGCCGCCAGCACGGCGGCCTAGTGTAGTGTGTTCCAGAGCAGGGAAAGAGAAGCATAGGCAGGGACAGTGACATTTTTTTTTTTCTTGCTTAACCTGGATTCCTTTAGTTTAGGGAAAGAGAAGGATAGGTAGGGAGAGTGTCAGTGTGTTTTACTGTGCGAATCCTTGTTTCTAGGGACAGGGAAGGACAGTGAGGGAAATTCTCCTTGTGCTATAGTGTGCTAAAGCATTGATCATCAACCATCTTTAAAAAATCATTTTTTCTAGGGACAGAAAACTATAGGTAGGGAGAGTGTCAGTGTGTTTTACTGTGATAATCCTTGTTTCTAGGGACAGGGAAGGACAGTGAGGGAAATTCTCCTTGTGCTATAGTGTGCTAAAGCATTGATCATCAACCATCTTTAAAAAAACATTTTTTCTAGGGACAGAAAACTATAGGTAGGAAGAGTGTCAGTTTCTTTCACTGTGATAATCCTTGTTTCTAGGGACAGGGAAGGACATTGAGGGAAATTCTCCTTGTGCTATAGTGTGCTAAAGCATTGATCATCAACCATCTTTAAAAAAACATTTTTTCTAGGGACAGAAAACTATAGGTAGGAAGAGTGTCAGTTTCTTTCACTGTGATAATCCTTGTTTCTAGGGACAGTGAAGGACAGTGAGGGAAATTCTACTTGTGCTATAGTGTGCTAAAGCATTGATCATCAATCAGCTTTAAAAAAACATATTTTTTCTAGGGACAGAAAACTATAGGTAGGAAGAGTGTCAGTTTCTTTCACTGTGATAATCCTTGTTTCTAGGGACAGGGAAGGACAGTGAGGGAAATTCTCCTTTGCTATAGTGTGCAAAAGCATTGATCATCAACCGTCTTTAAAAAAACATTTTTTCTAGGGACAGAAAACTATAGGTAGGAAGAGTGTCAGTTTCTTTCACTGTGATAATCCTTGTTTCTAGGGACAGGGAAGGACAGTGAGGGAAATTCTCCTTGTGCTATAGTGTGCTAAAGCATTGATCATCAACCATCTTTAAAAAAACATTTTTTCTAGGGACAGAAAACTATAGGTAGGAAGAGTGTCAGTTTCTTTCACTGTGATAATCCTTGTTTCTAGGGACAGGGAAGGACAGTGAGGGAAATTCTCCTTGTGCTATAGTGTGCTAAAGCATTGATCATCAACCGTCTTTAAAAAAACATTTTTTCTAGGGACAGAAAACTATAGGTAGGAAGAGTGTCAGTGTCTTTCACTGTGATAATCCTTGTTTCTAGGGACAGGGAAGGACAGTGAGGGAAATTCTCCTTGTGCTATAGTGTGCTAAAGCATTGATCATCAACCGTCTTTAAAAAAACATTTTTTCTAGGGACAGAAAACTATAGGTAGGAAGAGTGTCAGTTTCTTTCACTGTGATAATCCTTGTTTCTAGGGACAGGAAGGACAGTGAGGGAAATTCTCTTTGTGCTATAGTGTGCTAAAGCATTGATCATCAACCATCTTTAAAAAAACATTTTTTCTAGGGACAGAAAACTATAGGTAGGAAGAGTGTCAGTTTCTTTCACTGTGATAATCCTTGTTTCTAGGGACAGGGAAGGACAGTGAGGGAAATTCTACTTGTGCTATAGTGTGCTAAAGCATTGATCATCAATCAGCTTTAAAAAAACATTTTTTCTAGGGACAGAAAACTATAGGTAGGAAGAGTGTCAGTTTCTTTCACTGTGATAATCCTTGTTTCTAGGGACAGGGAAGGAGTGAGGGAAATTCTCCTTGTGCTATAGTGTGCTAAAGCATTGATCATCAACCGTCTTTAAAAAAACATTTTTTCTAGGGACAGAAAACTATAGGTAGGAAGAGTGTCAGTTTCTTTCACTGTGATAATCCTTGTTTCTAGGGACAGGGAAGGACAGTGAGGGAAATTCTCCTTGTGCTATAGTGTGCTAAAGCATTGATCATCAACCATCTTTAAAAAAACATTTTTTCTAGGGACAGAAAACTATAGGTAGGAAGAGTGTCAGTTTCTTTCACTGTGATAATCCTTGTTTCTAGGGACAGGGAAGGACAGTGAGGGAAATTCTCCTTGTGCTATAGTGTGCTAAAGCATTGATCATCAACCGTCTTTAAAAAAACATTTTTTCTAGGGACAGAAAACTATAGGTAGGAAGAGTGTCAGTTTCTTTCACTGTGATAATCCTTGTTTCTAGGGACAGGGAAGGACAGTGAGGGAAATTCTACTTGTGCTATAGTGTGCTAAAGCATTGATCATCAATCAGCTTTAAAAAAACATTTTTTCTAGGGACAGAAAACTATAGGTAGTGTGACAGCAGGAAGGTAAAGTCACCTGGTTGCATCCAGGGGGGTAGATATATTTCTCCCAGATTCAGGCTTTATGCTGACTTGTACAACTAGGGTGGAGAGTTGTATAAGCCCAGCTGAGGCTAGTAGGCTCATGGATGACTCATACCTCTAGGGAGAGTGTGGGGCGTCGTACAGACAGGGAGTTGATGAGGCCAGCTGAAGCTTGTCAGCTCATTTAGGCCTCTATAAAAACTCCCAGCTTCATTAGATGTTAGCTCATGCCTGGAACAAGACCTGTGTGGACTGTCTAGGGAGAGTGAACCCCTGTGCGGTGAGGCAAAGCCTGTGTGGCTATTTGTTTGGACTTTTACTAAACCAGGGACTTAGGGACTAGGACAGCACCAGGCTGATCCCAGTTGTTAGTTTAGGAAACCTGCATGTTTAGTCAGAGGTCAAACTGACCAGGATTTATTTTGTTTATGTTTCTTTTTGGCTTTGCTGTGTTTTTGTCACTGTACATAGAGAAATAAACCGCACCTTTTGATTTTGAAAACCACAACCTCCGTCTGCTGGCCCTGTTTTTGTGTGGGGAGCCCAACCAGGGGGTCACACACACCCGCTACCGAGTTAACCCCCTCACAGTTTGTGGAGAATGCGGGCAGTTTTTTTTAAGCCAGCATGGAGGAGATACTGAAACAGCTGGCTCTAGCAAATGCCAATCAACAGCAGACAAATGCAGGTTTGCAAAGGAGCCTTGCAGCCCAGCAGCAAGCTCATCAACAAGCCCAGCAGCAATCTGAGGCCCGCTTCATAGACCTGTTACAGAAGCAAGAGCAGAGACTACAACAAATGGAAGCAGTAATGCAGCAACGTCCGCAGACCAGTGAGGAAAGCCGTCCCACTAATACCGCGTCCTTTGGGGTGAGTCGTTTATTGACAAAAATGACTGGAGAGGATGATCCAGAGGTATTTTTGACCACATTTGAAAGGACTGCTGAAAGAGAAAAGTGGCCTGAGGAGCAGTGAGCTGGACTGGTGGCTCCTCTGTTAACTGGTGAATCGCAGAAGGCTTACTATGACCTAGAGCCTGACCAAGCAAAAGACTATGTGATGCTAAAAGCTGAAATATTGGCAAGGCTGGGTGTCACCCTGGCTGTCCGGGCTCAGCGTGTGCATAACTGGACTTTCCAGCTTGGAAAACCCCCCAGGTCTCAAATGTATGATCTCATTCACCTGAGCAGGAAGTGGCTACAGCCAGAGACTTTGTCCGCACCAGAGATTGTGGAACGTGTTGTAATGGATCGGTTTTTGAGAGCTCTTCCTACTGCCATCCAAAAGTGGGTAAGCCATGGAGACCCAGAGACGGCCAGTGGTCTTGTGGATCGTGTAGAGAAATACTTGGCTACAGAGAACCTGACGGCCTCTTCCAGAGACTCTCGGACTTTCCACCCTAAGACCAGACCATCCCCAGGGGCGGATAAGAGGATTCCAAGGGGTGAGGGTGGAGAGAGTGAGAGGGTGGGAGCTCTACCCAAAGTTTGGCGAGAACAGCCTGGGAAGTCAGGGGCTCAAGAGGCAGCCAAAAGGATTGTTTGCTACCGCTGCCGGCAAGCGGGTCTTATTGCAGCAAATTGCCCGGTTGTGGAGGAACCCATGCAATGTGACTTTCTGACGGACAGACGTCAGTCGCTGTGTGCGACAGTCGCATGCACTGCCATTCGGGGAACTGAGAAACATTTATGCAAAATGTGTATTAATGGTAGAAATGTTGTGGTATTACTGGATTCAGGTAGCCTTGTGACCCTGATAAAGGCTGAATTAGTTAAAACAGAGGTCTCTGGGAATAGCAAGGTAGCTGTTATTTGTGTGCATGGGGACACCCGAGAGTATCCAGTGACTACAGTGTGTTTCGAGACCCCCAAAGGTACCCTCTCTCATCCAGTGGGGTTAGTATCTCAATTACCGCATGATGCCATTGTGGGAAGAGATTTTCCGAAGTTCTGGGAACTGTGGGATGATCCTGAGCCCCCCACTGGTGCCCCTATGTACCAGGAATGTGATAGCCAGAACTCCTCTGAGAGTGGTGAGGACTCTCCAGAATTTCCCTTGTCAGTATTGGCAGGGGAGACTCAAGAAACTGGAGAGGAGCCCACCTCCTCAGACGAAAACCTACCGTCTGTGGAGTTTTCTGATCTGGAGGTTCACAGGGAAAATTTTGCCACAGAACAGTTAAAAGACCCCGCCCTAATAAAGGCACGGGAAAACGTAGTGGAAATAGATGGCGAGTTAGTGAACCCAGATAATACCTGCACTTACCCATACTTCAGCGTAGAGAAGGACCTACTGTATCGGGTGGCAAAAAGGGCAGAAGAAACCGTTGAGCAGCTTGTGGTGCCCAAACCTTACAGGAAGTTGGTGTTGGAGTTGGCCCATGGGCACATTCTTGGAGGTCATCTGGGGACAGAGAAAACCCGAGAGAGGGTATTACAGAGATTCTATTGGCCTGGGGTGATGAAGGACATAGAAAATTATTGTTCCTCCTGCCCTGTGTGTCAGAGGTCGGCCCCGATGCCACATTTCCGTAGCCCGCTGGTCCCTCTACCCATCATTGAGGTCCCGTTTGAGAGAATCGCAATGGATTTGGTAGGTCCTATAATCAAGTCCGCTAGGGGGCACCAGTACATATTGGTTATAATGGACTATGCCACCCGTTATCCAGAAGCGATCCCTCTCAGAAATACCTCGGCCAAAACCATAGCCAAAGAGCTATCTCTTGTTTTTAGCCGGGTGGGTATTTGTAAAGAACTGCTTACGGACCAAGGTACACCCTTTATGTCCCGGGTTATGAAAGAGCTGTGTAAATTGTTCAAAGTGACGCAATTGCGTACATCTGTGTATCACCCCCAAACCGATGGGCTGGTTGAAAGATTCAACAAAACCCTAAAACAAATGTTGAAGAAAGTGGTGGATAGAGATGGAAAGGATTGGGACTGTCTACTTCCTTATTTGATGTTTGCTATTAGGGAGGTGCCCCAATCCTCTACGGGATTCTCCCCCTTTGAGTTACTGTATGGGAGACACCCAAGAGGGCTGTTGGATATTGCCAAGGAAACTTGGGAAAGTGAGAGTTCTCCCCACAGGAGTATGATTGAGCATGTCGCCCTGATGCAAGATCGAATTGCACAGGTAATGCCCATCGTGAAGGAACATTTGGCCCAAGCGCAGTTGGCACAGCAGAGAGTGTACAACCGTGGAGCAAAGACCCGTACCTTTTCCCCGGGGGATAGGATATTGGTACTTGTCCCTACGGTTGAAAGTAAATTCCTTGCCAAATGGCAAGGCCCCTACGAGATAATGGAAAAAGTGAGCGAAGTGAATTACAAGGTCAGACAACCAGGAAGGCGAAAGCCCGAACAGATATATCACGTTAATCTGTTGAAAGCCTGGAGGGATAGAGAGTCCCTAGTCGCAGAAACTTGGTCACCAGCTCAAACTGGTTGCGTGATTCCGGAGGTTGGAATAGCAGCCACCTTGTCACAACCCCAACAACAGGAGGTTAAGGAGTTTGTGCTTCGCAACAAGGAGGTGTTCTCTGAGCTGCCGGGACAAACATCTGGGGTAGAGCATGATATTATTACCCCGCCCGGTGAAAGGGTGAAGTTAAAACCCTATCGGATTCCAGAGGCCCGACGGGAGGCAATACGGGAGGAAGTACAGAAAATGCTGAACTTAGGGGTGATAGAGGAGTCCCAAAGTGATTGGTCTAGTCCCATTGTGTTGGTGCCTAAACCGGATGGGAGCTGGCGATTTTGTAACGATTTTCGTCAGTTGAACAAAGTTACAAAATTTGACACCTACCCCATGCCACGTATAGATGAGTTGATCGACCGGCTGGGAACAGCCCGATACATGACGACTCTTGACCTCACAAAAGGGTATTGGCAAATTCCCCTGGCCAAGTCGGCCAAAGAGAAAACCGCATTTGTAACCCCAGACGGGGCGTTCCAATATAAGAGAATGCCGTTCGGGTTACAGAATGCGCCGGCCACATTCCAGCGGAAAATGGACCAGATACTGAGGCCCCATCGGAAGTATGCTGCGGCTTACCTGGATGACGTAATTGTCCATAGCACAGATTGGGCCTCACATCTGCCAAAAGTGCAAGCAGTCCTAGACTCTATCCGGGAAGCGGGGTTTACGGCTAACCCCAAGAAGTGTACCATTGGGCAGGAGGAGGCCAAATATCTTGGGTACACCATTGGCAGGGGAGTGATAAAACCCCAACTCAACAAAGTCGAGGCCATCCAGAGTTGGCCACGTCCCAACAGCAAGAAGCAGGTACGGGCCTTTCTGGGAATCGCGGGTTATTATCGGCGCTTCATTCCCCACTTTGCTTCTAAGGCTGTGCCCCTAACCAACCTGACGAAGGGGAAAGGGTCGGTCATGATTAAATGGACCCCCGAGGCTGAGGCAGCATTCCAATTCTTGAAACAAGCCTTATGTAGCCAGCCAGTGTTGTACTCACCCGACTTCTCTAAAGACTTTGTCGTACAAAGTGATGCGTCAGATGTGGGGTTAGGAGCAGTATTGTCCCAGGTCTGGAACGGGGAAGAGCACCCAGTCATTTACCTCAGCAGGAAGTTGAAGTCCCATGAGGTAAATTACGCCACCGTTGAAAAGGAGTGTTTAGCGGTGAAGTGGGCTCTAGATTCCCTTCGGTACTATCTGCTAGGTAGGCACTTTGACATGGTTACGGATCACGCTCCGTTAAAGTGGATGGCTCAAAACAAGGAGACAAATAGAAGAGTGAATAGGTGGTTCCTGGCCCTACAGGAATTCAACTTCACAGTAAAGCATCGCCCTGGCGTTCAAATGGGGAATGTGGATGCTTTGTCTCGAGTACATGAATGCCTGATTGCTGGTGTTCCAACCCCAAGGTTAAAACAAGAGGGGGGGGTATGTGACAGCAGGAAGGTAAAGTCACCTGGTTGCATCCAGGGGGGTAGATATATTTCTCCCAGATTCAGGCTTTATGCTGACTTGTACAACTAGGGTGGAGAGTTGTATAAGCCCAGCTGAGGCTAGTAGGCTCATGGATGACTCATACCTCTAGGGAGAGTGTGGGGCGTCGTACAGACAGGGAGTTGATGAGGCCAGCTGAAGCTTGTCAGCTCATTTAGGCCTCTATAAAAACTCCCAGCTTCATTAGATGTTAGCTCATGCCTGGAACAAGACCTGTGTGGACTGTCTAGGGAGAGTGAACCCCTGTGCGGTGAGGCAAAGCCTGTGTGGCTATTTGTTTGGACTTTTACTAAACCAGGGACTTAGGGACTAGGACAGCACCAGGCTGATCCCAGTTGTTAGTTTAGGAAACCTGCATGTTTAGTCAGAGGTCAAACTGACCAGGATTTATTTTGTTTATGTTTCTTTTTGGCTTTGCTGTGTTTTTGTCACTGTACATAGAGAAATAAACCGCACCTTTTGATTTTGAAAACCACAACCTCCGTCTGCTGGCCCTGTTTTTGTGTGGGGAGCCCAACCAGGGGGTCACACACACCCGCTACCGAGTTAACCCCCTCACAGTTGGTGGAGAATGCGGGCAGTTTTTTTTAAGCCAGCATGGAGGAGATACTGAAACAGCTGGCTCTAGCAAATGCCAATCAACAGCAGACAAATGCAGGTTTGCAAAGGAGCCTTGCAGCCCAGCAGCAAGCTCATCAACAAGCCCAGCAGCAATCTGAGGCCCGCTTCATAGACCTGTTACAGAAGCAAGAGCAGAGACTACAACAAATGGAAGCAGTAATGCAGCAACGTCCGCAGACCAGTGAGGAAAGCCGTCCCACTAATACCGCGTCCTTTGGGGTGAGTCGTTTATTGACAAAAATGACTGGAGAGGATGATCCAGAGGTATTTTTGACCACATTTGAAAGGACTGCTGAAAGAGAAAAGTGGCCTGAGGAGCAGTGAGCTGGACTGGTGGCTCCTCTGTTAACTGGTGAATCGCAGAAGGCTTACTATGACCTAGAGCCTGACCAAGCAAAAGACTATGTGATGCTAAAAGCTGAAATATTGGCAAGGCTGGGTGTCACCCTGGCTGTCCGGGCTCAGCGTGTGCATAACTGGACTTTCCAGCTTGGAAAACCCCCCAGGTCTCAAATGTATGATCTCATTCACCTGAGCAGGAAGTGGCTACAGCCAGAGACTTTGTCCGCACCAGAGATTGTGGAACGTGTTGTAATGGATCGGTTTTTGAGAGCTCTTCCTACTGCCATCCAAAAGTGGGTAAGCCATGGAGACCCAGAGACGGCCAGTGGTCTTGTGGATCGTGTAGAGAAATACTTGGCTACAGAGAACCTGACGGCCTCTTCCAGAGACTCTCGGACTTTCCACCCTAAGACCAGACCATCCCCAGGGGCGGATAAGAGGATTCCAAGGGGTGAGGGTGGAGAGAGTGAGAGGGTGGGAGCTCTACCCAAAGTTTGGCGAGAACAGCCTGGGAAGTCAGGGGCTCAAGAGGCAGCCAAAAGGATTGTTTGCTACCGCTGCCGGCAAGCGGGACATATTGCAGCAAATTGCCCGGTTGTGGAGGAACCCATGCAATGTGACTTTCTGACGGACAGACGTCAGTCGCTGTGTGCGACAGTCGCATGCACTGCCATTCGGGGAACTGAGAAACATTTATGCAAAATGTGTATTAATGGTAGAAATGTTGTGGTATTACTGGATTCAGGTAGCCTTGTGACCCTGATAAAGGCTGAATTAGTTAAAACAGAGGTCTCTGGGAATAGCAAGGTAGCTGTTATTTGTGTGCATGGGGACACCCGAGAGTATCCAGTGACTACAGTGTGTTTCGAGACCCCCAAAGGTACCCTCTCTCATCCAGTGGGGTTAGTATCTCAATTACCGCATGATGCCATTGTGGGAAGAGATTTTCCGAAGTTCTGGGAACTGTGGGATGATCCTGAGCCCCCCACTGGTGCCCCTATGTACCAGGAATGTGATAGCCAGAACTCCTCTGAGAGTGGTGAGGACTCTCCAGAATTTCCCTTGTCAGTATTGGCAGGGGAGACTCAAGAAACTGGAGAGGAGCCCACCTCCTCAGACGAAAACCTACCGTCTGTGGAGTTTTCTGATCTGGAGGTTCACAGGGAAAATTTTGCCACAGAACAGTTAAAAGACCCCGCCCTAATAAAGGCACGGGAAAACGTAGTGGAAATAGATGGCGAGTTAGTGAACCCAGATAATACCTGCACTTACCCATACTTCAGCGTAGAGAAGGACCTACTGTATCGGGTGGCAAAAAGGGCAGAAGAAACCGTTGAGCAGCTTGTGGTGCCCAAACCTTACAGGAAGTTGGTGTTGGAGTTGGCCCATGGGCACATTCTTGGAGGTCATCTGGGGACAGAGAAAACCCGAGAGAGGGTATTACAGAGATTCTATTGGCCTGGGGTGATGAAGGACATAGAAAATTATTGTTCCTCCTGCCCTGTGTGTCAGAGGTCGGCCCCGATGCCACATTTCCGTAGCCCGCTGGTCCCTCTACCCATCATTGAGGTCCCGTTTGAGAGAATCGCAATGGATTTGGTAGGTCCTATAATCAAGTCCGCTAGGGGGCACCAGTACATATTGGTTATAATGGACTATGCCACCCGTTATCCAGAAGCGATCCCTCTCAGAAATACCTCGGCCAAAACCATAGCCAAAGAGCTATCTCTTGTTTTTAGCCGGGTGGGTATTTGTAAAGAACTGCTTACGGACCAAGGTACACCCTTTATGTCCCGGGTTATGAAAGAGCTGTGTAAATTGTTCAAAGTGACGCAATTGCGTACATCTGTGTATCACCCCCAAACCGATGGGCTGGTTGAAAGATTCAACAAAACCCTAAAACAAATGTTGAAGAAAGTGGTGGATAGAGATGGAAAGGATTGGGACTGTCTACTTCCTTATTTGATGTTTGCTATTAGGGAGGTGCCCCAATCCTCTACGGGATTCTCCCCCTTTGAGTTACTGTATGGGAGACACCCAAGAGGGCTGTTGGATATTGCCAAGGAAACTTGGGAAAGTGAGAGTTCTCCCCACAGGAGTATGATTGAGCATGTCGCCCTGATGCAAGATCGAATTGCACAGGTAATGCCCATCGTGAAGGAACATTTGGCCCAAGCGCAGTTGGCACAGCAGAGAGTGTACAACCGTGGAGCAAAGACCCGTACCTTTTCCCCGGGGGATAGGATATTGGTACTTGTCCCTACGGTTGAAAGTAAATTCCTTGCCAAATGGCAAGGCCCCTACGAGATAATGGAAAAAGTGAGCGAAGTGAATTACAAGGTCAGACAACCAGGAAGGCGAAAGCCCGAACAGATATATCACGTTAATCTGTTGAAAGCCTGGAGGGATAGAGAGTCCCTAGTCGCAGAAACTTGGTCACCAGCTCAAACTGGTTGCGTGATTCCGGAGGTTGGAATAGCAGCCACCTTGTCACAACCCCAACAACAGGAGGTTAAGGAGTTTGTGCTTCGCAACAAGGAGGTGTTCTCTGAGCTGCCGGGACAAACATCTGGGGTAGAGCATGATATTATTACCCCACCCGGTGAAAGGGTGAAGTTAAAACCCTATCGGATCCCAGAGGCCCGACGGGAGGCAATACGGGAGGAAGTACAGAAAATGCTGAACTTAGGGGTGATAGAGGAGTCCCAAAGTGATTGGTCTAGTCCCATTGTGTTGGTGCCTAAACCGGATGGGAGCTGGCGATTTTGTAACGATTTTCGTCAGTTGAACAAAGTTACAAAATTTGACACCTACCCCATGCCACGTATAGATGAGTTGATCGACCGGCTGGGAACAGCCCGATACATGACGACTCTTGACCTCACAAAAGGGTATTGGCAAATTCCCCTGGCCAAGTCGGCCAAAGAGAAAACCGCATTTGTAACCCCAGACGGGGCGTTCCAATATAAGAGAATGCCGTTCGGGTTACAGAATGCGCCGGCCACATTCCAGCGGAAAATGGACCAGATACTGAGGCCCCATCGGAAGTATGCTGCGGCTTACCTGGATGACGTAATTGTCCATAGCACAGATTGGGCCTCACATCTGCCAAAAGTGCAAGCAGTCCTAGACTCTATCCGGGAAGCGGGGTTTACGGCTAACCCCAAGAAGTGTACCATTGGGCAGGAGGAGGCCAAATATCTTGGGTACACCATTGGCAGGGGAGTGATAAAACCCCAACTCAACAAAGTCGAGGCCATCCAGAGTTGGCCACGTCCCAACAGCAAGAAGCAGGTACGGGCCTTTCTGGGAATCGCGGGTTATTATCGGCGCTTCATTCCCCACTTTGCTTCTAAGGCTGTGCCCCTAACCAACCTGACGAAGGGGAAAGGGTCGGTCATGATTAAATGGACCCCCGAGGCTGAGGCAGCATTCCAATTCTTGAAACAAGCCTTATGTAGCCAGCCAGTGTTGTACTCACCCGACTTCTCTAAAGACTTTGTCGTACAAAGTGATGCGTCAGATGTGGGGTTAGGAGCAGTATTGTCCCAGGTCTGGAACGGGGAAGAGCACCCAGTCATTTACCTCAGCAGGAAGTTGAAGTCCCATGAGGTAAATTACGCCACCGTTGAAAAGGAGTGTTTAGCGGTGAAGTGGGCTCTAGATTCCCTTCGGTACTATCTGCTAGGTAGGCACTTTGACATGGTTACGGATCACGCTCCGTTAAAGTGGATGGCTCAAAACAAGGAGACAAATAGAAGAGTGAATAGGTGGTTCCTGGCCCTACAGGAATTCAACTTCACAGTAAAGCATCGCCCTGGCGTTCAAATGGGGAATGTGGATGCTTTGTCTCGAGTACATGAATGCCTGATTGCTGGTGTTCCAACCCCAAGGTTAAAACAAGAGGGGGGGGTATGTGACAGCAGGAAGGTAAAGTCACCTGGTTGCATCCAGGGGGGTAGATATATTTCTCCCAGATTCAGGCTTTATGCTGACTTGTACAACTAGGGTGGAGAGTTGTATAAGCCCAGCTGAGGCTAGTAGGCTCATGGATGACTCATACCTCTAGGGAGAGTGTGGGGCGTCGTACAGACAGGGAGTTGATGAGGCCAGCTGAAGCTTGTCAGCTCATTTAGGCCTCTATAAAAACTCCCAGCTTCATTAGATGTTAGCTCATGCCTGGAACAAGACCTGTGTGGACTGTCTAGGGAGAGTGAACCCCTGTGCGGTGAGGCAAAGCCTGTGTGGCTATTTGTTTGGACTTTTACTAAACCAGGGACTTAGGGACTAGGACAGCACCAGGCTGATCCCAGTTGTTAGTTTAGGAAACCTGCATGTTTAGTCAGAGGTCAAACTGACCAGGATTTATTTTGTTTATGTTTCTTTTTGGCTTTGCTGTGTTTTTGTCACTGTACATAGAGAAATAAACCGCACCTTTTGATTTTGAAAACCACAACCTCCGTCTGCTGGCCCTGTTTTTGTGTGGGGAGCCCAACCAGGGGGTCACACACACCCGCTACCGAGTTAACCCCCTCACAGTAGGAAGAGTGTCAGTTTCTTTCACTGTGATAATCCTTGTTTCTAGGGACAGGGAAGGACAGTGAGGGAAATTCTCCTTGTGCTATAGTGTGCTAAAGCATTGATCATCAACCGTCTTTAAAAAAACATTTTTTCTAGGGACAGAAAACTATAGGTAGGAAGAGTGTCAGTTTCTTTCACTGTGATAATCCTTGTTTCTAGGGACAGGGAAGGACAGTGAGGGAAATTCTACTTGTACTATACTGTGCTAAAGCATTCCTCATCAACCATCTTTGAAATCCTTGTTTTTTGGACAGTCAGGGAAATTGTCATTGTGCTATTCTGTGCGAAAGCAATCATCCTCAACCATATTTAGAAATCCTTAAGTAAAGGGACAGAGAAGGACACCTGAAGGTAGCCCTTATTGCTTTTTTCCCATCTCCCTGCAGGCCATCTATTAGAATGTCTGGAAGGCAAACAAGGAGAGGCAGACAGTCAGGAGGCAATAAAAGAGGGCAAGCAGGCTCTGTGTCTGGGGGCAACAGTGCTGGTCGTGGACGCGGTGCATTGTCATCAGCACATGGCCATGGGACACGCTTGTCCTTCTTTTCGGCAGCTGGACATGTTGAGCCACATCATGCCGAAGACTTGGTAAAGTGGATGACCAAGCCCTCCTCCTCCTCCTCATCCTCTCTCACCCAGGCTCAGGGTACTGGCAAAGCAGCTGCCAAAGCGTCCTCTTCCCTGGTATCAATGTCAGACTCATCATCAGTCACTCCTTCCCTAGACCCACCATGTCCTCCTCCTGAGGAGTCCCCCGAACTGTTTGAGCACAGTGTTGGGTACATGCTCCAGGAGGATGCCCAGCGTTTCGAAGGGTCTGATGATGAAACCCAGCTACAGGAAGGCAGTAGCGTGAGAGCAGACAGAGGGGATGCTCAAGAAGGACACCAATCTGGCAGTCATGTTCCAGCAGCTGCAGCATACTGCCAGATTGGCTCCAGTGATGAGGAGGGAGGGGATGATGAGGTCACTGACTCCACGTGGGTGCCTAATAGGAGAGAGGAGGAGGAGGAGGATGAGGAGGAGGCATATCTCCAACGAGGCAGGATGCCCTTTGGTGGCCAGCGTAAGGGCAGTACACCGACGGAATCACACCGCAGAGCTCCGCCTGTGCAGGGCGCTGCCTCTGCCCGTCATTCAAAAAGTTCTTTGGTGTGGGCCTTTTTTGAGGCTAGTGCATCAGATCGCACAGCTGCTGTTTGCAACATATGTCTCAAGCGTATATCGCGTGGCCAAAACATCAGCCGCTTGGGTACCACATGCCTGACCAGACATATGTTGACCTGCCATGCAGCTCGTTGGCAAGCCTACCTCAAAGACCCACACCAAAGAACAAAGCGGACCTCTCCTTGCACCGCATCAGCTGGGATCTCCAACCCCACTATAACTTCAGTCCTGTCTGAAACATGCACTGAGAGGAATGAAGGTGTAAAATTAGGTGTGTCACAGCCAAGTAGTTGCGGCCACTCTGCTAGCAGTACACCGACGTCCGATTCTAGCAGGCAAATTTCCCTGCCCCAGCTGCTGGACCGTCGAAAGAAGTTCACTCCCAGCCATCCACATGCCCAGCGGTTGAATGCTAGCTTGGCTAAATTGCTAGCGCTTCAACTGCTGCCTTTTCAGTTGGTAGACTCGGCCCCCTTCCGTGAGTTTGAGCAATGTGCGGTTCCTCAGTGGCAGGTTCCCAAACGCCACTTTTTCTCACGGAAGGCTATTCCGGCTCTCTACCGGCATGTGGAAGGCAATGTCTTGGCCTCGCTGGACAGGGCGGTCAGCGGTAAGGTGCATATTACCGCTGACTCATGGTCCAGCAGGCATGGACAGGGACGTTACCTTTCTTTCACGGCCCATTGGGTCACTCTTTTGGCAGCTGGGAAGGATGCAGGACAAGGTGCAGTAGTGTTGGAGGTTGTTCCACCGCCACGCCTCCAAAATGCTACTACTGGTTGTGACACACCTCTCTCCTCCACCCCCTCCTCTTCTTCTTCCTCCATGGCCTCTTCCTGTGGTTTGTCCTCTGAACCAGCGGTGCTCCGTAGCCGTTCAAGGGGCTACGCAAGTACGCAGGCAAAAAGATGCCATGCCGTGCTTGCGCTGGTGTGTTTGGGGGACAGAAGCCACACTGGGGCAGAGGTCCTGTCTGCTCTGCAGGGCCAGGCCGAGAGGTGGTTGACGCCACGCCAGCTTAAGCCAGGAATGGTGGTTTGCGACAATGGCACCAACCTCCTCTCCGCCCTCCGACAGGGACAACTGACCCATGTGCCCTGTGTGGCTCACGTCCTTAACCTGGTGGTGCAGCGGTTCTTGGGCAGGTACCCGGGCTTACAGGATGTCCTGAGGCAGGCCAGGAAAGTCTGTGTGCATTTCCGCAGATCTTATAATGCCAGTGCTCGCCTGGCTGAGCTGCAAAAGGAGTTGAACCTGCCCAAGAACCGCCTTATATGTGACATGCCCACCAGGTGGAACTCAACGTTGGCCATGCTGCAGCGGCTGCACACGCAGCAGAGGGCCATCAATGAGTACCTGTTCGACTACGGCACCAGGACAGGGTCAGGGGAGCTTGGTTTTTTTTCTCCACGCCAGTGGGGCATGATCAGGGATGCATGCACTGTCCTGGCACCATTTGAGGAGGCCACGAGGATGGTGAGCAGTGACAGTGCATGCATCAGTGACACTGTACCTCTTGTCCACCTGTTGGAGCACACGCTGCATGGAATAATGGACAGGGCACTTGAGGCAGAACAGAGGCAGGAAGAGGAGGACTTTCTTGCCTCTCAAGGCCCCCTTTACCCAGACAGTGTTCCTTCTGTCCCACCCATCGCACAGGAAGAGGAGGAGGAGGAGGAGGAGGAGGAGGAGGAGGATTGTGTCAGCATGGAGGTGGAGGCTGGCACTCAGCATCATCAGCAGCAGTCTTTTAGGGATGATTTACAGTCCCAAGAAACCAGTGGACTTGTACGTGGCTGGGAGGAGGTGGCTGCGGATCATGTCGTCCTTAGTGACCCAGAGGACTCCGGACCGAATGCCTCAGCAAACCTACGCTGCATGGCCTCCCTGATCCTGAAAAGTCTGCGGAAGGATCCTCGTATTCTTCGGATCAAGGAGAGGGACCATTACTGGCTGGCCACTCTCCTTGATCCACGGTACAAGGGTAAGTTGGCGGACCTTATGTTACCGTCGCAGAGGGAGCAGAGGATGAGACAACTTCGGGAGGCCTTGCAGAAAGGTCTGTGCAACGCGTTCCCAGAGACTGGGAGGTTACAAACTCCTGGTCCTGGACAACGAGTTGCTGAGGCTTCGGCCAGTCAAAGAAGGAGCGGTGGGGAAGGTGGCCGTCTGACCGATGCGTTCAGACAATTCTTTAGTCCGCAGCCCCAAAGTATGATCGGTTCCAGCAACCATCGCCAGCGTCTGATAAACATGGTGCAGGAATATCTAGGGGCAAGGTCAGACTTGGACACCTTCCCCACCGAAAATCCTCTGGCTTACTGGGTCTTGAGGATGGATCACTGGCCAGAGCTTGCACAGTATGCAATTGAGCTACTGGCCTGTCCTGCATCCAGCGTTCTTTCGGAACGCACATTCAGTGCTGCGGGAGGATTTGTCACGGATCACAGGGTGCGCCTGTCCACCGACTCGGTTGATCGACTGACTTTCATCAAGATGAACCAGTCTTGGATCACCACCAGCTACCACACACTTGATGCTGATATAACAGACTAATTGATTTTAACATGTCACATCCCTTCAAGACTGATGCTGATGCTGAGTGCCTGTGCTGTTATGTTGACTGGCTATCCTCCTCCTCCGAGTCCTCAATGATACGATTGATGATGATAGCTTGGAAGATCATTTTTGTTTATGGGTGCCGCCACCAGTGGCTAAGGCCCAATTTTTCAGCCCCTGTTTTACAGGGGCGTGTCATTACAATTTTTGAAGCAATACTTTGCAACAGGGCTCATTGCTGTGCTCCAAGTACAGTATCTGTGAGGGGTTGTAGTGTTGTGCCACCAGTGCCTAAGGCCCAATTTTTCAGCCCCTGTTCAACAGGGGCATGTAATTACAATTCTTGATCTAATAATTCACAGCAGGGCCCATTGCTGCACCCACCAAGAGTAACTCTGAGGGCTTACAGTGTTGTGGCAACGCCACCACCACCACCACCACGAAAGGCCCAATTTTTCAGCCCCTGTTCAAAAGGAGCATGTAATTACAATTCTTGATCTAATAATTCACAGCAGGGCCCATTCCTGCACCCACCAAGAGTAACTCTGAGGGCTTACAGTGTTGTGGCAACACCACCACCACCACCACCACCACGAAAGGCCCAATTTTTCAGCCCCTGTTCAACAGGGGCATGCAATTACAATTCTTGATCTAATAATTCACAGCAGGGCCCATTGCTGCACCCACCAAGAGTAACTGTCAGGGCTTACAGTGTTGTGGCACCAGCACCACCATCAAAGGCCCAATTTTTACTACCACTGTTCAACAATTATATGTAATTAAAATTCCTGATATAATAGTTGACAGCAGGGCGTTCCAGCACCAACCAAGAGTAACTGTGAGTGCTTACAGTGTTGTGCCAACACCAACAACTAAGGGGCCTATTTCTGCAGAGTATATACGGCAGGTCCCTACTTTCAAACATCCAACTTACAAACGACTCCTACTTGCAAACGCAAGAAGACAACAGGAAGTGAGAGGAAATCTACCCCTTGGAAGGAAAATTCTCTCCTGTAAGAATTAATATGGGAGAAAGTTGTCTCCTCTGTACTGATGCTTTATCAGCAATCCTTGTTTCAAGAAAAACACCACATTTCAAAAACAGTTGTCATTGGGACGGAAAGTGAGGTGAAATGTTCTGAACAGGGGCACAGACAGCAAAACAAATGTTACAGGGGTGATAACCCTTACCTATGTTTTCCAAAAAGTTTAAAAATAGATTTTTGGGCTGGAGCTACACTTAAACAATGTACCTGTTCAAAATTACAAACAGATTCTACATAAGAACAAACCTACAGTCCCTGTCTTGTATGCACCGCCTGTATACGGCTGTTCAGAGTATATAGGGCCTTTTTTATTTTATGTGCGGGGTTCCCCTTAATATCCATACAAGACCCAAAGGGGCTGGTAATGGGCTGGGGTGGGGGGGGGGGGGGGGTCATGGGGTAGCTATGCCATTTTTCTTAAAGATTTTCATCCATATTACCGGGACCAGACATTACATTAAAGCCGCAAGCAGTTTTAAATGGCTTCTTTTTCCTTTAGAAGTGTCATTTTGTGCAGGGACAGTTCTAAACACGGGAAACACGTGGCACTTCACAGGCATACTTTAGACACCCCCCAGGTACGATATTTAAAGGAATATTTGACTTTTTTTTTTTCACTTTATGCATCATTAAAATGACTGCTCCCGAAAAACGACCGTTTTTAAAACTTCTTTTTGCATTGATACATGTCCCCTGGTGCAGAACCCGGGTTCCCAAACCCTTTTTAGGACAATAACATGCATAATAGTCGTTATAATTAGCACTTTAGAATTCGAACGTTCGCATCCATTGTATTTAATAGGGTTCTAATGTTCGTACGAACTTTCGGTCCGTTCGCGGGTTCTGGTGCGAACCGAACCCGGGGGTGTTCGGCTCATCACTACTCACATATTGTATGAAGCAAAGATTGGATGTAAAATTCCGAGGAGGGAGAAGAGCTCCACCCCCTCCCTGACCACCGAAGAGGCGGACAGTAGCGAGTGCGGCCACCCCGGCGCTCCCAGAACCTCGATTCCTCCACCTCCTCTCTGCTCCAGGAACCACATGGCCTGGGCCGGAGGGCAGGTTGACTGGGAGCCCTGAGGAAGAGAACATGCGCCGCTGTAAGGAGCAGAGCAGCGAGAGCACCCCGGATCAAGAGGGAGACTCGGCGCTGCTGATGCTGGCCATCAGGTACCAGGCATCTTACACAAACATGCCAGAACACTGAGACAGCGGGGAGGTGAGCAGAGGAGGGACTGCAGAAAGGGACAGTGCTATGTGGTCTGTCTCAGCCCTCCCCTCTGTTTCTCTGCCCCCTCTGTCTCTCAGTCCCCCCCCTGTCTCTCAGTCCCCCTGTCAGTGTACGTACCTTGCCGGGCGCGTCGGTGGTCGCTTCGGTGTGCGTTCGCATGCGCCGATGCGCGCTGTGGTTTTGCATGTTTCCATCCGCGCTGGTACACTTCCTGGATCGCGGGTGCGCGTGCCTGTGCGCGTCGGTGCGTGCGGGTGCATGTGCGCGCATTGCGGGCGCGTGCATGTGCGCGCCGTGCGCGCGCCCGCGCACGCCGGTTTGCTTATTTAAACCCCTGGAACACTTCAGACCGGTGCTGTCTGATCTGCAGTCCCCTGTGTATCCTGCTCCTGTTGTTCGCCTGGAATCCGACCTTCTGACCACCCGGCTTGTTACTGGACTTTCCTTGCTATCCGCCTGCACCCGACCTCGGCCTGTCTTTGACCCTGAACCTGCCTACCCCGCTGTGCCACATTGCCCGAACGTTGCCGAACCCTGCCTGTCTGACCGCCCCTTCTGCTTCTGCCCCGCTACGCTGCTCTGCATACCTGCCTGCCTACCTACCTGCCTGCAGCCTGCCTGGCTCGCTACCCTTCTGAACCCAGGATCCGGAGCCGCTCTCTTGAACCGCTCCCAGGCTCTCTTACCCTTCCGCACTCCCGTGCCTCCTGTCTGCACTACCAGGGGCCCGTGAGTCGGATCCGTACGGGTGACCTCTCTCTGCTCCAACGGACTCGCTGATCAGGTGCGTATCCCGCTGACAGTATCAGACAGCCATGTCCGAGTCCGAGCAGGGGAGGGATCCCATGGAGGAATTATGCCGACACCTGAACGGGCTGACGCAAACCGTGAAAGACCTCCAAGCCGGCTATACCAGGTTGGAGGAAAGAGTTCAAGTCCTGTCCTCGCCTGCCAGCCCGCAAGGCACCACATCCACGGGATATCCGGCTACACCCTCCGTCATCATGCTTCCTCCGGAACCCAGGGTCCCTACACCCGAGAAGTTTGCGGGCAATCGCAGCAAATACCGAGCGTTCCGCAACGCTTGCGAGCTTTTCTTCGCCCTACAACCCCGCATCTTTTCCCTGGAAGCAACCAAAGTGGGCTTCGTCATCTCCCTACTGACCGACGAGCCGCAGGCCTGGGCTCACCGCCTTCTAGAACAGAAAGATGCCTCCTTGGAGACCCTTGCCACGTTCTTTGCCGCAATGTCTCAACTCTATGAGGATCTGCAACAAGCGGCTACTGCAGAATCTGTTCTCCACTCCCTCTTGCAAGGTCGCAGAGCGGCCGAGGACTACGCGGCAGAATTCAAACGTTGGAGCTCTGACACCGAGTGGAATGACGCTGCTTTGCGCTACCAATTCCGGATGGGCCTGTCGGATCAGCTCAAGGACGAGCTAGCACGTGTCGGAGTTCCTCAAACCCTGGACAAGTTAATAGATCTGGCAATTCAGATAGACCGACGCCTGAGAGAGCGTCGCTCCGAGAGGACCTCCAGTCAGTCCCAACCCACCTGGTTGCTCCCCAAGGTCTCAAACCCGGCCCGTCTTGCACCTCCGGCGCCCCCGTTTCCGGCGTTAGATGACCCAGAACCCATGCAACTGGGCTTACTGCGCCCATCGCTCTCTCCCGAAGAACGCCAGCATAGGCGTAGTAACAATCTGTGCATGTATTGTGGCGAACCGGGACACTACGTGAGATCCTGTCCGGCTAAGATGCGTAAGTGCCTGCCTGTCTCTTCTACTTGTGCCTCTTTGTTGCCTAATCCAACTTCTCACTTGGCTCTCTCCATTTCTTTACAGCCCCCCGGAAGGACTTCCGCAATCCTAGTACCCGCCATAATTGATTCGGGGGCATGCAGCTGCTTTATTGATTTGACATTTGCTGCCAGTCATCACATTCCCCTGCGGCCGAAACCCCGGGGACTTGCAGTACATCTCGCTGATGGCTCTATTATCAAATCCGGCCCCGTCACTCAGGAAACCGTCCCTTTGATGGCCTCGGTGGCAACCCACCATCAGGAGTTCCTAAGTCTGGATGCCATCTCCTCTCCGCTATTCCCCGTCATTCTGGGGATGCCCTGGCTGCAAGCCCATAACCCCAACATCGACTGGGCTACAGGGAGAGTTAAATTCCTCTCAGATTATTGCCTGCAACACTGCCTGCAACAAACCTCTACCGACCACCCTCACCTGCTCTGTCTGGGCACAGACCCTGACCTTCAGAAAACCATCCCTGAGCCCTACCATGATTTTCTGGACGTGTTCAGTAAGAAGGGAGCAGAAACCCTTCCTCCTCACAGACCATATGATTGCCCTATAGAACTTTTGCCTGGGACCGAAGTACCTTTTGGGAGGATCTTCCCGCTGACTGAGCAGGAATTGGGTACCCTGAAAGTCTACATTGACGAAAACCTAAAGAAAGGGTTCATCCGCCCGTCCACCTCACCTGCAGGTGCGGGTATCTTTTTCGTTGAAAAAAAGGACCATTCCCTACGCCCCTGTATTGATTATCGGCAGTTGAACAGGATCACCATTAAAAATCGTTACCCCTTACCTCTAGTGCCGGAACTGTTCCAGAGGCTGGGAACGGCGGTCATATTCACCAAGCTTGACCTCCGAGGAGCGTACAACCTGATCCGCATCCGAGAGGGGGATGAGTGGAAGACGGCCTTCCGCACACGGTTCGGGCATTTCGAGTACCTAGTTATGCCGTTCGGACTGTGTAACGCGCCGGCTACCTTTCAACATTTTGTCAATGACATCTTCCGTGATTACCTGGACTTGTTCGTCATAGTATACCTGGACGATATCTTAATATTCTCCTCCTCTGTTGACGACCATCGCAGGCATGTCCGGAATGTCCTTGTTCGGCTCAGACGACATGGGCTTTACGCCAAGCCAGAGAAATGTGAGTTAGAGCGGCAAAGCATCCAGTTTCTCGGTCTGATCATTTCAATTGAGGGCATTAAAATGGACCCTCAGAAGGTGTCGGCTATCCTGGACTGGCCTGCCCCCACAGATAAAAAAGGGGTCCAGCGCTTCATCGGATTCTCCAATTTCTACCGGAAGTTCATCAGAAGTTTCTCTGCAATTGTCGCCCCCCTTACCGAACTGACCAAACAAGGAGACCGCTTCTACTGGTCCCCTAGAGCCCAAGCTGCCTTTGACAAACTGAAGGAGTTATTTGTCTCTGCCTCCATCTTGAAGCACCCTGACCCCGCAGTACCTTTCGTCCTGGAAGTGGACGCGTCCGAAAATGCAGTGGGGGCTGTGCTATCCCAGCGTCAGGGGGCTAAAGCCTTACTTTTTCCAGTGGCCTTCTTCTCGCGCAAGCTTTCCACGGCGGAACGTAACTATGACGTGGGTGACCGGGAACTCCTGGCTATCAAGGCCGCATTAGAAGAATGGCGTTACCTGCTCGAGGGGGCGGCACACCCCATTTTGGTTTACACGGACCACAAGAACCTCGAGTACCTGAGAACAGCCAAGAGGTTGAAGCCAAGGCAGGCAAGGTGGGCACTTTTTTTCTCAAGGTTTTTGTTCCACATCACCTACAGGCCTGGCTCAAAAAACATTAAACCGGACGCACTGTCCCGAATGTTCAGCACTCCTGAAGAGAACTTACCTGTTGACACCATCCTCCCTGCCGGGAACTTCCTGCTGCTCCAAGAAGACCTTATGCCCCGTATTAAGCGGGCGTCTGCTGGCTTGACCTTTCTTCCGGAGGACTGTGTCAGGGCACAAGATGGTCTGATCAGGCACGAGGGCAAGATTCTGGTCCCTGAGGGTCTTCGGATAGCTGTTCTGGAGCTTTGCCATGACCACAAGTTGGCTGGACATTTTGGTACCTTGAAAACGGCCGAGCTCATCAAGCGCACGTTCTGGTGGCCGCAGCTGGGTAGTGACTGCAAGAGATACGTGGACTCATGCAACACCTGCTCCCGGAACAAGAATAGCCGGATGAGGGCCTGGGGTCTATTAAAACCTCTACCTGTCCCTGAAAGACCCTGGAAGATGGTGTCGATGGACTTTATAGTGGAGCTCCCTCTGTCCGAAGGGTTCTCCACGGTCTTCATTGTCGTTGACAGGCTGTCCAAGATGGCTCATTTTTTGCCCATGAAAGGTACACCTTCCGCCATGGAAACGGCAAGGGTTTTTATCAGGGAAATAGTGAGGCTCCATGGAGTTCCGGCAAGTATTGTCTCAGACCGAGGCGCCCAGTTCACCTCCAGATTTTGGAAGGCTCTTTGTGATTCCCTGGAAATCAAGTTGGCTTTCTCTTCGGCATACCACCCCCAGACGAATGGCCAAACTGAGAGGACCAACCAAACATTAGAGCAGTACCTCCGTTGTTTTTCCTCCTTTTCCCAGGATGATTGGGCCTCCCTACTCCCCGTTGCTGAATTCGCTTACAACAATTCCCTGCACTCTGCCACTAAGCAAACCCCATTCTTCGCCAACTATGGATTCCATCCCTCCTTCTTGCCAAGTACCATACCCGAATGCACTGTCCCTGCGGTGTCCGAAACAATGGATTTCTTCTTCTCCAATAACAAACTTCTACAGGAGACCATGTCCAAGACCCAGGAGTACAACAAGAGGATGTTTGATAGGAAAAGGAGAGGGGAACTCATTCTGGAGCCCGGCAACCAGGTGTGGTTATCCACAATTAACCTAAAGATGGCCTGCCCGTCCAGGAAATTGGGCCCTAAGTTCATGGGACCTTTCTCGGTAAAAAGGAGGATCAACAATGTAGCATATGAGCTCGACCTACCCAACTCCCTGAAGGTCCATCCAGTCTTTCATGTGACTCTGTTAAAGCCGGTTGTCCCTAACCCCTTCGCTGGCCGTAACATTGGCCCACCGGAACCGGTTCTGATTGACGGCGAGGAGGAGTTTGAGGTAGAGGCAATCCTGGACTGTAGGAAGAGACACAACCAGGTACAATATCTGATTAAGTGGAGGGGTTACGGCCCAGAAGATAATTCTTGGGAACCCGAAAACGGCATACATGCGGAGGAACTCATGCAAGCTTTCAGGAGGTCTCACGCCACGAAGATCGCTCAATTGGGCATCCGGAGGCTGCCCTAAAGGGGGGGGACACTGTCAGTGTACGTACCTTGCCGGGCGCGTCGGTGGTCGCTTCGGTGTGCGTTCGTGTGCACCGATGCGCGCTGTGGTTTTGCATGTTTCCATCCGCGCTGGTACACTTCCTGGATCGCGGGTGCGCGTGCCTGTGCGCGCCGGTGCGTGCGGGTGCATGTGCGCGCATTGCGGGCGCGTGCACGCGCGCACCGTGCGCGCGCCCTCGCACGCCGTTTGCTTATTTAAACCCCTGGAACACTTCAGACCGGTGCTGTCTGATCTGCAGTCCCCTGTGTATCCTGCTCCTGTTGTTCGCCTGGAATCCGACCTTCTGACCACCCGGCTTGTTACTGGACTTTCCTTGCTATCCGCCTGCACCCGACCTCGGCCTGTCTTTGACCCTGAACCTGCCTACCCCGCTGTGCCACATTGCCCGAACGTTGCCGAACCCTGCCTGTCTGACCGCCCCTTCTGCTTCTGCCCCGCTACGCTGCTCTGCATACCTGCCTGCCTACCTACCTGCCTGCAGCCTGCCTGGCTCGCTACCCTTCTGAACCCAGGATCCGGAGCCGCTCTCTTGAACCGCTCCCAGGCTCTCTTACCCTTCCGCACTCCCGTGCCTCCTGTCTGCACTACCAGGGGCCCGTGAGTCGGATCCGTACGGGTGACCTCTCTCTGCTCCAACGGACTCGCTGATCAGGTGCGTATCCCGCTGACACCCCCCTCTGTCTCTCAGTCCCCCCTCTTTCAGCCCCCTCCTCTGTCTCTCAGCCCCCCACTATCTCTCAGACCCTCCTCTGTCTCTCAGACCCCTCCTCTGTCTCTCAGACCCCTCCTCTGTATCTCAGACCTCCCCTCTGTCTCTCAGCCCCCCCTCTTTTAGCCCCTCCTCTGTCTCTCAGCCCCCTCTGTCTCTCAGCCCCCTGTCTCTCAGCCCCCCTTCTGTCTCTCAGACCCCCCTTCTGTCTCTCAGACCCCCCTTCTGTCTCTCTGACCCCTCCTCTGTCTCTCTGACCCCTCCTCTGTCTCTCAGACCCCTCCTCTGTCTCTCAGCTCTCCTCCTCTATCTTTCAGCTCCCCCTCTGTCTCTCAGCTCCCCCTCTCAGACCCCTCCTCTGTCTCTCAGACCCCCACTGTCTCTCAGCCCCCTCCTCTATCTCTCAGCTCTCACCCTCTGTCTCTCAGACCCCTCCTCTGTCTCTCAGACCCCTCCTCTGTCTCTCAGCTCTCCTCCTCTGTCTCTTAGCTCTCCTCCTCTGTCTCTCAGCTCCCCCCTCTGTCTCTCAGTTCCCCCCTCGGTCTCTCAGCTCCCCCCTCTGTCTCTCAGCACCCCCTCTATCTCTCATCCCCCTCTGTCTCTCAGCCCCCTGTCTATCAGCCCCCCCTCTGTCTCTCAGCCCTCCCCTCTGTCTCTCAGACCCCTCCACTGTCTCTCAGCTCCCCCTCTGTCTCTTCGACCCCCTCTGTCTCTTAGACCCCCCCCCTCTGTCTCTCAGACCCCCCTCTGTCTCTCAGACCCCCCTCTGTCTCTCAGTCCCCCCTCTGTCTCTCAGTTCCTGTGTCTCTCAGTCCCCCCTCTTTTAGCCCCTCCTCTGTCTCTCAGCTCCCCTCTATCTCTCAGACGACCCCTCCTCTGTCTCTCAGCTCTCCTCCTCTGTCTCTCAGCTCTCCTCCTCTGTCTCTCAGCTCTCCTCCTCTGTCTCTCAGCTCTTCTCCCTGTCTCTCAGCTCCCCCCTCTGTCTCTCAGCTCCCCCCCTTTGTCTCTCAAACACCTCCTCTGTCTCTCAGCCCCCTCCTCTGTCTCTCAGCCCCCTCCTCTGTCTCTCAGCCCCCTCCTCTCTCTCTCAGCTCTCCTCCTCTATCTGTCAGCTCTCCTCCGCTATCTCTCAGCTCGCCCCTCTGTCTCTCAGCTCGCCCCTCTGTCTCTCTGCTCACCCCTCTGTCTCTCTGCTCACCCCTCTGTCTCTCAGCTTCCCCCTCTGTCTCTCAGCTCCCCCCTCTGTCTCTCTGCCCTTTCCTCTGTCTCATTCACTCCCTGACTAAGGTTAAATGCGCCCGTGTAGCGCTGCTGCCGAAGTGCTTTGCAGGCGCTTCAGCAGCGGTGGCCATTCATTTCAATGGGCAGGAGCGGTGTGTACACCGCTCCTCCACCGCCCCAAAGATGCTGCTTGGAGGACTTTCACAGTGGGACTGCAGCGGAGGCGTTTTTCAGGCACTTTACATGCGCTATTTTTAGCCCAAAAACGCCTGAAAAACGCCTCAGTGTGAAAGGTGTCCTACACTCACTCCCTCTCTTTTGCACTCACTCCCTCTCTCTTACACTCACCCCCCTCTCTTACCCACCCCCTCTCACCCCCTTTCCCTCAACCCTTCCTCCCTCTCATGATATACAATAATGGATGTAGGGGCCTTTTGGTGGGCGTGATTTTTTGGGGGGGTGGGGGGGCAGCATTTTATTGAATTAAAGTGGGCCGGTCTGGATGAAGTCCAGGGCCAAATTTTTGTCCCAGTCCAGCCCTGCCTGGGTTTAGTCATTAACCACTTCAGCCCCGGACCATTTGGCTGGTCAAAGACCAGGCCACTTTTTGCGATTCGGCACTGCGTCGCTTTTTTTTTTTTTTTATTTCTTTTTATTCAATTTTTCCAACATAAAACACATAACATCCGGGTCACCATTAACCAGGTGCCCGACATTGCGGCCTCGCAGGGCCCAACAGACACGAACAGAACAGCCTCTTATCTAACCCTGGCCTAAGGCCTTATCTCATTACCCCCAACCCCCCCGTCACAGCTCAGTAATCCGGATGAAAAATCGGGAACCCCTGTAATGATGTCACACACACGTATTCAGTTCTTCATTTTCCCCCCTACTATTGTGGACATGTTAACCCAAACATTCTATCCCCTCAGTCAAAAGGAATATCAGGAACTTATCTCAACACTGTAGTAGTCCAACCTATCCTGCCGTGTTATCCTCCTTGTACCAGGCTTGCCACACCTTCTCAAATTTCTTTCCACACCCTCTCGCCTTGTAAGTAGCTTTGTAGAATGGCAACATTGCATTAACTAGGGACTTCCAAAAGGCCATGCCCGGCGCCCCTGAATCCCTCCATTTAAGCAGTATAGCTTTCTTGGCATAAAACAGCAAAATAGTAAGCAATGTTCTCAATGCCCTTGCTGGAACTACCTCCTCCACCAGTCCCAGCAAGCACACCCTTACCGTCAGAGGAACAGGCACTGCGAGAAGGTCTGATATACATACGAGGACCTCCTCCCAATATCTCCTGACAAGTGGGCAGGACCAAAAGATGTGCTCCGCATCTGCCGGGGGAAAACGTACATCTCCAGCATTCCGCCGAAGCTGACCCAAAAATCTTGGACAACCTGGCCGGAGTATAGTAACTCCTATGTAGAAATTTAAATTGAATCAGCCTATCTCTGGCGCAGACCAAGTGCTTGAATGGCTGATTCCAGACATCATCCCAGTCTTCCCCCTGTAAATCCGGGACCTCTACCTCCCACCTGGCCCTGCATTTAGCCTTAGGGGTGGATTTAAACAACTCTTTGTAGGTTCGAGACAAGGGCTTGACCAAATCTTCTGCCATCAAGATGGATTCAAGGGTCGAAGGGAGTAATTCTACCTTACGATCTTTAAATTGGGTTTGATATGCATGGCGAAGTTGTAAATATCTAAAGAAATATTTGTTGTCTAGGTCATGTTTAGTTTTCAACTGAGGAAAAGTCAAAAGGTCACCGTATGAGGTTATGTCTTTTAATGTTTTTACACCCTTTATTGCCCATACCATGGGGTCCGGTAAATTATAAAATTGTTGCAAAGTAGGATTCATCCACAGGGGCGCTGACGGGGAGAACCCCTGAAAGCTAGGAGATGCTAGTTTGACTGATATTTCCCAGGCTTTTATTGTGGCCTTCATGGTCTTCGTTACTGGCAGTTCAGATTTGGGGCCCCTGAAGAGCGCCAATCGCAAGCTTTCATAGGACCCCAGGTGAGCCGCCTTCAATGCTGTGGCAGCATCACCCTCATCCATAATCAACCACCTCCGGGCAAATACCACTTGGCCAGCCAAATAGTACTTGTGCCAGTCGGGAAGCGCAAGTCCCCCTCTATCCCCAGGCTCCTGCAACACTTTTAACCCAATTCTAGGGGGTTTTGGGGTTCACAGAAAAGCCCCAACTATCCAATCTATACTTTTAAAAAATGATCTTGGAACCCACACCGGAGTATGTCTTAAAAAATAAAGAATCACAGGAAGGATCTTCATTTTGAGCAAACTGATTCTACCTACCAGGGACCGTGGAAGCTTAGCCCATACCTGCATTTTATGTTTATGTAACATAAACAGTGGCGGTAAGTTGAGAGCCAGATAATCATCCACATCCGCCGATACCTTCACCTCCAAATATTTCATGGTAGTGACCCATTTTAAGGGAAGGTCTGGATCCGCTACATTTCTGGCCACTTCATCTATGGGAAGAATTGACGACTTACTCCAGTTCACCTTCAACCCCGAGAATTTGGAGAAACCATCCAAAATTTCCAGAACAATCCGCAGCGAGTCACCCGGGTCGTTAAGAAACAGGAGCATGTCGTCAGCGTAGAGCGCCAGGGTTTCATGTATAGTGCCCACCCGAATATCCCGGATCCTCCCGGAGGACCTCAAGGCAATGGCCAGAGGCTCCATTTCTAGGGCGAAAAGAAACAGGGACAACGGGCAGCCCTGTCTCGTACCTCTATTCACCGCAAAGAACTGTGACACCACCCTCCCCATTCTGATTGCCACCCGGGGACTTTTGTACAGCATAGAGATCCACTTCCTAAACTGAGGGCCAAATCCCATAGCCTCAAGGACCTTACCCATAAACCCCCAGTCGACAGAGTCGAAGGCTTTTCCAATGTCGATAGACACCACAATTCTGGTCCTTGAGTCCGAGGGGGGTATTTGCAGGTGCGTGAACAGTCTCCTGAGATTGGTATCTGTAGAGTTGCCCGGCATGAACCCAGTCTGATCAATATTTACTACCGTCTGTATAACCTTAGTGAGCCTAGTCGCCAGCAATTTGGTTAGTATTTTGAGATCAGTATTCAGGAGAGCTATGGGGCAGTAGGATGCACATTCAGTCGGGTCTTTCCTTGGTTTCGGTAGGAGAATCATGTACGCTTCCATCATAGTCTCGGGCAGGGATGATTGGTCAAGGCAATGCTCCAATAACATATTAAATCTGTTGGCTAGGATGTCAACATTAGATTTGTAGAAATCCGCCGGGAAGCCATCCGGTCCCGGCGCCTTATTCGGAGGGAAGGCAAATATTGCTTTCTGAATCTCCCGAATAGTAATCTTGGCCTCCAACAGAGCACAATCTTCCTCAGACAAACTGGGAATGGGTAATCCCCGAAGCATATTATCCAGTTCCCCCACCTCATATGGTGGAACTGGAGAATACAAAGAAGAGAAAAAATCCACAAATTCCTGCATGATCAGTGTCGGGTCATCAACCAGGGCTTCCCCCTTACCCTTGATCACTGGGATGTGAGCAACCGGCGGGTGATCCGCCACCAACATGGCTAAAAGTCTGCCGTTCTTATCCCCCTCTGCAAATAAAGTATGTCTATTTCGAGATTCTACTGTTTTCGTCATACCCTCGACATGAAGCGACAAGCGCCTCCTGGCCTCCAATAGGGACCTATACAAGGCCTCTGTTGGAGATTCCGCGTGGGTCCTCGCCCAGTCCCTCTCCTCCCTCGGCAAACTGTCAAGCTTCTCATTGTCATTGGCAGGTGCCGTCTTGATAGCTGAGATGCACTCCCCCCGGGCCACCGCCTTGAAAGCATCCCATACTATTGGAGGCTCAGCCGTGTCCACATTTTGCTGAACAGCCTCCCCCAGCTGGGCAGCAACCTGTTCGTGCTGTAGCCAACTGGGAGATAGACGCCAGCCTCCCCTCCCCTCCCCCCCCGACCGTACTGTCAGGGTGAGAGAGAGAGGATTATGATCCGACAAACCCCCCGCCAGATACTCAACACTCCCCAGATGTTGAACCATGAAGTTATTCCCAAATGCCAGATCTATCCTAGCCGAGGAGCCGTGGGCCGTTGAAATGTGAGAAAAGCATCTCTCAGCTGGATGCTTCCATCGCCATAACTCCACCAAGCCCGCCATAGAGGCCCATCCCTGCAACTCAGCAGAGCCAGCCCTGCCCGGATTGGAAGAATCCAACGCTGCGTCCAGTATAGCGTTGAAATCCCCCATTACAATCATAGGCAAATGTACATACATAGCTAGCTTAGTCAACATGTCGTACAGAAGCTGTACCTGGAAAGGAGGAGGCAAATACACATTAATTATTAACATACAACTATAAAAAATATCCAGAACTACTGCCACGTATCTACCTCCCGGGTCCGTGAATACCTGGTGGACGGTACACGGAACCGATCTACTGATAAGTATGGATACTCCCCTCGCAAACGTAGAGTATGTGGAGTGAACGGCCCTCTGAATCCACGGTTTGCGCAGAGCCAAAATCCTATTCCCCTCCAAGTGAGTTTCCTGCAAGAAAATCAAGTGTGGCTTGTAGTGCTTAAGGTATTGAAAAACTGAGGCCCGTTTGAATTTACTATTGAGGCCCCTGACATTCCAGGACACTATATTAACCTTATCCGCCATTTTTTTTCAGTCTAGTGAAACCGGTAATATGAAACGTCAGGGGACCTCCCCCAGCCCAGCCAATGATGCCAACATCCCACAACAGCAGTCCCCGAAATACATCCCATATAGAACATACATGAACAAGAGCTGTGACAGTAATACCAACCCCCCCCCCCCCCCTGCTATTATACCAGAAAAAAGTCCCCAACAGAACAAAAAAAAAGTTCCGGTATGCAGCTTCATCCCAAAAACAAAACGAAAATACCTATTTGAGAGATCCGGTCGTTGCAATCAAAGTCTAGCAGTTCCTAGTTGAATCCGCACTGTGTCTCAGCGCTCTGACTCCGAAAAAAATACTTAAAATAGAGAGTTACTGAATAATGGAAAAAGAAACTCAAGGCTGCCTTTATAGAAATGTTATATGAGAAAACAATGGCCGGGTGCATGATTTTCGGATCCTCACAGTCCAAATGTACCTTCAGCCACAGCACTACACACTGCAAAGTCATATGAGTACAGTGAGGCAGCCGACATCACCCATAGTTCTCCGGCACCATCCATAGAAATTGTGCAGTGGTTGTTATCCAATACAGTCTGAATAATCATAAACGCCTGGGGGCTCCAGTCACACAGGAATGTCAGCTCACATAACTCACCCATCCAGGCAGAAAAGAAAGATCCCACACAACGATGTAGCCTTATAACAGGAACAGTCCCACACATGAACAGCAATGTAAAAGGCACAACAGGTCTATAATCCACGAATGCAGTACTATTTGGAGAGTTCCTTGTCAATCCAGTCACTGGCATCCGCCGGGTCATCAAACAACTTCACGCTGCCCTTATACTGGATCCGGAGCTTGCTCGGGTACAACATACTATATTGTATCTCCTTTTCCCGTAAACGTTTGCGGACATCATTAAACGAGCGGCGTTGTTGCTGCGTGGCTGCTAAAAAATCCGGGAAAAACATCACCTTTGTATTCTCATACTTAAGTTCTGGCCGTTTCCTAGACTGGGCCAAAATCATGTCTCGGTCCCTGTAGTTTAGGAACCTGACCAGGAAGGGCCTGGGATACGCTCCCGGCTGCCTGCGGCCTGTGGGGACCCTGTGTGCCCTTTCCACAACATAAGTGGGGGGTAAATTCTCCAATGACAGTAGTTGCTTGAACAGGGCCTCTGCAAACACCACCGGCTTGTTCCCCTCCGCTCCCTCTGGCAGGCCGACCACCCTGATGTTGTTCCTCCTCTGGCGGTCTTCAGCATCGTCCACTCTGCGCTGAAGGGAACGCACCAGGTCCCTTAATTCAGGCAGATGAGCCCCCTGGGAGTGTGAGGTATCTTCCACATCCGAGACCCTGGATTCTACAGTGGTCAGTCTCCCCCTGATTTTGTCTAAGTCGTGCCTTATGAGAGTGCACTCTGACGAGAGATGGTCAATTCTCCCCATTAGTTTCGACTTACTGGCATTTATGGCCTCTAGGATCGGTCTGGTAATTGCCTCTGTGTCCACAGCCACCAGCTGCTCCTCTACCAGTTCGGCATCCGCACCCGGCTCCATCACACCCTCTTCCTCCGCCATCTTCACCCCCGTCTTTTTGGCGCGCTTCGCTGAGCCCTGGGAAGACAAGATGGTGCGGGCAGAGCCTCTCCCCCCGTCTTTCTGAGAGCGGATCTGGCACTGGTCTTTGGCAGCGTTCAGTTGAGACTTGGAGGCCACGGATGGCATCTCTACGGTCCAAACACCTTCCCCTAAACAGTCCCAGCAGCAGATTATTCGGATAATCGCTCTCTCAGCTCGGATTATTACAGGTTGTGCAGAGCCTCTGAGATGTGCGTGCTGCCTCGATCACATCCGGCCACGCCCCTCGGCACTGTGTCGCTTTAACTGACAATTTCGCGGTCGTGCGATGTGGCTCCCAAACAAAATTGACATCCTTTTTTTTCCCCACAAATAGAGCTTTCTTTTGGTGGTATTTGATCACCTCTGCGGTTTTTATTTTTTGCACTATAAACAAAAATAGAGCGACAATTTTGAAAAAAATTCTATATTTATAACTTTTTGCTATAATAAATATCCCCAAAAAATCTATAAAAAAAACCTTTTTTTTCCCTCAGTTTAGGCCGATACGTATTCTTGCACATATTTTTGGTAAAAAAAATTGCAATAAGCGTTTATTGATTGGTTTGCGCAAAAGTTATAGCGTCTACAAAATAGGGGATAGTTTTATGGCATTTTTATTTATATTTTTTTTTTTTACTAGTAATGGCGGCGATCAGCGATTTTTATCGTGACTGCGACATTATGGCGGACATATCGGACACTTTTGACACCATTTTGGGACCATTGTCATTTTTACAGCGATCAGTGCTATAAAAATGCACTGATTACTGTAAAAAATGACACTGGCAGTGAAGGGGTTAACCCGTAGGGGGCGCTGAAGTGGTTAAGTGTGACCTAGGGAGTGTTTCTAACTGTTAGGGGGCGTGGCTTGCCGTGACACGTCACTGATCGCTCTTCCTGATGACAGGGAACACGATCAGTGACAGTGTCACTAGGCAGAACGGGGAGATGTTGTGTTTACACTAACATCTCCTCGTTCTTCAGCTCCGTGACACAATCGCGGGACATCGGCGGACATCGAGTCCGCGGGTCCCGCGGGCACGGTCACAGAGCTTGCGGCAGGGTTGCGCGACCACACGTATAAGTTTGTGCGGGGATCGGCAAGCGGTTAAATCTGAATATTACCAAAGAGACATAACTTTCTGTATGTATCTGAACTACATATGTATGTGCCACTATGTGTAATAGAATGAATGTGATTATGAATATGAATAACTGGTATAATTAAATCCAGCCGTAAGCACAAGTTTAAATGTAAAAGACACTGAAAAGACCTATATACAGCTAGTGGAAATTATTGTAATTAGAGACAGGCCAAAGTTGCCTCACTAACTATGTGGTGTACTGATATATTCATATGGTTAGTGTCATAGAGGAAAGGCTACAAAATAATTAATTTATTTGTAGTGCACAACAATGTGGGTATAGCAAGTGTTAGTGTGGGTGTAAGTAAGTGAACCCACTTCATTATAATTTATTTGTAGTGCACAACAATGTGGGTATAGCAGGTGTTAGTGTGGGTGTAAGTAAGTGAACCCACTTCATTATAATTTAAGAAGTAAAAAGTTTGTTTAGACTGCAAAGATTTTCAAAGGCCAACTACTCCAATGGTTTATTAAAATATTCCTCAGCAAGCAGGCCCACACTTGCCATAGGGCACACCAGGCATTTACCTGGTGGGCCAGGACCACTGGGATGCATGTTGTGGTGAACTGGGCCTCAGGGTGGTAATTGTCCCCCGGACCACACTGATGCTCCAAAAAAAGGCCGCAGTACTAGTCCTGGATGAGGCCTGAGTTCCGTTGGTTCCACTGCTGGCCGCCACTGTCCACTGTGTGGTTGCTAGGACCACATAATGTCTAGCAACCAGTGGACGTCACGTAATGCAGAGAGGCCCCAGCATTCAGAGCAGAGGAGGATTTAACTCCTCCCCATCCTAGTGATCAGCTTCACCCACCCCCTCCAGCCTCTGTGGCAGCAGCCCCCCTGCACAGAAAGGGAAGGGAAGTTGATTTGAGAGTCTGAGGTGAGGTCAGGGATGGGACCTGTTGGGCTGTCATGATGGAGCTGAGCAGAGATGCAGAGACAGAGACAGAGAGGATAGCAGCTGAGCTGGTGCTGGATGACAGATGACACCCTTAAAAAGTGGAGGAGCAGGTCACATACTTAGATCTCAGGGGTTTGTGCTAGGATGTGACCCCCCAAAAGCGAAGGACCACAAATACCAGCATGACCCCCTCTGTGCTGAGGACATGACACCAGCCAACTAGTGAAGGACAAGTCCCAGCAAGAACCCTTGAGATCCTTAGATGTGACTCCCCAAAAGTGAAGGACTACAAATCCCCGCTTGAGCCCTTCCTTCACCCAAATCACTGAGGACAAGACACCCAACCCAAATAAAGGAGATGCTGGCTACCACAAAGGGGACAACCCCAGGCGTCCCGCAAGAGATGTGGGGCAATAGCCCCAGGCGCTCAAGATTGTGCCCCCCTGCCAGACAAGTTAGTTCTACTTGGCTCCAGGACTGGTTCACATCATGTTCAGGGAGGGACAGTAGGCTGTTAACCTAGGCAACCCATCGGAGGAAGAATAAAGATGTATCAGGCTACGCACATCGCATAGGATAAGTAACGTGCTTAGGATACACTATGGATGTAGCCAGATACTGTCTTTATTTTTCTTCTCTGTTGCTGTGCTGGATTACCGCTCACCAATAAGCCTGCAGGGGTCTTGGTCCTCCTCTCACAGTAAGGTTTTTGTTTTGTTTTTAAATGGTCTGCTCAGTCTAAAATGCTCAGGCCTATTTTTTGTCCCAGTCCCGGCCTGCCAGCAAGTGTAAGTTAATTTCCCACAATACCATAGACTCCTGGACACACCCAGGAAAAATATGTTTCTCTGCTTTCCCCCATCAGCAGCTTAGAGAGGCCACACCAGATGAGACAGAGGTAGCTGGACAAGTGATCTGCAGCCAAATGAGCAGTACTCCATTGTCGGAACCAGTGTGTGCACAGCCAGGCAGGATTCTAATAGTATACAGCTTCACCAAAAGACCCAGTGTTCCGTACTCAGTACTACAGAGCTCCAGTGGCTTGGCCCTTGCCTTTGGACCCATGATCCCTCCAGCTGTTCGCCTCTGTTACCAAAGTTTGTTTTAAAAAAAATATGGTTTGAAAGACTCTATTCTGAAATTCTATACAGGGCAGTGTTGACGTTCTCACTCATTGGTGATTGCTGTGAAAATGTGCTATCTTTATTTCACAAATTAACATGTAATACAAGGTGAACCAATGACACTGGTATCAAAATATTATGGGTTTCTAAAGAGAGAGCACAGCAGAAGAGCTTTGCTTTTAGACTCTCTCTAAATGAAATTTAAGAGGTCCTCATCTGAACAGAGCAGCCAGGAAGGAGGAAAGATTGTGGATGAGTTGCACATCTGATTCATTTAGTTATATGTACATTTGAGCTTGAGCTATTGAACACTGTAAACAACAGGTGTTCTTTTTTTAGTAAAGCAGTTAAAGATAGCTTGACAAATGTGGAAATTAATTTGGATCCCAACCTGTTAGCTGTAAATGTGGATGTAAAATATAGATACTTATTTATAATATTAATAATTTTATTTTTTAGTCTTTAACATAACAACAGGAAGATATATATACATTGGGTACCGAAAGTATTCAGACCCCCTTAAATTTTTCACTCTTTGTTATATTGCAGCCATTTGCTAAAATCATTTAAATTCATTTTTTTCCTCATTAATGTACACACAGCACCCCATATTGACAGAAAAACACAGAATTGTTGAAATTTTTGCAGATTTATTAAAAAAGAAAAACTGAAATATCACATGGTTCTAAGTATTCAGACCCTTTGCTCAGTATTTAGTAGAAGCACGTGTAGCACCGGGTCCCGTTCCCTTGGTTTAAGGGACCGGACTGGGTTTTGTTTTTCTTGGGTCTGCAGCGAGTTACCTCCCCCCGAGTGGATCCTTTAGCTCCATTGTCTAGGCAAACATTAATCTCCAGGAATAAGGCCAATGTCCACACTTGAGTAAAACCTAATCAGCAAGGCTTTATTTATTTTTTCTCTTTGAGTCAACTTGAAGAGAGAGAGAGCAGGAAGTTGAAAGAAAGTAGGGGAAGGTTCAGGCACGCAACACTTAAGTTCAGTATCTACACTCGTCGCCACTCAAGCCTGAGTGGGTATTGCTCACCCGTCGCTAATCTCCGCCGGGACTGATCTTCCCCTAGACCGCTTTTCCCAAAGATGGGCCCCCTACAAACGGGCAGCCTGGGATCCTTCTCTGAAGTGTAGGCCCTTGTCAGCGGAGCTGGGCCCACGATGCAGCAACAGAACCTTGGGCTGAAGGTGCCTGAGGCCTAAACACACTCGCGCACATCATGCCATGCGGGCCACGAGGCACACTCACCGGACCAGAGGTCCCCCCTTAACGCCTTGGGGTCCCCCTGGAATCACCTCACGGCAAATGGAGTCTGCCCCTTTTGTACCCTCTCCCAGCATGCACAGCGGGTAGACCATGCCCACTGCATGGCTGCCGAGAGAGGGCACCCAAGGTGCTGTGATACCCCCCGTAGCTTAACCTATGCCGGCGATGACAGTGCCACCTGCAGGCAACGGAGAACACTACTGCCAGGCAGTATCACACCCAGAGCAGAACAACAATTTAATAATAATTGGTCTGAGCCCAATTATCGGCTCAGACTACCCTTAAATTTCCACATAGCGCCCCCAAATATTGGGGGGGGGCGCTACACACCCTTTTGATCTAATACAGCCATGAGTCTTTTTGGGAAAGATGCAACAAGTTTTTCACATCTGGATTTGGGGATCCTCTGCCATTCCTCCTTGCAGATCCTCTCCAGTTCTGTCAGGTTGGATGGTAAACGTTGGTGGACAGACATTTTTAGATCTCTCCAGAGATGCTCAATTGGGTTTAAGTCCGGGCTCTGGCTGGGCCATTCAAAAACAGTCTCTGAGTTGTTGTGAAGCCACTCCTTCGTTATTTTAGCTACGGTATATATAATATTCTTTTAAAGACTATTAATTTGCTAATTTGCTAATTTTCTATTATATAAAAAATCTGATGTGATGTGTTAGTAAACTGAAGTGCACACACTAACATGCAATTATTCAAACTGTATCTTACCAACTGGAAACCTTGTGGCATATGGAGATTTTCATGTGCCTTCGTATTTAGTGGTTACATGCTCTGTTTAACAGCAAAAGCAGGTGGATGTTCAACAGCATGCTGTCCTGTTACCATACTGGGATCTCTACTATTGATTTCACATGCACAGTGTTTTAATGTTTTAAATCGAATTGTTGGAATTTTTTCTTAATTGCTGTAATTTACCAGACTATGTGCCATTGTAAATTTTGTAAGTTTGCATTCGTTTTAATGTATTTCTAAGGCCAACAGTTTTTCTTTTTTGTCCATGTGTACCATTGCTATATGTTAAAGGAAATCTCGCTAAAGTGAGAGAAAATCCTCTTTAGACAGCTGCTACCTAAACAGGTGTGCTCAGGGGAATATTTTTCTATTTCTTTAAGATCCCTCTATTCATATGACAAATATAACATTTGGAAATTTTCTATGCCAATGACAGTTATCACTCAAACATTAAAGAGGATTAATGTCCCCAGCTGGAACACAGACAGTAATGAAAACCCAAGATTCTATCCCATCAACATGTTACACTTTTTCAAAAACTTTTTTTGGTTTTACATATGTAGCGATACCTCCAACTAAGGAGGCCGCAGAATTAGATTTGGGCCCTGAGTGCAGCTCCGCCAACCCCCGGCAATAGGCTCTACCCCCTTCTGGCACAGCTAGTAATAACAATCAATGATATGTCCTATGCAATAGAATAACTAAGCAAGGACACAGTAATGAATTGCAATAGATAGAGTGTTTTACTCATTAATTCTCAATATGAATAAAGGGGGTAACAATAATCACAGTTCTAGACAATCACTCCTAAGGGCAGCGTCCTGCCACTCTAACACACTATATAGTAACACACGCTACAGGTGCGCCATACGGGCGACCGTTAACTAAGTGCCCTATGGCGCAGTAATCAAACACGCTAGAATCCCCACCAGGCCTGGTTCTAATATTTAGCTTAGTCCTTCTTTCTTCACCGGCAGGTCTGTAATGGTGGTGCACTTTAAACAGAGTATAACTTTGTAATCCAAGGGGTATGAAAATAACTTGTAGGCCACGGCAGTCTATAGGCCTATACACAGCAACAGTATCTTAGCTGGGCTTATGCCCTCTCACCCGCCGGACTACGGATCCAGTCCGGGAAAACCTCCACCGGCCGTGTCACACACACTCGATCTCTCCAACGATCGGGCCCCCGATCCGACAAGGCTGTAGCTCACAAAGTCAGATGCCACCCAGGCTCGCAGAGGGGAGGATGGAAGGCTCTTTGGTGCAGAGCAAGGCCTCAGGCTTCAGGCCTTGCCCCTCCGACACATCCGCACAGGAGGATCCGTCTGTGAAGTCTCGTGTCCCCCAAAGAGGCCGAGCCCGGCCTCGCCTCCTCCTTTTATAACCCCTCCCATGAGTCTCTGCGGTGGAACATCACAAGAATGGGGTTATGGGTAATGTAGTTTCTTCCCAATATAGGGGAATACCCCGCTACACATACTTTAAATAATTTGTGTTAAAATATCAACATCTGTCCTTGTATTAACCACTTCTCTACTGTGCACGAAAACCCCCTTCCTGCCCAAGCCATTTTTCAGCTTTCAGCGCTGTCACACTTTGAATGACAATTGCGCGGTCGTGCGACGTGGCTCCCAAACGAAATTTGCGTCCTTTTTTTCCCACAAATAGAGCTTTCTTTTGGTGGTATTTGATCACCTCTGCGGTTTTTATTTTTTGCACTATAAACAAAAGAAGAGCGTCCAGTTTGGAAAAAAAACACTATTTTTTACTTTTTGCTATAATAAATACCCATTTTTTTTTTTAAATACAATTTTCCTCAGTTTAGGCCGATACGTATTCTTCTACATATTTTTGGTAAAAAAAATAAAAAATCGCAATAAGCGCGTATTGATTGGTTTGCGCAAAAGTTATAGCGTCTACAAAATAGGGGATAGATTTATAGCATTTTTATTTTTTTATTTTTTTTATTAGTAATGGCGGCGATCTGCTATTTTTATTGTGACTGCGATATTGCGGCGGACACATCGGACACTTTTGACACATTTTTGGGACCATTCACATTTATACAGCGATCCCTGCTATAAAAATGCATTGATTACTGTATAAATGTGATTGGCAGGGAAGGGGTTAACCACTAGGGGGCGGGAAGGGGTTAAATATGTTCCCTCAAAGTGTTCTTACTGTGGGGGGAGGGGACTGACTGGGGGAGGTGACCGATGATTGTCCCTATGTACAAGGGACACACCATCGGTCCCCTCTCCCTCACAGGACGTGGATCTCTGTGTTTACACACAGAGATCCACTTTCCTGCTCGTTTCCCGGGCAATCGCGGGTGCCCAGCGGCAATCGCGGCTGCCGGGCACGCGCACCGGGGCCTTGTGAACGCGGCGGGCGTGCGCGCCTCCTAGCTCGTTTTAAAGGGAGGACGTCATATGACGTCCTCCCAGAACGAGAGTATCCTCCGCCCGCCGTCTATTGACAGTGGGCGGGGGACAAGTGGTTAAATTCTTGTAAATTTGTAGTGTCAGTCTAACACAGGGAGCCTATTGACAGGTAAGTGCAGACTGAGAAGCGTGATATACAGTATATGATGCACTTTCTTCACCTGGTCAGCAGGTTGTGGACCGTTTACTAAAAAAAGGTGTATTGGTTTACTGGAGTGGAAAAAATGTGTTTACTATACTAAGCTAAGTTATCTGGCATGGAAACCTACACCACAAACTTGTAACATAATTGCAAATCTTTTGGTAAGTAAGATAGGTCACATATATGCCCTTCAACTGCTGTTTTTCTCACACTCCTTAAAACTTGAAAAACTGCTTTAAATGTTACTCATGTACCATGAAGAATACATGTGTTAGATTAGAACCTTCACAGCCTTTTAACTGTAGATTTACCTGTTGGTCTGGAGTTTTTCTTTTTCTTTTCTAAGGCAGGCCATAGATTATGCAATTTTCTTTCCTTCTACCATAATTAGAAGGAAAGAGAATTGATTGATTGATTTTGTCATCAACACAGTGCTGAGGGGGAATCCCTTCCACAGTGCTATTGTGTTCTGCTGTTGGGGAGCCTTGCCTGCCAGCAGAACACAATGATTTGTTTTGCCGGCTACAGCTGTTGGCACTAATAGTTTGGGAAAAACTTGACAGGCTGGTTGTACACAAATTGATTGATAGATCGATTTGAGTACAACCAGGGTGCCTGTAAATGGATCGAAATTCGGCCGGTCCTTGCTAAACTGACCAAACTTTTATCCATGTATGAGCTGAATTCACAAGAAAGATAGGCATCGTATTTCGGAGTGGAAACCTTTGTTAGGTGAAGAGGGCAAGCTTCAGCATTTCCACTTGGGAGAACAGAGGTAAATTATTTAATTGTGGTCTTCACTTCCTCCCATAAAGATCTTAACTTGGGGCAGTAACAGAAGATATGAAATGATGTACTCACTGCTGAGCAACAGAGCCAGCAAGTGTCCAGGACATTCTGGTCCATTTTGTGCAACACATAAGGGACCCAGTACCATCTGGACAAAATCTTATATCTTGTTATGTACTGTATACTGCTGAAGAGGTTACCAACGTTTTCTCAGATGCCCACCTAGCCAGTTGTCCCCTGGATCCTGTTCCCTCACAACTACTATGGTCACCCTCTTCTATCCTATGCTCTCTCACTCACATCTTCAATCTCTCCCACTCTAGTGGCACCTTCCCCTCACCTCTACATCATGAACAGATCACCCTCATTCTTAAAAAGCTCTAACTGGACCCCACCAACCTGAACAACTTAAGACTTAACTTCTTGCTCCCATTTACCTCTAAACTTTTACAACACTTAGTCTACAACTGTATAAGCTCCAACCTCACTGAAAACAACCCTCTTGACCCCTTACAGTCTGGCTTTCACTTGCAGCACTCCACAAATATCCCCTACTAAAACTTACAAATGACCTCTGCTTACATCTATGAATATATGACATAACCACTGACGCTCTGACTGACCGAGGTGGAAAGACCTCTCTGGATCCAGGACCAGCTGTATATATTGGGTTCATTGACCAATAGGCTTATCTTGACTTGGGTGGTATATGCCCCTCCAAGTCTGAGATTTCTGGTAAGCCTCCTCTCAACTCATCCTTGGTGGCGGTGTTCCTTGGCATCCTCTTTACACAAGAACGTTATATTTTGTGTTGCAAGTTTGGCACTCGTTTTTGGATCATTTCTTCTCTCTGGACTATTTATAAGCTATATATTTCCCATTGAGATTAAGAGTCATCCCCTTTTTTCTTTGGACTTTTATCAATCACATGGTTCATTCACATGTTATACACATAGGTGTTTACGGTTCATCTTTATACACTTGTTCGCAAAGATAGCGCTACACTTTTACTCACACATCTCATCCCTTTAAAACTGAACACATATGAATTACGCAGGTTCTGTGGCCGATTAAGGAGATAATTAAACTCACTCAGTGCCTTATCTGCATTCAGTTAGCCTCAGAACCTGTGTAATTCATATGTGTTCGGTATTAAAGGGGTTGTAAAGGTTCGTTTTTTATTTTCTAAATAGGTTCCTTTAAGCTAGTGCATTGTTGGTTCACTTACCTTTTCCTTCGATTTCCCTTCTAAAAAAAATTTCTTTGTTATCTTTGTCTGAATTTCTCACTTCCTGTTCCTCCTCAGTAAGCTTGCCCCCATCATCCGAACCGTTCTGGCTGGGGGTTAGTCAGCATGCTCGTCCCCTCCCTTGAGTCTACATCCCTGTGGGGAGATGCTGTGAACGTTCACAGCGTCTCCCCGCAGGGATGTAGTCCCAAGGGAGGGGGCGAGCATGCTGACTAACCCCCAGCCAGAACGTCTCGGATGATGGGGGCAAGCTTACAGGAAGTGAGAAATTCAGACAAAGAAAAAAAACATCTAGAAGGGAAATCGAAGGAAAAGGTAAGTGAACCAACAATGCACTAGCTTAAAGGAACCTATTTAGAAAATAAAAAACAAACCTTTACAACCCCTTTAAAGGGATGAGGTGGCAACCCAACCCAAACCATCCTCCCCGCTTCTCCCAAGACCTCCTGCTCTCTAGCTCTCTTGTCTCCTCCTCCCAAGCTCATCTCCAGGACTTCTCAAGGGCCTCTCCCATCTTCTGGAACTCTCTGCCTCAATCTGTCCAGCTATCTTCTACTCTGGCTGCCTTTAGGTAATCCCTGAAAACTCCTTTCTCTGGGGAAGCCTATCCCGCCTCCATCTAACAACTGAACTTTTAATCCCTCCCCAGCCCCCCGTTTACTTACCTGAGCCCTCGAAAGTCCTGTGTCGTGAACGCGCTGGCTTCTCGGCTCTTCTCTGGATGATTGATAGCAGCGCAGCCATTGGCTCCCGCTGCTGTCAATCAAATCAATGACGTGAGCTAACCCCCTTGGAAGAGCGCTTCCCAGAGGGGGGGTTAGCTCTTGCGGGGAGGAGCCAAGACAGCCGCCGAGGGACCCCAGAAGACAAGGATCGGGGCCACTCTGTGCAAAACGAGCTGCACAGTGGAGGTAAGTATATGTTTGTTATTTAAAAAAAATAAAAATAAACATTTACAACTCCTTTAAGGCAGCTGTTGATCGCAATAGCGTTGTTATAAATAGTCAGAAGAGCGGCAACAATGACTGATCCTTTTAGAAGTACACAGTTTCTAAACATGCATACGAGGAAAGGGGAGAACTACAGATGCAGAGATGTGCCTACCTACAGGCTATTGTCCCTGGTTTGTGAATTCTTTCTAGATTTCTTTAACAACAATAATACTTCTTTTGCTGGCACATACAATGAGCATCACCTTGAGAATCTGCTTTTTTGGAATCCTAAGTGCAATACTCTAAAAGCACTTATCTGTAATATGTATACACATATATATATTTATCTATATACATATATGTGTGTGTGTTTGTACATATAGAAATATTTGCATGAGCTGGGCTTTTGCATATAGTGTAAAATGAAAAAATGCATGTTGTAGATGCTGCACATCCCTTGGATGTTTCTAGATATGTATAGTTATTTTTATAGATAAAAACGATAATTAAAACTATTAGGTGTTCCTTAGCTTTATGGTGTGCTGTATTATAAACATCCTCTGCACTCATAAATGAAATGCTTCTGAACTGCTTGCTGAGTCTATATAAAGATGATGCGTACCTTAAGGTGAATGTTTTCATTTGATGCTCCTAGGTATGTTTAACCGGTGAGATGGAGCACAGGTCCAAGCGGCTGGTGAAAAAAACTGTTCACAGTGATCCTATGATGTGCTGTGCAGAGTAGTCTTTTGTAGGGAATTCTGAAACAAGCTCACTGCTATCTATGCATATGAGCAGATACATCAGGACTGGCTGCTCTGCTTCAAGCGATGAGAGGAGGATGCTTTGTGCCTGTGTCTTAGCGACTTGTTGCGCTCTCCTATACTGTTAATTCACCAATGCAGAATTCAGAAGGATAAGATATCAAAACACAATAAAGGAATTGTTAAGCAGAGTCATGTAAAGGAAGGAAAAGAAGAGGCTTTCAGTTTGATTTCCTTTATTTTATTCTCTGTTAAAGTAAAGCTTTCAACCCTTTCACTAAATCACGAATTAGCATGCATCCTTACAATTATTGTGTGCCTGGCAGTGGCGAACTAAGATATCTGGCACTGGGGGGCCACTCGTGTTTTGAAATGAAAATTTGGGGAATTAATAAAATGGTCCAAGCTCATATTTGCCACAGTACAGATCTCCCCTAATATTCATAAATACCCCCTCCCAACCCCCACCCCCAGCACAGACCCCTCAGTACAGACTGACCCCCCCATACAACACACCAGCACAGATCCCCTCAGTACAGACTGACCCCCCCATACAACACACCAGCACAGCTCCCCTCAGTACAGACTGACCCCCCCATACAACACACCAGCACAGACCCCCTCAGTACAGACTGACCCCCCCATACAACACACCAGCACAGACCCCTCAGTACAGATACCCCTCCCTAGTACAGACCCCCCCCAGTACAGACACCCTTCCCAGCACAGACCTCTTAGTATAAATACCCCTCCCCAGTACAGACCACCCCAGTACAGACATCCCTTTCCAGCACAGACCTCTCAGTATAAAAAACCCTTCCCACTACAGACCTACCAGTAGAGCTGCACGATTCTGGAGAAAATGAGAATCACAATTGTTTTGCTTAGAATAAAGATCATGATTCTGAAGAACTTTTTTATTTTAAAGATGTATAATATAACCCCTGAACATTAGGTTATCAAACAAGATGGCAATAAAATAAGACATAATACTCTTTGCTTCAATCAAACAAGATGGCAATAAAATAAGACATAATACTCTTTGCTTTAATCAAATTTAAAGAAAAATATTGTAATGTGTAAAGAAATAAAAAAATTACCATTACGTTATATTAGGATCTTTATTTTTAGTACTCACCGATACCTACCGCAACTTTTTTGTTTGCACTTCAGCTGTCAGCAATGGTACAAAGCGCTGAAAAGTTTTTTTACAAATTAAAAAAAAAACATTTTATTTTTTTGGTGCTTTTTTCAATGTGAAACGTGTAACTATTTGTAAAAAAAATTATGAACAAAGCTAAAAAAAAAAGTTTTAATTATTAATAGTTTTATAAATAGAAGTAAATAAAAAATCAGTAGGAAAACAATAATTAAATGGAGAATAAGGAATTAATAAGGCTGATTAGAGTAAATTAAGTGTTAATAAGGGGTTAAACATAGGAACAATTTATTAAAAACCGAAAGAAAAAAAATGACAGAAACCCTTTCCCAGTACAGACCCCTCAGTAGAGAAACCCCTCCCCAGTACAGACCCCTCCGTACAGACACTTTAGTAGACCTCAGACCAACTGACCTGAATATACCAATCTTCTTGACACAATGTGCCTGTGAACGTCTCCTCCAGTACAACAAGCTGGTTGGTAACACAGCTTAAGCTGGGCATGGACTGTGCAAACTTTAGCCAATTCCTGAGTAACTGAAATTCCCTTAGTGGGTGGCCCTGCAGGCCCTGCTCTGTCCAGCTTTTGTTGGAAAAACCTGCTGGAAATTTTTAAACCAAACAGTGGTTGCATCTAATCAGCTGGCACCACCACAGGGAAGATTCATTCATCGTCAGGCTGATCGAAAAAACTATTAGTGTGTGGTCAGCCCAAAGCCAGTACAGACCAGCCAAACTTTGATCCATGCATGGGCACCCTGTGTATACACAAGTAACCAGCTTGTCTGGTTTTGAATGATTAGTGCTGCCAGCTAATCATTGTGTTCTACCAGTAGGGAAGGCTCCTCCCTGGCAGAATGCAACAGTACTGTGGGAGGGATTCCTCCATCAACACTTACTGTGTTGATGGGGCAATTGAGTAATTTTCTTATCTTCCACCCTTGGTGGAAGGAAAGAAAATTGCACAACCTATGGCCTACTTAACAGTGAGCAGAATAAGTGAAGCTCATTTGGCATTATGGGAGGCAAGCTTGTGGGCGGGGCCTACTGCCCTGCACGTAGTGGCACCATTCCTCGTGTATGCACTCACTAATGTCTGGGACCAGGCAGGGTCACAGTCACATCAACATTAAGGTGGAATCCTGACTTAGAAGTGAGCCATACACCTTGCACAGCTGTGTAACAACATAGAGATCCCTTCTGTGAAACACTCTGTCCCATGTCACTGCACACCTTGTCTTCTGAATGTAGCATTTAGAGGGGGACATCGCTGAGCTTGTACACTGCTCCACCAGTCCATATTTTCTCTGCCACCTCACTCTCAGTGACAGAATGAGGTCCCGCCGTGCACTAACACGGACCTCATGCGTGCAATTTATTAACTCCTACAGCTCTCCTGTACCATGCGGCTAGGTCTATGGGGTCTCCATAACGCGGGTACGATCCCAATTGCTTTTGGGGAACCGAACACTGTGGATGGAGCCAGAGCACTGACTCACTACCATCACTCATGCCTGGTACAACTCTCTGTCTCTGCTATTTCATTCCCATCAGTTTATAGTTACCCGTAGCAACTCCACACTTCCTGCAAACTCCTTCACTGAGTTAACCCTTTGTGACGGCCTTCCGTTCCTTCCTCTTCACCCCCATATGTGCTTATAGACCCTTTTGAAATAACTTCAGACCAGTCATGAAACATTTAATAAGACTTTACTGGAAAACTAGACAATACTGTCCAACAGTGCAATAACAGTTCCTTTCTAACTAGCAAGATCCAATAGTCCATATGAGTCCTGGCTCAAGCAGACTTTCCTAGAATCCACTACAGATGTTGCTGGTGGTTACATCTTCAGGCTTAGTAGCTATTACTGTTGCTGTACCTCTGTTTGCTGTAAGGATTGTATTTCACTTCAATAAAGGTGTTTGCATCGGAGTGCGGTCTTCCAGCCCTTCTTACTTCTACAGTGCAGGCTTGGTCTCTTGACCCCTTCACACGCAGGCAGCTCTCTGAACTGAGCCTTTCCCCTATTTATTGACAACACAGGATGGGGGAGAGAGCCCAGAAAATGCCTGGGAAAACGCCAAGACTGACTTAACCCCTTCCCACCTGGGCAATTGATCTAACTTAGAAACAGCACTTGTAAGAACCTGCTTACAAGCTTTTTTTAAGGTAATCTCAGCTATGACAAAGGAAAAAGTAGTTAGAATAGACAGGTTCTAGTTTAACCATTCCATGTGAGCCTGCTACAGGCATGGGGAGCAAATTAAAGCAATTCTGTTGCTTCCCGAAAACTATGAACAGAAGCCAGAGGCCCAAAGCAAATATCTGAGGAACAGGAAACAGCATAGGAGGGCATTGATGCTCTTCTTTTTACAGACAACTTTTCAGGCCAAATTTTTTGGAAAAGTTTTAGGAAACATATGGCCAGAGAGTATAAAGCCTGCCTTTGACATCTCTCTTTAATCTCTCATCCAATTCGCAATAGCAGGAGATTTTGACCGGCTCTCTATGGAGCCGGTACACAAATCTCCGCAGCGGGTCTGGTGTGTTTTACACAAAGAAAAAAAAAATTTGGCCTGAAATCATACCTGAAACGGTGAACCAGCACGCACGGGACCCCTGCTGTGAGCCGCATGCGGCTCATTTGTGAACCGAGCCTCAGTTAATCATTAGAGCAATTCTTTTTTCTATTTTTATTTTGATTATGTTATGTGGCCAATCTAGGTGTTTCTTGAAGTGTCTCTTATTTTAGCTATTGCAGCTTTCACAGTTCTAATTATGCCAAGAGCATTTGGTGTTTTATTTTTTGTGGCATGTGACTTTACATTATTCTATACCGCCATTGACAAGAGAAACACAGTAAATCATGTCAGCTGCTTACCATAATACATGAAGACTCTGTCTTTGAACAGAATGAGCAATGACTGTGTAATGCACAAAAAAAGAGTGTGATCTCAGCATTCACTTCACATATTCGGTGGAACCTGATGTACGGAGGCTGACAACAGCATTAGTTCTATTATCTCTAATCAGCCAGTGCTGACGACCACATAACAAATGGGCATTCTATAGCACACTCACTGATTTGCCATCTTTAGCTTGAAATCATAGCTTTAAATGAAATGATAGCAATGTTTATATTGCTCCTAATGTACATATTAGATATAAAAAATATGATTTGATGCCTGATTCTCAAGTTTGTGTGATAAAGATGTATCAATTTTGATAATGATCATTAGGGATGAACTTCTCTATGAAAATTCTGCAAAAATCAGAAGACTTTTACCATTTTGACAAAATGTATTGGAGTGAATAGGGTAGAGAAAAATAAAGCTAAATTCAGGGTTAAAATTTTAGAAAAAAAACTTGCGACGCTCCAAAAAACTCTTGTTAAGGCAATTGCCCCCCCCCCCGAAATTAGTTGCGGGTGAGTGAGTGGGCGGCACAGCGGGCAGCTCGGTGGGTGAGCGGGCGGGCGGCTCGGCAGGTGAGCGGGCGGCTCGGCAGGTGAGCGGGCAGCTGGCCAATCAGCGGGCTGATCTCTCGCCGCCCGGTGCCCTCCCTGCATCCCTGTGGTACCGCCCTCAATGTGCAGGCAGCCGCGGGCAGCAGAGGGATTACATCATCTCTCTGCTGCCTGACTTCACTCTGGGACACAGGAAGTAACAATCCCCATCTTAGTAGGAAAGTGGCAATTGTAGCAGACAAGTGACAATCCGCAACATGTGGCAGGTGACGTGGCAAGTGACAATCAGCAACATGTGGTAGGTGACGTGGCAAGTGACAATCTGCATCTGGTGATAGGCGACGTGGCAAGTGACAATCTGCAACTTGTGGTAGGTGATGTGGCAAGTGACAATCTGCAACTTGTGGCAGGAGACGTGGCAAGTGCAACTTGTGCCAGTTGATGCGGCAAGTGACAATCTGCATCTGGTGACAGGCGACGTGGCAAGTGACAATCCGCAACTTGTGGAAGGTGACGTGGCAAGTGACAATCTGCAACTTGTGGCAGGTGACGTGGCAAGTGACAATCCGCAACCTCTGGCAGGTGACGTGGCAAGTGACAATCCGCGTCTGGTGGCAGGCGACGTTGGCAGGTGACACGCTCTGGGCTCCCACTGATTCTGCATTATGGTGAGTTGAACTATTTCATTTTATATAACAATGTAATATTAGAAATAATGCGCTTCACTCATCCTGACACCATAACAACCATAGTGCCAGGATAATTGAAGCACCAACCCCAGCCATTTCCAAGATAAATTGCACGCAAAAAAAAATTATTTTCTGGCAGTGTCCCTCCCGAGACTAGACTCTGGATCCGCCCCTGGTTAAGAGTGAAAGTGATGAAACTACTATACAAAAAAACAAGAAAAAGCTGCTCCCCAATAGTGTAGGAGACACCTATACAGTAAACCAATAAAAGCGTGAGGGGCGCTAAAATGCAAACCCTAATCATATACTGTGGAACAATAAAAAAAAAAAAAAAAGTGCAATGTGCAATATGTCATTCAGTCTAATAAAGTCCTTAGAAATAAGGTTCATAATAAATCTATGTCATTGGATTCCTTCCTTCTTCAACATGAAATACTGCTGTAAACCATCTCCACCTATTATAAAGGAAAATCTTGCGCTAAATAAAATAAAATAAAAGACTGCTACACTTTTACTACTCCTTGAATATGAGGAGGTGAACAAATATCAGGGATATGCAATTAGCGGACCTCCAGCTGTTGCAAAACTACAAGTCCCATCATGCCTCTGACTCTGGGTGTCATGCTTGTGGCTGTCAGAGTCTTGCTATGCCTCATGGGAATCGTAGTTCTGCAACAGCTGGAGGTCCACTAATTGCATATCCCCGAAATAGGTGCTCAAAATATAAAAGATATGCGCTGTCTTGTGTAAACCAACAAAATAAAATATTGTGAGCCAACACAAAATATTTCAACATGTAATTATGCCAACATAATGACACAAATATTAAAGACAAATATCACACACCTGTCCATCCATGTGTATTCATTTAAATTATTGTTAAAATCTTGCCGCAAAAAATGAAGTGAACCACTTCCAGTGATAAAATCACATTCAATCCGTGTCCCAGATATAAAATGAAATGTGCCGCTTACCAGATCCCCATGATCTCAAAATGATAGGAGATCATGATACGCATAAGGTGAACAGATGTATGGATTCCTCCAGTTTGTAATCCAACCTCCGCAATGGATCAATCATACAGACTCCTGATTAGCTTCCCAGCCCTCCACACTTCAATCTGGACTCGCTCAATGCTCTCCACTTGGTGTATGTGTGGGGTTTAAACATAGGAAAGACTCATTGCGTATTATATAACAAAAAGGATTTATTGAGCTAAAAATATACACTTATGCCCTGTACACACGATCGGATTTTCCGATCAAAAAAGTCTGATGGACTTTTTTCATCGGAAATTCCGATTGTGTGTGGGCCCCATCTGACTTTTTTCCATCGGAGTAAAAAAATAGAACATGTTTTAAATTTTTCCGATATAAAACAATCCGATGGGAAATTCCGATCGTCTGTGTGGAATCCCATCGGAGAAAAATCCACGCATGCTCAGAATCAAGTCGACGCATGCTCGGAAGCATTAAACATAATTTTTCTCGGCTCGTCGTAGTGTTTTACGTCACCGTGTTTTGGACGGTCGGAATTTAGTCTGACAGTGTGTATGCAAGACTGATGGAAGTCAGCTTCATCGGAATTCCGACGGAAAATTCCATCGGATTTTATTCCATCGGAAATCCGATCGTGTGTACAGGGCATTACAGTGCCTTGCAAAAGTATTCACCCCCCTTGGCATTTTTCGTGTTTTGTTGCCTCACAACCTGAAATTAACATGGATTTTTTGAGAATTTGCATAATTTAATTTACAAAACATGCCCACAACTTTGAAGATGTTTTTTTTTTTTTATTGTGAAGCAAACAACAAATAGGACAAAATAACAGAAAAAGTTAATGTGCATAACTATTCACCCCCCTAAAGTCGATACTTTGTAGAGCCACCTTTTGCGGCTATCACAGCTCCAAGTCGCTTTGGATAAGTCTCTATGAGCTTTGCCACATCTTACCACTGGGATTTTTGCCCCTTCCTCCTTGCAAAACTGCTCCAGCTCCTTCAAGTTGGATGGTTTGTGCTTGTGAACAGCAATCTTTGAGGTCTGGGCTTTGACTAGGCCATTCCAACACATTTCCATGTTTCCCCTTAAACCACTCAAGTGTTTCTTTAGCAGTGTGTTTGGGGTCATTGTCCGGCTGGAAGGTGAACCTCCATCCTAGCCTCAAATCACACACAGAGTGGTACAGGTTTTGCTCAAGAATATCCCTGTATTTAGCACCATCCATCTTTCCCTCAACTCTGACCAGTTTCCCAGTCCCGACTGCTGAAAAACATCCCCACAGCATGATGCTGCCACCACCATGTTTAACTGTGGGGATGGTGTTCTTTGGGTGATGTGATGTGTTGGGTTTGCGCCAGACATAGCATTTTCTTTGATGGCCAAAAAGTTCAATTTTAGTCTCAGACCAGAGCACCTTCCTCCATACATTTTGGGAGTCTCTCACATGCCTTTTTCGCAAACTCAAAACATGCCATTTTTCCCCTGAAAGTAATGGCTTTCTTCTGGCCACTCTGCCATAAAGCCCAACTCTATGGAGCGTATGGCTTATTGTCGTCCTATGTACAGATACTTCAGTCTCTGCTGTGGAACTCTGCAGCTCCTCCAGGGTTACCTTAGGTCTCTGTGCTACCTCTCTGATTAATGCCCTCCTTGCCCGGTCCGTGAGTTTTGGTGTGCGGCCGTCTCTTGACAGGTTTGCTGTTGTGCCATGTTCTTTCCATTTGGTTATGATAGATTTGATGGTGCTCCTAGGGATCATTAAAGATTTGGATATTTTTTTATAACCTAACCCTGACTTGTACTTCTCAATAACATTGTCCCTTACTTGTTTGGAGAGTTCCTTGGTCTTCATGGCAGTGTTTGGTTAGTGGTGCCTCTTGCTTAGGTGTTGCAGCCTCTGGGGCCTTTCAAAAAGGTGTGCATATGTAATGACAGATCATGTGACACTTAGATTGCACACAGGTGGACATCATTTCACTAATTATGTGACTTCTGAAGGTAATTGGTTGCACCAGAGCTTTTGATGGGCTTCGTAACAAAGGTGGTGAATACATACGCACATGCCAACGATCATTTTTTTATTTCTGAAAAATAGTTTTAAGTATGTATTTTTCTAATTTTACTTCACCAACTTAGACTATTGTGTTTTGATCCATAACATATAATTCAGATTAAAAAAACATTGTAACAAAATAGGTAAAAAGCCAAGGGGGGTGAATACTTTTGCAAGGCACTGTAGAGCATCATGGACAAAAACAAGCAGTAGAGAGATGGTAATCCAACTAAGAGATCATCCAACAGGTATGGATCTTGTTCATGTCACAACTCCCGTCTCCTTCCAACATCTGGGGATTTCATCACTATCTATTGCTTATTCAGCCGGTAGTGCTCAACTGGATGTACACTCACCAAATAGCCATGACCTATTTACTAAAAACTGGGTATTTGGGAGGGGGGCTTGTGTTTGAAGAAGGGATAAGAGATTTGGTTGGAAGGAGGAATTGGGGGGGGGGATTTGTGGGAGGGGGAGGGGGGAACAAGGATTTGTGCTAAGGGGAATTGAAGAGGAGATTTGAGAAAAGGGGGAGAGCATTTGGGCTGAAATAGGGGGTTGTGCTGAGAGGGGGGATTTGTGGGGTGGAAGAGAATTTGTGCTGGGAGGGGGGGATTGGTGGGGGAAAAGATTTATTGTGGGAGGGGGCATTGGAGAGAATGAGGATCTGTGCTGGGGGGGAATCGGGGAGGAAAAGGATTTGTGCTGGAGGGGAATTCAGGAGGTAGGTGATTTGTGCTGAAATGGGGAAGGAGGGGGGATTGTGCTGGGAGGGGGAATTTGGGGACATGGTGGATGATGTCCTTGCAGACCAGGGTACCACGTTCATGTGCAGAATCACCAAAGAACTCTGCAAACGTGTTGCATTTGCAGTCTTCTATGTCAGCTTCAGGAATTTTGGGGTGGTGGAATGCTTCAATAAATCTCTAATGTCGCGTACACACGATCGGAATTTCCGACAACAAATGTTCGATGTGAGCTTTTGGTCGGATAGTCCGACCGCGTGTAGGCTCCATCGGACATTTGCTGTCGGAATTTCTGACAACAAATGATTGAGAGCTGGTTCTCAATTTTTCCGACAACAAAAGTTCTTGTCGGAAATTCCGACCGTGTGTATCCAATTCCGACGCACAAACATCCTACGCATGCTCGGAATCAATTTGAAGCATGCTCGGAATCATTGAACTTCATTTTTCTTGGCTCGTTGTAGTGTTGTACGTCACCGCGTTCTTGGCGATCAGAATTTCCGACAACATTTGTGTGACCGTGTGTATGCAAGACAAGTTTGAGCGAAAATCCGTAGTAAAAAAATCCACGGTTTTGTTGTCGGAATGTCCGATCGTGTGTACGCGGCATAAGGCTCCATTCATACTTGTATGTGACAAATCGCACATAAAACGTGTTTTTTTACACATTTGGTGCAAACACGCTTCATGCTTGCAGTGCCAATAATTGTTAATGACATCCCAAGCGTGGGTAGCAGACTTGCATTTGCTGCATGCTTTGTCATGTGGCAAAGACAGAACAAACGTGCTGCGCTCCACTCCAAAAAAGGTTTTGGAGCTTCTTTGGGATGTTCGTCAAGTTTTCAAGTAAATGGGTTGCCCTATTCATAACATGCGGAAACGCTCCAAAGCACACAAAAAAAAAATCGAGCGGGACGTGAGTTCCTGCTACGCTTAGGTGTGAACCCAGCCTCAGGATATGCTCAGCAAGAGATAAAGATTACATAAATTGGGACTGTCTAATTCCTTACAGTATGTTTACCATTTAAGAGGTTCCTTGGTTTCGCTTAAAGTGGTTATAAAGGTAAAAATCCTTCTCTGTACAGCTCCCCCCAGCCCTCCACTATACTTTCTTGAGCCGGACATAAATAGAGTGTTGTACTTGAGAGCAGCAGCTTCTTCTCTCTTCACTGGATAGAGATGCAGCAGCAGGAGTCATTGGCTGCTGCTGCTGCCGTCAATCACAGACAGTGAGCTGAGAACAGGGGGGCGGAGGGAGCCTGCACGAGTGCCCCCATACCCCATAGCAAGCGGCTTGCTATGGTGGCCATTCAGCAGGGGGGAGGAGCCAGGAGCGCTGGTGGGGATCCAAGAAGAGGAGGATCGGGGCTGCTCTTTGCAAAACCATTGCACAGAGCAGGTAAGTATAACATTTGATTTGTTTTTTATTTATCCTTTAGAATCACTTTTAATGCAAAAGTTTAAAAATCTATTATACATTGAGAATTTGATGTCCCTGATGTTGTCTGTAAAAAGTTGTACTATTCTGCAACACCATATACAAACTAAATACATCAAAAAAGCACAGTGTTTAAAGGATTGGAATTTAATCATGTTGCCCTCAAAGGCACATTAAAATTCCCCTCTTCCCACTGTTTGGAATTACAAAATTTTTTTTTTTGCTTTGTTAGATGTCCACCATGACAGTGCCCAGCTCCCCCTTTTCTGACATTAGTTTGTCTATTACCTTCAAAAATTTACAGAATTTATCAGCAAGATATGCTCTATAGACTTCATTGAGATAAAGAAAGAAAACTCTCCCTTGAGACTTTGTTGCAGCCAAAAAAAGTGATGACGTTAAACTAAACAGTACATTTTATTGATATAAAAAATATAAAAGCCAAAAAAAAATCTGGTCTCCATACACATAAAGGAATGCACACTCGAGTAGGCATATAAAATATCAATACATGTCAAGCAAGTTGTTTTGTAACAAGCCACAGAAAAGCTCCCAATGTGTTTCGTGATTTGCTGCCAAGTTTGAGGTTCTCAAATTTTAGACAGGATTCAATCACGGGAAGATTCCCTCATCCCTATTTTACTGTCGAGCATAAAGAATGTTTAGTGCAATTATATGAATTGGTGTTGCTAAGTAACGATTTTCATTCTCAGGTCACCTTCTATTCTACAATTGAAGAACTGCCACATTAGTACCCTGTGCCATAAGAACTAATGCTAATGTGGTTCTGTTTTGTTTAAAAATCTCTAAAATGATTTAAGCTAATTTAAACTCCAAACTGGGTAACATTACATTGGTTAAGCACTGTGAATCATAAACAATTTCCCAGCTTTTTTTTATAAGATACATTTTTAATCTTTTTTTTTTTTCTGAAGAACCTTCATGACATTTTACGTTCATAAAAGCTGTATTAAGATGTTAATTTCCAACACCAGTTCTATGTCTATTTTTGAAAAACCAACTCTGTATACAGTACATGCCGTAAATCCTGCAGTCTTCTGCCAGGTCACAGGTTTTCTTCCTCCCCTGTAGGTGGGCTGTCCTGAATACTGCAGAGAACGGTGCCATGTGACATTACTGGCAAATGCACTCTGAAGGTGCGGCATACCTTGCCGGCACTTCAGAGCTTTGTGCCGGAACCGAGGGCTCCCATGCGCATGCGTGGGAGTGACGTCACCGAGGCTCTGGCCAATTACAGCGCCGGAGTTTGCGAACCCGGAAGAAGCCCTCTCAGAGGTGACTTTACAGCGCTGGAGGGCTTTGTTCCAAGGTGAGTATTTCATAATATGCTAGCATGCGATGCAGGTTTTTTTTAACACCCGTGGTTTACAACCACTTTAACCTCTTTCTGTCATCCAACTGTTTAGAGACAATGCATGTAGACATCACAAACAAACCTTTGCTGTACACACTCAAATTGACAATCTGTTTAACCTCACTGGCCTATAAGTGTCTAACAACATCCACGGGCCCCAACATTGCTAGCAGAAGACAACTTCTACCCTCAAACTGGAATCATCTACTACACAGGATTGTAAAACACAATCTCTCAAGTTAAGGAAGCACTCTACCTTTGTGTGTCATTATTAAATCAGAAAGTGTATTTCAGTTAAAGCCAACAGTGGTCCAGAGGGAGCTGATGAGTTAAGTTTTCCCCCTTTGAACCAGTGTTGCATTCTTTAAATGGTTGCTTTTAGTTATTTTGAGTATTTGGTATTGTACTCAGAGTTCACTATTTTTATGCTTTTTTTTTTTATTTTTATAAATTCTTTATTTTAGTTTTTCTTTCACAAAGATAGTAATACAGCATGACATAGGATACATCTATACAACAGTTCTGTTATTTTACGCATAACATCTTCTTTACATTAACGTTAATTTTTATGCTCTTTTTGAGACTATGTATTGTATGTTGATTCAACTGTTAATTGGAGAATGTGCTTACCAGCTTACAATAAAATAGTGCCACTAAAGAATTATGTCTCTTGTTTTTGTTATCCTATAGCAGTGATGGCGAACCTTTTTGAGCCCGAGTGCCCAAACCGCGATGCAAAACCAACCTATTTCTTTTAAAGTGCCAACACAGAATTAAACCTACCAGCGGCTCTGTACAGAGGATGGGACTGATCATCCCTCTGAATGAGCCCTAAGGGACCAAAAGCCTACGATTCTGCCAGATTCGCTCAGAATACAGGGTTCAGGAATGCACTGTGCAACATACACTGACCTACCTGACCATTACACTCACCTACCTGACCATTGCACTCACATTACCTGACACATGCACTCACATACCTGACCATTACACTCACATTACCTGACACATGCACTCACATACCTGACCATTACACTCACCTACCTGACACATGCGCTAACCTACCTGACACATAAATTCACCTACCTGACACATAAATTCATCTACCTGATACATACTTCCTGCACTTCTCACATCCCCATCCCACACACACAGTACAATGTAGATCGGAGGATCCATCCTCCTCCTTACCTTTCCATGGCCTTGTCGTCCAGCTCTCCCCGGGCAGTATTGTAGGAATCCCGCCATCCTGCCACTGCTCGATATTCCCGCCGCCGGGAGGTGGACTAGCAGCCACTGCACCTCTCCCCATGGCCATGGATGATCTGCTCCAAGCACCGCCCCTCCCCCTCTGCTTTTTCACAGGCTGCACTAGAGGGACAGACTGAACCAAAGTTGTCCTGGAGCAGGGGGAGCTGGAATAGGGTGCCTTCAGAAAGGAATGCCTGAATGCCTTACCGGAGGTGTAGGGGTCCGGGAGGAAAAGAACAGAGTCAGGACGGTGGAGGAAGAATTTTACACCCCCCCAAACATTGCACATGGGACAAGAAGACTGGCTGCCTACCCCCCTGCTGACGTCACTGGCACTGATGCAAGGAAGGGAGCCGGTTCCTCCGTGCCTGCACCATCGGTGCAAGTGACTGCCTGGCTGGGGGATTCCCCTGGCGTGTCGACAGAGGGGGCTTGGCGTGCCAGCTGTGGCGCGCGTGCCATAGGTTTGCCATCACTGTCCTATAGAGAATGTTTGAACCTAAAGTATCAGAGAGGTCGAGAGGCTTGCAAGGTCAGGGCAACAACTGGGGACAAGCATCATCTAGTGGCCTCTACGGGGGATAGCGCTACATTAATAATCTCTGCCTTCCAAATGTATCAGTCCAAGTTTAAACTGAACGTTGTGGTAATGTGTGGAAATGACACTTTTCCTGTCCCATGAAATGTAGTATGAAATGAAGATAACATTTACCCGTATATACTCGAGTATAAGCTGACGCGAGTATAAGCCGAGGTACCTAATGTTACCACAAAAAACTGGGAAAACTTACTGACTCGAGTATAAGCCGAGGGTCAACAATGCCTCACTGTGCCCATTGCAACTTCACTAAGCCAATTGTCACTGCCCATTGCCACCTTACTGTGCCCATCCTCAATGTTCCCATCCTCACTGTGCCCATCCTCATTGTTCCCATCCTCACTGTTCCTCACTGTTCCCATCCTTACTGTTCCCATCCTCACTGTTCCCATCCTCACTGTTCCTCACTGTTCCCATCCTCACTGTTCCCCTAAAATTTAAATTGAACATTGTAAATTGTACCTGAAAAAAAATTGAGAGGCTGCGGCGTCCATCGTTTAAAACTCGCGGTCTCTTCCTCTTCCCTTCCGTGATAGGCGTTTTCTAAGCAGACACAGTTCCGCCTATCACAAACATTCTCTCATCCTCAGTTTCCCAGCAGACGTCCGTGATTGGCGGAACACTGAACACAGTGTCTGACACAGTTCCGCCTATCACGGAAGGGACCAGGAAGAGACCGCAAAATTTAAACGATGGACGCCGCAGCCTCTCAATTTTTTTTCAGGTACAATTTACAATGTTCAATTTTGCTGACTCGAGTATAAGCCGAGGGGGGGACTTTCAGCCCAAAAAAAAGGGCTGAAAATCTCGGCTTATACTCGAGTATATACGGTATGTCTTTGATACTA